>CP136069.1:201816689-203016689 GCA_032622095.1 Siphonodentalium dalli
CAAGAAATATTTTCTCCGGAATTTACTTTTGAAAATTCGTTAGAAGCTAGACGCTCGTTTTAGTCCCGTGCGACTGATAATCGTCTCAGGTTAATGGTCAAATTTTATATCCCAGCATAGTTGTAAGATGATGTCTGTTTTCTGGCACATTTTCGAACAGTTTGGTCATCGTGGAGATAGGACATTGTGCAAGTTGTTCCACGTGGAGATGTAACGCTATAACTATTATCTGATTATAATAAGTTAATGAGGAGTTACGCATGTATTACCCATTATCTGAACATAATGAGTTCATTAGGAGATACGCATGTAGTACCCCTTATCTGATCATAGAAAATTAATGAGGATATACGCATGATGCACCTGTTATTTTATACTAAGGGTAAAGACGAATACAGTACCCATTTTCTGATCATAATAAGTCGCGTAACTGTCAGAACGCATGACGTTCTTATCTGTTCATAATATGTTAATGAGAATATTCGCATGCAACACACCTTATAGTATATTAATACATTAATCATGAAATACGCTTGCAGTTCCCCTTATAAAATCATAATAAATTAAGAGGAGATACAAATGCAGTAGTCCTGGCCTTATACTGAGTTAGTGAGGAAATACGCATACATTGCCACTATATTATAATAATAAATTAATGACGGGATACGCATGCAGTACTCTTGACCTTATCATAATAAGTTAATGAGGCAATACGCTTGCATCACACCTTATCTGATTATAATGAGTCAATGATAATATACGTATTAATTACCCTTATCTTATCGTAACATAATGAGGAGATACGCATGCAGTGCCTTTTGTCTGATACTAATATAGTGCAGCAGCCAAAGCGAGAAAAGCTCTAGTTTTCGATATACCACTACCCACGGTAGAAAAAGTTGAAACCAACGGTTTAAAATAAAATATATATACATGTATATATATATCGTTCACGTAAATGACAGTGAAAAATATAAACGGACTCGTTGGTGGCTATTGCCAAGTTTGTGACTTTCCCCATAAATTAACGATATTTGTAAAACGAGCCATATGACTGTGTCCTAACATATTTGTCAAAACGTTGGTCTTATAGTGAGCACATCATACAATGTCGCTACATGGTATGAAAAAGGTGTTGTTTAGTTTGGATTTTCCTTCAATTTAGAGCCGAATCATCAATGGTTTTGCTGAAAAATTGCTCTTTTTCACGAATATATGTGTTCGAACATTATAATTCAGACGGATATTGCAATACTGCCGAATTATTTGTCCATATCCATGTCAGTTATCTGACAAGCACATTGAAGAAGGAATACATATGTAGAGATGCGCACGCACTGCCCGTAATCAATCACAATAATATACTAAGATACGCATGCAGTACCCCTAATATTATAATAATAAGTTAATGAGGAGATAGGCATGTAGTGCCCCGTATCATGTCAGAATAGGTTATGTTAAGTTATATCGGCCGTATATTCACTTAAACAGATCAAACAGAATGTTATGTTTGTCAACATGAAGAGTATGCCTCACATATCAGGATCACTAATGGGAAAGACGGAACCGCTATGTGGCATGTAAGCACCAGTAAACTCAACTTATGGTGATGATATATGCTCTATTTTTTTTCCTAGTGCGAACTAGCTTTAAACACCTTGCTCTGGTCTCAACAAAATATAAAACAATAGTATGGTCGCCGAAAAACGTAATGCCAGTCAAACCACAACGTTGTCAATTTTTATCAGCTAGTATAAACCGATTTTGATTCTATCCACTATTTGTTGTGATTTAGAAGTGGTGGTCAGGGATTATAGTTCTTATGTGTAGACTACCAGCGGGGGGTCAACGTGAATTTAGGGGTGGGGAAATGAAGTGCCCCTCCCTGTCGAGGTCAGAACGCTCACACTAAAATTGTATCTATACTATTTCTCAGGCTTAGAAACAAACATAGAACCAGGGAAGTAATCAGTTGTTGTGTATAATATCCTTTCACACGTCTGTTTTAGGTAATATATGCACGTTTATTCTCTTTACATGTCTGTATAAGGTTCATTTTAACACATTACCTCTTCCTACAGATGGCGACGACTGTATTCACGGAAGTTGCCACAACGGTGGCACATGTATAGACGGTTACCATGGTTACACATGTAGCTGCTTAGCTGGTTATAGTGGATTCCATTGTCATACAGGTGAGTTATTCGGTACGACCTCAAATAACGATCATCAACGTGAATGGTTGCACCAGTGTGTGTCTTCGAAAATACACCAACTGTACAATATGGAAACCAAGATCCTGTATACGACGCCTTCCTTGTTATCAGTACATTGTGAACGCGGTTGACATTTAGGAGTACGAAGAACCATTATGATCCAATTAGATTATGTTGACACACCCCATGGTGTGGTATGTTTCCAACGGTAACGTGTTGGTTAAATAGGCATACACAAAGACTATACTTACATCGATGCATGTTCATGTTAACTACGAAAATTATGTTTTATATCATGGCAAACAGAAGACACAACGACCACGAGATATCAACTTAATGAGGCGACCCATTCGTGCATTTTTAACAAATCGTAATTTCGAACTACTTATTTCAAGGGGAACATTATTGTATGCCATAGTTCCCGCACAATATGATATATACACTGCAATTATATAGAACAGGGGTTTTAACAAAATAAGAACAATGTTCAAGGCTTGTCATAGGATAGTTTGACAGAAATATATCCAATAAACACACTGCATTATCTCGCAGATCAACCCAACTAGGGTATGCACTCAGTTTTCAATCTGAAATCATGAATGTCTGCGAGAAATAAAACACATGTTTCATTACATATTTTACTTTGCTGGGGTTAATTGAAGTAATACATTTGTGTTGTATGAAGGACCAAAACAACACAAAACAATATACATATTATTCTACCAAGTTTGCGTTCTGACAGACAACCACTCAATACTGATTCATCTTTTCGGACATGATGTTGTTCGATGGTGATTTTTCCTCCGATAAACTAAAATGTGCAATGGAAAATGTTTTATTTATTTTCTCGTATACATTGAGGACAGTAAATGGGGCGCATTCCATATATGGTTTCATAAATTAGATACTGCAGTGCGTATCACTTTCAAATTATCCAATGACCGGTCTTGAACATTGTTGTTTTTATTTTGATAAACCAGTTTGTTTTACATAATTATAACATATATCTCATGGTGTGAGGGTGGTCATGTGTTGCTATAGTACTATAGCATACATTGTGGTAACGATAATGATTGTTTGCTTCAAGCCTAAAGTTTAAAATTGAGATTTGTTGAAATAATTCAACTAGTGGGAACCCCTAACATGATATAATTTTAAGTTTAAGATAATGTTTCTTATCATTACACACAGAGGAACACGCAACAAGCATATACTATGCTATTGTTATCCCGCTAGTTCGCACATATAGAGTATTCCTATTTAGTACAGGGCTGCCCGGTTTAGCACGCTGTATTTCCAGGCACCATGATTGTATAAATATACACACCTAAGTCTGCAGGCACGCACCCACATTGTCCAAATAAATGACGTAAATGACCAAACTAACATTTAAAGTATTAGTCATTTTGGTATCAAAGTGTATGTATTGTGCACGATGTCATATCAGCTCATACTTGCATTATTATGGCTTATGTGTCGTAATGTTTCTGGATATTATACCATTCAGTATCACCTTAGTAAACTTCCATATGCAAACATCCATTCGCAGCAATCTTTTTTGATAATTTTATTATACCTTAGCTGCAAATCATTTCAGTAAATAAATGCCATGTTAGCCTATATTATGCATATCGTTCGATGTTATCACTTCATTAATTTGTAATCGTTTCCGCCGAGCTCAATCGGTAAATTGTCAGTGTATCTGTAATATGATCTGTATTGATGCCTAGTAAATACAGGCACCATATATGTGCTTTGGATATATGTGTAACGTCTTGCGGATTAAATTGCGAATCAATACAGTAAATAAATGAATTAGAACATGAACGAAACATGTGCATATACACAACTATATTTACAAGTTGTGACCTCCAGTTAGCCTATATTATGTATATCGTTTGGTGTTAGGCTAGCTTTATCGGTAAATCAGCAATTATTCTGCACTATGAGCTGTATTGAGCCATAGTAACATCAGACACCATCTATGTGATTCGGATATATGTGTGTCTCATGTGACGTCTTACGGCACAAATTGCGAAAGCAGTAAACGTGTTTGATGGGTTGAAACACACTAGATTTGCATCGATAGTCCACGTATCACGGGCATCAACTAGATGTGATGAATATGATTTTAATGAAATTTATGAGACTTGTGAGTGATTTAAGAATGGTTTCGGACTGACATTTCAGTACGAGAAAACAGGTATCTGGGCCTTATTAAGTGGGAGTGAAATGCACAAATCGCAAATGGGTTGTTATCTGTTTGTTTTTGATTAAGTGATGGAACATACAACCTAATCAAGATAATTTATGACAGGTTGTCGGAAGTGAAATTATATTTACACAACCATGCCAATTATATATACAGGCACAACTATTTATGGAGCCTAAACCTGAGTCATAATAAGTAGAATGGTATAGTAATCCCCGTGTGGGAGCGGAGTATAATGGTGTGATACCCCCCTCGTGTGGGGTCGGGGTGGAATGATATTGTAATATTTCTCACTATTGATAATTCTCCAACATATCCTCGTCCAAATACGCACATAATCGTTATATAAAATTAAAAACGTACATACTGTGATTCTGAAATAATCATATAATGGAGTCCTGTCCGTTATTCCGTTTTATGGCGCGACCACGGTGAAGACACGTGGTAAAGAGCGTACACATGTTAAGTCGTGCGGTAGCTTATATGCGTCATTATGCCCACATAATCTGCTTACAATCGCCTCATTATGTGTCGATAATGTAACTAAAACGCATCATTTTCAGCACATTATTGACTCGAAATGAGCCGATTCTCAGCAGATAATCAACCTAAAACAAGTTCTAATGTAAGCAGAAAACAGGCTGAATTATCAGTAATGCATAACACGGACAAGCAATGCACATATAATACCGCGATAATCTACAAGTAGACTGGACATTTTTAAAGACCACGGCTTACATTATTGTTGGCGACGAGGTGCAAGCCGTTTCCTGTTGTAAAACATTAATCTAGATTACCCAACAGTATACTGTCGTCCACGAAACAACGCGGGGACAATCTCACGCCATATACGGTATAGGAATGGCATGGAATTCTCGAGAAAAGGAAGAAGGGGGAGAAACAAAAGTATTTAAGTTATTGCTAAATTAATTACGAGACTATACTATAATATTGATTATTGTCAAGGAATATTAAATATTTTTTCAACATATCACATAATCAGATTAAGCCGTGGGATATGACAATGCCCAGTCTACCTGTAGATTTTCACGGTATTATATATGCTTGGTATGTCCGTGTTATGCATTACTGAGATAATGCATCCTATGATGTGTGGCGTAGGAATACTGTTGGTGCAAGGACGGTCGTACCGCAAGATGTATCCTTTGGTCCTACATCTCTTCCAGGCTGGTTGTTGAGTTTACCGGGCTCAATCAATCAACCTCTTTACATTGTTTCAGATTAAAGTTGTGTTATCTGTTGTATTGGACGTCTGATGTTTTACGTAATGTTTTATATGTTTGCTCTCGTATGGTGGTTATGTTTTATATGTTTGCTCTCGTATGGTGGTTATGTTTTATATGTTTGCTCTCGTATGGTGGTTATGTTTTATATGTTTGCTCTCGTATGGTGGTTATGTTTTATATGTTTGCTCTCGTATGGTGGTTATGTTCTCTTCTGTCTCTTTTGTGTTTGTCCTGCTGACTGTTGAATCCTGTATTGTTCACACCTGTATAACTGCTGGTAGGTACCGGCATGCTGATATAATAATCATGTGCATGCGGTGGCTAAAACGGTCACCGATTCAGCTATGTACCAGTCTTTGGCCCGACCATAATTTATAAGGGTAGTCCGTTGAGGCTGCTGTGATAGTTGTCGGTTGTTTTGTTTTACATGGCAACTCAAAACAAAAAAACACAACCAGATCGTAAGGAGTATGACTCTCCTAGTTGCAATGGTGATGGGGTTTTCCCACACTGCGTGTTTCGTGGCTTAGATACGACTTATAAACAAACCCTCTGTTTTCGCCATTGCTAAGATACTTCGCAGGTATGACGGACAAATCATCTTGTACTATCAAAACCATCCTCAATGGACAACCTCTCAGTCGAGAGTATGAACAATAATTTCGAATGTTATAAACAGTATCAAACTGAAACTTGTCAAATTATGTCCGCTCGCAATGTCATCGATAAGTGTAAAAGTATCATATAGATAATGATTTATTGGCAAAAAACATCCACACGAGGACAGTTTGCTAATACAATGGATAATAGTATACAAAACATGTGATAATAAAATATACAAGAAGAAAATTACATAATATGCTAAGATGTACAAGGAGTCTCAGGATCATGTATCATATTTATGGTTTCCTAACTGTTATTTGCTCAGCACGAGTATCGAAGAAGCGACGGATCAGTTTACATATTATTCCTGTTAGAGTGGGACAGTCATTTGTCAATATAGTAGTAAATTGATCGTTAGCGTTAATGCGATGAAAATTCGGATTATGGTTAACCATTGATTCGAGAAGCTCTCTTCGTAGTTGTGAATATGCAGTGCATTCCATAAGGAAATGTATTTCATCTTCTACGACATCATCGCAGCAAAACACACACTTTCTATTTTCTAATTTTACTGGGGGCTGTAAATGACGCCCCTTTTCTATAGCAAGTACATGGTTACTGATTCTGAATCTGGTGAAAGCTATTCTGTCTTCCAATGATTTCGCGTTCAGAAGATAGGGCTCAAGCCTATACTCTTTCTTGTAAAGCCGATATGTTCTGAGTTTGTTGCTGCCTGATTTTGAACAGTCGTCACTCAGGCTAGCTTGGAAGTACTCGTTATAGCTTTTTTGTAAAGATTTTCGGAAATTTTTCGTTATCATGTCGGTGGCGTGACCAGTCTCTGGTAATGTTAACCCTAGAGATTCGACTGATTTGAAAATTGATTTTGAAGATAATACCGTCCGTTGTTCTTTAACCGCATTTCGTAGAAGTTCGCAGTCCGAACGCGAGGTGACACTGATAGCATAATTCGACATTCTGCAAGCTGCATCTATATACAGAGGATAGCTGCCTAGTTCTGCACGGACAGCATTATTTGATGCATATTTTCCAGCACCTAATAAACGTTTGCAAAATTTAATATGAACTGATTCACAGGCTAGGAGATCGTGATTTTTAGATGTTATCTCGACACCCCACAGTTCACTGCCATACAGAATTATTGGTTTTATCAGTTTATGGAACAGTTTGAGTGAAGTTAACAATGGGAGAGGTGATGTATGGTTACACGCATTGAATAGTGAGTACATCGCTTTGAGTCCTTTAGCGCTTAAGTTTGTGATAGCTTTTGTGAACTTGCCATTACTAGAAAAGGTTATACCAAGGTATGTATATTCCCTGACATTTTCCAGTTTGATCTCAGAGATATGAAAGGATGGAACTATTGCTGATTGTCTCGCCCGAAAAATCATGCATTTAGTTTTTTCCTCGTTAAGTTTAAGTTCATTCGCATCAGTGTAGAGTTTTAGTTTGTTTAGACAGTTTTGGAGTCCCATGGAACTATCAGACAATAGAACGAGGTCGTCAGCGAAAAGAATATGATTGCACTGACTATCCCCGATCGTCACTGGATCACACGATTCGTCAAATTTATTCCTAATGTCATCGATAAATATTTTGAATAAATTCGGTGATAATATTTATCCTTGCCTGACCCCAATGGTCGATAAGCAAGCCGGTCCAAGTCCTCTATTTGTCTTAGTTGCGTAACAACTTGAAGAATATAGTGAACGGATTATACGCAGTGATTGGCCCTCTACTCCGATGTGTTGCATTTTATCGAAGAGCAGTTGCCTATTCACGGTATCAAATGCCTTTCGTAAGTCTATAAAGGCAGCATACAGCGGTCGCTTCAGTGACTTATATCGTTGAACTATGGCATGCAGCACAAACGCGCTATCAATTGTACTCTTTCCTTTAGAAAACCCGAATTGATTTTCACTAATAATTTTATTTTTTACAAGAAAATCTGTTAATCTACGGTTTATAATTTTATTAAACAGTTTCCCAATTGTGGAGCTTAATGCTATAGCGCGGTAGTTATTCGGATCACCCTTGTCACCTTTTTTGCGGATTAAGCTGAGAATTGACTCGCTCCATGCAGTTGGGTAGTTCCCTGTATGAAGAATTATGTTAAATATTTTGGCAAAGCCATCACTCATTAGAGGAACAACCACCTTCAAAAGCTCATTCGATACCTGGTCTGGTCCCACTGATTTATTCGATTTCAATTCTCTAGTGGCGGACATAATTTCCTCTACCGTGATAACTTCATCAGTCATTTTCACAGCAGGCGAGATGCCCGAGGAGTTCATGTTTTCGTCAATGTAAATATTAGGTGAACCTGTACAAAAAAGTGACCTGAAAAATTCAACTGACCTATCAGCGTCTAAGTCATTTTCGGTGACTTTATTTTTTCGCAATTGTGATATTATTTCGCAATATTTCTTGGGATTATCTGTTTCTAGGGTATCTAAGCTATCATATAAGCATTCATAAAAATCGCGCTTTTTCTTCTTCAACTCGCGTTTGTATGCCTTTCTATTTACGTGGAATTTTATCCGGAGTTTTCCGTCAAAGGGATTATTTCTCATATCGATAATTATTTTTGCTAGATCGCGTTTCAAATCTTTACATCTATATACCGTCAAACCATGGTCGTTTTCTGGGAGTAGTTTTTCGTTTGAGTGATTTTCGAGCGCATGCATGAACGTTTATGTCATGTATTAATTGCATGAAATCCACTGTAGCAAGTGTTGTTCCTTGTTGATCTCGCGAGTACTGATAACTGTTAAAGTCTATCTGTCGCTCTTGTATTGACTGTGCTTGCGTTATGTCGTATACTTTCTGTCGACTTAATTCAGTCCATTTTAAGCGGAGTTGTGGCTGTGTATATTGATATTCCGTAGATGTCTTGGAACACCGTTTGCTTGGGTGTTTTAGATGTAGAACTAATTGACAATGGTCAGAGAATTCCGTGGGTAATTTGACGCAAACATAATCAACCGACTTTAGAAAACAATCACTTATAATTATGTAATCAACCACACTGGCACCGTTGTACTGGTAGCTTGTAAAGTAGCCCAAACGATCACCGGTAGTCCTACCATTAGCTATACGGAGACCAGCACCCTGGCACGTTGCTAATAAACGTCTGTCAAATGAGTTCGTCTGTTTATCCATACTCGAGCGCGACTCACACGTGTCCATTACATAATCGACGGGCAACGGCATATGTTGGTCCGTGTCAGATATAACATGATCCGGCAAGTCTGAAGTGCGTGCATTTAAATCTCCACCAAGAATGACGAGTTCACCGTTTGTAAATTTTGATAAAGCCTGTTCGATGTTACCAAAGATATCTTCGTCTCCATTTTTCGCTTTCCAGAAGCTTGAGTTACTAGGCGGAACATATGCCGATACAAATATAACATTGCAAGATAAATTAATTATTTCTCCGCTAAATTCGACTGAGAGAGCTACCTCATTGATAAAATTGTGATTCTTCAGAAAAGGTTTATACTTCGACCGGAAATAAAAGGCTATTCCGCCTTTTTTAATTCTACCCTGCTTGCGACTCAGATTTAAACATTCATAGCCCGGAATATCAATATCAGAAGATTCGTCGTGCCAAGTTTCGACTAAAGTAATAAATTCATATCTGTCTATTTGTTGTCTGAACATATTGTCATTTAGTTTGTTAGAGATACCTTGTACATTCCAGCTAGTGTACCGAACTAGTTCGGTGTAGCCTTCCATAATTAAGCTAAATATAATAATACATGTAAGAAGTCCAATGGAGCTGTCAGCCTCTAAATACTAATTGGTAGATAAAACGTGTAATAAATTGAATAGAATATGGGAACAAAGAATTCTGTATCACATTAATGGTCTAATGTGAAATTGCGGGAATAGTAAAATACGTTGGCTATGACAACCAGTTTCAAGAATTGGTCAAATGTGACAACGTATTACATGCATATGTATATATGGTTGCGAGATATACCCTCAATGCGATCAAGAGGCAATGATAATGTCAACAGAGTTGTCTGAAGTCTATGATAATGTGTTACTAATAATGAATGTCTATGAGTTCTCCCGTGACGATATTTATGGCGACGGGATGAAAATTAAAGGCATGACAAGTGCCGTGTACAATATTTGAATCATGTTTGAGGTAACCCGACGAAATTAAAATGGTAATTTGATCAGCTGTATGTAGCCTCTCTTATTTGATCACTCGGTATTGATAGGGTATCTCGCACACATTATACAACAACAATGTGGTTTTAATTATTTGGTCACAAGATAAGACCTCAGTTGGGTAAGCTCATTCTTCATATTTATGACGTCTTGTGCTATTTGAGAGGAGCCATTAATCTGTCTTGAAGGCTCCTGGTTACGTTGCCATCTGGATGCCTCACGCGGTGAAGCGGCATCTCTTTGTCGGCATTCGGTACCGTGACGAATGTTTCTCCCTAGGATTTCAACGCCATCGTTACTGGGGTGCCATATGAAAACAGATTGAACAACATACTCTAAAGTTCCAACAGTTAAAGTTAAAATTAGTCCAAATGCAAATTCGATGGGGAAGATGACCAAGTCACATAACACCAACAGTTCGAGATCTACAAACGCTGATCTCCATCACTAACTAAACATTATGACGGTCTTTTATAGGCACCAGTCCACAAACAACAACAGTACTAGTAGTAGTACACATATGCTAAAACATACTCTACAATAAACATTCCAATCTCGGTGAACTCGCGCAATGCGCAAATGAAGTCCACAGTCATCGAACCAAGATAATAACATATTCGATGATTACATTGGTGTGCAAACTTATTAAATAGTATAGCAGTTATAAGCTGCATGATACCGAAAGTGACAAAACACAAATTAATATTTTCAAACCTCTCAAATGTATTAAAATCTATTCTTGTGTCGTCTCTTAATCTATATACAATTCGCAGATAATGATATGTGAAATTCAAGATATTTGCGCCAGATAGTTCCAGATAAAATATTTGTTGAAAATGTCTTGCAATTTTTGGCTGGAATTATGCAAAACCTTGCGTCTAGATTATTTATATTGCAGCTGATATATATTTCAGATATTGACGCATGTCGTAATCACCGCTGTAGTAACGGATCGACGTGTATAAACGAATTGAACGAGTACACCTGCGCATGCGATGACGGATTTGGCGGGCAATTCTGCGAAGAACGTGAGTAAAACTTGGAACAACACAAGACGCTATATCTTTCGATTGATGGTTAAAAAAACGGTCTTCATTTTTTTCTCTGTACTGAATATCTCCGTTATTTCGTCAATATAATCATCATTTGCGTGGTGGGTTAGTGGGCTAGATGGTCGTACACCGTACACCATTTAGTATCTCTAAATGGTAAATAATATCCGCATAAAGTTTTTATACCTGATAATGCTATTTATTATATGACTGTCATTATTTTAACTTGATGCCACCATTGTTTGGTGATGGTTTCCCGATTAATCGGATGATGATACTATGCGTGTCTGAATCAGAACGAGGCTCCTGAGCTATTTTCAATTGAAACACTTCTTAAAATTGTTGTTGTTAATTAAATTGTGATTCGTTCATTAAATTTGAATTCAACTTATCACCTTTTTCGCAATACAATGTCAGAGGTTGGTTGTAATAATTAAGTTCAATTGGTCATATAATAAACATATTATTACTACAGTGAAGTAATCTGAGTCTCCACATCACTTATCGTTGAGAAGGTGAGATCACGGATCAGACTCGTAGCCTGCGGCAGCTCGTCTGATCCTGGATCTCACATCAACTCGGCGTGATATGGAGACTCAGATCACTGCACTGTAGTGATAATCTCTATATATGTGAGGATCGGGTGCATCTGGAAACTACCTTTAGATCTTATTATATCGATGGTATGTTCAACTAACGTTATCGATGTTTTTGTATTAATATTTAAATGTTACTTTTTTATTATTTTAGTTTAGTTTGTTGCTGTTGATAATTTTTTATTTAGTATTAATATATAAGTTATCGTCACAAATAAATCGATATTATACTTACTGATCTTTCGACCACTTTAGTCAAAAGTGTTTATATGCCTCCAATAGCAAGTACCAGGTTACAGCCTAGCGATTTATTTGAATCCTTTTCCGCAGGATGCCTCACGCGATACGGCCGCCATAGTACCCACATAACCCCTAAACCACACATCACGGGATACACCCCACGCCAAACGGGGTGACACATTATGGGATTATTCCCCTTGCAGTGGGGCGGTAGGCCAATTCTACCCTTGGCCCACTATGTATATATAATTATGTAACGTGTTATATGTAAATAGTGTGCACACGTTATATCGATACCTAGGTATTATACAAATAGATTATGAGAGAAAAGAATTGAATTGAATTATTAATGTGATTCTTATTGATGTAACTGTCCTTCCAATTCCCCCTGTATCTTACTAAATTGAATTTCTCACTAAATCGCCCTGTATCTCATCAAGGGAATGGCTAACTAATCACCATATGACTTATTAAGGTAATTGACTCACCAGTCATCATATGTCTCATTAAGGTTACTGTCTCACTAACACGACCCTACATCATATTAAGGTGACTGTCTCACTAACACGACCCTACATCTTATTAAGGTGACTGTCTCACTAACACGACCCTACATCTTATTAAGGTGACTGGATGTGCGCCTTCTCTGCCGACAATGGAACTGGGCTCCATCCATTCCAGATATGGAGAAACGATAGTTACGCATGCCCAGACGCAAGACTTCCGTGTGATAAGGTTTATCGCAGTGAGTTGGTTTCTAGATGGGAACAAATGCGAATATCAAGGGTGAGGTCATATTTGTATTCAATGCATTGTATAATTCATCGTCAGACTGCTACAGTGTACTGCGCCCAGTCCAGGCTTAGCCATTAGATGGTTTGATAATTTGCTATCTGCGTGTATACTGTAATTGAAGTGGGTATGTGTGTTATATTGACCAAATATACAGGTCGTGCTCTAGTACTGGTTCTGTACAGTGCTATTTGGATGAGTGTTTGACTAGTTTTCGACTTACACAATTATAAAGTATCTGATTTAAGGGAGATCAAGACCTTAGGAGTGGGTTCATGCTAATTGACATTTTTATAAACGTCTGTACAATAAACTATCATCAACAAGTACATGAAAACTAGACAATCTTTGTATTTATTGTAATTATAAAGAACTATCGAAACCATGGACATGCTAACCTTTTTGTTACCCTCCTCCCCATTTTTCACCCTTGTGATTGACCCATGTCCCGTCACGTGCCGGGCGACAAGTCACACTGCCCGCTGAGTCTGGAGACATTGTTTTTGTCACCCGCCTGAGGTTATATTGCAAGAATATCTCCAAACACACACACTGCAGTAATTCATCTATTTCACATCACTGCGACGTACTAAAATCATAAATATTATATACCCCATGGATTCGCAAAACACACCAGTTGTGGTGTTTGCTAATTTGCATATATTTAGTGAACACTAATATTCGAACTTTTAAGTTGATACTTGTATCGGACAAGCGGCATTATGTACATTGTACATCGAAACATCTCGGTGATTCAATATGTTCATGTCGCCATTATGGTGCAAGAGTGAAAGAGTGGATCCCTTGAGGTTGGTTTGTTATAAACTTTGCTGGTGGACAACGTAATCCATACGTTTGTCGCGAATGAATGGTACTGTTCGCTTATCCGTGATATCATACCGCTCCGAGAGTCTGCGATGTGATCATAGAAATATTTTGTGTGAGGATCGCCATGTACTTGGGAGCACTGACACATATGAATGTACATTAATGAAATCGACAACTTCCCAATAGCTTTCGGGGAAGACCGTTATGAAATGAACATCGCGAGTAAATTCCGCGCACACGACGACATTGAATATGCCACATTGCAGAAGGCGTAACATACCTATAAAGCTTATTGGTTTACATTGCATAGACCGATATTGACGATTTAACCACCAAAATGATCGTAGATAAATTATCTGATTATCAAACGCTTAACAGATTGACTATCGTTTATGGAACAAAAATCCTATAGGACTATAAGTAGTTACTGAAAATATACATAATCGGGAAAGAAAGCACTCGTTACTCAGAGCCATGTCGTGCGTGTGTATGGCAATGATTTTTGTTTTGTGGTATAATCGGATAACAAAACAGTTGTTGCCCTTCTTCTTGTGAGACATCGAGATTTTTCACACGGTCGAGAACGGGTGACAAATGCCAATGTCTCCCTCGACTGCGGGCCAACAAATGTATACTATTACAGTTGCGTTACCAATTAAAGTCGTCCAATACGATACCGAGGTTTGTTGACAAATCACTTTAACAAATTTGTTTACTTCACATTAGTAGCAACGTTCGTTATTTGAGAGCTATCAGTAATTCACATAAGAACAAAGTTTATATAGTTCTCTGTGTTACTAATGTGTGTGATGTAGTTACATATATTAATTGTCTTTACATATTTACCGACTGCAGGGTTCTTCCGTCCTTTTACATACCATGTTTCTAAACCAACATATAAGTCACGGAGATAATATATAGGTTTGGTAAAATTGCGTATGTGTCAGATACAACACTTGTTCTACTTATATATTTTCCAATTTTCAACATTCTTACGGCAACCAATCAAACACATTTAGCCACGTGCGGTGTTGTCATATACGTGTAGTTATATAAAAATAATCAGCCTCAGAGCATTATATATTACTATATACAGCATGACAAATTAACAATTTTGGGATATCTAGTGGCTCATTCTAACTTCAAAATTGTTGTTTACGTAAGTTGGAAGGAGATAGGAGACAGGTTGACACATACCCGAAATATGCCTCATACATTCTGACACATACTGCCATGGCCACAGCAATTTTCCAGCCGTGTTCCATTTTTCGCACATAAGTGAAGCATACACTCTTTGTTTCTATCATATCAGGAATCGACTTACAACTTACAATGATATCTCAGTTGTGTCCCATGTAGTGCAAATGGGACCCAATCACCGTGTTCAAACTTCATTCAATGTGGCACCCATCGGGTGGGGTGTCAAGGTGCGTCGTGCAGTGGCATTATATTAATTGTGTATTGCGCATAAGGTATATATATGTCAGCAATATGGATCTAATGACAATGCATTTTTTCCTGAATTGTCTGTATTGGTTAAGAGCTGCCGAATCGTAATTCTGACTCCAGCAGATATATTGTCACTAGGAACTTGTTTTGAATATGTTAACCCTTTGAGTGCCAGGGGCCGGTCTCATCGGCCCTAAACCTACAAAATAAGTCTGTTAAAGAATATAAGAATGAATTATTAAAATTGTAAAAAAAAAAAAAAAAAAAAAAAAATATTAGGCCAATGCATTCTCTTATATATGCGAGGCGACCTATGGTCGACTCGCATATATAAGAGAATACATTGGCACAGGGTATATGGGTTGATACAAAAATCGGACATGGCACTCAAAGGGTTAAACTGTGTTAAATAATTCGTAACTTCTTTTGTTGCTACTTTAAATAATACATGATAAACAAATAATGTTTTAGGTTAAAGTTGAGCTGCACCTTGGTGGTACAGTTGTTGCTTGGTTGGAGTTTTCTGGACAGGAAAAGGGCATACTATCTTGGTTTCTTCCGTCATTGTTGATTTCCAGCAGTTGGAGTGACCTACCTTACTTACAATACAGTTACAAGTATTTCACTATTGCCCGGTAAGTAATAGTGTTTTGAAAACTGTAAATGCTCTGGTCCTGAGAAACTAGGGCCAACACCATTGGTTAAGTGGTTGTTCTAATTTGGGATGTTGTTGGTGGGTCCGTCTATGATCCCACTGATAAAGTGTGGTAAAGTCAGATGAACAATGCCATATTGTTCTAAGTGCCATGTCCATCCCATGCAAAAAGTGCACACCCTTGTAAAATCCAAGTTAATGCATGGCAAATTCAGATTACCAATGATATACTCTGATCGTAGCTATGTCGACCCATGTAAAAATCACATACCCTTGTGAAGTCCAAGTAAATTCATGGTGTATCCCAATATAATTATATCGTAAAATGCTGGTGAAACAGGACATACATTAATTGGTAAAAACCGTATAAATTATGCAGTCGTCAGTTACTTCAAAACGTGGCACTACCACCATGGTGCTTTTATATGGATTGGCTCAAGTCAGATATGGAGTTCTACATTCCTTAGTATGATGTTATGAGGCAACATGCATATATTTTGAATGAGGTGAGTTAATGCCACACTCGAATATACCTGTAATAGAAGGGGTCTGGTAGTGAGAATCTAATTCATATTTCTTGACTAAAGTCTGGTATGCTATCGTTGGGTCAGTTCAGAACACTACTGATCCTATAGCACGCATTTCAACCTGGTACAAACATTTAGGTGGTGTTTTTGTATGTATATATCCAAAATGGTAACAACTATGAAATGTGGAGTCCAGTCAATCTAAAAAAATGTGGTATAGGGGTTCCCGTGTTGATAATGTTTATATGTAATGGTAATTCATCAGAATTTACCGACGCATACTGCAAGTGTGGTAACCCATGCATGTACTCGGCATTTACAAGGATCTGTCCTCTCCTCGTGGCTTTTGCATACCGTGTACCAGATTATATCTGTGTTTACCTGACTTTACCATATTTTACCATAGTAAATCTTGGCAAACCACAGTTAACCACGCTCTTACCAAAGTTATTATACAATGGCACAATATACATAACTGTGTTGTTTCTGCCCTCTTGAGAGAACAAACGTATAGTGTGTTAGTTTGTCAGTGCCAAACTATTGTACCCTGTGCCATACTAAAAATAAAAATTATGGGGCAAGACTATTGTTAAAAATAAGTAAGATGTGTCAAAAAGTGTTTAGCGCCTTATGTAATCACATGCGTGATGCATATATAGCCTCAAATGAGTTATCTCAAATGTGAAAGCCTACCTCGGTAATACAGTGGTAACTTTACCCTAATAATGATTTAAATTACACTGGGAGAATTACCCGGGTATAATAACTATAGTGGAACCACCATATACATACTTAATTTCCGGTAAAATACCTTAGTGAAATACATCGAGGGAAACATTGCACTAGAGTGAAAATACACGGGTGGGTCTACATGTGTGCGTATAATAGGGTGACCGTTCACTAAATGTTTCTACAAGAGTAAAATAACCCGTTTCAATCCCCTGGTAAAATACCAGAGTGTTTTCACCATGGTTTGCCAGAGTGATTGTTTATAAGGGTGGTACACTGTTGTTGCTTCCAGCTGAGTCGGTATGATGATGATGGTCCTGCTAAGTTTGTATGTTGTTTGTTATGGCAAAATGATGTTGTTTAGAACAAGTAAGGTTATGTTATGTTTGACTAATCTGGACGAATCGATGAAATGCCAAGTGTACCAATTGTTCAAAACATGACGTGTATTGCATGTCGTGTACTGGGTCGGTGACGTTCTGTCCATTTTCTAGTGGAAAACTATAACGCGCAAATCGTAAAACTGACTCTGTATGCTATTATGATATATCACATTTGAGCCTTGGAAAAACTTATTAATTACCTCGTGTGCTAACATATTAGCGTCACCTATCAGTTCACCCAATTCGACTGATAACCCATTAAACTCGGTTGCTATCGGTTTGACGTCAGCAAGCGAACGTAGTGTTCACGTCCAGCGTAACAGTTATTCGGTGTTTAGCGACAGTGATAGTCTGATATAACGAGACATCAAACTTGACTTGAAGTAATGGCGAGCGTTTGATGTCATTCCAAACGGATATTCACCTCATAATCCCAATAGAGCCTTCGCTGGCTTTGTCGGTGAGTTACAACTATACTAGCTGACTCGCCTACCAGCGCTTTTAGTAAGGGTTCAAATACACATGTTTCCATCGTGGACTTTGTAATTCTAAATCGTTATCTGGTTGAGTTGTCAGTACTCAACGATGGCCGGTGGTTTGCCGCATTGTCGACGAGTTTATCGACAATTTAAAACACTGTTTCATTGTCCGTAAATATGCGGATTTCCTCCGCCAATAAACATGGCAATGCCGCCAAATGACCTCATTTGCTGAAATCGACATTACACCCCAATCAATTAATCAATCGAATCAACCCTAATTCCAATGAAAATCATGAAAATATATTTGGCCATAACGTGCGTTGTCATAGTTACAGCTAGTCAGTACCTTATTTGAGATGTACATTTAGTGATTAATGTTTTCTATTATATTTACCTGCTGTCAATTCAATATTGTCCCTTTCATGGCGGGAGCTGCGCTGGTGCATCATTAAATACCTTGTGTCAAAGTATTTTCATATATATGCGAGCCGATTCTGGGTTGCTTTGCATATATAAGAGATTGCATAGGCCTTTCAATTGTAATCGTTCTTTCTTACATTCTTTAACAATTTCTTCTTTTTTTACATTCTTTAACAATTGTTATAATTTTTTAAATATTGTTCTTATATTTTTTAACATTGATGGTTGTCATTGTTTCTTATATTCTTTAAAAATGTTATAATTTATTATCATTGTTTCTTACGTTCTTTATCAATTTTATCATTTTCTCTTACATTGTTTATCAATTTTTATAATTTGTTCTCATATTCTTCAACAATTGTTATCATTTTGTATCATTATTTCTTACATGCTTACATGTTTTAACAATTATAAAAATAAAGTAAACAATTGTTAAGCCAATGCATTATCTTATATCGACTCGGATATAAGATAATACATTGGCACAGTGTTTCCGCAAAAAAATCAGGAATTTCCCGCCATGACAGGGTCCATAACAACTAGGGTGTATATACATGTACACGGTAATATCAAATATATTCACGATTCCACGATAGCTCCATATCAAATAGGGTGTATATGCATGTTATCACAGTCATATCAAATATATTAATTAACATTAGGGTGTATACACAGTCATATCAGTTTGAAATGGCATAACAAGTCTTTTTTGTTTACCCCAACCGTCATTGTGAATACGTCCCGCAATGTTTTATCCGTCCATCTCTTATCGTACACCGAACGTTTTATCCGACCATCATGTCGACTCCGAATTGCAGTTACTTTTCATCTGAACACTGCGTTCCACTTATTGTCGTCAAAATTGGTATTCTGTTTTATACGGTTTGGTGGGTTATCAGCTGAGTTTGAATGGTTCGTCGGAGTTTGAGTTGATATCAGACATTGTTACCCAATAGTAGAGTTTTACTTCGTAAATCATTGCGATTTAGAATTAACTGTTTAACCCCCAATTCGCGTTCGTAACGCCAAAACAAACTGGTGCCCGCCCTGAATGAACTGTTGCCCGGTTTGTAATCACGGTCAGCTTCCGTGACATCACGAGTGAACTGTTGCCCGACCCGAGCGAATTGTTGACTGGCTCCGAGAGAACTGTTGACTGGCCCGAACGAACTGTTACATGGTTTGCAATTTCCGTGACGTTTCGACTATTTCCGGAAATTTCCGGTTTCGTTTTTTAATTATACCGGATTTCCGTATTGTCACTGTCACCTGATTATATACAAGTAAATGTATTGGGTAACAAAGCAATTATTTCATGTGTCTTTTTGGGAACAGGCAAAATTGTTGTCCCTCGGTATCAGGAATGACTATCGAACTGTTGCCCTCGGCCTTCGGCCTTGGGCAACAGTTCGATAGTCATTCCTGTTACATCGGGACAACAATTTTGACTGTTGCCAAAAGACACATGAAATAATTGCTTAAGGGTCAGACGCATGTTTGGCCAAAATTTCCTGGTATTTCAAAATGTATTTTCTCTAAATCTATCAGGAATATCTTTGTGCAATTTTGTACAAGAGATTATTGTGGTACCATACATAAGAACCATTGGACATTTGGTTATTATAATCTCATTTACTTTACTTTTATGGCATGAAAAATCTTTAAAATTTCACTGTGTTCAGGTACCGAGAACTACTGTAAAACAGATTTTTTTTGAAAGTGCATTTCATATATACATGATATCATATCTGAGGATCATGAGAGGAGACTTAATTTTTCTTGATTCATGAAATTTAATGATTATTTTCATTCAGAAAGACAACTACCATAAATAATTTTTTATTATTGAGAATGTTCATGCCATGCTTGTTGGTCATTGAAAAAATTGGGCTCAGTTGAGTTCTGGGTCATGGGTTCATAACCAAGTTAAATCTGACCACCATATCTCTTAACACTGTGGCCTAATTTCTGTTGATTGCTCCCTGCTTGAGTGGACAGCACCACATTTGAACATTTGTTTTCATTGGGCTGGCATATTTGTGACTGCTTTATTCTTCATTATAATACATGGGGTATGATGCTATAATATGATATTAAAAAGCTAACTCAACATTATGATACAAATGAAGCCTCCTCTCATGGAGTCAAGACAATAAGCTATTTGATGGTTGACATGTTGTTTGAAATTATAAATTTTTCTGGCAGTTCTCGGTACCTAAAGGGACAGAAACGAAACAAATATTTTCAACCTCTCAAATGTATTAAAATCCATTATTGTTATTGTCTCTTTATAATTGCTCTGATTCTATATATAATGAAAATTATCATATGTAAAATTCAAGATTTTTCACCAGATAGATCCAGAGATATTCTTTGTTGAAAATCACTTGCCATTTCTGGCTGGATTTACTGTGATTTATGCAAAACATGCGTCTCCCCCTTAATGTCGACAATATGTCGCACAGGGCAAAACATGACACCTAATTAATAACATCCAATGGTACGGTCATACACTCGCAAATGTTGTACACAGTGTGTTTTGCAGGAATTTCACCGTAGAACACGAAATGGTGCCAGCACATGGACGGGACGTTTTTTATAGGAACATAATCAGATTGGATGGTCCCAGTATCAACCAGTTACAACAACGGAATTTCAACAAAAGCCGATTTAGTTATCAAAATTATAGTGTACTGCCAATAAATACACGTACCGAAGCCTTGAAATAGTGTGCCTGTCATTTGCAGAATGAGGTCCCCAGAGGGTGAATTTAGTAATGCTACCCCGCATAGCGGGCTAGCATCACCAAATTCACCCTCTGTGGACCTCATTCTGCTTACACCTCAGCAGAATGAGGTTCCCAGAGGGTGAATTTTGTGATGCTAGCCCGCTATGCGGGATAGCGTCACTAAATTCACCCTCTGGGGACCTCATTCTGCAAATGACAGACACCCCATTTCAAGGCTTGCACGTACTCACAGCAATACCACTCACGATATCATATTTGCCGTAAAGGTCCCACAGTAATGTTTTTGTTGCAGTTTGGTGAGCTAGTGTGGTTTACAACTTCCATATATGGTGATTCACAATTGAAACTGAAATTGTTCAACAAGTGTTGTCACGAATGTAAACACACAGTCTTTCCACGTGTTAAAAGCATGGTGCTATGTAACATGTGCATTTGCATGGCAACCACATCATTAATACATAAGTTTAATGCATGTACCCGCAGGCCAGCTATCACAACATGCCTTTTAGTCTTGTTGATGGCGATACTTTTCCTAATCTTTCCATTCTGATTTAATTTACTATTGCCACAGCTGCGCTGCTCGTATAGCGAGCATGGACCTTGTGTGACTATCATAACGGCGCGCGCATGTATGTACTATTTAAAAAAAAGGTCAACATATTTCAAAAATCGATATATATATAATGACACTGAACTTTCATAGGTGGGTTCCTCGATTAAAATCAAATATATTTTACATAGCAAGCCAAAGCAATAGTAGTTTCGTGACGTTTAATCTGAATATGCAACTTTAAAGTACAAATACAATTATTTTAAATTGGGAAAGGGGAAAACCGAGTTTCTTGTCTCTTTTACTTGTCCGCCAAACCATTTTGTATCATACATAATATACAAAAGCAATTATGTTAAGGTTAACCGTTTTGAGATGAATTTGAAATTGATTGACCCACCCACTTCCCCAATGCTGCATTAATGGTCCAAGAAAACTAAGCATCTTACACTCAACTCAAGTCAGATATGAACAACAATTTTATCTCTGATATCTATAAATGCATACGTGGATACGAAGTAGAAGATGGCTTTCCTTATTTCTGTGAGTGCCCCCTGTATGTAACCGAAAGATGCGAACTGTTGGACAAGATTGCAGCGCACCAATTTATAATATCTAACATTTCCTCCTTACTCGCAGGGATATCATCCGAATCGAATCGACGCAATGAAATTCTTTCTCATTTTGTTCATACATTGCATCAACGAA
This sequence comes from Siphonodentalium dalli, assembly GCA_032622095.1. Taxonomy (NCBI): domain Eukaryota; kingdom Metazoa; phylum Mollusca; class Scaphopoda; order Gadilida; family Siphonodentaliidae; genus Siphonodentalium; species Siphonodentalium dalli. The sequence goes on from CP136069.1 coordinate 201,839,331, forward strand.
ACTGTAATTTTCAAGCAATTATCAGGCAAGAATATATCATGCATGTATTTGAAGGCAAATGTCAGGACTGGCCGATCGGGAGACCGGGAAATTTCCCGATGGGCCGGAGGCCGGAAAAAGTCTGATTCCACGTGATTTTCTATCAAGCGAGAATCCGATGGTTTTTTTACGGTTTGTGGGGGGGGGTATATATGGTTGGGCCGCCCAACCACAACTTGGGCCGCGAATGAAACCGACGTGGGCCGCCACATGTGTTGTGTAACCAGCACTCTTCTCACATAAATTCAAGAAGTGAATTCCATTTTACAACGGCGTCTGAGATTGTCCAGATTGTAACCATATTTGGAACCGTCACTAAACAAGAATATATTGATTCGGAAATTATTCCACATGTAAAATGATTTACTTCGGATAATGTGTACTGCCAATATATATATAAATATATATCACCCGAGAAGCGGAAAACCGGCGAGGAAAGACAGAATTTAAGTTTGCAGGTTCCCCATGTGAGTATAATGTGACGTTCGGGGGGGGGGGCAGAGGCGGACTGGCCGATCGGGAGACCGGGAAAATTCCGGACGTGGGCCTCCACATGTGTTGTTTAACCAGCCGAACTGGCTAATCGTAATTTTGTCATTAAATGAACTTGTGAGCATCATATAACACCACATAAAGACCCCGCTAATCTCGAGATTTTAACAGTAACTCCCAGCTGTAAATCCGAAAAAAAATCTCACGCACCCCTCCGGACCCTCCCCCAATTGAAATTTACAACAAAATAGGAACGCTTCAGTTGATGCCAGTCTAGATGCTAGGATTCGCGATGTTCTTGTATAGTTTTCAAAGTTTTCTCACCCCGGGCCGAACAACCATGAACAGCCCGGTGTGTCCTGGTCTCTTGCCCGTATAGCCGTGTGCATTTGTCTGGAGTTAGACCGCTAGATGTTAGAATTTATGCAATTGTTCCAGATTGTTCAGGTAAAAATATCTGAATGGTCTCATACCGGGAATATATTGAACCATGGTTTATGAATAATATATATAGGATATTAGGCCACAGGTGCAAACGGAATTATGCAAAAACATGTATTTGGTCTGCATCTGATTCAAGGGGGGGGGGGGGGTGCAAATGAATTACGCAAAACATGTATTTGGTCTGATTCTGATTCAGGGGGGGGGGGGTGCAGTTGGAATTTCCAAGGTGGACTGTGGACACACCCGAACAGATGGGCCGGTATTATATTTATTTCTCGGGCCGGATTTTTGGCCCAGTCCGCCTCTGAGTAGTACCGTTGCATTTGGAACTTATGTTACTTCCCATGTCGTTAGCTATAATAAATGTGCCATTTGTATGCATTTCGTATTCTGACACCGTATTGTTCTACGACGGAATACCAGCATAATCATACCCGGTGCACAATTTCGAGTTTATGAACGCATCCTAATTATCGACTGAGCCAACGAGGAATCCACAAATTGTAACATTTTTTTTTTCAATCACAGCGAACGAATACGTCGTTATTTTTACATATCTCAATCGTGGGCCGGTTGTGAGGCCGACATGCACTGGATTATGATGAAAGATGGCCCCGACAGTTGTGATTGGGCCAGGTTTGATGCGTACCCCCAATTCCTATACTCTCGGACAAACGAAGCATCGAACTTCTTCCGTAAGTACAGCATCCATCACCGAACTTCTCTCGTAAGTATCCTATGAAGCATCGAACTTCTTCCGTATGTGTATTGTATGAAAGATACAACTTATTTCGTACATACTGTAAGAAGCATTGGACTTATTTGCCGGACTCGTCATCTCCGGTTTAAACCTCCGTGTTTAAACCTGGTTTAATCCTACATTGGTGACCCAGGCCAAACCGGGTCTAAGAGCGCGTTTTTGTCTTTCAGTTGCCAGATAATTGACAACTCGATTCGGTGATATCATTCTCTTACCAATCGGACCAATAGACAGGCTGATATAATGGTTATTGACACGTTATAAACTATCGCGAACGCGTGCACACTTAATTGATTAATTCATTGAGAAACAAGCATCGCTCATGGAACATTACCCCGACCTATTCTGTAAGCGGACTTAACCCTTTACCCAACAAAACGGCCAAAACCGGCCAAATAAAGCTTCAACAGCCTAAAATATCTTCGGTTTGTCTCAATAGAACCATACAAATATGGATATCGTTGGAACAGGCTCCTTGACCACATTGTGATAGTTACAGTTATTCCCTGTGCCAATGCATTCTCTTTTATATGCGAGTCGACCATAGGTCGCCACGCATATATAAGAGAATGCATTGGCCTTAAAAACATCTGTTTTTAACACTTTTAACCATTTTTTCTTACATTCTTTAACAATTTTATAATTTTTAATGTGTTAAGCCAATGCATTCTCTTATATATGCGAGGCGACCTATGGTCGACTCGCATATATAAGAGAATGCATTGGCACAGGGCCCTTATGTTGGGTAAAGACTTAAATCAATCTCATCTCATAAAATACAAATCCCCAGTTAATTAAACACTAACTATTACACTTAACGTTATAGTCTGGTCGATAAACTCAAATTTTAGGGTCAACCTAGAAAAAGTTCGCAATATGTTGGTTTTTCTACCATTTTGAAGAGGAAGCTCTCCTCTATAACATATCCAAAATCCGCTAAAATCCGCTTTGAGCATTTTTTGTAATTTAAGATGGCGTCCAAGATGGCTGGCATTGATGCTATTATAGTGATACCATCTTGTCATATGTATACAAATGTATACATTTTTGTGAAGCTATGACATAACGCCATCTTCATGTGACAAACTTGGGACTCCCCGTCCAAGATGGCCGCCAAAATAACGACCGGAAGTGGATTTTTTTCGTTTTTTACTGATACTCTTGAGATAAGTTTCTGTGGTTTGGAACTGGTAGAGAATTGTGACTTTATTTTGTATATAGCATGTTAACTAACCATTGCAGCTGTTCGTGTGGTCCACACCCTTCCGATCACTCAAAATTCGAGTTTACAAAACGCGATATAACATTTCACAAAAGATCCCCTTTGGGATTCTGGTCATATTTCACTAAGAAGTGGGAAGAACTTTGCAATGTAAGTGATGCATTCTATATCTTATTGATATTCGAAATGAATGGTACCAAAATTGTTACGTTGGTTCAAAATGGCTGTCAAAATGGCCGCCAAAATAAGGAAAATGGTAATTATTATCCCAGCGTGCCATGCAACTGCTTACAAGTTGTGATGATGTACACAAATGACTATTCTGTCTTATATAAATTGAATACCAACATTGTTAGTACTCAAGCTATATGAGACAGAATAGTCAATTATGTGCATCGTCACAACTTGTAGGCGGTTGCATGGCACGCTGGGATAATAATTGCCATTTTACATATTTTGGCGGCCATTTTGGCAGCCATTTTGAGCCAAAGTGACAATTTTGGTACCATTGAGTTCGAATATCAATAAGATATAGAATGGATCACATACCTTGTACAGTTCTTCCCACTTCTTGATGAAATATGATTATAATCTTGGGGATCTTTTGTGAAATGTTATACCGCGTTTTGTAAAATCGAATTTTTGAGTGATCGGAAGGGGTATGGACCACACGAACAGCTTATTTCATTGCTTCAATGTACAGTTGACATGCTATATACAAAATAAAGTCACAATTCTCAACCAGTTCCAAACCATAGAAACTTATCTTAAAGATATTAGCAAAAAACTTAAAAACTCCACTTCCGGTCACCATTTTGGCGGCCATCTTGGACGAGGAGTTCCAATTTTGGCACATAAAGGTGGCTTTGCTTCATTGAAATGTATACATGTGTATACATATGACAAGAAGTTCTCACTATAATTGCATCTAGCTGACTTATAGGAAAATGGCAGCCATCTTGGACGCCATTTTGAATTAAAAAAAATGCTCAAAGCAGATTTTAGCGGATTTTGGATATGTTATAGAGGACATATTCCTCTTCAAAATGGATACAAACCAACTTAGTGATAATTTTCTCTAGGTCAAACCTTTTATCGACCAGACTATTAAGTAAAATTACGGAGTGCTGATATATTTTTCATTACAGTTCCGGGAAAAAGAGGCTTGGCAGAAAGAATGGAAATATGGGTGAGATGATGGCATCGGAAATGCACTCGAAAAATGGCGTGTACGGTTACGTTTGATCTCGGAACTAGCTACGAACAATCGATATATAGTGTACTAGCAGGTTAGCCCGCCACCGGCGGCGTTCGTCAGAAACATGATATTTTTAAAATCATTAATTTTGTTTTTAAATGTTTTAATGATTGATTCGTGAATTGAACTGAATGGTCAGGATACAGAACTGAAAACGTGAGGAGACACGATGAGCCCGACGTTGTCCGGGCTATTCAAAAACCAAATTTCAAGTCGATAGCTCCACCCGTTTCCGAGATCTGGTCTGCGCATGCGCGAAGCTGGCGTCGCATCGCAAGGGCTCGGCGACCCGATAAAATTCGTATCCGGGGCAAGATACATTCACATACCAAATTTCAAGTCGATAGATCCACCCGTTTCCGAGATCTCGCCTGCGCATGCGCTGCACGGGCGTCGCACGGGCTCGCCAATACGACATCGACGACCACCTGGTCAAACTACACACACGTACCAAGTTTCGTCCCGATCGGTCGTGGTGTTGGTATCTGATGCAAAAGACGAAATTGTGAGTGTTGGTTTGTAACCGGGATTTCTGAGAAGTATCCACACTAACTACCCCCTAAGCCCTGACCTAAGTGTCATACATACTATAACAATGATGCTGAACACTTTGAAGCAATTATATTGCAGAAATGTTGTAAGAGTACTATGGCATCCAATAAATCTCCCCGCACAGGAAACCACTCAAAATTATTGTTCCCGTATATCTCTCTGCAGATGCTAATAACGTTGAATGGTAAACAGACGCTCTTTATAGCGATGCGTCAAAAACAAACGCTCATTAAATTATGACTTGATTAACCACCGCGGTGCCGATTGCGGTGATTTGGGAAGGCCTGACCTAAGTATCATACATACCATAACAATGATGCAGAACACTTTGAGGCAATTATATTGCAGAAATGTTGTAAGAGTACTATGGCATCCAATAAATCTCCCCGCATAGGAAACCACTAAAAATTATTTCCCGTATATCTCTCTGCAGATGCTAATAACGTTGAATGGTAAAAGAAGGCTCTTTATAGCGATGCGTCAAAAACAAACGCTCATTAAATTATGACTTGATTAACCACCGCGGTGCCGATTGCGGTGATTTGGGAAGGGAGAAACGGTGCTCTGAGCTTATCCAAAACGCCGAGACGACGATTCCCGTGGGTTTTTACATTTTTACATATATATATATACGGAAGTCTCAAAATATATAGTATAGATTACCAATCAACGGAGCTGGACCGACTTGACATATTACTATTGGCGATGGACCGACCTGACATAATTACTATCGGCGATGGACCGACAGGACATATTACTATCCGCGATGGACCGACCTGAGATATTACATTCGGCGATGGACCGACATGATATATTACTATCAGCGATTACGATGAATTAGAGATAAATATGAAGGAATTGACTGTTATAGTTGTGGTCAGACACAATCAACCACATGCCATATTGACCACCACCATGATAATGAATTTCGCGAGCGCGAATGTCGCACAGTAGATCGATGGGCTTAAAGCAATAATGTCGTAATCGGGTGTCAAGAGGCCAACCCAAATCAGTCGACGTGCAACTTTCTCCTAATGTCGCACAGTAGATCGATAGGCTTAAAGCATTAATGTCGTAATCGGGTGTCAAGAGGCCAACCCAAATCAGTCGACGTGCAACTTTCTCCTATTTATATAAACGTCATAAAATCATTTATTTGCTTTTATTTATAACGGAAAGTAGGTCCATAATGAATTTATAATGGGTCCACTCCGGCACTCTACTAGTTCAAATCATAAATAAACTATAATCACCACAACTCAACACGATTTTCGAACCATGCACAGCAGTTGATCAATACTGCATGGTTCTGTAGAGACAATACCATGCGAAAGGAAATAAGACAATATTTAATATGGATTTGATTGTTATCATAAGTATGCATACTTACATGCATCTGATAATCCAAATATATCCTATGTTCATGAATGGAATGAAAACACATATCTATGAACAAAGCAGAAGATACATTCAGTTCAACGCGAATTCGGTCAATGGTGAAAGTTACACGACGACGTTGTTTGTCGATTATCGTTGAAATTAATATGTTATGAATGAAATGAACATCCTGAGTATCTGAAGAGGAGAGCTCCCACAGCACACCAAGTAATACAAGAAAACTAAGATGCATGCATCAGGTCGGCCGTGAAGTATCTACCATAGAATTGTTGTAGCTATCGATTATACATTTTGTATGTATGTATGTATGTATGTATGTATGTATGTATGTATGTGTGTATGCATGAATGCATGTGTGTATGTGTTATAGACTCTAACACTGCTCGACTGATCCGCCTCGGATTTGGTATTTAACGTGTCAACTTGACCTCGCATGTTTCTGGACCTTGACCGATCCGACTAAAAATTATGTGTAGGACTACTTCGATCCCGGGAGCAATATGGACGGGTCCAATTTCACGTGGGACAATGTTCTCGAACGTGCTGATATAGGCATGTTTCTGGACCAATTGAACAATTGTTTGGCCAGACACTGTATATACTGGGTACTGTCCAGATGGAGGCGATCACAACAAAATAATCCCTAACTAGTCCGAACGAAGTCGAGTACATCAGCTAGTCTAATATATATTTTGGACATTTGTCTGTCTGTTTGTCTGTTAGCTATGGCCGGGAAAACTGCCGGACAGATTTGACGAAATTTGATACCTAGGGGAAATTATTTCCAGGGAGTATTTTGGACGGGTCAAATCTTGACCCCGACCTGACTTTGAAATTCAAAAAGATCAATTCAAGGTCAAATCTGGTAAAACGGAAGTATTTCAACGAAATATAATACCTACTGTTACTTTTGTCCCAGGAGTGTTTCGGGTGGGTCAAATCATGACCCTGACCTGATCTTGACATTCAAAATTGTCAATTCAAGGTCAAATCGGGTAAAGCCGGGCGGATTTCGACGGGTACTTTTGTCGTGACTTTCCGGGGAGTGTTTTGGACGGGTCAAATCGTGACCCGACATGACGTTCACCTTTAAAATGGTCAATTCAAGGTTAAATCGCGCAATTCTCCGAAAATCAGAGGGGAACATCCCGGACGAAGTAGGGTCCACCAGCTACTATTATATATTTCTAGATTTAGTTACAAACTAAATACCTGTATATTGTACAAAGAAATGTTTGACAAATATATCTGTATCAATATTACCATACGGGTCATTAAAATAGATACGACGAAACAAATTTTGAAGGGTGCATGTATCAGGTAAATTTTTATATTTCAAATGATGACAGGAATGCGGAAAGTTGAAGTACCTACGTAATACTGGCTATCCGAATGAAGAGATATACATGTATATAAAAACCAAAATAGAAGATGACTGCTGGCGACAATGTTTTCCTAAAAAATTCAAAGCATTCGATAGCTCCCATCTAGTTGTCAGCCCGAAGATCAATATAAAGTGTGGTGACTATCAGATGAGGGATATGGCTGTACAGTTGCTAAACAATTCAGTCATGCAAAAGAGGATCAAACAGTAAGATACCAAATTGCTGCCTGTGGTAATGTTTTTTAACGAAATTCGGGAAAATTAGATTACTCTCAACCTGGTTATCCAGAAGATCATTGTGGAATCTGGTGACGATCGGACAAGGGGTGTCGTCTGTAGGATAAACCAAATTATTTAGCCATAAAAATAGTAAAATTCAAGATCACCGCTGGCAGTGATGTCTTCACAAGGACAGCTTGAGAACAAAACATGGCTCACATCTAGCGGTGACCCAAACTATCCACATGAGAAAATGTTCTCCAATAAAAGCTGGTTGCAGGGTGCGCCAATTGATTCAAATTCGAAATTTAGCAGGGTGTACTGCTTGTGGCCATGTTTTCACCGCAAATTTGATAGACTGATGGACAAAACCACTGAATCCGTTGAATCAATATACATGTATACATGGATTAATTTATATGCATTGTTATACACAGTACTGGTATATAAAGGTACTGAAAATAACAATATTACTAGTATACACAAAATAAACCATATATCATGGCTATGGGTTCTAACACTACTGCACATTAACCCATTAAATGACCATTAAATTCCCATTATTCACAAGTCATTAAAATACCATTAAAACCCAATTAAAAACCCATTTAAAAAACCTCTTATTCGTTGTCATTTAAGTGCCATTAAATTGCCATTAATACGGACCATTAATGGGCATTAAATCCAAAAATATTTAATGGCACGTGCACAATATGTTAATGGGCATTAAGTATCGAGTAAAGGCCATTAAACAAATTAATGGGTGATGACATCTGTTAATGGGCATTAATTTCCCATTAAAAACCACTTAAAGGACAACGAATAATGGCCATTAAAATCATGGCCATTAAATACTTTGTAATTGTCATGGCCATTAATTTTTGCAGAAGCATTTTCATTGCTATTAATGGGCATTAATTTCCCATTAAAAGCACTTTTTACTTTCATGGCCATTAATTTTATGGCCATTAATGACATTCCACATTTGAATGGGTTGAACTTATTTTTACTTTAATGACCATTAATGAGATTTCGAATGGTTTGGAATAATGGCCATGAAATATACCATAGCAACCATTAACCAGGGCTGGCATTTTGCAGGCGGGCTGCCCGCCTACAGCACACGCAAAATTATTTTAGGCGGGCGACTGATAGCCCGCCTAACTTCTCCTAAGTTTGACTGGCAAAGTCGCGAAGTTTTTAAGAACAAAACTTCAAAGGCCGACACCGCCGACGAAACACCAAAGAGACTGTCGGTTTATTCGAAGTTCCATCGCTGAAGCAAAGACTAATTCGCGTTTATTGTCGACGGAGGACCACGTGCTATCCCGCACGTCACTGTTATGTGTTGAAGTTGAACGCCATTCTGTTCCGGAGTTGTAAGTTTTAACACCATACTTGAAATTTTGCGATACCTCAATGGAATCGAAAGTTGTTTATTCTCGTAAACTGCAAACAAATAAAAACATTATGTGCAAATGAAATCAATAAATTTTATAACTAGAAGGAATACTTTGTCAATTGGTATAACACATAGTTGATTCAGTGTCGTATGTGTCATATTAAACAATTTCTGAAGAATTTGTTATTGAATTTAGAAAATGCAAAATGAGTTGAAATTTGTGGAATTTCACAGACAATATAACGGAAAATCTTACGGAAAATCGGGACCAATCTTCCGAATATATCATTTTCATTCAACAGGTCTGGTATGCTGTTTAATGCAATTTATATATTTTTTGGTTGAGGAGGCTTAATAGCGTGATCACAAAATACTAGGATATCCGTTACCTAATATACTAGTAGTTTAGCCTTCCACTCGAATGATATCAGTGTGTCATATTCAAAGCACACAATATATTATTCCTATTGTCTCTGCATTGCCTGTTTCAATTACGAATGAGCTTTATTCTTATCAATGGGGAGGTGGGATATGTACTATTGTACACTCCCACTCATAGTTATAAAAGTATACACATAAATAGTCTGGATGGGTGTTCATGTAACCAACAGGAAACGACATGAATACAGAGTCTAAATCAATCGCATCAAACTAGACAAATAGCCATTTCACACCAGCGTTGCTGACGACAAATCTGAAACTATGGGTTCCAATAATGCTCCAGACCAAGTTTGAAAGAATTCCACCCAGTGGTTCTTTTGAAGATTTTTTAATGTTGCACCAAATTAAGCCTCTAAATTGCCCATAATTAACATATTAACCTAAGGCCATTAAAAATTAAAGTCCGGGCTCACAGGCAATTATGTCTAAATTTTTGATGAGGGAGGCAGGCTTTTTATATTTATTATAAATTCTTCAAAACATATCTCAAAATCGAATAATCATAATCGAATTTTCATGAGTCCAGGTAATACAACTTGTCTCTGTGTAATCACATGTATAGCTCAATACTTGGGAATATTCTGACACCTCTGTTGTCCCAATTCCCAAATCATGGCTCTAAACGGCTATTGAGGAAAGGCATAGCATGAGTTTTTTCTCGTTCTATTCATAATAGGGTGAGGGATATGGTTTATAAAGTCAGAACCGCTCAATGTCTCCCACCAAATATCAGAACTGTACAATGTAACCACACATGTAGAGAAACACACACCACTCAAATTACAAACACTTCTGACAATTGTATTAGGAATTCTGAAAAAGCTGATTCAAATGTAGCAGTGCCATAAATTGCTCTACATGTATTTATTTACTGCAATGGCCATGAATATCCACTATCAGGAACAATTATCAGTGACACTGAAGTTATTTTTTTAGTGTTCCACAAGAATCCTATATACCGTTTTATACCATTATACTTTTGTACTGATGGCTGCTGATCATGATGTGGGTACAGATCTTCTCAAAATAAGTGTCCGTCTCGACCGTTGGAACAGCGTTGGGAAGTGACCATCAACAAGGTTCTCGTGTTAACGCAACGTGGCCGTAACGTTACTCCAACGCGGTTGTGATTTTTCTCAACGAGGTCGAGGTAACCGTCAATGCAACACAATTCATATCAACATTAATATTTTATCAAATCTGAAACTTTTATGAATTTTAATAATAGCATCACGCTGTTTGAGATCTATATAAATAATTATATAAAATATTAGAGAATTTAAAAAACCCACACACACACTACCACCATAATTTTCTGTAACTTCTCCAATATTTGACAATTGATGTTCTAATTGGTCAGATTCACATCGTGAACGGAGACTGACATACATGTACTGGTGCATGGATAGACGTCATGCTTATACTGCGCATTTAAAAACTAGTGTAGTTGACGAAGTTATTCTGTTTCGTCAACTACGAAACCAGAATTTTAGTCAATTGTGGTTTATTTACTGCTACAAGCCTATTAAATGTACATGTATTCATCGTTCTGTTTGCAATGATGGACATGTACATATATTCCAACAGTTCTGTAGCAGACATTTATGGCAATATATTCGTGCGTAATGTTTTACTCCATACATTGGTAAATACAACCACACGACCGCTCCGTGCGATACACGTGTTCATTGTACCTACATGACATGTATATATATCATAAAAATCCTAACACCAGTCAAAAGCTGCAAATAAATTGCCTGATTTGGAACGAACAAACGCGCAGATATGTGATTTTCGGAGAGTAGGGAAATGACATTAAATTAGTCATATGTGATCGTAAATAAAAACAACAAATTGAATAGTATAAAATGTACTTTATGCGACTCATCGTCTATATACTTTTCGGCGCGGTGATTGTTACCTTCGCGTGTTGCATTGTTCCTTAAGGACTTTGCTAACCCAATTTTCCCCAAATTTAATGTAGTCCAAAATAAAGGTTTATGTTCACTTTTATTAGTAACCACAGTAACCAAACCCATGAATGCAACATTTTAAGAGTATAATTCATGGTAGATTATGTTAGAAATTCAAAATGTGGAAGTTATAGAAGTTTTTAAAATAATTTGTTTCGAACCCAAAATCAACAAACACAAAGTCAATATCAAAGAAAAAAATATGGCAATATGTACTGAACACTGTGAAGAGTGATGAACAATAAAGATATACTCACATTTCTTCAGTTTCATTAAGATTTTTGGCTTGGAAGCAGTTGTTTACAGATGGTAGTTTTCATTGCTCAGAAAAGCTATTTGGGAACTGAATTTGATGGGTTAAGTTAATGTTCACTCAAGCCAGCTAAGATTATGATCAGCAAGACAGTCCAGGTGCTTGAGCCATGACAAGATTACATCCTGATTCAGGATGATTGGCGACCTAGTTTATGTGTTATGGGGTACCCATAGATTGGGGATTTACAGTTCTTTTGTCAAGAGATTCACAACACACCACTGTCCACAGAAGTTAACACTTAACTGTCACCTCACTTCAAGGGATGTCAGGCAAGTTACTCAAATATTTGTAAACAATTGGTTCTTAGTAATTTTATCAAAGAATGCTTGATAAATATGAATATTATTTTATTGTTCATCATTCTTCACAGTGTTCAGTACATATTGCCATATTTTTTTCTTTGATATTGACTTTGTGTTTGTTTTAAAATTTATTTTAAAAACCTCTATAAATTTCACATTTAGTATTTCTAAAATATTCCACCATGAATTATACTCTTAAAATGTTGCATTCATGGGTTTGGTTACTGTGATTACTAATAAAAGTGAACATAAACCTTTATTTTGACTCCATAAAATTTGGGGAAAATTGGGTTAGCAAAGTACTTAACGCAACGCATTTAACGTAAACAAGTTGCGTTGACGTTACGACTGCGTTGTTAACACCCGAGGACCGCGTTAAATAGGACACTTATTTTGAGAAGTTATGTGCATGTGGTGTCAAAGTGACAGTTCTGATAAATTGGTTGAATTCATTGGGAGGAACTTCAAGAAGAAAAAAGTATTTGTGAATAACTTCATTTTTATTTTTCTATTAGATCACCTATTTTGGCACCAGGAAACACTTTTGCCCATTGAAACTACTCGAGTTTCCGATATAGAATTTCGCTTTAATGTCTTTCAAATCGTTTGGAATTTTCGGGATTTCGCAAAAATCATCAGATTTATTGCATTTTATTGTCTCATACAGTTCACCAACAGATGTTCATTCGGTTAATGCTCCATATACACTCCACTGCAGGATAACTGTGATCCCTGTCGTAATTCACACAGAAAACAAACTCATTTTCCCATTTTAATCAGTCCAAAATTGATGAAAAATAGACAAACGATAATATTGGAGCACGTGCTTTTCACACCGGAAGTAAATATAACCGGTGCTCTTAAAAATGTGACCGGTGTTCTTAAAAATGTAACTGGTGATCCAAAAATAAGTCCCTATAACTAGCGTATGGAGGGGACTTTTTTTTCTTTTTGTCCCCCGACGTTTCCGTCGGAGGACTATAGAAATGACCCTCGTCCGTCCGTCCGGACGTCCGTGCGTCCGAGATTGGGTAGCTTCATGGTATAATCAACTCCTCCTACAGTTTTAAACGTAGAGATTTGAAACTCTGGGATATTGTTCCTAACATGTTGGTGATTTGCAACATCTATATAGCTAATCAAAAATATATTTTTTTCCATATTTTTGGGGGGTTTTTCGACTTAAAATATTTTGAACATTTTTGCCTTTTGGATGAGATTGGGTACCTTCATGGTGTAATCAACTCCTCCTACAGTTTTAAATGTAGAGATTTGAAACTCTGGGATATTGTTCCTAACATGTTGGTGATTTGCAACATCTATATAGCTAATACAAAAATATCATTTTTTTCGCGTTTGCAAGCGTTTGTTCATCGGGTTGTTTTGTCCAAGAAATCTATATACTGTATAACATTGTTGCAAATAGTATCCTTCTAACAAATCATGAAGTTTACCACTCGAGTCGGGGGACATGTGGTCCGAGACCTTTTATTTAAATTGCGATAAATAGTTTTGATGCGGCGGACTTTTAGTGATGCGGGCGGGGCCCATGAACACAGACTTTAATTTCTAATGGCCTGTTAAAGGTATATAGCTTTATTGAACACATATTCCCAATAAAGGATAGAAAACCACATAATGCCTTAATTTCAAAGTTGCATGGCAGACAATGTGTCCATATAGATTAAGCAACGTAAATTGTTCCTGTTTTGACGTCAGTGTGTAATAAACACAGAATCACACACTTGTGTGAAGGCTTTGGTGTAGTATGGAACTCAATTTGACGACGACACGACCTCCAGTGCTTCATGGCATCATAGACTCGTGCCATAACCACCAAAGCCTTCACACATGTACAAGTGTAATGTGCATGGGGTTCTGTGAATGTAGGATTTTTGGGTTCGACTTGCAAAAATCTGTTTCAAGCTTGGTCTGTAGCTTGATTATTGCAACCCATAGTTTCAGATTTGTCCAAGGTGTCATGCTTGACTGATCTTAAAGGGCCACAGGGCTCTTTGAAAATAGGGTTTTTGGGTTCGACTTGGAAAAATCTGTTTTCTCAAGAAATACATGGTGGAATTCTTCCAAATTTGGTTTGGAACATTAATGGGACAACTAGTATCAGATTTGGTTACCATTATTTGTGTCTGTGCTTTTCAGCTCATTTCTCAAAAAAAAAAAATTTAATTTAATTAATTTGGTTTTATATCTTGGCTTTTCAGATCATTTCTCGAAAAACAAAATTCTGACCCCTTGATAATTTTTTTTTTTTCTTCAACGCCACAGTAGTCAAGTGGGCTCAAATTTGATCTGCAATATCTATGGGGGAGTAGAACTTCTGTTGAAACCACCTCAACATTAATTAGACCCAAGGCCATAACATTTAAACCCATTTGCTGACGCATCTTTTGAAAATATTGTGTGTCACTGTGGAACTGATATTTGTTGAAAATGAGTGGTTTGGTAACTTAACGTGTGCCAAAACCTCTGGTGACAAGCCTGTGACTAATATCGTTATGAAAGTGCTTGCTCGATAAATTCAGCCCCCAATCAAGTGACAATATATCACATTTTATCGTATAGTCTATATATTATATATCGTAAAGTTACTAAGGCTCGAATTAGTTTCTCCTCTTGAAAACAAGCATATAGCACTGACGCATGTCAGGTGAGCGTCCCAGTCGCCCTGGCGGCTTTAGTTTGAAAATACTATTGGTGACATCACATAATATAGCTATAGTGTATATCATATATATCAAATTATCTAATTAATAAAACACACTGATCATCAGACATGATTACATTTATATCCATGAAAACTGTTTTGCATTTGGGTTGTATTGGTATTTTATATATATAAGCAGTTTAACAAGCTTAAGTTGCACAGGCACAACTTGCACATTCCAATTTATTTCATTAGAATCTAAAAGAAACCACATTTGGAAAGTGATGAACATCAATGTTCCTATTCCAATAAGATGGGGGTGTTAATTAATAATATTTACACTTCTACCTCCACTTCTGGTACCGAGACTGAATCAAGTCTTCTGTTTGGTCAGGAACTGATCAGCTGATGGAGCAACCGTAATGCGTAAAGTGAGAAAGAAGTGACACCTGCTTCACATGTGTAACGTAGGAATTACGTTAGTAATGCGCCTGTCGCTTTCAACATTCTATTTTTCACTAGAAAACGGTGCAAATCAGCTGTGCAAATCATTCATTTTATTCAATATTCGAAACCAATTTCCATTGAATGTTCTTTTTGGTGTGTAAATATAAATAATGCTTACTGTATTTCCATGCGTTATGAAATCAGGTTGGTCTGACAAAGTTATGTGAGGAGCGCTTCAGCGCTACACACTGCAACCTGCTTTCATACATCGATCATATCTAGAAATACAGGAAGCAAACTTTCAGTTCTTAATGAGTTTGATGGGCATTCATTTTTCCAATTATATGTTAATGGCCATTAACCATCATTTAGGGCCCTTAATTTGTTTATTACTAAGTTAATGGGCATTAGGCACCAGCACTATTGAGGTGATAGCCATTAATTTTTCAAAATGATGAGATAATGGCCATTAAACACCCAAATGCATATAAGTAATGGTCATTAACATATAATTAATGAGCAACAAGTTTTCAAATCATACTTTAATGGCCATTAACCATCATGGGTACAACAGTTATGGGCAGTTGTGGGTATCAATTTCTCAAAATACTTAATTAATGGCCATTAAACACTCAAATACATATAATAGATGGATAATAGCCATTAAAATATTAGAGACTATGGCCATTAAATTGTAGTCTTTACAAATTTTAAGGGCATATAATGGGCATTAACAATACATGGTTGATGATTAATGGGAAATAGGGCAGTATTGGCCATTAAAATAACAAAATGTAATGGTTTTTAATGGGTTCTGGGAAACCCTTTATGTTTTTTGTTACGAGAATTAATGGCATAAAGTAATGGATTTATGATATTTAATGGGATTTTAATGAGATTTTAATGAGATTTTAATGGGTTGTGTGTGCAGTAGTGTAATATCCGAATATGACAGCTGAGAACTTGGTGTGAATTGAAGAGTGGTGGTGTCTCAAGCATATCTAACCCTCCACGTTAGAAACATGCCATTACATGTCATAAGTATAATCTAGCTTGAGGACAGAAGTTATCCATAAAACCCCCCTTAATTCAACCAGGTCCTCGCGCGATGTATGGTCGATCACATGATGATCTAGGGGGGGGGTTAGAATTGTTGTATAAAAACAGCACTGCATGTAAATATAAAATAAAATAGTGCTACATCTTATTACAGATTATTACCATATATAATCAGTGACTATACAGACAGTCTGACAAAATAAAGTTTCAGTGACACTCTATCCGAAGAGGGGAATAATTCCATCTGTTACAGTCAATGGAGCAATTATGAATCTGGAAAGGTGAAATTTCTAGATATCGACATGACGCGATAACATATAACGTAAATGCAATATGGCCGCTGGCGACCATTTTTTCCTATAAAATAAAAAAATATTTGATAGCTCTCATCTGATAGATCAATATCAAGATAAATATGAAGTTTGGTGATGATCGGATGAGTGAAGTGGACTGTGCTAAACGGTTTAGTAATGCTTAAAAAGATTCTTACCTTAATATTGTTATGTTCACTTTATAAACTTCACTGAGTCATCTTTGTCATGTATTGAGTTTGATATCTTTTGTTAACAGTTTATAAATCATGTATGTCTCATGTTTGGTATTTTAATTTATGTGCTTATTATCATTAAATAAAGTTGCATTCCTTAAAAAGATTCTTACCTCAATGTTTTTATGTTCACTTTAAAAACTCCACTGAGTCATCTTTGAATTTGATATCTTTTGTTAACAGTTTATAAATTATGTATGTCTCGTGTTCGTTATTATATTATATACACTTTATAGTGTGTTTCAGAACGAAAAAAAAAATGAAAAAAATCAACAAATTTGTAAATTTAAAAACAATTCAAACCTTGTTGTATTCCATGTCCCAGCCCGGACATATACACCAAATTTCAATAATATTCATTGAGAAACAACGGACCAAACGCCATATAACAACCCGTATACATCTTTTATTCCGAGTTGGCCTTTTATTCCGAGTTGGCACGCGTCGATTGGGGCGAGTTAGCCCTGGGGCGAGTACGCCGATTCCGGCACCTTTTCTATTTGCAGCAGGTATACGTTTACGCTGGTTTACGCGTAATTTAATTTACAAAGTTCCCCAATTGGTATCGTAAATAGAGCGACCTTATTTGACAGAGAATGCCTCTGTTATTGATTATAAAGTTGCTACACATTAAAAACGACAAATTCACATGCTCGTTCAAGCGCAGTAGTCTATTTTCCCCATGTTAAAGGACATCCACAAATACTAAATAACGCTAACCTACTGCCGAATGTTTTACACGACAACTGTTAACATATTTGGGCTGAATTCATCTGACGCGGTATTATTCCTCAAAATAAACAACAAAACCATCGTTACTTGGAAATGTAGTTTGGGCTAACATTTACATAAATCCTCCACATCATTATTCCGACACACACGTCAGATGAAAAGCAGCCATGAAGTAAACGGCCAAATTGGCCGAAATAATGGTTAGTTTCAGTTCCATGCAATCTCGACAACAGATATAACTATTTATAATTACCCCACCAAACATAAGCCTTATGCATGTGAATCTTATTTGGTGGGAATCTATAAAGTGATTTTGACAATAATTGTTTTAAACGCTACATGCAGAAACAATTATGTGATTGTTTTAGCTTTGGTTCGTTAATTACGCTTGCGTGTGATCATATTAAATGGACATTCGATGACTGGTATAGTTATCTATTTGGTATTCTTCGTTCGTCCGTGGTAACGCTCATCCTTCTCCTCAAAATAAGTTCATATTGAATTTATTTCAAAAACACAAAAAATAGGCCCATATCGACATTATTTTAATCGCAATTACGCCTCATATGAACCAACACGGACATAACATACTACGTTATTTGTTTTCATGGTGACCCTCTCCATAAAGCGGAATAACTTGCATAAGTCTACTACGGGCTAATTTCAGAACTAAACAAAGTATAATATGAAAATATATGAATAGTTAGGTCCAATATTAACTTACTTCCACGAAGATATGTTATGATGTTATACTATTGACTTATAACGCGGAGTCGTAATGGTATTATATGAACAACACTACTAGTGAATAAATGTGAAAACGATGTTTCTGTGTCTGTTGTCTGCTTATACTTACATATCATCCATACAGTAAACAATACGCTGTGCATATATTGGAACTAAATGAGAGAAACCAAGCTGTCTTTGTGGGATAATGGTCGCCGGCATTGCAGATACATCCGGTGGTGGCAGTTGGGTCGTAATTGTAAACAACCCCCGGGGTTGGTTGAAAGCCTGAAGTTATACTCGTTGTTTGTTGCATGCCTATCCATTTTCGACAGTGACGTGGCAACAGGGGGTCGGGTTTGGTCAAATTATTTAACAGTAAACTGTTTGACATTCATGCCTGCAAAAACATTAGTTTGACATCTTAAAACACATAATCTTAAATTCCTTCTCATTGTTTGATTCTTCAACACTTACTGGTGGGAAGTATGTTATTTTAAACCAACAGTAGCAAATTTAGTAATTTGTCTCCCGAATTATTTTTTCGGGGGACTATTAAAATAGCCGGTGTCCGTTAGTTTCGGTTATTAGATCAAAAGCAAATTTCATTGATTTGTTTATCAGATCAAAATACAGGTTAGTTCAATTTTTGCGACAGTTATGGCCATTTACTTAGAATATTTTAACTTTCTGGTTTCCAGATGATAACTTTAGTTTGTGTGATCATATCTGAATCAAATTTAGTATGATAGTTTATCAGCCATAAAATACAGGTCAGGTTCGAATATGGGTTCGCTCTGCCCATTTTTGTGAGAGTTATGGCCCTTTTACGACTTAGAATCCTGTCAATTTCTGGTTTCCGGATGATAACTTTAGTTTATGTTATCATATCTGAACCAAATTTGGTATATGAGCTTACCCATTTTTGTCTGGTTGCTTCGGAATTAGGGTACTTGTTCAAGAAAATCTGATGCCCCCAATGAAGCCACTTTTTCGGGGGACACTGTGGCCTGACGGCCTTTTATTTCATCACAAGAGGGGGGTCTGAAGTGAGCATCAGCTGTTGCTGGAAATATTGAACTCCAGTTGGAAGGTTCTAACCAAAGGGGTGGGGTGCTGATGATATAACGCGAACTTTAAGTTTTGCCTGATCCAATGGGATGCATTTGGGAATTCCAATGTGGACCACGACCCTCCCCCATATATATATATATCTGGATTGGATATTAGGGCGACATTTTTTACGAAATAACGTGCATTATGACTACGACCGTTAATTCGTTAATTTTCACAATTAGGAGGTCATATTCACGAAATAACGGTCATCTTTTTACACATGATCATCAATACGTCCGCCGAGTGCGGACGAACATTTTCCAACAAATCTTATTTCGTCGCCTTTAGGGGAAGAAACTTAGGTAGACATTAAAATGTCCACTTAAGTGCGTCCCAGATTTATATCAGTGTATTACTTATATGGTGAAACTAAAGAGCGTTCCTCTCAGATGGGAATTGCTTTGGCATTTGACTTGTAAAACGCTCTTTGTCTTGGTATAGTCCGGTCGCTAGCCACTAATGCATGTATAATTAATTTGTTGTTTATCTCGGCGGAATCTGGTGGCCTGGGTCCCCATCTGAAGAATCTACCAGCTAATCCGGTATCAGCCATGTGGAATTTGAGAAATCAGGACAGATCAAGAATTGTGGTCAAAATGGCTGAAATCTTTAAAAGATAGCGACTATTACCACCATGGAATGGGGGAAATCTAGCTATACTATATGGACAAAATAAATATATGTTACCTTAATATTTGATAATAGAATCAAAGATGACTACCAGGATGGCGACTTAAACGTGCGAACAACTTCGGGCTCATAAATTCCAATCAATGACTACACGTACCAGTATATGAATATGATACTATATTTAATTTGCTAACACATTTATTTACCTAAGGATTCTACATTTTGACTTGAATAGCGGTACCACATTGGAATGACAAAGGAGAATTTAGGAAAACATTGAAGGATCCAAATGCAACCCGGTTCTGAATATTACGTCTGGGATTTTGATCAATGCTGGTCTTATTATTACGAAGCTAGCTCATTTATAACTATAACATCGAAATGTAAGTTTAGTCATTCATTTTCGGTATACATGTCATATTATCTCGATTGTTGTCAAATAAAGTTCCATACAAACTCTGCTGTTGTGTCGTCAAAACTAAACATTACAACATACTTATTCCGCAGGGGCATGCATCATTTTAACCAAATAAAAATCAACAACTATTCGTGTTTTTCAATCACATAAACGTGCAAAAATCCCAAATCAAGACATTTTCTGTGTTAGTTTAACCAAATAATTGTCCTAGAAATAAGATGTTCACATCTAGGAGTGAGAAAGCATTATTTCCAAAATAGTCACTTCGCTGGCACTCTGCCAAGTTCATGTTCCATTGCTTTCTATTGAAGGTCAGGCCCGTTCCAAACGACGGATTTTTGTCGACTCGAATCTAATTGTATTAAATCCGTCGGTGATGCGTCTGCGGCCAATTTTGTTTCAGACGGACGCATCTTTGTCGTGTCGAATCTAATACATCGGTCGATTTATTTAAAGGTGTACTCCATTTTACCTTCACAAAATGGTCACGCGTAGATATAGAGGCCTATATATACCGGTATGTTATACATATATATACTAAAATACAGTATATAAATTATGTATAAATATATGCGTGCTTGCAGCGCGAATATATGTGCATATGTATATGAGGATGTTTATAGTACATATAGTTATATAATATAATATAATAAAATATAAAAGGCGCTACAAATAAATGTTAGATCGTGCATCCAATTGCCATATATGTGTATACCATGCATGTAAATACAGGTATACAAGAATTATTATAAATCAGAGACTACCACCCCTACCCTTATAATAAGGAATACCGGAATATATGAATTATTATAAATAAGAAGTTACCACCCCTATACCCCTCATAATAAGTAATACCGGTATATATGAATTATTATAAATAAGATCAGTGGTACCACCCCTACCCCTTATAATGAGGAATACCGGAATATATTAATTATAAATTATAAATCATAGGCTACCACCTATATATCCTTTATAATAAGGAATACCGGTATCTATGAATTATTATAAATTATAGGCTACCATCCCTACCCCTCATACTAAGTAATACCGGTTTTTATGAATTATTATTAATCTGAGGCTACCACCCCTACCCCTTATAATAAGGAATACCGGTATATATAAATTATTATAAATCATAGGCTACCACTCTGCCCCTTATAACAAGTAATACCTGAATATATGAATTATTATAAACAAGAGGTTACCACCCCTTTACCCCTCATAATAAGTAATATCGGTATATATGAATTATTATAAATCAGAAGTACCACCTCTGCCCCTTATAATAAGTAATACCGGTAAATATATTAATTATTATACATCAGAGACTACCACCCCTATTCCTTACAATAAGGAATATCGGTTTATATGAATTATTATAAATCAGTTGCTACAACCCCTACCCCTTATACCGGTATATATGGATTATTCTAAAACATTGATACTATATCCATTATAAGATGTGAGTCAGTGACATGCCATGTTCGTTGAGGAATCAAACTACCAAAATAATTACAATTTGCACAATGTTACCTAAGCTATGCTTATAGATATATATTTCTTTATGACAAAGAGAGCGTGCGACAAATGACGTCATGTGGGTATTTCCTCAGATAAGGGGAGCCCCCTCATTATTATACCATTATCATATCATTATCATATCATTTGCATTCGTTCTTCGGCAACTTTCGGCTCTTCTCGTCACATGTATTAGATTCGAGTCGTCAAAAATCCGTCGTTTGAAACCAAGACGGATTTCAGACGCATCACCGACGAAGATTCGTCTGAATTGGACGGAGATTCGTCTGTGATGCGTCTGCCACGGATCTAATTGTTTCAAACGTCGCATTTTTGACGCATTTAATACAATTGTGGGTCTGGTATTAGATTCGAGTCGACAAAAATCCGTCGTTTGGAACGGGCCTCAGAGATACAACATTTTAGCACTGAAGTAGTGATGACGTTCGGGACGATTTCAGCTTTCTGTCATTAAATGTATGTGGTCTTCGAAACAAATTAATTTCCCCAGAATTCAAGGAACTGTGTTGAGATCATGGCATCCTCTGCTCTATGGTCACAACGACTATCGAATGTGGCTAGCTAAATCTTAGTAGGTGTATACTATAGTACAAAAATTAAGGACAAACTAGTCCATTTCTCGAAACTGATTGAAACCAAATATAAATTTGTATTATGGATTCAGATTAAGAAATTTGGGGCGCAACACACAATTAATATCATGGGTGCAGTGTACATACTTCCAGGAGGAAGTACTTACACATCGAATGACGCATTCTTCGAAATAGAAAGTGACTACTGCGCTTTAGCTAATCGCACACATAACACCCACCTAACATACGACTTCAGTGCTCTTAAATCATGTTCCACTGATATCAACATTACTGATGAAAATTGCGAAGAATTCCAATGCAGCCATGTTTCCTTTCTATCTTCAGAGCAGCTATTTCATCTGGATGTGGCATTTACGTCGGCGCACAGGCACAATCAAGATCTGTCAAAAACGTATATGGGAACCTACTGCTAGATTTGTGTCGGATTCATTAAATTGTTGTCTCTAATGGTAGAGCAGGTAGTGCTAATGGTTTTGGGGCAGTAACAAGCAGAGCGGTACCCATTGTGGCTATGATATTTGCCATACATGCTGCTTTACTGTCTTTTATATCAGACTTTCCATTTTAATGAAGTATATGGAAGTCTTTAACCGTGGCATTACAGCCACATTAACGTTTAACAATGACCCCACGTGCGAGAATTTCGGAGATCTATCATCTAACTGCGAAACTAGTGTTAAAAGACGGGACCACGAAACAGCTTAGAAGTTATCGAAAATAGTGACTATGACGAAATTGCTATATTATGACGCTTGCTATAGATACGTTGAATGTATAAGATGTTTTACCAGACACGATATACGAACATATTATATTAGGGCGGCTCCGTGGCAAAATATGGGTGAATGAACTTTGGTTGATTTGGATATCATGCCAAGCTAGGGTGGGTCCACGGTTGCCATGGCAACCTTTGATAAAAAGTGGTCGCTAAAATGCCGACAAATTGCTTTGAAAGGTCGTAACGTATAGCATGCACATACGACATTCTAACGAAAGTTAAAAGACGGAATTTAAAATATATACGAATAACTGAAAGCAGTCTGCATGTACGAGTTGCAGCCACATTTATTCGGATCTTGTGCAAGTGATACCACACATCGTTTGAATGATTTGACTCACCTTGACTTATATAATAACAACATCACAATGGGTGTGTACTCGGGCCCGAATATTGTGTTCGAGTTGTTACGCTTAATGACTTGAATGCGTCTTTCTGTGACATAGTATACTGGTTATAGAAAGAAATTAATTAATCGATCTATTTGATATCGGTGAACATTCAAAAGCGATTATTGTGAGGCGTATTTTGGAGCGCAAATCACCACGTGGCTCTAAACATACAGTTACACCGTGCATATGAATAATTAGGTGGATGACCACTACTATGTGTAAACTTACCTATTTCGAATTAATATGCAACACACATGGTCATTAACAACACTCGATGTCGTACATGTACGTATATGGCCACTTCCACTGCGATTGAGATTAAGATGAATTTTACCGACTACACTCTTTTAAAACAGTAGGTACTCTGCGTAGGTACTGAACTTGTCCCGCGGGGAGTACCAAAACTGTTGGCATTCTGGACTGTTGGTACTCTGGAGTACCAACTATCCACTGGGTACCTGTCCATGTACTCTGGATTACCAAATATCCAGGTACTATGCGGAGTACTGTCCATGTACACTGGAGTACCTGTCTGGGTACTAGGGAGTACCAGATATCTAGGTACGATGTGGAGAACCTGTCCAGGTACTCTGGAGTACCAAATGTCCAGGAATTTTGTAGATAATCTGCATAGGTACCAATCCCTCGAAATTAGGAAAAATGTCCGACGGCAAATTGAACGATGTGGCAGGTTAGATTCCAAATGATTCCACGGCGTTTAAACATCGATTGAAGTACAAAACACCGATCGAGGTTCTTCGAGATCATGTTATCAGTTACCTGGACGCCCTTGTATAGAGCAAATTGAAATAATACGCATTATGTTACTTGTATTAGTATATAACCTCGATCATGTTTTTGTATTTATTTCAAGGTTTAATATCTCAATTTCAGGATTTCCATGACCTGCTCCCTGTACGTGGAGTACAATTTGTCTGAATATCTAAATTAATCCGCCAAATTTCTTAATTTGTGTGTAGTGATATTAAATTAAACATTATGAATCAAACATCTTAAAGAGCTTTGGGTGAACAACCGATGAACCATAATAGACCGATAAATCGAAAATTACGTTGCGATAAATCGCAAACGTAAAGCAAGCGGTATACACGGCAGTGCAAAGGGGGAAGCGGGGCGCGTTACATGCCCCTTTGTTTAAAAAAAATTAATTATGAGTTCTTTTGAAAGACACGGACTACTTATTTACTGAGAATATTCAAAATAAACATATAACGATTACCGGAAAACAAATATATATCAATAGTCAAGAAAATTAGAGTTTCCTCTTGTACAACAGCGAGCACTGTGTCAGGAAGACCGATCGGTCAATTTTAGCCTGATCTGGCTATTATACATATATGTGTGGTTCACTCAGACCTGTTAAACCAGTCGGGCTAATATAGACCAAACGGTCATTCTATAATTATCTCTCAACCAATACTTAAACAACAGTGGCCTATAGCTCCCTCCGCTGCCCCCTTGCGCACTGCCCCTTATATACTATGCCATTATGTGGCTGAACCTCTCTAATATCTATATGCAGGTTATTGAGTATATACTACATCGTGTTGTGGTATGTCTTTTGGCTGGAATTGCATTTAATGATGGAGATTGGTGTATATTAAGAATATGCTACTCCGTGGCCTGGCTCTTATATAGTCGGGTTATAGTGTATGCAATATATCGTTTTGTGGTATGCCTCGTGGCTGGAATTGCATATAATGATGCAGGTTGATGTATACATATTAAGACCATACCTTTTGTGGCTGAACCTGTCAACATGCAGGTTAGTGTATATAATATATCAATTTGTTGTATGCCCCGCAGCTGAAACTGTATTAATGATGCAGATTGATGTGTATATACATGCCGTTTTATGGCATGCCTCATGGGTGGATTTCTTATATGCAGAGTGATGTACATGTACATGTATGAAGAATATGCCGTTCCGTGGCACGCCGCTCATGGCGAAGACTGCATGCGTCTGAGATTCTGGGTGATAACCATGTAAAATACATGTGAATGCCGTTTTGTGGCAAGCCTCCCATGGTGGTCCTGCATCTGATATGCAGGAGTGATAATACATGTAAAATACATGTGGATGCCGGTTTGTGGCTGTTCCAGTCAAGTTACGGAATTGTGAAATGTTCGGGGAACTGGAAGGAGGATATATGAACAGAAATAAACGCGTGCGATTCGTTGTGATCACACTGAGACGGAATAAAGTCGCTTCACCAGTATCCCACAATGATTGTGTTGTCTTGTGTTGTACCATGGGTATGGTGGGCATTGTGTTGTCTTGTGTTGTACCATGGGTATGGTGGGTATTGTGTTGTCTTGTGCTGTACCATGGGTATGGTGGGTATTGTGTTGTCTTGTGTTGTACCATGGGTATGGTGGGTATTGTGTTGTCTTGTGTTGTACCATGGGTATGGTGGGTATTGTGTTGTATTGTGTTGTACCATGGGTATGGTGGGCATTGTCTTGTCTTGTGTTGTACCATGTGTATGGCGGGCATTGCGTTGGCTTGTGTTGTGCCGTGGGTTTGGTGGGCATTGTGTTGTCTTGTGTTGTACCGTGGTATGGTGGGCATTGTGTTGTCGTGTGTTGTACCGTGGGTATGGTGGGCATTGTATTGTCTTGTATTGTACCGTGGGTATGGTGGGCATTGTGTTGTCTTGTGTTGTACCGTGGGTATGGTAGGCATTGTGTTGTCTCGTGTTGTACCATGGGTATGGTGGGCATTGTGTTGTAGTGTGTTGTACCGTGGGTATGGTGGCAATGTGTTGTATTGTGTTGTACCGTGGGTATGGTGGGCATTGTGTTGTTTTGTGTTGTACCGTGGGTATGGTGGTACTGTGTTGTCTTGTGTTGTACCATGGGCATGGTGGACATTGTGTTGTCTTGTGTTGTACCATGGGTATGGTGGGTATTGTGTTGTCTTGTGGTGTACCATGGGTATGGTGGGCATTGATATAGACCATTCTGTGTGTTAGTGGATAACATGCACTAATTCCCCCTGTATCGTATTAAAGTGAGTGTCCAACTAAATATCCCTGTTTCTAATCAAGGTGATGTCTCACTACTCACATTATACCTTAATAAGGTGACGCGATACGCATCTTCTTTGCTGTCAATGGGACAGAGCTCCATCCATTCCAAATATGGAGAAACGATAGCTACGCATGCACAGACGCACAACTTCCATGCAATGAGGCTTATCGCAGTGAGATGGCTTCAAGATGGGAACAGCTGCGAATAGCAAAGGTGAGGTCACTGTTTTATTCAATGCATTGTATTGTCCATGTATAGTTTGGTACAGATTGCGACCTACATGTTTGAGTCCATCTTCGGCTTAGAAATCATATGGTTTGATAATAATTTGCTCTCTGTTTATTTAAACATATTTATTTGTCTAATGTATATAACACATGATATATAACACATACATTTTTTATACAGACAATGGGATTGGAGGACAAGTGCTGACTCACTTATGGGTACCCCCTCTCCCATATGTTATTACACTGAAAAATAAATAATAAGTAATGGCAACGAAACATAACTACCAAAACAAGTTGAACATATATACATATCACCGGTCACCCCAACCCCCGAGTTAGTCGTAAGTTTGTATATATATTTATCATATGACTCAATCATTATTTACGTTGGAAACTATGTCATAAATCAATTTCATATCAATTACTAATTCATATCACCTTCCGATAATTTGATTGGTTTGTTGACAAAAAGTGTGCTCCGATTGGCTGAATGGCAGGCGGGGGCCGAACCGCATCTCTGACTAAATGCAGGTCAAATTCGTGGGCGTCAAATACACGAATCAACGCGATGCCGAAATTCTCGCAATTATAATCTTGAAATATATAGTTTTGGACATTGTTATATGATAAATAGAATATGTAATTCGTATTTATCTGATAAACATACGATATAATCTCACAAACTGAGAACAGAATAGCGCACTATATCTTCGCGTGCATATTATTTCTGCTAGTTCACCAGGTGTAATTGGGCTTCCGGTGCAATGAAGTGACGTCACATTAACCTTTTGCTGCCGATGTCATATAGCTATTTAGTGATTTGTGTGCGTTTTGGACATCATAATCAATTTATAGGTGTCATATGATAAATAGAATATGTAATTCGTGTTTCTCCCATATTATATTTATGAAACTCGTCACGATTTTTCAGTTTTCTCTCGCCAGAGGCTCGAGAAAACTGAAAATGCTTAGACTCGTTTCATAAATATCATATGAGAGAAACACTCATTTTATATCCTCTATATATGTTTAGTCGTAAGTTTATATATATATATATATGTTTAAAGTCGAGTTTGTTTGTTTCGATTGCTGGCTTGTTCGTACTATTATTTGGAAGAGTTAGTCAAAAGAATCCTGATTTATCTCGCGTATGAATGACTGTACAGCTAAGAAATTTTTCATGTTGTCACAATCAGGTAGTGCAGGATTTTCAAAAAGCTACATTTTTAATGAATAAATATTATAAGGAAGTAATTTATTTAATAGTCGAATTCTTGGGATTTATTGTAGGTGCCAATCAAAGAAATAATGAAGGGCATTTTCTTCACCGTTTCCACAGGTCCAGTCTTTTGAATTTGCAATGTGATTTAGGACCTTATCGGATAGCACGTTGCTACATTCACATCGTAATCTACAGTGAAATATATTTTCAGTCCGCTTTCCGACAGATTAATACTTTGGTGGTTTGGGTGTTATATGTGTAATTTTGTTTACATAACATTGGAGGGGGAGATCTAGAATCTCAATTTTGGTTGTATTCCAGTTTTTTCACACACGTGGGCATGAATGTAGACTCCATTCGTTTGGAATTGAGTTTGAAATGTATAAAGTTTGACGCAAATCTCGTATCGTTGTCGCTTATGTCTGAACATTTGGGGGAAGTAAGTCGACTAAATATTTGGGCATTTTGTGATTGACAATGTTATGGAAAAGTGAAAAACTCTTTAATTGCCTTCTATCTGAGAGTGTTTCCCAACCCATTTCGGTTAGTAGACGTTTGTGGGATACTGATCTCGTGCAGCCACTTATTATTCGTGCAGCCTCGTATTCTACATCATCAAGTTGTTTAAGTAACTTATCTGGTGCACCAGCCCAGACACTACTCGCATATTCCATGATTTGACGTACGTGAAATAAATAGAGTATTTCAAGAGTGTTGCGGTTCAAAATATACATGTTAATTCTTCATCTATTTCCATTCCTAGATGCGTGTGTTGTTTAGAGTATTCGAGTTGCAATCCATCAAAGACTATATTCGGTCAATCAGGGCTTTGTGAACTTGTAAACAAATAGTAATTTTGTCTTAGAATTATTGAATTTCACTAGCCAGGTATCGGCCCACTTTTTTATTTTTTCCATGTCTTTATTTACACTTTGTTCAAGGTATTGAATGTCCGTATCGGATTTTATGAGGCATGTGTCGTCCGCGTATAATCTAACATGCGATTTAATATTGTCTGCAATGTCATTTATGTAGATTAAAAAGAGCAAGGGGCCGACAACAGACACTTGTGGGACCCCTGCCGTTATTGGCGAATATTTTGAAAAACTAGAATTTATTTGCACCCTTTGCTGTCGCCCTTCGAGATAATTTGTAAACCATTTAAGCAGAGTGTCTGTATTCCATAGTGTTTTAGCTTAAGTAAAAGACCTTGGTGCCATACTGTGTCAAAAGCTTTCGCGATGTCAACTGCCAGTGTATTCTGCACTTTATTTAAAAGTTGGTGTGTGTATTTCTCAGTCAACATTTAGGTCAGGATGAAATATAGGTAAAATTGCGTATGCGTTAGTTGCATCACTGTTTATACTTATATTTGTTCCGGTTTTAATTAAACATTCCTACGGACAACCAATCAGACATATGTAGCCATGCGCGATATGTTGCCATACCATTAACATAACCCACCATCTTCAAAGCATTATACATGTATACAGCGTGACCAATTTACCATGTTTCGATATCCCCTAAACGGACATGGCTCATTCGAAATTCCATATTGTGTCTATACGTAATTTGGAAGGAGGCACAAGAAAGGTTGACAAATACACGAAATATTGATATACCCGCCTCATATGCTCTAAAAAAATGCTATGGTCACATCCATTTTCCAACTGTTTTAATTTATGTTCGCGCAAAAGTGAAATAAACGCTCTTTAGTTCTGGCATATCAGGAATAGGCTAACACGGAACATTTTTTATGTTCCAAGACGTGCACATGGATTTGTTATTGTTGGGACCCAAACACCGTGCACAAAGTTGAACGTTTATGAATGACGTCAATGCATCTAATGCTCGTAAAATGTAGTTCAAGTATTTATCTACCTATTTCGATACAGGAAAAAATTCAAAACCGAATGTTATGTGTATTTTGGAGCACAAACCGCCAACTGGCTTTAAATACTACTTTAAACATAGCATCATGCGGATGCGCATGCGCGAGATTGAATACGGAAGTTACATTATCGAATACATGCGCCAAATTGGCTTACGGTCGACGAATCGTCTGCATGAACTATTCAGTTGCCAGATCACCTGATCCCTTATTATAATGGTGTAATTTAGAACAGCCAACCACCGACTCCCCATTGAAAAAGGACGATGGCAGAATTTTGCATCTGGTCGGCGAAAATTCAACTCGGGGAAAATTATTGTTTGCAGTTTTCATGTTCGTATTCTAAAATATTCTCACATTGCTTCGAGAAAAAAGTGAAAATAATTTCTCCACAAATAGTTTGACTGGATTTGACTGGATTATAGGCTACTGA
The DNA here is from genome assembly GCA_032622095.1 of Siphonodentalium dalli. NCBI lineage: Eukaryota > Metazoa > Mollusca > Scaphopoda > Gadilida > Siphonodentaliidae > Siphonodentalium > Siphonodentalium dalli. Next base: position 201,870,008 of record CP136069.1, read on the forward strand.
CTTCCGAAAGTGTTTAATTGACGCCTATATTTGCCTGGAGTTAGACCTCTAGATGATAGGAAGTGCCAGTTTTCACTTTTAACCCTTTACCCAACAAACCGGCCAAAACCGGCCAAATAAAGCTTCAACAGCCTAAAATATCTTGGGTCTGTCTCAATAGAACCATACAAATATGGATATCATTGGAACCGGCCCATTGACCACATTGTGATGGTTATAGTTATGCCATGTGCCAATGCATTCTCTTATATATGCGAGTCGACCATAGGTCGCCTCGTATATATAAGAGAATGCATTGGTCTAAAAAAAATCTTTTTTTAACACTTTTTACCATTTTTTCTTACATTCTTTAACAATTTTATAATTTTGTCTTACATTTTTTAACAATTTTAATAATATTTTTCTACATTCTTTGACAATTTTATCATTTTTAATATGTGTTAAGCCAATGCATTCTCTTATTTATGCGAGGCGACCTATGGTCGACTCGCATATATAAGAGAATGCATTGGCACAGGGCCGTTATGTTGGGTAAAGGGTTAAACAACTCAAATCCCGAATTAGTACAAGTACTCAATATCCAATTCCAGTCTGTATGTTAGCACTAAACCCCCTTTCACTCAAACGGAATTGTCTGACAGCCATAATAAATTATGTGTCTGAAAAGTACACCCAATAAAATAATTATGGGTACCCAACTGTCAATCAAGGTGGATGAATCTGGAGTCCTTAAATTACTTGCAAATCTCAAAACCAACAAGATAACATAAATTACCAAAAACTGCTGTATGAAATAACACCACCATTAGCATTGCTCATCCATAAAGCACTCGAAATCGGGTCGATACCAACTATCTCAAACTATCGACCAATCACTTTAGCATGCATCATATGCAAAATTACCTAACATAGTATTGCTTCTAACCGCAGAAATTCAGCATTCCCCGATATCAACTGCCATTTTGGACGCCATGTTGAATTGAGAAGTTTCCCCAATGCGGATTTACTGGATTTTGTACACGTTGCAAATTCTCCAGCATGTCAGCTGAGACCGATAACTTGGAGTTGAATTAACTCACAATATGTCATCCAATGAAGACATACACAGGATAACACCGAATGCCAACCAAACTCTCGGCTTTCTCAAGAGAAACATAACAACACAAAATGAAATTATCAGGAAAATAGCATATCAATCTATGGTGAGACCCAAATTAGAGGATGCGGCTTGTGTCTGGTCACCTTTTACAGCCAAAAATATTGATGTAATTGAGAAAGTACAGAATATGGCTGTAATATTGACCAAAAACGAATACTCAAGATATGAAAGTGTCTCAGTCTTGACATCAGACGTATATTCAAAATCGTTACCATCTAGAAAACAACCGTGTCCCTTTAAAACAAAAACATTCATAACCATGTAGCAATGCCAATTCAAGCTTATCTTGAGAAACCAAATAGAACAATGCGATACCTCTATCATGGAACATTCCGCCGCATGCACACAGGTCCAACGTATTTCAGATGTTCATTCTTTCCGGTAACTGAAATTCTCTGGAACAGTCTAAATTCCGACCTGATCACACTCTTCGATCCTGATACAATCAGGAAGACTGTTTATCAGCAAATCACATATCTGGCTCATATATGTGACCCGTCATTACAAAACTAGTCGTAAGTCGAAAAATATTTTATTTGAGTTACGTGCTACACGTTATATAGTGTGATAAGAGCTTTGCATAGGTCGCACACTTAATGTGTTGTTGTTGTCCAAAGTTATAGGATTTTGAATATAAACCGATTCCAGAGATAATCAGAGATAATCGCATTTAAAGACAAACAAATTAGTTAAATTCTTAATAAACATACACCACTATATGTCCAAATTACAAATGCACATTAATAGACACAAACTTCACTTTATGCTACTTTATGTCGACAGAGTAGAACTAAATACAAATGTGTCTAAAAAGAAATTTACGGATATTTTGGCATTTTTTTTTTATATTTTATGTATTTACTCAGTATTGTAAGTCCCGACTTACGACTGGTTTTGATATCTGGCTCATATAGGATAATTCTGTTAACTCGATGTTTTAAACTGTTTTAAATTCTCCTCTGTAAGATAAATATAAACCTCAACTATTATATCTCTGTGCTCTCCAATGTGTTTCACGTGCTAACATGTGTGTACTGATGTACATAATCTCCGAAAGGAGGTATTCAGAACCAGGAGATAGATATATACAATCATTTGACTATAGAGTTGCATCTAATAATAACTCACGGTAGGGAATCACGTAGTTTCGAGGTTGGTGAGTACCACGCATACAAAATGGCCGATGGTAGTGCAAACGCACACAAAATGATATATGAGGAACTGACACAAAACATAGAATTTGACTGTTACGAGCATATGCTAGTTTATTTTTGAAACAAGTTGATACCTTATCTGTTCGAAAATAGTCGGTGGTTTTCTCTAACATTCTGACCAGTTGCCAGTCGGAGGTGCGTGGAACACACCAGTCCATGCCTCCAGGGGAATCCTTCGACTGACAATATTGGTCAGAATGTTAGAGCAAACAAATATGAATTTGGACACATATGAGGTATCAGCTTGTTTGAAAAATAGCATAGCATCTGCTCTTAACTGACAACATACTATGTAACATTTTACCCAAATACTAATTTCCCTTCTGCGTTTTTGTACCCAACTTTGGGTGTTTAATTACTTAATTATTGGATCAATTCAACTAATTTATTACCACTGACGTTGGTTTAAGTTAATTTCGTTCGCGACAGTATATTCATACATATCTGGTAAAACATAGCTCATTTTGTTCGACGGACAACAATAATTATGCCAAGGTGGACATTGCCTAAATTATAGTAAACTGGCTGGGATCCCGGCGTCATATCTTAGTTTATTTACCTTTTTCCCGTTTCTACTCGCGTTTTCGATCGTCTCGGTCAGTTTAAATGAGTAATACTCGTCAACTCGAACCCACGTGACTCCCCACCGTGTAACTGGCTCGTTGACAGCCATAAAGCATCAACTCCGAAAAATGCTCATATATACATGTACTTCTCTGCAATATTACATAAACACGCCTTCTCTGATATATTTACCAAACGCACAACCGAACAAGACACCCGGCAAAAGCACCCACCTTTTTAAAAACGCCAAGAACACCTTGATCCCTTCAGTTTTGAGGATTTTGAGGGTTAATAATAATAATAACATCGACCGTGCACGCGTCAACGAGTAAATATATGGAATTCACACTCAGATGTATTGCACTACAACGCATCACCAACATATACTGTCCGAAAACACACGAAGACACCCGGGCACCCCCGGGCTCTCTTATATAGCCAATATCGGTAATTGCGGGGTTAATATCACCGGCCGGAGTCGAGCGAGCAAGTAAAATGTTCTAGGTTGACCTCGTGGGGTATGTTTCTACGTTATAACGTCGAAATATAGTGACCACGGGCCCATGGGCGCGCCTGGGTGGTCCCGGGCTCTTTTTGTTTATATGGTATTTTACCGGATTTTGAGGGTTAATAATAAAAACATCGGCCGTGGACGTGTCAACGAGTCAATATATGGAATTCACACTCAGGTGTATGTCCGAAAACACACGAAGACACCCGTAATCCCCCGCGCTCTCTTAGCCAATATCGGCATTTGTGGGGTTAATAACACCGACCGGAGACGAGCGAGCGAGTCAAATCCTCTAGGTTGCCCTCGGGTAGTATGTCGCTACCTTATAACGTCGATATATAGTGTCCACGTGCCCGTGTGGGTGCCCGGGCGGTCCATGGCGGTGCCGGGCAGTCATTAGTCACACCGTTATATACTTATGTAAACGGCATACTTGTTCAAATATATAATGTATATCTATTCATTATTGTATGAATATCTCTTCAGGCCAACACTTGACCGACTTCTTAGCTGTATCGAGACTAGATAATGTGTGATTGATCCACATGGACGCGCCCTATAGTATAATTATATATACAGCTGCATGTTCGGATGATTATAAATGGCATGCTGATAAAACGCATATTAGGTTGTATTTACAATTGCGCGATGAATAGGTTTGTAACTCACAAGTACCTGATGAGCTGCCCATGCATGTAAAGGATTTAACCACTAAACGCGGGATGTGTGATTGCGTTCATTTAACCAACAGAACGGCCCTATGCCAATGCATTCTCTTATATATGCGAGTCGACCATAGGTCGCCTCGCATATATAAGAGAATGCATTGGCTTAACACATATTAAACAATGATAAAATTGTCAAAGAATGTAGAAAATTATTATAAAATTTGTTACAAAATGTAAGAAAAAATTATAAAATTGTTAAAGAATGTAAGAAAAAATGGTAAAAAGTGTTAAAAAAAGATTTGTTTAGGCCAATGCATTCTCTTATATATGCGAGGCGACCTATGGTCGACTCGCATATATAAGAGAATGCATTGGCACAGGGCATAACTGTAACCATCACAATGTGGTCAATGAACCAGTTTCAATGATATCCATATTTGTATGGTGTTAGTGAGACAGACCGAAGATATTTCAGGCTGTTGAAGCTTTATTTGGGCGTTTTTGGCCGTTTTTGTTGGGTAAAGGGTTAAACCGGAATTTCTGCGCTGAAATATCCGAGTTTTGTTAAATGAATTGATACAAAAATCGCAATCGCCCTGAACCAATTGAGGCGTCACGCCTACGGTTTTCGCCGGTGCACCGTTATATATCGACAAGTGCACTGGCATTGTTGTCAGTAAGTGCGTTTGAACTTCGGCGAGGTGGGTGGAGGCATACTACAATCCATTTTACTAAGAAATTCATTAATAAATTTCCAGAGGAAATTATTATTCAACATTATATCCTGGTGCAAATATGTTAATATTTGACCTAAATATTCATACAATTATGTTCATATTGGACTTATTTGATTCTGAAATAAACCCCTATATTGGACTTATGTCCGATAGTACGTTGTATGAATACATTATAAAGAGCGTACATCTGGTAAGTCGATTTTGGTTCAAAAAGACATAACCAAATAAAGCCGACATGGGCTTATTTATGTCTTTGAAATAAGTTCAATACCAGATTATTTTCAGGAGAATTGGCTAAAAATTGCGACAAACAGATCGTGTTGTCGATGCATGTTTGTGGTGGGGTGGTGTGGGTATAATTACGACGATTCACTGATTGGGACAATGTCTAGATATCTGTTTTGCCCTTGTTGAAAATTTAAAAGTTCATATAATTTTGAATTAGATTGATATCAGTAATATTTTACTAACTAATTGAAGGTTTTCATTACTGGTTATTTCCTGGTTTATTGTTCACACCCTCTAAATTTAAAACTTTCCATAATGATAAAATATGTATATCTTTTAATATTCATTTAAAGTGATAGAATAATTAAAATGGGTGCTGTACACACAATACGGTCATTTATGGGGCCATCTCCTTTTATACTCAACGGAATATGTGCAACTCGAGGCATAAATTAATTTTCATCAAAATGCCATGATGTTTTCATCGGTCGTAGAACCCATGAGTGTATTTTGTTATAGGTTACACTGGTGTAAATGTTTTCCATAGGCCTCAGTGCTAACGTTTTAGCGTATGCTGTTGGCTATATGAACCATGGGTCCAATTTTTTTTTTTAATCTGAAAAATTGACATTTCGGGAAACTTTTTACACAAAAAAATCATATCTGTCTAGCAGGGAATTCGCCTTTAAATCTTGTGTTTTCGTAACTAGTGTCAGATCCGCATAAAAAAATACTGTCATATTTTAGACCACACCAACAAATTCAAACTTCGCTACAAAGGGTTAATTCCTGTGCCAATGGCTATCTTACCTATGGGAAATCATAGGGAAGAGGTGTGATGATTTTTTTTATGCAAAAAGCACACAAGGCTATTGACCAATCAGGGCCCAGTGTCTATTTTATTCTCTCCTATATATTCCTCCCGCATCCGCTAGAGGTCTCTCCGAACCTTATTTACACCAGTGTAACCTAAAGCGATAGCCCGCTTTTTCGCGGAATAATTGTAACACCCTACATTTTTTCAGAATTGCCCATGAATGAAAAAAATGTGTTCAAAAATAATATCACTTCTGTGGTTCTTTATTTATCACACACAATTTAACCCCACTCTCTGTAACACATTATTCATCAAAAAAGCACATTTTTCCACCACAAGTCATATTCAGGCCCCATTTTCACACAGTTTTTGGGGTCTGGTGTTGCAAACTTGGATCAGCTATGGAAGACTGTACAAGATCCTTTCCATGAGAGAACTTCTGGTGATGTGAGGTCATTGAGTCCAGATCTGATCAGCTGAGCATCAAGCACATGACTTTATCAGCACATGGAAGACTAAAATATGACATTTTCAGGTCTGCAAGGGTGATCCAAGATAACTGGATGTGGGTGTATATTGAATTAGTTGAACAAAGATATGCTCTCTTTGAAATGCTGAAGCATTTTCTTAAATGTGTCCAAGTTTTAGTGCTATTAACCTTCAAATGGCCATACCCACCAGTGAAAATGAGACACTTTTATTATATATATCTGTATATCACTGGCTATAAAATCCAAAATACTTGTTAGATTAGCTTCTTATAACAATTGGTATGTGTGTCATTGACATGCTCATGTAATGGGTAATTTGCATTATCATGTGACAATTACCACCTTGAAATTTTTTGAAAATACCTTGAAAAATTGGCATTTTTTATGAAAAATCATACCATTTTTTTGGCCGATGGAAGTGAAAGAAGACATCAGCAGCAAGAATAGCCACACCATGCATGGGAGATTCATTGGACTGAAAGACCAGGCTGTGAAAAATGCATTAAAATACTTTAAAGTGACTCCCAGGAATCAAAAATGCCAAAAAGTTCATTTTTCCCTTTAGGTTACACTGGTGTAAATGTTTTCCATAGGCCTCAGTGCTAACGTTTTAGCGTATGCTGTTGGCTATATGAACCATGGGTCCAATTTTTTTTTTTAATCTGATAAATTGACATTTCGGGAAACTTTTTACACAAAAAAATCATATCTGTCTAGCAGGGAATTCGCCTTTAAATCTTGTGTTTTCGTAACTAGTGTCAGATCCGCATAAAAAAATACTGTCATATTTTAGACCACACCAACAAATTCAAACTTCACTACAAAGGGTGAATTCCTGTGCCAATGGCTATCTTACCTATGGGAAATCATAGGGAAGAGGTGTGATGATTTTTTTTATGCAAAAAGCACACAAGGCTATTGACCAATCAGGGCCCAGTGTCTATTTTATTCTCTCCTATATATTCCTCCCGCATCCGCTAGAGGTCTCTCCGAACCTTATTTACACCAGTGTAACCTATAATGCATGGCTCAAATTTAGTCATTTGTTGCATACGACTTGATTCATAAATTAATCTTCATTACAACCACCAAGTCGTGTAAATCGATCAAAGAGCACATGAGTGTGTTTTTGAACTCATACATGGTTCAATTCCAATTGTTTTATCATTTTTTTTAAATAAATGTTTCTTACAATTTTTAGGACATAAAACAATTGTTAGGCCAATACATTCTCTTATATATGCTAGACGACCTATGGTCGACTCGCATATATAAGAGAATGCATGGGCACAGGGTAAAAACAATCCCGACTTACGACTGGATTTGATATGGCGGGTCACATATGCACATTGAAAAGTAATGAAAACGGTACTACTTGAACAAGACCGACATTACCTGGTCCATAAAATTCCATTTGGTTCCCCGGATTTTTATTGTCCAATTCGTAGAGTAGTTTTTCCGCCTGTTGGAAATATCATGCATAACGCACCTTAAGGTAAATTCATAAATGTTGTATGGGGGGGGCAATTTTAGGGCAGATAGTCTAATTTTGATTTGAATATCTGATCTACGTTGACAATATTTGCCAAATTTGTAGGTGGTGAGGTAAACCACACCCATTTCCGTTTATACAGAAGTGTGGGTATTGCACATTTTAATAAAAGACAATCAGCATTAAATAATGGCCAGAGTGGCTCGACTGACATAACGGTAACGCAAGCCTCCTCTTTGTCACGACATGCATATGATTGTGATCACCCAATAATTTATCTAGTAACCACAGGTAACAACAGGTACATAAGATTATATTTATCAGTTCAGGGCATTCATAAATGGCCAGCGCCGCTTTCATCGCCCGCATGTAAACACCACCGGTTTACCCGCTGGCGGACACCGCGCGACCACAGGCGATACGCTTCGACTAACACATCTGCCGGCCGATAGATATTTACTTTTAACTCGATCAGTCATGTGTATATATAGATAAAGCGTTCCCGTTTCTATACGAGCCGAGTATGTGCTTATGGCTTTACTGTGTGGCTTGTCATGAGGAAACTAACTGTATTTACATTTTAAACACATACACACATGCATAACATATAACAACCCGTTGATGTTGTGTTGCCGGGATTAATCATGAGTCAGGAGCAATATAATATGCCATCAGGAATTCATAAAATGTCGACGGAATTAGCGCATGATGAGGACGTTTCTGTGTATGCGGGATTTCCCACGATTCTATTCTCGTTATCCGTGTGTTTTATACTGAAATTTGCATGGAGGTCTTCTACATCACACCTTGTTTCTGAAAAAGACCGTTGGAGATGGGTGAATTTGAGTGTTTCGTGGATCCATTCGCTCACGTGCAGTACCATGCTCGCATCCTCTTATTTTTTCTACCCGGAAATGACGGATGACATGTTCGGTTTCATTAACAATTTAACTTACGCAACTCTATCGGTGTCCGCGGGGTATTTCGTTTTCGATGCAGTCGATGTTTATTTGAGTGGATCTTTTCTTAAATCGTGGGAGGTGACTGTTCATCATGTGTTTGTTATAACAACATTGATGTACAATGTGATATATCGTATAGCGATACCCTACAGTCATCTAGCTCTCGTGTGCGAATTTAACAGCATCTTTCTACATCCGAGGAAAATGTTGCAACTTCTCAAATTTGGGTTCGACCATTGGTTTTACAGAACGGTGTGTGTGTGTAATATGATAACGATGTTAATATTCCGTATCTACGCCATGTATCCCGGATTTTACCATTTGCGGAGAATTCAGCATCAACTATCATGGTTTTATTTCTCCTTGCTGTGGCTTGCTTTTCTTATGTTGCTGATTATGCACTCTGTTCTCTTGTGGAGGTTCTACGTGAGTGATTTCACGAAACGACCTGCTTCTAAAAAGGCATGCAACAATAATACAGAACTCAATCGAAATACTGTTAAAATGGAATAGTGATATTACATGCGGGGACGGGGGTCGTCAGAATCGTGGAACACGGTAGCCCAGCCACGCAACCAGGGTTCGCGCTGCCACTTGCCAAATTTGCCAATGGCAAAAAGAATTCACATTTGGCAAAAAATATTTTCATTTGGCAAAAGTTTTGACAAGTCACATTTTAATTCCTCAAGACAGTTGATAAATATTGGTCAATCAAAACCATTCATTTCAGGAAACTCTTACATTATAACTATATTAGTGGTGTTTTATATGGTTTAGGAAAAGTTAACACCTCTATTAAGATGCAGTTAATCTGAGAGCATTAGTATCGATGGGTGAAGGGATTACCCGTATTTAGTGTGGTGGTGTTTACATAGCTAATCCTCTTGTGGATGGTGTGCCCTTCTGATGAAGCAACCCATCTAACATTTTGCGAGATGCGAGTATAATTATTAACTAACTGCTTTCCTATTGATATCAAAAGTGTTCAAACCGCGAGTGTTGGAACGTAAGACTTAAGGTGGGAGGAAGTGGCTCTATCGTGGATAGCATTTGGCAAATTCTAAAATGAATTTGGCCAAAAAATAATTTCGTTTGGCAAATTATTTGGCAAAAGTAAATTTCGGTCCAGCGCGGACCCTGCATGCAACTCTACTCAGATGCCCGTAGATATATCGTATTCCATCAGTGCATAACTTGTTTAAGATTGTACAGGACACCTTATACATGTAAAATCGAAACAATAACGCTGGTAATATATTCCTTAGTTATTGTCTGATTCTTAATAATGTACTTCACTGAAGGTGAAGGTCCCAACTAGAAATAATATGCTTGTATGTGACTTTTCTGAGCCGTTATATATCGCAATGCACATTTAATTTGTTACCCATAATGAATGCGATAAATGTAAGCGACGCAATACAAAATCACTCACACGGTCGAGGTAGGACCTTCACATACAGTAAAGTACAAACTTTCGTAAAGTTCCAAGGTTTTGTAGTGGTAGAATATGATATGTACGGGCGTTGCCCAGAGTGGTAGAATATGATATGTACGGGCGTTACCCAGAGTACAGATTCATGACATGATACAAGAACAGGGCACATGTTCCAGACACAAAATTACTCGTACAACTAAAAGTACATACATATATACACTACTAGCTGAAACAGGTTCCTTTCTGGGCCTTAAATTGTACTTATCTAACCAAAGTAATCTGGCACAGAAGGCTTTTTATAATAACGTGAATATTCGCCCATATTGGGCACAGTATGAGGTTTTGATGGCCAAATAACGACCTGCAAAATAAATTTAACGTCTTTTGAAATCGTGCCGACCTAGCAAAAAAATACAATGACCATCTGTGGCAAAGAGCGTCAATACCGTTTCCGAAAAGCGGTAGACAATACAGAGGGTTACCAATAATGATACTTTGTACTCGCTTTTAACGTTAATTAATATATCCTTGTGTGGATGTTGGCGTTGCTTGTCCCGTACACATTATGTTGATTGCACGTATTTTTTATGTTCTCTTTTGCATGGCAAGCTTAAAGGTACTCAATCCGATCAGAGGGTCCCCATATAATAAATATACAACAACAACATGTCTTCAAAATACGCTTTAGTTATCAGAATATATTTATTGCAGCAACATAATATATGTTAACCACTGTCAACCATGGTATCAAATTTCCCAAAACGTGTTATTTATCAACATTTTGTTCAACGAAATATGACCATATTATCACTTGAGTATTCACGAAATTTGGTCGTATTACCACTTGTTTTTAGCGTGGTTCCATCTTCATCCGCAATTTTGACCGAGACCATCCATTTGACGGGGCGTGTTTCTGGGCCACAAACAATTGTAATAACAAACTTCAAAAATCGATATCTGATCGCTCTGAGCTTTGATGGGTATGTTCCTCGACTCGAATAAAATATTGTTTTATCCCCGAAGCCAAAGAAATAGTAATAAAGGGGTGTATAATCGGATTGAGTACCTTTAACATTACTCATTAAAATTGTGATGTCAAATCTGGCAAAGTATTTTTAATATATAATGACAATCGCAACGAAATCTTTGTGGATTCCGAAGTTATTGCGCATACATTATAGATGAACGCCCTTACAAGGCACAAAATTAATACTCACCACATAAGTTATTTATTACCAAGAGTAGACTCAGGGGTGTGTATAGGGTGTCTATGTTGGATGGGGGTGTCCACCTTGATATTTCTAACTGGACCTCCTCAACAAGACCGAAATACATGTTCGCAAAATAGCATTTGTATCCGCCGCCTTTGGGCTGGAACTTTCCAACTGAAACCTCAAACGTTCCAACTCTTCAAAATGTCAAGTAGAAAGAATATGCTGGTGTTAAAACGGCAAACAAATGCTTCATTAATTTAGTTACTGGTTTGACAATTGAGTAGTGGGAATAATTTCAACATATGTGTTGGTGTAAAATTTCCAACTAGTGCTATCTCAAGCATGATGAACAAATTAGGGCCAAAGTTAGGGGTGCATGGTACACACCCTCAAGGTACACCCCTAAAATCCCACCCGCATTGCACGTCCTTGTGTATAATCTTGTTTTCATAAAGCCATAGTCACCACACAATAAGTTAAGATAATGTAATAACATTCGTCAATATAAAATCTCGAGACAGAATAACCCAGATAAACAGTTATATAACTCAGCTGATTAAGTCATCTTATTGACGGCTATTTGAGTCGTTTTCTAAATATATCTATTTGCTCAGGTCCCCCAAATTAGTACGCACAAACCGTAAATATGTCATGTCCGAGTTGACACAATAACACAACTATGTGTACGTTTCAACTGAAAGTGTTTAGCCCTCAACACTTTACCCAACAAAACGGCCAAAAACTCCCAAATAAAGCTTGAACAGCCTAAAATATCTTCGGTCTGTCTCAATAACACCATACAAATATGGATATCATTGGAACCGGTTCATTGACCACATTGTGATGGTTACAGTTATGCCCTTTGCCAATGCATTCTCTTATATATGCGAGGCGACCATAGGTCGCCTCGCATATATAAGAGAAAGCATTGGCCTAAAAAAAATCCTTTTTTAACACTTTTTACCATTTTATCTTACATTCTTTAACAATTTTATAATTTTTTCTTACATTTAAAAAAAAAAATTATAATATTTTTCTACATTCTTTGACAATTTTATCAATGCATTCTCTTATATATACGAGGCGACCTATGGTCGACTCGCATATATAAGAGAATGCATTGGCACAGGGCCGTTCTGTTGGGTAAAGGGTTAATAGACACATACATGCACATATATAGAGGATTTCAGATGTGTTTCTATTTTATACGAAATTTATCAACCGTGTTCACTAAATTCTATTTGAGCCGAGGTTTACCGAGGCTCAAATTGAATTTAGTGGACGAGGTTGATAAATTACGTGTAAAATAGAACGAGTTTGAGATACCTTTTATCACATTGTCAAATAAACGCGAAATATTCATCGAAAACAACAATCATAAACTTCAGCGATCGCAAGTCATTTAAATAATGGCGTGACGTCATCACACGCGCTAATATTACACGTGTATCTTACCAGTAATTATGAAACTGTTTTTGTGGGTTAATTGTGTGATAAAAACTAGTATCATAGTAGAATCATGGACCAATGTGCATAATATGATACCCCCATGAGCGCATGCATTGATTTTATCAGAGTTATTGGCTATAATTCGTTGAGATGAAAGCAGGGACGTGGCGACAGGGGGGTTGAGGGGTGACTACCTCCCCCAAACTTTGGTCAAGATGTTCAACAGTTGGAAATTTCATACCTACCACATCAGTTAGAAATTTCACACCAACAATAGGTTGAAAATGTTCTTGTAATTTGATTTTCAAACCATTTATACGTGGAATTTATTGTTTTTGGACCAATAATTGCATATTTTCCTACTTTTGTTAAAAATTTTGGACTGAAATGACCATCAGTTGGAAATCTTTCAACTTTAGGGGGGTTGTCAGGTTGGAAATTTCCAACACTTGGAGATCTTGTGTCCTGGTTCCTCCCCCGTGGCTAGTCAAAAACTGCTAGCTAATTTAAGATAACTATATTGTCCTACATTTAGTCAACATGGTCATTGGAATTGTCATCAGTTGGAATTTCCAACTTCAGTGGGGGTGTCGGGTTTGAAATTTCCAAATCTAGGAAGGCTTGAGGCTAGTCTAGATGCTAGGATTTTACGATTTTCTTGTTCAGATTTCAAAATTTGTGCACACCGGACCGAACCATGGTCGACCCGTGTGTCATGGTCCTTTCCCCTGGCCAATAAAAACTGATAATTAGTTTAAGAAAACAACATTTTACTACATTTCGTCAAAATTGTGGACTGAAATTGTCATCAGTTGGAGGGTACCTACGGGTATGAGGTTTGAAATTTCCAACACTAGGAAAGCTCGTGGCGTGTCCAGATGCTAAGATTTTGCGATTTTCTTGTTGAGTTTTCAAAATTTTCTCACACCGGGCCGAACAACCATGGTCTGCCCGGTGTGTCCTGGTCTGTCGTCCGTAGCCGTGTGCATTTGACTGGAGTTGGACCACTAGCTATTAGAACTTATGCAATTTCCAGATGCAAATATCTGAATGTTCTGATACCGGGTATATAAAACCATGCTTTATGAATTTATAGAGGCTATTATGCCTGAGCATTGAGGTGCAAGGGGTGCAAATGGAATTATGTAAAACTTGTGTTTGGTCGGATTCAAGCCTTCAAGGGGGTGCAGTTGGAATTTCCCAAAGTGGACATACCCCAACGGAGACCATATAGCCACGTTCCTGCATGACAGTATGCTGCATTGCCTAGTATCCAAAGCAAGTGTTGGTTCATTATATATCATGTCACGAATCGCAACTGCATCATATCATACTCAACAAGTTCGAACCTGGGAAATTGTTTATGTTGTGAAGTTTATAACGTTGAAAACAGTAATTTATCGCTTGTTTAATACATTACCTTGATAACGCATTTCACAGTAGTTGAAGGTCCAGGCTCGATATTTGCATGATTTAGGTGAGTTTGTTCACCCTATTTTGATTTGCATCGCATGCAATTAATGGAATTCCTACCAGGAAAATCATGTCAGTGCTATTTGTATTACAAGCTGGGGAAACCCCTGTCTCTTTGAAAAGCCGACGAAAATCCTCACGGGTGTAGTCGAATTGGAGATATGTGACCCTCCATATCAAATCCAGTCGTAAGTCGGGATTGTTTTTACCCTGTGCCAATGCATTCTCTTATATATGCGAGTCGACCATAGGTCGCCTCGCATATATAAGAGAATGCATTGGCCTAACAATTTTTTATCATTTTTTTTAAATAAATGTTTCTTACAATTTTTAGGACATAAAATAAAAAACATCCATTACCCTGCAGGGAGCCCCACACATATATAGAAGCATATAGAAGAGTGTCGTCTGCTCATGTTTGTCTGGGGCTCTGTATGGGTGAAATTATAAAATTGTTAAAGAATACAAGAAAAAATTATTAAAATTGTAAAAAATTGTTAGGCCAATCCATTCTGTTATATATGCGAGTCGACCTATGGTCGACTCGCATATATAAGAGAATACATTGGCACAGGGTAAAAAAATCCCGACTTACGACTGGATTTGATATGGCGGGTCACATATGGTAACAGCCCAGTCACATTGAAAAGCCGACGAAAATCCTAACGGGTGTACATTCTTTAGGAGTTCGGCTTTTCAAAGAGGCTGGGAAAGCCCCCAGTGTGAATTGATTATTAGCAATAAGGACCAAGTGTGAACTAGATTATTAGTATTAAGGACCAAGTATTACATGTACACTATGTTCCCTCCGTTGTGGGCTCAGTGGTATGAATTCTCCGTCGGAACATGAAACAGTTCCCACGTTTTGAACGGGTGGAATATGATATATAGGGCACAGCCACAACAGAGACTCGTGACATGGTATACGGGTACATTTGCCACCGCTGACTTAACCATTGTGTGTTTATTCATTCATAATATACAAATAATCAACAATGCATTCATTTCAATTCTGACTGTCATGCAGGCTGGTGTCGTAATGATTGTCGACAGCTTTATTATATATCAAATCAATAATTTATAATACAATTCAATACTATCGAGCTTGCCTGCGAAGCAAGTCAATTCTTGCCTGAATAATTATATAATTTACAATGCCATATATATGCATGTATTTTACACTTTATATAACGTATTTTCTACTTTTCAATAAATACATTTGTGTGGGAGAGTCAGTTCTCTATGTGTAAGTTCTGTGTACAACATTGGCTGCGCCTCAGTCAATTAAAGACGTGGGTTATTGTGGACTATAATGCACTAGCTGTCAGTATACTGCCTGAAACATTAAGGATTTGCTGCAGGGGGTAAATTATCAATAAACTGTCGCAGTGTAGTCCGGTTCAAATGGGCCGGCACGCGATGCAACGTTCGATATTCATACGCGTCAATTTTAACATCTGATTTCCGTTACCTGGCTGCTACAGAAACAAAAACAAAACAACATGGACATGCTTTTGCGGAACGATTACTGTTTGGAGGCAGATTTAGAATTCCTTGGGCCATAAGTTGATTGTCCACACCATGTTTGTTTAAAAACCCTTCACAGTGTGTTTAACCATGTATGCCTAAGTTATTATGATAATACAGGGAATATGGATTTATATTTATCATACAATTTAGCTATTTTTCCTTAAATACACACGAAAACGCCTAGACAGTTTCCAATCTTGTATCCTGGATGGCAACAAGGATGAGGTGGATGGCAAAAGCTGGTGCACGTGCGTTTCGACAACTGGCTTGTTTTCAAAACAAAACGTATAAATAACCAATTAAAAGTCGTTAAATAATATACTCGTGTGCTACGAACGTAAAATAATCAATAATTAGTTCAACAAAGTTGACAAAATGTGGAGACAGGACCCAAAAAGCTAAAAAAAAAAATGCCAATCACGTGGTTCACTATTTGGTTCCGAGATCGGCTAGTACTAAATGCTTAGATATTATATCAATATATAGAACCTAATTCTTCTCGGTACCTATTGCTTTGGTAATACAAGACGTATAGGTACTACGAAGGACCTATACGGATTGTTATATCAAAGAGTGTGTTTATTTTGTTCTTGAGATTGAAATGAGTGTAATGAACTGAAACTGATTTAAAGATAAATATTGTCAACTATAAATTGCGAGTTATCAGCAAGTCATTGGCTGACCCAATGTTAATGCCAGCATAAATTGAAAAAAACATCTGGCCAATAAAAATGACTCGACAACGGGGGAGACTCGATGAATCGACATAAACAACTATTTTAAATGTTGATATATGACACCTATCCTTGTATATCATTATCTGGATATCATGTGACAAAATGTCGTGACACTAAACAGAAACGGCGTGGATAAAACATTTCAATGAGTATACCTTTCTCCCATTTGTCAAAGTTCGCAGTAAAATAAACATCGACGAATCTTGGTCATGTCATCGTCGGAAGAAATAATTTTAAAGTGATACAGTTTTGAAAAAGTCATCAACCACGTGGATTAACTAATTGCTGTGCATATGTATTTCTATTCACTGGCAGTTATTCATCTTTATCAGCAATTTAGCGATAATAGCGATGTTAATTGAGGACTATATTTTATCGACCACATTGAAATTTAAAACAAACAATCGTGAATTGATTGAGTGTTTTCTATGGCTACACATTTCGTTGGTAATGACAAGGCATGTGTATGTCGAAATAACGTTTTAAGTTCGAAGAGGATTATAATGGGGATATTAGTGTGGAGTTTTGTGATGTCGAAAAGGTACAGGGTGATTTTACTGTTTCAAATACCCGTTAATTCGCTCCAGCTAAATTTACAACAGCATAAATTGCATAATCGCCTTGAACCTTTTCGAAATCACAAAAAAAAGCAACACCGTCCGTTATCCCCTAAATATGAAACGTATCTAAAACAATTAACTATCATCAAAACTAATTTGACTATTCTTGGTAATTTCACTGCGAAAGTGATTTAGTACATAGCAATGGTTTTGACTTTGAGATTAATAGTGAAAATATGAACACAGTCAATTTGTTGTATGTACTTAGAACTGGAGCCATACATTCATTTTCATTATAATTACCATGTTATAATTACCATGTTATAATTACCATGTTATAATTACCATGTTATTTGCAGCAATCTAGAGCACATTAATCTATTTTGCACTAATCCATGGCTCAAATTCATTCATGTGTTTCATAGATTATATCGAGAATAAAAGGAGATGATTCCATAAATGGAACTTTAGTCCCCCTATAATATCAACAGTCCGTATATAAGTATTTAGTGTACAGTCCCCTGTCATATCAACAGTCCGTATAAGAGTATGTAGTGTACAGTTCCCCTTTCATATCAACAGTCCGTATATCATTTAGTTAACAGTATCAACAGTCCGTATATCATTATTTAGTTAGCAGTCCCCCTTTAATATCTGCAGACCGTATATAATTATTTAGTTAACAGTCCCGCTTTAATATCTGCAGTCCGTATATAAGTATTTAGTGTACAGCCCCCTTAATATCAACAGTCCGTATATAAGTATTTAGTGTACTTTCCCCTTTAATATCAACAGTCCGTATATAAGTATTTAGTGTACAGTCCCCCTTTAATATCATCAGTCAGTATATAAGTATTTAGTGTACAGTCCCCCTTTAATGTCATCAGTCCGTATATCAGTGTTTAGTGTACAGTCCCCCTTTAATATCATCAGTCCGTATATAAGTATTTAGTGTACAGTCCCCTTTTAATATCAACAGTCCGTATATCAGTGTTTAGTGTACAGTCCCCCTTTAATATCAACAGTCCGTATATCATTATTTAGTTAACAGTCCCCTTTAATATATGCAGTCCGTATATCAGTATTTATTGTAAAGTCACCCTTTAATATCAACAGTCCGTATATAAGTATTTATTGTACAGCCCCCCCCCCCCTTAATAGTCGCTCAAAATGTTCACATCTAAACTTAAAACGCATCTGTTTCAACGTGTGTATCATCCGATCCACTGATGGTAGCCAGATGAGCAGCTCATTGTACATAATTGATATTTCTTACTATGTTCTAATCATCATTATATATGTATTGATGTAAAGCCTAAGAGCTCTATGAGGATTTACGGCTTTAAACTAAAAAAAAAAAATTAATTTTTTTTTATTTTTATTTGTTTTTAATTTAATATCAACAGTCCGTATATCAGTATTTAGTGTACTTTCCCCTTTAATTATAACAGTCCGTATATAAGTATTTAGTGTACAGTCCCCCTTTAATATCAACAGTCGGTATATAAGTATTTAGTGTACAGTCCCCCTTAATATCAACAATCCGTATATAAGTATTTTGACCAGGGTTTTTTTTCCACAGGAAATTTCGCCTCACGCTGCTTCCTGAACAGGTCGACCACCTTTAGTTAACAATGTAACTCGTGCACCAGTCAATGGCGGGACACAGCACCGCCATCAATTAACAATGTAACTCACCAGTCATGGCCAATGCGAAATAAACAATGTAGGTTTATCCGACCACACATCCGACCAGATACTAGCACAATATATTACGTTTTGCGCAAACCTGGGTCTGAATCATCTGTTCACTTTTTCAGAAATGCTCGAAATGGATGTATTCTAATTGCACTTGGATATGTATATGATCAATTCACAAATCACATAAATGCGCTCAGTACAAAACAGAAAATAAGAGCGTGCGCAGTTCTCGTCACGAATTCAAATCCTGACGATGTGAGGTGTTTTGCCTTAGGTAATAATAAGCGTAATCGTTGTTGTTGCTTTGAAGATATAAGCTCAATGTACCGCTGAAATTACTGAGGTATACCGTTTACCAATAACAATTCAGGGACTTTTCCTGAAGATATTCTGGTTTACGAAATAATGATAATGATCGAAGAAAGCCCATTGGATAACGGTTTGAGTCCGTGACTTCGTCCATCCAATTGTATGTGAAGATGTGATCAGGATCTCAGGCCTCATGTAATGCAATTTATAAAACCAAATGCGACATTCAAACTATGGACCAAATTAATGTCTTCTGTTATCTACAGGGGTGGCACCAGAAAATCCCCGACAGGGGAGCTGTGCTCCCCGACAGGGGGGCTACTACACTAAATTACACCATATTGCCGGTTGGTATGTGAAATGAGCATTTTCAAGAGAGGGTTGATAAATACCCACTTCTGCCTACTTAAACTAGGTCGGCAATAATATTCCATGTAACACCTAAAGTAGCAGATGAGATAACTCGAAGATTAAAACCCATGAATTGTTGTGAAAATTCCTATATTCTAGGGAGGCCACTTGTCTTCTGTGTCAGTTCTAATTTCTAATTTCATTAGTTGCAAGTTCCAGCATGGTGTTTCACTGTCGGGGATATAGCAAACATGTGGTAGCGAGCAATGATAAAGCACACATGTTTCAATAGATTTTCATTACCACTAAAACGCTGATGGTGTAACAATACAGGGGAATACCCCCGGATATAATGGGAACATGCATGTGCCATGAATATTTTGTGTGGGATATATTCCGCTGTATGTTCTCTCTCTGACACTTTCCCACACTGACAGTCTGTACATGATTACTTCATCTTATACACACAACCGACTTACATATAGAAAATCCCCGACAAGTCCTCCCCGACGAGGGGGCTAGAGCTCCCCGACAAGGGGGCTGTAGCCCCCCCCCCCGTGCCCCCCACTGGCGCCACCCCTGGTTATCTAAGGATCAGGGGACCTCATTTTACCTGATCAGAGCCACATGTTTACCACGAGAATAGGCAACTTGAAATTATTTGCTGCAAAATATCTATTTTCTTTAGAATAAACAAATATTTGTTTGGATTCACTTACATGTACCTTATCATCACTTTTAGTTGCTGATTGAGCAATAACATAATGTTTTTGGAAGAATAGCAAATTTCATAATTATTTGAATATTTACTCCGGCCACATGTTTAAAGTGAATCAGGATACAAAACAGTTTGCAGTGAATTGTTCAAGGTAAATTTCCTGTTTTTGTTATACAATTGCCATCTACAATGTTTTTGTTCTGAATCTTTTACAGATGGGTCAACTTCTGTCCCTTAATAATTATAACTAAATATTTATTGCCGTCCTTCTTGAACATCCAAACTGTATGATATCAATAGATACGAAATTCGACATAAAATATGCATATTTTCTCCCATGAAGGAGTATGAACTTCAAAACAGACAGATCGAGCCATTCTCAAAATTATTGCGCCACGCCCGGTTGTAACGAGCAATCTAATTGGCCACAACGCCACTTTAAAATCACCATGCCCCCGTCGCCCTCGACAGCGGGGTTCAAGATAATGTGCGCGAAATATGGGGGATATAATTTATGAGCACGTGGAACATCCGGGGAATACGAATGACCAATCATGCCGTTGCTCTATCAAACAGGGTCTGTGTACAACTGACGCCAGCTCCATAGGTCGGCTACATAATTTCCCCCCGATAGGTGGGATATTTAATACGTGATTTTGCGTTTACCCTGTGCCAATATATTTCGACTGTGCCAATAGATGGACATCATGGAGTAAATGTTAGCCCGAAAGTAATATTACTGTTCTTTGTTATCATAAAGAATCGTATTGATCCAGCCCTGAATCGCAGAATACCAGCCCAAATATATTGACAGTGTGTCGTGAATAAAAATCTCGCCAAGCTGCTAGGATCCGAATCAGCCCGGACCCACGCATTGTTTTTATGCGGGATTTTAGAGACCAGAACAGTGCGGGATTTCATGAAACCTTTATATGCAGTGTTTCGGGCCGCGTCCACACAGAAGTGTGGCGATATTAACCCCTACTTTCCAGAATTTCAATATGGTATCTGCATACAAAATGGACATTACATGCCAGACTGTCCAGACCGCCTCCCCCCACCATGTCGCCATCGTACCACGAATAACTCCACGGATACATGTAGCGAAACTACCATAGACTATATTCGAATAGAAACAAGTGGGAATCGCCCATCAAATCCATGCCAGGCAATCAGCACTCGAAGTGGCGACATCACAATGTTTGTCGCGATGAAGCACGCGAAACCCCACCCACGCACGGATGGGGGCTGCGCCCGCGCGTAAGTATTAAACCCTTAATTTCCACAATTTCGATATTGTCACAGTCGTATAGCGGAACTAACGTCGACTATGGATTCGCGAAGTAATAAGGAATATTGCCCAACATATCCTGGCAATTAACCCTCGATATGTCATCAATCGCCGATTATATGTTCGCCGCCAATGAAGCGAACAACCCGAACCGCTCGTGTGGCGTCTAATTATGATGGTTTTAGTGGTCATGCAGCATAGTGCTTGTGGCCTTATGAATCCTTAGTATTGAATATTTTCCAAGAAATGCCATATTGGACTGTTTTCGGATGTTTTTGTCCATTTTAAAAGACATTTCTGTGCACAAATAGTAAAAAACAATGAACACAATTAGTGTTTAATGTATATAATCATTTGAACGTTCCTCCTAAAATACCACGGTAGGCAGTAGCTGTCGAAAATATTCATATTTGTTCCAATCACCGTAAACAGAAAAACATTAAAACGCACACAGTTTCGTTCATATATACCATGACCATCGCGTAAACAGCATGCTATCATAAAGACCTACTATATTTTACCCAAGCAAGAGTCTGATTGTATGTGCTACAGAAGACAGCACAGTGTTACTGGCTAATCACACACAAATAATTATTAGATCCATATCAGGAATTCAGCAACAAAGAAAGCTCTTTGTGTTTACCATCATAATATAAACAAATACCAGGAAAGTAACTTTTTATGCTTTGTTTACATAACAATGGTCAAATATATGACAATAACATACTGTTTATGCGATATTTCTTATTTGCATACGGACAAAGTCTGTCTAAATTTTAATATTCTTTCTGTTTGTGGCGGTTTTTGACCGGTGGAAATATTTTCACAGCATACCCACCGCCAAGGCCTCCCGTATCTTTAAAGGCACGTGAGGCCTTAATTGTCGAAAATATTCATATTTGTTCCAAACACCGTAAACAGAAAAACATGAACACGCATACAGTTTCGTTCATATATACCATGACCATCGCGTAAACAGCATGTTATCATAAATACCTACTATATTTTATCTAAGCAAGAGCCTGATTGGGTTACAGAGGACAGCACAATGCTACTGGCTAATCACACACAAATGGCATAAGCGCTCTTTATTAGTTCCATATCAGGAATTCACCCACAAAGAACGCTCTTTATATTTACCATCATAATATAAACAAACACCAGAAAAGTAACTGTGTATGCTTTTGTTTACATAACAATGGTTAAACATATGTGAATAACATACTGTTTATGCGATATTTCTTATTTATATACGGACAAAGTCTGTCTACATTTTGATGTTCTTTCTGTTTGTGGCGGTTTTTGACGGGTGGAAATATTTTCACAGGATACCCACCGCCAAGGCCAACCGTACCTTTAAGCCAATCAACAGTTACTGAATTTCACATTATTTTTCATTAAACTGACTCCAAATTTGAACGTTGATAATGGGGTAGGTGTAATCACAAAAGGCTATAATCTTGTCATTCCATATTCTAGTCATTGCAGACAAAAGTTGTTTTATTCCAGTTTGTGTAGATTGTTTCATTAGTACTTTAGTGGAGGTATATTTAGAACTTAATGGGCATGTCATAGAGTACAATCCCGAAATAATAATACTCTGTATGCAAGAATGTTTGTAGTAATGTTTTATGTAATAAGTTCCATGTTTTCTGAGATTGTGTCTGTATGGTTTCCCCTACCCCATTTTTTCAGATATTCAAGTTTGGAGTCAGTTTCCAGAAACTCGAGTGAAACCAAGTGACATTCATTGACATATCCAATGTAAAGTTATTATTATTTCTACACTAATAGTTTTAGGGTAAACGAATATTGATTTTACTATTTCCTTGGCTTCGGGGGTAAAACATATTTGATTCGTGTCGAGGAACCCACCCATCACAGCTCAGAGTGATCAGATATCGAAGTTTGAAATATATTATTTTAATTTTAGGTGGCCCAATATACAAGCAACGAGAATAATTTCTTTGACCAAATTGCAGATAAAGAGTGATAACTCTAAAACCAAGTGGTTTTTGTGTCAGATATTTGACAAACCGGCAAAATTTCGTTGAACAAAATGTTGACAAATAACAGGTTGCTCGCAATTTTATACTATAGATGATTGTGCTTTTCATTATTTTAAGGCAATTATTAGATTCTGATAACTGAAGCGGCATTTAAAAAATGTGATGATATGGGGACCATCGAATCGGATTGAGTACTTTTAATGTGAGAACATATGAATACCAGGCTTAAATCGAGGCTGCATGATTGTCAGTCATCACTTCATGTGAGAACATATGAATACCAGGCTTAAATCGAGGCTGCGTGATTGTCAGCCATCACTCCGATGATTATATAGCAAACAATATGTAATCGGGGTTTGCGATGAGTATCCAATGATAGTTAACCTCAGTAGCACCTGACACGGGATATTCGATTGAATATCAGAAGATAGGATAACCTATAATCCCACATCCTATAATATGTGAAATATAGCGAATTATCGAAAATACATGTATGCAATACAACGAACAAGCGAAACAGGAAATATAATATGAAATGCAGCGAATTGGCGAAATAAATCGAAATACAGCGAAATAGGAAATACAGCGAAATAACAAAATACACTATTACATAGTGAATATTACTAACGAAACCAGCTGATGTGCCCGACTTCGTCTGGGCTATTTGGGGATTTCTTTGTGATCGCGTCCGTCTGGGAACTATTATTCCATCGGTCCAGAAACGTGCCTATATGAGCGTATATGAGCGAGGTCAAGGTCAAGTTCAAGGACACGTTCGCACGTGAAATGGACACACCCATAGTGTTACCGGGACACACCCATAGTGTTACCGGGACACACCCATAGTGTTGGGATAAAAGTAGGCCTACATACAATTTGAGTCGGATCCTTGACCTTGACCTCTCTCATATACGCTCGTATAGGAAATATTAGGCATGTTTCTGGACCTCGACCGATCCGACTTAAATTTGGTATGTAGGCCTACTTTGATCCCGAGAACAATATGAGCTGGTCTAATTTCACGTGCGACCGTGTCATTGACCTTGACCTCGCTCATATATGCTCATATAGGCATGTTTCTGGACCTCGACCGACCCACTCAAATATTGTATGTAGGCCTTCTTTGATCCCGGGCGCAATATGGGCGGGCCCAATTTCACGTGCGCCCGTGTCCTTGACATTGACATTGACCTCACTCATATACGTTCATATAGGCATGTTTCTGAACTGATCGCACAATAATTTGTCCAGACGCTGTATGTTCTGCCCAGACAATTAAATATATAAATTTAAGTAAGTATAATACCATTAACTTTTGCAAGTGTGCACAGTTAAAAATCTGTTTTAAAAAACATAAGAACGACAACTCATAAAAAACCTACGACCTTGACACCTTCCGCATCACTATCAATATAAATTTAATGATGAACATGTCATTCGACATTTAATCCCAATAATGTATTGTATTTGGCTTTGCTATGATATCACAACAAATTAAAGTCAGCAATATTTCTGTTGGTATAAATATGTTCGCATAACTATTTGACAACGCTTAATCTCAGGTAAATACATACATAAATGAAAATTGTCGGGTCATAAACGGCCTCATTTTCCAACAAATTTCCTTTTATTTTCGGACTTTACCTATCTTCGAGGCATTTTTGAACTTTTGATCCGGAATTACTAAAGACGTGGCCATTGTCATTTGCCACATTTTCCCAAATTTTCCTGACCCAGCAGAGCGGGAATTTATATTCGACCCACTTTTTCGGACTCGACCCAAAACATTTTCGGCTAAAAAATTCGGCCCGGGTGGTCATTTATGAATATGGGACATTTTGCCACTTTTTCAGAAATTTTCTCGACCGAGCAGAGCGAAAACTGAAAATCGACCCACTGTTTTGGACTCTAACCAAATTTGTTTTGGTCCAAAATTTTTGGCCGAGGTGGCCATTTATGACCTCGACCTTGTTTCGGACGATCTCCGTTTATTTTCGGACTTTGCCCATTTTCGAGGCGTTTTTGAACTTTTGACCATGGTTTTTTTTACAGGAAATTTCGTATCACCTTACTAAAGACGTTGTCATGGTCATTTGCCATATTTTCTAAATTCCTGACCGAGCAGAGCGGGAATTTATATTAGACTCGATTTTTTATCTCTTTTTTATCTCTTGAACCGGATTTTTTTTCACCCAAAATTTCATCTCGCCGTAAGAACGTTGTCATTGTCATTTCCCACATTTTCCAAATGTTTTTGAATAAGGAATAAGGAATAAGTAACGGAATTCACTCTTACTCTCGTAGCTCATGGTGGTTTTGTATGCACTTGTATGTCCAGAGCAAAACTCTTCACGAATCCACTAATTGAAGGTACACGAACAATATTTGGTTGGTGACACATTTCCCATTGAGGGCGAAATGGGTCAAATGGCCACGCCCCTTTTTGCGCGAAGTACTACCAACCGCCGTGACTATATCTCCAGAACCGTTGGACATAGGGGGTCGTGTGACCACTAAAAATGTGCGGAATGGCTGCTTTATGGGGAGTCAGTAATACATTTTCATATCCAAAAGTCAATGGATTTTAAGATAATTGCCAAAAACAAAAACAAATCCATTTTTAAGGGCCTGAACCCCAAAATTTTGGGGTTCAGCACTTTTATCTCAAAGATGAGCCCCCAATTATAATTTTATTGATCTATATCCATCGGTGCCACATATAGGTATAAATTCTGTACCATTATCGGATGGGATTGACCTCCAAGGAGCTCTTGACCCTGAAAATCCATATTATGGGGGGTCAGTAATACATTTTCATATCCAAAAGTCAATGTTTTTTAAGATAATTGCCAAAAACAGATTTCAGCATGTTACGCACCACAAGTATACAATACCACCAAGGCCACAGCATATGTATGACACTTTTTAAAGAACTATCTGCATTCTCTGATCGACTTAAGAGCACAATTGACCACACACAATGGGATTAGCTGGAAATTGCTGCTGATGATGTGTTGACCCCGACACACAACATGAGCTCTTCCCGACTGAACATGCCTTGGAAACTGGTGTGCTTCACCAAAAATCAGGTAACAATTGTGTTCTAATCAACAGAAATGTACAGATTGAACAAAACATTTAACAGCTGATCTGATTTAAGTGACCAAGCTATGAAACATGCTAAACACTTTTACTAAATGGAATGACCAGCTGTTTGCTTCATCCAGCAGCCATATGTTACGATCTTAAAATGGGTATTGCATCTGGGTATAGTAAAAACATGTTGTAATCAGATGATAGATGACCATATATACCAGTATATATTTCAGAAGTAATCAATTCTTCCAAAAGGACACCCTATCTCACAAAAAGTTTCAGGAAATGATGGAATCATCACTATTCAATCAATAGTAGAATGGCCTTTGTCAGTCCCACATTAGTTGCAGCACTTGCAGGTTGGAGAAGATGAGGGTCTATAATTTCACTAACATAATTCTTCATAATACCTAATAGCCCTCATAACTTACCATTTTAAAGAACTTTTCATTTTCAATACCACCCCAGGTTAAGTGGTCCTGCTAATTTTATATTATGCTGATGGGTACTGCTGGATTGCTATGATGTTTGTAGGTCAAAGCAATTCTGTTAAGAAATAGTACCATCATTTTACCTAAAGTTGGTTATTTATGCATTGTTTGGCTAATCCGAGCAATTTGTTCAAAAGTCAGTGTCTGTATGAAACATTCAAGAACATATAACTTCAAAATATTTAATGTGTACGCTGATGTTTGGTAAACAACAGGAATAGTCATCTCAATTATGGCCAGTTTGTAAAAACCAGCACCCATTATTAAAATATTTCACCATATACATGTTTTAATGTTTTCTACACATAGTGGCTTATCCTCGATTTGTTCAGATCGCTTTGCTCTACCTGACTATCATACCAAATTTATTAGCATCACCACTAAACTTGGGATGAATACTGCCAAATGAATATATTGTGATATATAGGGCAGTGGAAACATAATGGTTGAGTCTTTTCTAAATAAAATTCTAGTAAAACCTACACAATACCGTCTTGGTCTGATAAGACTCAGAGTCATGTTTATTTAGGAGTATAGACATGAAGTCCACCAGTCTCATGAAAATTAAATGGGCTCTGCACTAGTAACATCTGGTCTCCTGGGACCCATTACTATTGACAAATGCAACACAAATGAAAAATACATAGTAACTTTCCTCAAACATAGATTATAACCTGACAATCATTGTGTTAGAATCAGTGTACATATGTATATGTAGGCATGGCCATAGCATGTTTTTGAAATACTGCAGAGTGCAGACCATAAATTTCACTAGAATATACATGTAGTTACTGCATGTATATCACACACATAAGGCGACTGACACACATACACGTAATTTCAGGGTTCGCAATATTTGACATGTAAAGTATATATATATATATATATATATCTCCTGTGCCTATAACATCAAACCAAACGGTTTACATTACTTTTACTGACATTTTTGGAGTGGCACATATACATACATAAAAAATAAAAGTCAATTTAAAGGGACGAAATGAAAAATAAATTTGTGCAACTATAATGGAGATCTATATTGCATTACAACATCCAGAAATCTACAAAATCTACATCCACAAATCTACAAAATCTACAAAAACATATGACTATCATAGTCATTGGTAATGTGATCATTTTTCCTTGATAAGTTGAAACATGAGGGAGGACTGCATAGCATGGCTACCTGCAGAATGTAGATTTGTATGTATTTATATCTGCATATCATGAACTGATGCTTGTATTTATCTTCTAAATCACTCTGAGCTCACAATGCAACAGGATTGCATTCGGAATTTCAAGCCCATAAAGCTAGACACTTTAGAATCAAGCTTGCCAAATAAATTTCCATGAACCTCACATGTACTCACTCAGTTGAACACAAGGAACGATTGTCAAGTTGGAAAATATTCTGTATGTATGGAAGCCCTATATTTTTAATGTGTGGATTTATTATAACTGGACTAAAATAATCGGAAGGATTATTTTAGTCTTTATTACTGGATATCACACCAATAATCAATAGACATGTATTTGTTAGTTTTGAACATGACAATATATTTTAATATTACTGCAACGGCATCTTTCTTATGACATATTTTCTTACAAACTCCCAAATTTGAACCAGAAACAATTTAGGGCAAATATACATCTACGTGTACATATACATATAACAGGATATAAATATAGGCAATCATGCCAGGCTAGCCATTATTTGTTCTAAAATAATGTACGTGTTAGGGAAATTGTAGAACCTTTATACAGAATGGTGATGCAGCCAATCAAAATTGATGTGGGACTGATAAAGACACAACCTGCTCGACTACCGAATCATACTGATTGATCAAATTGTAGTAACTCAACATTTACTAAACATACTTGTGGGCTGAGTATAATTCAATTCAACATTAGCATACCATAAAAACACCCTGTTCTCCCATAAGTTTAAAGAAAATAACACATTGAACTCATTTACAAGTATATTGCTAATGTGATATATGTCATTCCATTTATAACCATTTTGGCAGCCATCTCACATCAAAGGCCATGCAATCTAGATAACAAAAGATGAACTACATTCAAATTATATCACCAGGTAACCTTTTTGTAGGAGTTTTGGGTTACTGATCAAATACCCTATAATTGATGATTTCCTCAACATCTTTGTTATTGGGAAAATGTCTGTTTTTCATTATACGACCAATATATTCCATCCAAAAACCTTATTTTCAAGGTCAAGAGCTCCTTGAAGGTCAATCCCATCCGATAATGGTACAGAAAATATCAGAAATGATACCTGTATATGGCACCGATGGATATAGGTCAATAAAATTCTAATTGGGGGCTCAACTTTGAGATAAAAGTGCTGAATCCCAAAATTGGGGTTCAGGCCCTTAAAAATTGATTTTGTTTTGGTTTTTGTCAATTATCTTAAAAACCATTGACTTTTGGATATGAACATGTATTACTGACCCCCAATAATGTGGCCATTCCGCACATTTTGAGCGGTCAAACGACCCCCTATGTCGAACGGTTCTGGAGATATAGTCACGGCGGTTGGTAGTACTTCGCGCAAAAAGGGGCGTGGCCATTTGACCCATTTCGCCCTCAATGGGAAATGTGTCACCAACCAAATATTGTTCGTGTACCTTCAATTAGTGGATTCGTGAAGAGTTTTGCTCTGGACATACAAGTGCATACACAACCACCATGAGCTACTAGAGTATCTGCTTGGTTATTATGTTAGGTGCTGCGTATTATATGAAATGACACACAAAGGAGTGTCCTTTTTTGTGCCATATACTGTTCATAAGTCATTGGCTATGATGATATATGATTGCACTAGACAGCTATTGATTGGTATCTTGGAAGTTCAATGTACCATACTGGTATATTGCATATATTATAGAACAGTCCAGCATGACATGACATTGTGGTATGAATGCGAACAATCCATATAATAGCTCAACGGTTCAACCTTAGGAGTGACTACCTTTGGTTACCTTGTCGTCACCATTGGTTAACTCGTTTGGTTAAGTGGTCATGATGATTTGATATGATACTGGGATTATTACTATTGTGCTATGGTGATGGTATGACAAACTGATGCTGTTAAGAAAATATACCGTTAATTTTGTCTACTAAAGTTGTCATCTTCGAGGTGTTCGTCTTATCTGAACTGGTCGAGGAGAAGCCATTATATGTATAATACATTCAAAAACATTAATTATTGTCATAACAATGATAAATATTTCAATGTTAATGGGCGGGCTGGTTGTTGTTGTTGTCCGACTATTCGTGTCGTCTTGCAAGCACCACTGCAGATATTATCGGACTCCATTTGAAAGTACATCTACGCTCTAATTAATCTACCCTCCTAAAGCCCCTGTCACACTCGGACCGGCGCTCTCATTGCGCTGCAAAAGTATCAAAGCGCCCACCTAAACGCACTAAGGTCTCCAAGAACCGATTGGTGACGCAGCGGACACTGGCTACAACGGGCGAGGATCTCCATGGTCGCACATAGGTGTCAGAGCGCCGCGCTTGTTTTATGCATGCACAAAACAAGCGCAGAGGCTCGGCGTTCTGACCAGGACGTAGTACTGTCGCCGTGACAGCGCAAAGCAAAGCGCCAAGCGAGCGACGTGAGCGTTATGTGGACGTAGCAAAAGCGCATATTAGCTTCTCGTGGTCGCAGCAAGGAATTCATCTTGTAATTTGCGACTACAGTAAGCTTAATCAAATTCTCACTACATGCCTTTCCCGTCCTTAATACGCTCAATGAAGCTCTGTCCAAAACTTATTGCGCTCTTTCTGCGCTGTCACGGGGTGTTATGGACTGGTTCCCGCTCATAGAACGTCCACATTGTGCTGCCACTGCGACTCTGGCGCTCGCTTTACGCCCAAGCGTTACATATGGCGTTCTTTCGGCGTTTACATCAGGTTTACAGTACGATCCCACTTTGAAATGCGGTCTGCTCACACCAACTGTTGTATTGCGTGTGTCTTTGGTAGGTATCTGTTATGTCTGAATTATATAGTTGTATTGCGTGTGTCTTTGGTAGGTATCTGTTATGTCTGAATTATATAGTTGTATTGCGTGTGTCTTTGGTAGATTTATGTTATGTCTGAATTATATAGTTGTATTGCGTGTGTCTTTGGTAGATTTATGTTATGTCTGAATTATATAGTTGTATTGCGTGTGTCTTTGGTAGATTTATGTTATGTCTGAATTATATAGTTGTATTGCGTGTGTCTTTGGTAGATTTATGTTATGTCTGAATTATATAGTTGTATTGCGTGTGTCTTTGCGATCAGGCTGGCGTTTGATTTGAGTTGAAAAAGTATCAAAATACGAGTAACGCACAGTAGAAGCGCGGAAAATTGTCAGAAATTTTCAATCTGTTAAAACAAGAGAACCAATGTCAGAAATGGTAACGCGCTCAAGATCATATATTATAAACCCAAGAATGTAATTGTAGAATATAAAATATAGTGGTTTTGCGAATGACCAACTCAGAATTCCGTTAAATAACAATAACAACCAGCACCTAATTAACGAACCGGTGGCCGACTCGACCGTCTCCGACCACAACCCCCAGTGGGCTGCTGAAATTTCTTTTATTTGTAATTGACATATAGTTTATCACAAACCAAAAATCAACGTTGATTAACACAATAAACGAAAGTGAATTTCCCCAACTACATGCACCTTTTACGGGACTCGGCCTCCAGCTTGCAGTTTGACTTTTAATCATCCCAAAAATTCCCATTCTATAAATAAAACTAATAAAATACCCATTGATAATGTCAGCCCGCACGCGAAACGAGAAACTTCCCCACCAGTTATACATGCGGCGCGCGTGACAAGCTATGCTCCTATCCCGCTTATCACGTTTTCGTCGCGCTCTTTGTACGACCCATTGCGTTCCTGCTTTGTCATGTCAATTCTCACGCTCGCACGCACTCTCACTGCGTTTCCTCCACGCCGTAAACGCTCTTAATGCGTTCAAGTCGTTGTCATTGCGTTGTTAGTACGCTTTGCGCTGTCATGGCGACGGTACTACGCCTGGTCAGAACGCCGAACCTCTGCGCTTGTTTTGTGCATGCACAAACCAAGCGGGCGCTCTGGCGCTCTGGGGCGATCACGGTGACCCTCTCCCGTCCTAGCCAGTGTCCACTGCGTCACCAATACGTTCTTGGATACCTTACTGCGCTTTGCTTGGCGCTTTGATTATTTGTCAGCGCAATGCAAGCGCCGGCCTGGTCGCAGCGGAGTGTGACAGTAGTTTAATCGGACAGCTAATCTATTGCGGAGTGTTGGGTATTTTCCCCACAACATAAAAACTGACTATGACTGGAGAACGCAGGAGGCGCTATCTATACTCTCCGCGCCCGCGCAGAGAACGTTTTGCGAACTTATTGAGAACGTACTAGCATCACAATGACAGCGACTTGAACGCACTAAGAGCGTGAGACTTGACAAAGTAGGAACGCAATAGGAGCGTACTTTGTTTTAAAAGTTTGACAATTTTCGACAGTTTTCGGCGCTCCTCCTGCGTGTTACTCATATGTTGGTACTTTTGCAGCGCAGTGAAAGCGCCGGCCTGAGTGTGACAGGGGTATTAACGACGTTGATCACCGATAGTACTGCGTTACTCGACCACGATAATGCGATCAGCATTATCAACACCACAGACAGTGTATATTTTTGGCATGGCGTGACGCTGCATTGACAATGGAATTGGCAATGCCGGTCAGTGACCAACTTCGAATGTTGATATACCGTAAACAAATTATTAATTGAAATATTGTTTTGTGTATAGTTAAACCAGTGCATGGCGTGCACGAACTAATAATAACTGGGTGTAAGGCGGCCATGTGAAAAATTAATGCGGAGTACGGCGGCTGCAAACGAATTATTACTAGAACCGCTGTAAGTTTCAATACCCGCAGATGCGCATGTCAACCACTTGACCGTGGTTGAATGGCGATACAACGGCTGTCATTAACGCCCTACATTCTTGTTAAAGGGGTTGATTAATTGAATCATAGCTTTATATCGGTTCATGAATGTTTCATTTATATAATGGCCTTGCTATGATTCCTACATATTAGTCAAAACACCGCGAAAATGGCAACTTTAAACAAACTAACGGTACATGTTATTTACAGTATCAGTTTGACATACCAAGATCATAGCAATTCGGCAGAAACCACCAGTATCATACATGTACAGTTCCAGTCAGAAGAATTGGTATATTGAGGCGAGCTTTATTGCGATATTGAGCGCGCTTAATTTAGAAAAAGGCGCGATTATGGCGCAATATAACACAAATCTGTCTGCTTATTATGGCGATATTGAACGCAAAATATTGCGATACTAAGCGCGATAAATTTCATACAGACCCGATAGTGTTATATTTATATTAGGTAAATACTCTGCATATAGTGTAAATATGGTGTACATATAGCATATACAACTATAATTATATGCAAATCTAAAACATTGTAGTGTTCTCTCTGAATATTCGAATGTTCGAATATTCGCTCGTCAAAATAAATATTCGAATAATTATTTGACTATTCGAATATTCAAGAATAATCTCCGGGTAATTGTTTCCTGGTTTGTTAATAGTCTGAGGGTCTGTTAAAAGTATAGTCTATTGTCCACTGACATTAAACGAATTAATATGACGTATCTGTAACGTTCTGATTTGATTAGCGTCATGACGTCGAAATAATTTTATTGGCTATGTGTAAACCAGACCGTGCTTGCATGTGGTCATAGGAAGCGGACCTGTAAGGCATCGTTTTTTTTAGTTTGCGCGTTGTCACTTGTGTGTATAATATGGCGTCAAATTCGAATAAATCAGATATATGGACTCACTTCATGTTGGATGCCAAAACTAAAAAGGCAACCTGCAAGCTCAATCCAGATCATGTTCTTAGTTATTGTGGCACTACGACCAACTTGTGGAACTATGCATGGGACGTTGACTACTTGAAATGCATAAACAGAAAAACTCTTGCTATTAAGCCAAAATACTTTTTTTCTCTCTTTTTTTTGCGTATAGCATGTGCATGGATAAATATGCTATTTCATTAAATAATAAATTGGTT
The DNA here is from genome assembly GCA_032622095.1 of Siphonodentalium dalli. NCBI lineage: Eukaryota > Metazoa > Mollusca > Scaphopoda > Gadilida > Siphonodentaliidae > Siphonodentalium > Siphonodentalium dalli. The sequence continues at coordinate 201,904,337 of CP136069.1, forward strand.
CCAAAATATGTTATCTATATGATTTTATAATTTATCTAAATATTCGAATACTATTCGAATATTCGCTCGATATTCGAACCGAATATTCGAATACCGAAATCCGTCGAATACCGAACACTAAAACATTGTCTCTATTGATGCAATAAACAATATAGAAGAAGCAATAATTTGATTTAAATGTCACAATTTTGAGCGCAAGATGTCGCAATATTAAGCGCGATATTTTAATATACCACTTCTTTTGACTGGTACTGTAACAAAAAAGCAGGACCACTTGACCAGGGGTGGATAAATGGTCCTGCTGATTTGCCTATGTTAGAGTGTGGTTCCTGCTGAATTGTTGTTATGTTGGTGCTGTTAAGACAACGATACATTGTTGTACATGTATATAATTGTATGTTCGAGTGTTTGGCTAATCCTATGATTTGCACACATGCACTAGTATATAATTGAATCCATTGTTTTTTGTTTTTTGTTTTTTGTTTTTTTATAATATTGTTATTGAATAACATTTGAACATACGTATACATAGCAAATACAAAGAATGCATTAATATGTAGACACACGCCTATCGCTCTGTCTTGCGCTCTCTACAGACATACCAGCTTTCATACGTGACTTACATACAATCCCGACTGAGGCCACGTTCACGAACCGGGATACCCTGTCAGGGGAATACGTAGCATTTGACTTACATGTCAAAGATTTGTTAAATATGGAGTATAAACTACGATTATTATTTTCAGTCATTGCCGTCTATTATATTTTGGACAGTTTCGAAGCCTGGAAATATATATGCGCTCATGGAATTTTAGAGATTTCAGACATACAATATAAAAATATTTTTAAGGGTCAACTGTGTAATCGGTATTTGTGTTTAGTATCTAAAATCATATGTTATAATGCTAAAATAATATACATTAAGAATTCAAGATATATCATTCATACATGTATGTGCAGGAATTGGCTTTAATTTGACGAATCGTGTGGAAATTTGGCGTGCAATTTGTCGAGGTGTGTGAACGTAGCCTTAGTCCCGTGGGTGAAGGTCGGCTGTTATCGGTGGTGAACAAGTATATATAGTTTCTTTAACAGAGTATAAGAACATGTGATGTGGGTATATACATACACAATGGAAGTAATAATTAGTTATGTGCTCTGGTCGACATTTCTGTATTCATTCATGGCCAACTAAGGACGGCTATGAATAGTGGGAGTAATATAATAGTAGCAATAATAACATTTATGGTGATAGGAGTAATTATTGTGCATTTTCTTTCACGGCAAATTTGATCAAGAACCAGTCTTTTTCGAACTCTTCCAATTTAAATTCACGGCGTGCATTATATTTTTCACATTTATATCGAAAGCGTAAATCTCCTTGGAATGACGAAATTGTTAATTTTTCTGGTGTGAATTTTGTTCTATAGATATATTGTTTTACTAAGAGCCAGAATAAATTAGTGGTATAATTGTCATTTACACAGCGGGACCCAATTATCATTATTCGTTTAGTCGCTTGCAATTTGACGTTGTTTCGGTTACCCCATGAATGTATGTCTGTCAGAAAAGTTTGAACGTGTTCACATTCCCAAAATATATGTGATATGCTTTCCTTCTTGTCTTTGCAACGCACGCATGTGTCATCTTGTCGAATTTTGGCTATTTTCAGGAAGCTATTAGTTGATATAATTATAGAGTTAATTCTATACTGAAGCCATTGAAGCTTTGTGTCAGGCGTCGTGGAAAATTGTAGTTTATTGTATATATTCCAGTCAATTTCTTCTTCGCCTATTTCTATTTGCCATTTTGCATGGGAAGTGGGTACATGGCAATCGTGGTTCAATATGTCATAGAAATCGCGTCCTCCGCGAGGATTTCTGAGTAGGGTCACGAAATTATCTGGGATGGGTGGGCATCGGGCTTCGGACAATGCCTTTTGAGATTTTGTTTGAGTAAAAGATAAGCTGTCGTCGGATACTATTTAAGATAAGGAAGTGTGTACGTATTTTGTAAGTTGAGTATATCGTTTCAGTCGTATGGAAATTGCCGCTTTCTTGTAACAGATCGTGTACAAAATATATTCCCTCCTTGCGCCATGCAGCAAAATTGATATGGCTTCCATTCATTTTTATACTGGCGTTGTTCCAGAGAGTGCATGTAGATATGTTTACATTTCTAATATTTTTTTCTAGGAAATTTGCCCATGCTATAAGTACGTCGCGCCAAAAGTGATTTTGAACCTTTTTCGCTTTACTGTAAAAATATGAATAATGATAGGTGAGGAAAAAAGGGTCTTTAAGAATAGGGAGTTCTGTCAACGGGGTCCATTTAGAGCTTTTGTTCACTAAACGCCTGATCCATGTTATTATCATGGAAGTGATGAAGATTTTAATATCTACCATCTTGAGGCCACCTTGTCTTGGCATAACAGTTTTATCTTAACTCGGTCACGCTTGCTGCCCCACACAAAGTTAAAAAACAATGATTCTAGTCTATGTACAAATTGTGGTTCTGGGTTGGAGAGCGATATGAATAGGTGAGTAAGTTTGGGGAGTATGAGAGATTTAATCACCGTTATTCTACCTAGCGGGGTAAGTAATCTGTGCTTCCAAATTTCGATGGAACTTGTTATGTCGTCGAATTCGTTTTCGTAATTATCTGACATTAAGTTTAAGTTTGTATTAAAGCGGATACCAAGTAGGTCGAAAGAATCTGAAAATTTTATATTGAGGTTTGGGCATATATGGTCACTTCGCCCTGTATAACAACTAATCCACGACGCCTGACATTTACTAGGGTTGATCCATAAACCAGAAATTTGTGCGAAAACGACAAGAATGTGATATGCTTTTCTTACACTTGTTTCGTTGCCGTCCAGGATGAGTGTCGTGTCGTCTGCGTATTGGGTTAATCTGTATTCTTCACCACCGAGGGTTATACCTTTAATATTTATATTATTCTAACCATGAGTGCTAGCACTTCCGCGCATATTAACAAAATATAGGGTGAAATTGGGTCTCCTTGTCGACAGCCTCGATAAATAATAAAATTTTGTGATATATGCCCATTGACGAGAAAGGAAGAATTTATATTTTTATAGAACACTGAGATCCATTTTTTAATCGAGTCACCGAAATTAAACATATCAAGGCATTTATGTAGAAATTTCCATGACACAGAATCAAATGCCTTTTCAAAGTCAACGAGAAGAAGAAGCCCTGACTTATTTTTTATTTTCGTATTATAAATAATGTCATATATTAGCCTTGTATTGTCGCCGATATATCTGCCTTTTAGGAATCCAGTCTGATCAGGATTGATAATGTTTGGTAGTACGGTTTTTAATATTTCGGCAATACACGATGATGCTAATTTATAGGTACAGTTTAATAAGGTTATTGGTCTCCAGTTCTTTAAACGTTGGCGATCGTTGACTTTCTTTGGAATGAGTGTAATCAGGCCTTGTTTTTGTGTGATGGACAATTCTCCAGCGTCAAAGGATTCGTTTAGTGATTCACATAGAATTTGACCTAAATCTGACCAAAAGAATTTCCAAAATTCATACTGATAACCACCTAGGCCACTAGATTTGCCATTTTTTGATTTCTTCAAAGCTGTTGTAAGTTCATTTAGAGTTATGGGACCTTCAATATTTTGCGCAGACATTGGTGAAAGGGTGGGGTTGTCCAAATCAGAAAACACATTTTCGGTGTGATAGCTATTGATTGGTTTTGAAGAGTATAGTGTCTGGTAAAAAATACGAGTCTCTTCTAAGATATCGTGTTGGTTTGTAAGACTATCCCCATTTAATTTTGTAAGATTGGTCAGGGTTTTTGATATGCAATTCCGTTTTTCAAGATTGAGAAAATATTTTGTTGGTTTTTCCCCATCTTCGACCCAAATAGCTCTGGACCTAATCATAGCTCCTTTTGATCTTTCTTTCCTTAGTTGACAGAGTACCCCTTCCGTTTTGTGTAGTGTTTCTATAAGTTCTTCTCTTCTAACATCATCTAAATTACTCTGATCTAGGGCCATCAATGTTTCTGCTTGGGCTTTTTTAAGTGCGGTTTCTTGAAATTCGCGTTCCCGCTTACGTTTAGAATAATATTTCATTGTTTCTCCTCTATTTTCAAGTAAAAGGGTATCCAAGAATAGACGTTTACTAATTTTGCAAGTAAAATCGTTGTTGTCAACTTTCTTTTGAACATAGTCGTATCGTTTTTTTATAGTTTCGATAATTGTTTTTACAAGTTGAATATATTTTTCGTCATGTAAAAGAGAAGTATTGAACTTCCAGAAACCCTGACCATGTTTTATATTATTAAGAGTAAGTTTGAGAGTAATAATTGAGTGATCAGTTCTGTAACCCGGCAATATATCGGTGGCGTCTTGTCCGGTTAAATTTACCAGCTCTTTAGACATGAGAAAATAGTCAAGTCTTGCCATTTTTATTGGTGAATTTCTTCTCCAAGTGAATCGTGTTTCATTTTCATTATTTAACCTCCATGCGTCTACTAACTCTAGCTTGTCGACAAAGACACTGACTGCTAGTTTTGCTCGGGGGTTATTACAGTTTACATAATTAAAGGTATCTTTCTGTTGGTTTTGGACTGGGTTCCAGTCGCCACAGATGATAATTTGTGTGTTTCCCAGTTCGGTTATAATATCTTTGATTTTATTGTAAAATTCAGGATTGTCATCATTTGGACCATAAATATTAGCTAGTGTAAATCGGATTGTCTCGATAGTTATGTCGAGTATAAGGTAATTCCCATTTTTGTCTTTTACTCTTTTGTGTATTTCAAAGCTAAAATTATTGTTGAAGAGGATTGCCACTCCGCGAGACTGGGATGAATATGGAGCCATTTCCATCTTATATCCCCATTCTGCTGTAATTATTTCCTCTTGCTCTGTTGTAAAGTGGGTATCTTGTAGATAGTATATTGAGGACTTCAAATTTCGGAGGTATCGGAATACATCACGGCGTTTTTCGGCTTGATTTAACCCTCGGCAGTTAGAAGACATAATTGTTATAGACATTTGATCATGATATAGGCACGCAGACGACAAGATACTCGGCCAGGTTGGGCTATCCAGATAGCATTACAGAAATGATTACATAGGTATTGTATATATGTGAGTAGACCCTTACATATAGTTATACCACCGATTTCAGTCGAACAGCGAAAACATATTGCAAAACATACATTCAACATACATGCATACACAAAAACAATAATAAATACAATCCGGTAGAAGACTACCATGACGACGATCAAAGAGACCGCCCTGTGTGACCGAGAATATTATGGTCAGTTATGCTATTTGGAATAATAATTAGCCAAATTGTTATTTAATAATGGTTTGTATTTTAAGTGATAATGTCAATCATTTGGAAATGGGGCAAATATATTGTCTACACGAATATCATATATAATCTAAGTCGGTAGCAGACTAGAGCCACAATGTGTTCATGCACACTCACAATTTCAAGCATTTTCATTTTATTTTATTTTTGGAATTGGTGATTATGAACACCGTGTGTATATTTAATCTCCAACATTCAGAGCTATTATTGGAATATCGAATGGGAGACTTATAGGCAGGATATTTTGCAACGGGTATAGAGGGCTGTTGTTGAAGTTCAGACAAACGTGTTGTCATCCCACACGTAACAATTATAATAGCCTCAACTCCCTTTACGATTTCTCAGTTTAAGAAGGGGAGAGTAATACAAACTTTTCAGTCGTGTAATATTAGCCTTATTTGAAAAATGTCGCATATTGTATTCAAATGTATGTTTTTTTAAGCAATAACGATGGGTTATATGTGGGGTGCATGGGGCATAGTAAAAAAATAAATAGCATGTTGAAACCATTGTTGGTATGGGCAACAACCAAGGTAGAATTTCTCTCTTAGTTTACATATCATTGTACATTGTGTATTGAACAGTATAATAAATTATATTAATATAAGGTAATGCTGAATGTGCATTGGATAACCTAGTTCAGTTTGGGTCATGCTTTCAAAGTCTGAGAACTGTGTCTTCATAATGTTTATGAACTCGAGACGTGGTGTGCGGTAAGCGCTGCATTCTAAAAGAAAGTGATTTTCATCTTCTATAGCATCATCGGAACAAAATATACACAACCTTTGTTCCACTGCCGTCGGCGGTTGTGTGTGGCGTCCTTTTTTTCAATAGCCAATTTATGATTACTTATTCGCAGTCTATTGAAAACGATTCTATTTTCTATTGATGTTGTGTGAAGAAGATTACTCTCGAAATATTATATCTTCATATCAACTGAATCCCAAATGTACATACAACAATTGTCCTGATTGCAACGATGTGTAATAAGTAGTATAGTATTCGTGTAGCGATAACTGACATTGTATAAATAAGAGAGAAGGATAAATAATACATTTTCATCATCTCCACATCGCAGGGAACCCAGGAATGTATTATTCGAATGCCTTATTTGATTGCCTTATTCGAATGCCTTATTCGCTGCCATATTCGACCCATTGGATAAACAATTATCAAGGTTATCCGCTGGCCTCATCCACATATCCATATTCAACATGTTTGTACTTTATATATCACATCACAAACTGAGCGATGAACAGTCAACGACCAATGGATTCTACTATTATTTATAAAAAAACCAGACGTTTATATACCAATGTTTAGATTTAACAAGACAAAACCTAGATAAAATCAAATTATTATTACATGTATAGTTATATTACTTTTCAAATGGGACGGCAGGTAGACAACCCTCTCGGTTATGCTGTCCCCGATAGCTCATTGACTGTTATAATATTACACTGTATAGATAATTGAATATGTTATATGAATGAGTTATGAATAAATAGTCATAGTCATAGAAGATAAGGTTCTATTTCGTACTTGAGTTTGAAAAGTCGGTATGAACACAAATATAAACTCAACGTCCTCGCGTCACCCAGGAACAAGGACAAATATAAACTAAACGTCCTCGCGTCACCCAGGAACAAGGACAAATATAAACTCAACGTCCTCGCGTCACCCAGGAACAAGGACAAATATAAACTCAACGTCCTCGCGTCACCCAGGAACAAGGACAAATATAAACTAAACGTCCTCGCGTCACTCAGGAACAAGGACAAATATAAACTAAACGTCCTCGCGTCACCCAGGAACAAGGACAACTATAAACCCAACGTCCTCGCGTCCCCCAGGAACAAGGACAAAGTATCTGTTTAAATGTATACATGTATATAGCAATATACATATACTTAAATATATTTACTAAATATACTAACAATTAAAAATAGCCCTGACAAAATATAAATCAGTTTTACTAAACAAATCGATATAATATACATCTGTGTAATTAAATGTAAATCGTATGTCAACAAGGCATACGGGGACAACAACGTGCTCTCCATTTGATAACCATAAACGTTTATCCGTAAACACAATACAATCTTCATTGCGCGCAATCAACAACCACGTGCCAGTTATATAACATGTTGAAATATCGAACTTACTCAGAGGCAGAAAATCGTATTCCATGTAAATTCGTCCCAATCTGCACAATGTACAATACAATTGGTGCCTGAACTATTGAGTAATCCATGTTTATGGAACTCAGTGATGAAGCACGTTATGTTGAGGTGGACTCCCTGCTATCCATCTCTTCCTATAATTTACTATCGTTCTGGATACCTCGATCACTCTATTCAATTCGCGCGTTCGCCCTATGCAAAAACAAGTGTTTAACTGCTACGCACAAAGCTAAACACTTTTTTGTCCAACTTTATAAACACATTATCATGTGTGCATGCTAAACAATGTGTATATAACATACACGAGGTGTTTAGGTAAGCTATACACATGCATGTTTTTAGATAAATAAACACCTGGGTGTTTAAGTAATTAAACACGTCACATGTTTAGATAATAAACGAAGTGTTTAGGTAGAGTAAACACGGTGTTTACAAAGTAAACACCTCAATATGTTTATTAAATAAGTGGATCCAGGTGTATATGGCTTGTCCCACTTTATAAACACAACCAGATGTTTAGTTCCTATACATGTTTATTCATTTGTAATCATCAGTAAATATGAAGTCACACATAAACTGTAAAACATAATATACATAGAGCTCATATATATTTCAATTGAATATAATTCAGGTAATATTCGAAGGATATAACATAGTACTGAAATTCAGCATCATAATTTAACATGTTAGAATGTATTTGTGAGTAAAATGGAGAAATGAACCACCAAATGCCAAAATTTAAACTATAACTCCCATGTAGATTGCAAACAATACATGTGACATAATTTAGTTATTAAATTGTTGTTATTACGCCATCAAATAAGTACCTACATTATCAGATTTTCTTGGAAAATTAGAGCGCGTGGGGAATGGGGATTTGATTGTTTTTATTATCTATTTTGTGTGCACCATTCTGACAGAGACAAAGAAAAGCCCCTCTCTATACACATAAAGTACACATTGTACCATGCACGGACTAGTAATGCACACATTGCGACATGCATACCAGTATAGTGTAACAGCTGTAAGAATGTTAAATTCATTAATTTTCAAAAATTCTCAGTTTCAAACTATAAATTTGAAGGGAAAATAATTTTCCTCTATAACTAATGTATGCTATAGTACTATAACAACACATGTTCACCCTTACATATTCACAACATGATAGATATGTTCTAATTGTTTAAAAATACGTCATTTAAAGGTGACTTTGAGGTGGGTCGATCGAGTTTGACAGGAAATATTTGCAACAAAAATAAAACACACTACATCATTATGTAGCTTATGGACCCAACTATAGAGTATGCGCTCAGTGTACCAATTATATTATTATTATGCACATAAGAATGATCATCATAACTTCTTGGTCGGTAATAACGTTTGAATATGGTAGAACACAATCACACAATTTCACCAGCCAGAGGAATTCTCCAAAATGGCAGACCGGTGAAAAATATTGTTTTGGCGTCATCGTTGATTAACTCCAAACTTCATTTTGATGGTTTCTGCTTGAGCTGATCTCTCTCCTATCGAAGATAGTTTACTCTCCTTGTGTAATTTGTCCTTTTTTGAGAGTGACACCATAATCTTAATATAAATGTCATGGATACCTGAAAAATAATAGATTCAGAAGTCAGCTTACTTTTATTATTTACAGTAATATAATTTTGTGGTTGTTAATTAATTCACAATGAACTCAGAAGACATTTCATTCGCAATTCATGCTTTGTGCCAATAGTTAATCAAATTTATTATTATTTTCCACCGAATAAGGAAATGCTGCGATTGACGCTAAACAGTACTAAAATTAACCATGGCCTTACAGTATATAAATTAAAAGCTATTTTGTCATTTGTAAAGTCATTTTCGAATACCAGTACTTGTAACAGTACAGTAGGTGTCGTACATTCATCATACCTTCAACTTGCTGGTCATCTGTTGAGACTGTTGTGTTATCAGATGAGGGTGTGCAGCTTCTGCTTCGTCATATATCAGTACTTTGGCCTGAGTTCCTTTTTCTGGGCCTCTTATCATGGCCAATCTTCGATTCAGGTGTTGCCAGGCTCATTTTGGAGTGCCACATTTCTTACGATGGGACATAATCTGGATTAGTGGGATCATCGAACCTGCCGCCTGTAAGGGAAAATTATATGAAAGGGTTAACAATGGATGCATGAAACCCGATCTTCCATACATGTAGCTAATTTATCCACTTCTTGACAACTGTAATTCAAATATTAAAACCGATATTAAAGGCACTGGCGGCGTTCGTTGCAGAAATATTCATATTTGTTCAAATCGCCATCAACAGAAGGAATATTAAAACAAATATAGTTTTGTTCATATGCCAAACATAATCCGCGCGTAAATAGTATATTGTCGTCAAGACGTACGATGATGTACGTAAACAAGAGCCTGCTAGTGTTACATAGTTGTGCTTCTGTTTACATAACACAGCGCAATTATATTGGTTAATCACACAAATAATATAAACGCTCTTTGTTATTTCCATATCAGGAAAACAGTAACAAATAACGCTCTTTATGTTTACCATATCCTGATCTTAACAAAAGCCAGGTAACGTATCGTTTTTTGCTTTTGTTTACACAGCAAAGGAAACAAAATGACAATGACATACTGTTTATGCCATATTTCTGATTGGTAAAAGAACAAAGTCTGTCCATATTTTACTATTCTTTTTGTTTATGGCGCTTTTTGACGGAGGTGAATATTTTATCAGCATACCCACCGCCAACGCCGCCCGTATCTTTAAAAAGACAACCTTCATTTTTTTTGTTCTGCAAAATCTCAATTGGAAATGTTGAACTAATTTGAAAAAGGAAAACAAGTGTTATATTCCAGAGCCCACCCCTCATCAGTAGGACCATGCGATCAATGTCTTGCGACGAATGCAACATTATTGAGTGTCCCCAGTTCTACGTCACCAAATTCGTTTGAAGAGGCGACATTTGATTCGCTTCTATGTGGTCAGCCGGAATGTAAACAATGGCACGAAGAAAGGACGGCCTTAAAATGTTACGCAATGTCGGATTAGTAATAGCTCCCATAAAATGGTACTATTAATGGGCAAATTTATATGGGATATCTTTCTCGGCATTGACTCGGTTGAATAGATTCCTGATTAAAAGTAAATATAGTATTTACCTGGTGTGAAATCCAGACCGCAGACTATGTCGTCATCTCCAGGAATCCAGGTCTTCAATAGATTATTGTTACAAACACTTCGAATTACATTAATCCGCATTTCCGTCTTTGACGTTTAATGATATGAAACTTTCTCGTTCGGGTCATATCGATTTACGCAATCGATGACTACACAAGACAGGCATGTTTGATGTTGTTAAAAACAATCAGCAATGCTAACTCTACGGTGTAAACAAAGAGACTCGCTTTGGTTTGCCAAATTAACACGTGTTGTGTGACGTCAGACATAAACACCAGGTTTAGTCCAACACGTGAAACCTAAACACCACGTTTATTCCACACACACAGTCAGTGTTTTAATGTTATAGCGCCTCATGAAAAATTGAAATTATACAAATGTGTTATATATATACTTCACAAAACTCAGTCTGGCCGACATACTTATATATTAAACTATAAACATGTGATCTGCCCTGATAGTTTCATACACATTGGAAACTAAACAACATATACCTAAACATATTGCAATAAACATCTACACACAAAACCTAAACGATATGTTTACTATCTATACGCGGTGTATAGAAAATAAACACCTACACGCAAAGTTAAACATGTCAACCCGACTCTGTTTTTTCAATGTAACGAAACGAATGCGGAATGTGTGCACAATACACATTTCTGCAGTCCCGAACGACATATCATTATTTTTCGGGATTGTTAATAATCGCGGATAAAGTCATCATCATCACCATCATTATCATCATCATCACCATCATCATCATCATCAATGCACTTAGTGTTGATTCATGGTATATTAGGGAAATATCCATGTAGTGGTACGCACCACTTAGGAACCAGACAGCCAGGGGCGTATCACTACGGAATTTGAAATGTGTGATAAGAAGGGAGGTGTATGTCCAATTTATCAATGGGTTAAGAGTTTCGTAGCCTCAGTAAAGATGGGTTAGGGTCGACCTTGACCTTCCCGACGCAATACCACCTCCCCTCTCGCCTCCACCAACGGCCGCCAGCGAAAAAAATGAGGGGTTTAGAGGGAGGGGAAGAAGAGGGGCACTCGCACCGACAACGACCCCTGTTGGTATTGTATTTTATGTTTGAGATCTGACTAAATGCCGTTGTGCTTAGAACAACGCGTGAATGCATTAATATTCCTAGATTCTTACTGCGTTGACATTTTGTGTAATCTAAAAGAAACAACAGACCCCCCCCCCCACCAAAATAGAGCTTAAATATATATGTTTTTATTTCGACTTTCTACTCAACCAAATGACATGACTTCGAGAACGAGTATACTGGGTATGGATTGGGGTCCTCTCTTGTCACAGATCAATCGATGGCATTCACATCGTTTCTGTTTGATAGTTTGGTTTTTGACTGTTTTTGGGATTAATATCCCTTTTACATGCACGGGGTGTAGATCCGTCTCTGCAACTCTTGGATTATGAGTTAGATTTTAATTCGCAAGTGGAATGGTTGGATGATGACGGCGATGACGATGATGATGATGATGATTGATCCGATGGTTACGATGAAATACTTCTCCAAATCGATAGTGACATATCCATTCAATTCGATGGAGACGACTGGGGTGTTGTCCCCGCGATCGACTTCGATGATGAAGGTAATTAATCTCCACACCCAGGACCTATCGTCGGTCAATTGATATATTTCAGCCCGAGACACCAAACGGTTATTTTAACACAACCGCCGGAGGTGGAAGTTGAAGAGGATTGGGAATCAGAAATTGACACATATTGGGCTCAAGTAGACCCTCTATATTTTGCGTGTCGATTTCTGGATTAAAACCATGATCTGAATCATCCGCCTATTCCAGGGATGATCCCGAAAGCTTAGTTGTTGACAATATGGCATATTGGTATTAAAAGAATAAATAAAGTGCATATAAATAATCAGAAAAAAGTATACACTGAAAAGGGCGAGGGTAAATAAAAGGAACTGGGCCGTGGCACTACGCCGCATGAGGTAGGCCATACCAATACATATTAAGTTCTCATACTACCAACGACATGTCAACTGTTCCGATTTTATTTTATAGTAATAATTCTCCGCCAGGTATATATAGTAAGTTACATCAACCTTTGTTTATTAAATTCAAGAACGTGATTACGAATTTGTATGCAAAAACTGTATATGTATTATGTTTTGGAGAAATTAAAACGGCGCTACAGTACGGAAGTTGGATACAAGTTTAGAACATACTAGATGCCTGTCTGCTTCTTTTGAAATACAATTGTGACCCGCCATATCAAATCCAGTCGTAAGTCGGGATTTTTTTTACCCTGTGCCAATGCATTCTCTTATATATGCGAATCGACCATAGGTCGTCTCGCATATATAAGAGAATGCATTGGCCTAACAATTTTTTTATCATGTTTTTTAAATAAATGTTTCTTACTATTTTTAGGACATAAAATAAAAAAAACATCCATTACCCTGCAGGGAGCCCCACACGTATATAGAAGCATATAGAAGAGTGTCGTCTGATCATGTTTGTCTGGGGCTCTGTATGGGTGAAATTATAAAATTGTTAAAGAATACAAGAACAAATTACTAAAATTGTAAAAAATTGTTAGGCCAATGCATTCTCTTATATATACGAGGCGACATATGGTCGACTCGCATATATAAGAGAATGCATTGGCACAGGGTAAAAAACATCCCGACTTACGACTGGATTTGATATGGTGGGTCACAATTGCACGAAAAACATAGCATTTATTTGTGTGGCCTATAAGTCTTATATCACTGAGGAAAGGCATGTGATACGTAATATCTAAAGTCGATTATCGCTCGATGGTATGCATATTATATAATCTCTCACATTGGGTGTGTGTCAGTTGCTCTGACATTTTACTTTGTCTCTATTCGGTTCCAGTCTTGTGGTGACCTACGCATATACTGTTATGTGGGGGTGAGTTGCTCTGACATTATACGTTGTCTCAATTTCGGTTCCAGCCTTGTGAAAGCCGTATTTAGTGTTATTATCGAGTATAAATTCGAAATCCTTTCACCCCCGCGATAAAATAAGTCGATCTGACATAAGCCGCAAATCTATTATACCATTTCAATTAGGACCCAATTAGCTATGTCGCCAACGGATATAGATTTGTGTTTTGTTTCCGACCGATTGACTGCAAGCTTTATTATATGCCCGATGGGTACCAATTGCCAAATGCCTGAAAGCTAGCTGCCACATTTTGTAGCCAATCCGGATTTTTTTTTAGCCATTTCATTTTTTATATAGCAATTTGCTAAATTGGCTATCGGCTCAGAGACAACAGATGGAAACGAAAAACATGCAATATTTTGACGTAGTCCCGATGTATCTATTTGTGATGAAGACCAAATCTTTTCCAGTTGGGAGTCGCCCAAACAATTAGAGAATTTCCTATTGGGATTTCGAGAAATATGAAGGAGTTATCAAACCTAAAATTGTGGTGCATGTGGCTGAAAACCGTACTCATACACTCTTAAATATAACAATCCGTGTATGTACTTCAGAGAGTACCCATACGTGTTTCAACCACACAGCGTTGGGTATTGAGAAACATTAGGTTTTATATATGGACGTGATACCTAGAGCATTTGGTACTAGGCATTCTCAGAATCAAATGTTGACCCACGTGATTGTATCACGTGATGAACGATACAATTCCACAAAAAACATTGCGGCGTCCGGCCACTTGAGGCGATTGCGTGTTTTACATTATATAAAAACGGAGAAAACACAAAATAATAGCAGGCTTACACAGTTTGCGTTGAATTCGTCCTCGGGTTACAAGCTATAGCGTGTGCCCAATTAGGTAATTTGACTGATGTCATTTGAGAATACGGAACATTTAGTCTATTATAGATCGATAAATGGTTCACCCATACCTGTTTAAGACATCTGATTAATAAGGTTTATACAGTTCAAGCCCATTAGTGCCCACGTATAACAATATATCTGCGATAAATCACAAATAATTGCGATTAATCGCAAACCTTTGTGGTAAATCGCCAAGTAGATGTCTGATTTATAATGTGTATACGGTTCAAACCTATTAGTGTCAACGCATAACAAACCGTTGTGATCAATCTCAAACATCTTTGGGATAAATCGCAAGTATAATAACCAAGTAGTTTGTGAGTTATCGCAAAGTTGTTTGTGATTTTTCGCAAAGGTTTTCTCCCCTTATCCCACATGCATGCTGAATGTGAAAGATATATCGGTCTATTTTAGTCCGAATATGCTCTTATACATCGATTGGTCGTTCACCCAGACCTTAAAGATGTCTGATTTATGTTTATACAGTTCAAGCCCATTAGTGCCAACGCATACAATTATACCTGCGATAAATCACAAATCATTGCGATTAATCGTAAACCTTGTGATAAATCGAAAACATTGCACTAAATCGCATATATTTCAAAGTAGTTTGCGATTCGCAAAGGCTTGCGATTTATCCCAAAGTAGTTTTTGATTTATCGGGCTATTATAGATCGATTGGTGGTTCACCCATACCTGTTTAAGATGTTTGATTTATAATGTTCACTTTAACATTATTTTGGCCGATTATTTTTGTCATTCACACAAATTTTACTCCACGTTCATAGAACAGGTCAGGGAAATATTGAAATCGAGGTATCAATCCTTGAATTAAGTACACAAACACGATCAAGATTCTATACTAATACAAGTAATATAATTCGGATTATTTATGTAACTGATAACATGATAGGGAAGAACCTCGATCGATGTTTTGTGCTTAATTCGATGTTTAAACGCGTTGCATCATTTGGAATCTAACGTGCCACGTTGTGAAAGTTGCAGTCGGCGTCGGTCATTTTTTCGTAATTTCGAGGGCTTCGTACCTGGGAAGGTTCTCCACATAGTACCTATATGTTTGGTACTCAGGGATTTCCAAATATCTTGGTACTATGCATAGTATCTAGATATTTGGTACTTCGGAGTACCCAACCAGGTATTCCAGAGTACCTGTATTGATAGTTGGACAGGTACGCCAGATTACCTGGATATTTGGTTAACCAGAATACCAACAATATTTGGTACTTCCAGTACCAACGATTTGGTACTCCCCACGGGACAAGTTCAATACCCACGTAGGTACTCTGGAGTACCTATTGTTTTAAGAGTGTACTGCACTTCGCAAGATAACAAAATTGTCAGAAAATTCAACGGTAATCACTTCAAGAATGGTTGCGACACGAATATCAATTTTGGGAACATCCACTCACTCATTATTGGTGAAATCGATACATTTTATTTCCATAATACGAACTGAGTCCGCAAAACAAAGGATAAGAAGATAGCATTTATCAATGAGTCTGCGATCGTAAAATTGATATGCGATAAAGGAAGATAAATAAGATTGCTACCAGACACGTCAACACAACATTGTTTGTATCAACTGCAACCTGAAGATGCTTTTCAAATGATCGCAGAACAAGGTGGAGAGAGAACAATCACGTGACACTGCTACATATATAATCGCCATATATATGGCCCTTCATTCACTTTTATTATGGCAGTTTGTTTTTGGTTTAACAATATGGAAACGGTTGAGTACCCATCTTTAGCGCATCAATTCCAAATATTGATTGCTGGGAGTAGTACTACAGGTAACACATTTTGGGTGAAGCAATTAATTATATATATATATTTGGGTAGCCCGCCACAAATACCACGGATTGGACGACACGGATGGGTGGCCCGCCCCAAATACCATCTAGAAACACCAAGAACCACCCAGAACCCGACCAATCACACCGGGGTGCCACTCCGTAGGGTGTGAACATGGGGTATGAACAATTTTCGAGAACGATTAGTATTTCGACCGATTGATGGCATGAGTGGGTGGCCCGCCACAAATACCACCTAGGAATACACCGAACCCACCTATCACCCCTGGGGGTGCCACCCCGAAGGGGTGAATGGGGTATGGACCATTTTCGAGAACGGTGAGAACTTCCACCAATTTGACGGCATTGGCGAGTGGCCCGCCCCAAGTACCCCCTAGAAACACCCTGACCCCCACCAATCTCCTCCATGGGGTGCCACCCGAAGGGTGAACATATGGTATGGACAAGTTTTTAGAAAGTACGAATTTTGACTGATTTGACGTCGTGGGTGGGTGGCCCGCCAAAATACCCCCTATAAACACCCGACCCCCACCCATCACCCCGGGGATGCCACCCCGACGAGGTGAAAATGGGGTATGGACCATTTTCGAGAACGGTGAGGATTTCGACCGATTTGACGGCATGGGTGGGTGATCCGCCTAAATATACCATAGAAACTCCCGGACCCCCACCCATCACCCCGGGGTGCCACCCGAGGGGGTTGAAAATGGGGTATGGACCTTTTTTCGAGAACGGTGAGGTTTTCGACCGATTTGACGGCATGGGTGGTTGATCCGCCCAAAATACCATAGAAACTCCCGGATCCCCCACCATCTCCCCCGGTGTGCCACCCGAGGGGGTAAAAACGGGGTATGGACCATTTTTAGAACGGTAAGGATTTCGACCGATTTGATGGCATGGTGGAAGGCCAGTCCCAAAAACCTCATAGAAACACCAGGACCCTACCTATCACAACGGGGGTACCACCACGAGGGGTGAAAATGGGGTAAGAAACATTTTTCGAGAACGGTAAGAATTTCGACCGAATTAACGGCATGGGTAGGTGGCCGGCCCTAAATACCACTGGAAACACCCCGAACCCTACCCATCATCCTCGGGGGTGCCACCAATTGCAAGTGGGGGAGATGGGGTATGGAGTATTTTCGAGAACCATAAGGATTTCGTGGGTGGCCCGCCCTAAATACCACCTAGAAACACCCCGACCCCACCGCCACCCCTGAGGGTGCCACCCGAGGGGGTTAAAATGGGGTATATACCATTTTCGAGGACGGTAAGGATTTCGACCGATTTGACGGTATGGGTGGGTGCCCCGCTCAAAATACCGCTAAAAACACCCCGATCACACAAATCACCCCTGGGGTGCTACCCCTAGGGGGTAAACATGGGGTATGGACAATTTTCGAGAAAGATAAGGATTTCGACAGATTTGACGACATGGTTGAGTGGCCCGTCCCAAATACCACCTGAAAACATCCGACCGCCACCCCGAGGGGGTGAAAACGGGGAATGGACCATTTTCGAGAACGGTCAAGATTTCGACCGATTTGACGGCATGGGTGGGTGGCCCGCCTCAAATACCACACAGAAACACCCGATTCCCACCCTTAACCCCGGGTGTGCCACCCCGAAGGGGCGAAAATGGGGGATTGATCATTTTCGAGAATGGTAAGGATATCCACAGATTTGACGCTAATGGTGGATGGCCCGCCCAAATACCCCTAGAAACACCGCGACCCTCACCAATTTCCACCGGGGGGGGGGTGATGAACATGGGGTATGGACCATTTTCGAGAAGGATAACAATTTCTACCGATTTTGGATGCTTTTGGTTTGGCGGAAAGTCAATTTCTTGCCACATGACTTGGAATCGGCGACGACATATCGTCGTCTACTTATTCTCCGTTTTCTTCAACCCCTTCTCACGGTCACATCTCTGCTGTCAATTTTGAGTTTAATTACAGCTCAAATATTCCTAATGCATCCCTTCTATTGACAGCATAACATCACTCAGAATAACACGCCTCATTTTTTATGGATATCGAGCCTGGAACGGTATGAAACGACCTATAATTGAATTTCTTCTACTTTTCTACCCATCTTTCAACCCCTCCCCAACGCATGTCAGATGATTCCCCCGTTCGTCATCCCCACAGAAAATATTTCTTTGACAAATTAATGGAACTGACTGAAATGAAGTATATGGTGTTAAATATATTAAAATGTAGTAGAGTCGCTTATGTCAGATTTTGGGCTCCCGTGGGAAATTCATGAACAAATATAGAGACCATGTTCATGGGCCAGTATATGGTCTCTACTTCAGAAAAAAATTTGTTAGACCCCTGGGGTCGCGACTGGGTGGTCTGATGACGTTACAAAGATGGCCGCCATGCTCATTTTTTTAAGTTCGCCATTGTTAGATTTCATGATAAAAAATATAATTTTGATATAAGATAAATGACAATCCTTTTGTGCCATGTATGGTGTGACGCTATGTTATATTTTTATATAAAATTTGTCCTCTCGATCAAAGATGGCCGCCAAAATGGCGACCGGCAGTGGGAAATTGATTATTTTCCATACATGTCGCCTACATCATTTCAGATTGTATCGAACTGGTGACGATTAGGGAATATACTTCTCTTCAATCTTGGTAACAACTCACTTAGGCACATTAGTTGATTTCTTGAATCATAACCTTGATTGTCTTCTCCAAATGCGATGATTTAAAGGTATTGGTATGAATTTGGCTAAAATATACTTTTTTATGTTCTAACTATATCCTTATAGAAATTTAGAAATAATCGATGATGGAAATGAGTATGATCATTACATAAGGTATTTACATCTAACTGGATCCAGAAACTGTCAACTTAATCCAAGATGGCTTCCAAAATGGCGGCCAAAATACGATAATACGCAAATTTTACCCGTTTTCATCCAATTACGTTTCTGTCATGTAGAAGGTGAATCTAGCAGACTAATTTGCTTCTTCCAAATAAATATTCGCCATGTTACGGCACATTCATAGTAGTTGTCTTTCCGCAATTACTCAATATGCGAGTTCATATGACAATTATTGTCCAAATAAGCATCGTGAAAATTCGCCAAACATTATATTTGCACACGTCTAATAACATGTCCACAACGGGAGAACGATATCTCGGTGTTAGATATATGAATGAATGTACTCCGCTTTAGATTATCCGGAGTTATTAATATCTCATTGTAATCGAGATGGCAGCCAAAGTGGCGGAGATGGCGAAATTTGACATTAAAATAGATATATTTCCGAAATATATCACCAGCGGGCAAGAAAGGTACACACGCATATCATTATCACACATGGGCTTTCGGTGAGAAATATATAAAACTGAAATATATGTTCAAGCACGTTAAGTATATGGATTTGTGGCAAACTCGATTCTGATATTATATAAATAATTTAATAGAGGCCTCCGTGGTATGTGGAGATAATAGTGAAGTTTCCAACTTCAGGCGATGTCAGCTGCCAATGCTCAAATCATGCATATGATCGCCATACGTTCTTGCATATCGATAACGACTGAGTTTATCTACTCGTATACTAAAAGGTCTAGCGACGGACTCAATCAGATTACTGTATATAGCTAACAGTAGCTGGCTTTTGAAGCCTGAAATTGAAAATATAAACCAGGAGATCGCACGGGGCCTTGTTAAGATATTCTAGCTATACTTTATTCTTTTCCATTTCACCATTATACATGTATACCGTCGGTATAGGCTTGGTAGACGAACGAGGTTGGATAGTCTGTTGAAGTTACACGGACGATTTCTGACATAATATCCATAAAAGTCTTCGTAAAATCAATCCTTGTATGGGTACTCTTGGTGATTGGAATGGAAAATCGACACAAAATGATCAGAAACCCCATTCTACCATTCTGGCTAACATATGTGCAGGAAGAAATGTTGATGATTGCCTCATGCTTAGAATGCTTCTTGTCACCAGTTCATACTAAGTACCGCTACATTTTCACACGTGCATTACTTGACGACCAAGATGGGATCTTGACAAATTTGAACTAGAACTCAAGTAATATATTTACTTGTATTACAGCGATATTAGCATATTTATGTATCAAAACATGTATGTACAAATGTATATAATTAGTTTGTCTCATATACAAGTAGCGCTAATGTGTATCTGGACCATAACACCATCGTTAGGTGGGGTGAATATAAAATGATTCCCGGAAATTACTCACATAAGCCAGAACAGTTGATGTCGAATCCGGTCCACGTTAAACGTATACTAATAGTTTTTGTATTATTCATGGAATAAATTATGTTTAAACTAAAGTCTATCTGATCAAACTGGATTGATTTTCACGTGAACATGTATGGAGCTCTGCGTACAATAGCCTCACCATGACCGTGTTCTGCTGATGTTAATCTTCATATGTCATTTGGTTGGGGGGATTACCAAGATGCATGAATGCAGCATGATATATACAATATATGGGATATAGCCAGACTGATCTGATAAATCCTAATCGAATAGAATTAGAACAGTTTGAGTCATTCGGATATATATGGATCGGCCTATATAATATGATCTGAAAGATGCTATTATTATTATAGTGAACCATGGCCACCCCCGTAGTTACGCGTGCTAATTCAACTTCCTTCATTTCCACATTTCCTTCGGTTCATGATAACGTTATAACCAGAATCAACATGGCACGTCATCTGTTATTAACTCCAAATATTACTTCACATTATGTTGTAAGAAGTTAGTGGACTGCGTTGCCCCATAAATGTCATTCAGTATTAAGAACCTGGATTCCAGAGTATATTGGACATAATATATCAAACTGATGACATGACACCGGAAGACCCATCACTACCAATGGACGTTTCACCCGTTTCCCACCGTGTGATCGTACAGTTTGTCAAAACGCGGGAATTAGTATCATAATAAGTATCGCCTGTTTATTTTTGGCTCGTATCTATTGCGCTTACCATTTACATTCTTTCGTCATCGGCGGGTTGGATATGCAAAGCAGTTGCGCAATCCATGTTGATTTCGATAAACTTCAAAATAATCGCTAATCAAGTGCGACCGGCAGCACAGTCACAACCATTGCCAAGAACCACTTTCCTATTAAACTGATGTACACACGTAATGCATTGTCTCACTAAACTGTTCACATGCCTAAATCATAGAAATCAATATGGGATATTAGTTTGCTGCATACTATCAATGGTTCATACCAGCCTACCGTGTTCATGCCAAGCCACCTTTCGTATATTGGGCGAATCACTTTGTGTGGCTACCACCAATTAACTGAACACGAGGAAAGCCAAGAACAATTGCTGAAAGCGCTAGCTTAAGAACACATTCTCAGTTTGGTTCTCGGATGGATTCTCGGACCATGTTTAATTTCTTCAATCAATATATCTAACTGCACGCATGTTATCTTTCTTTTTATTCATGTATATCATATGCGTGCATGACAAGCATGGGAGAGACATACGCAAGATAGATTCTAATGGAGATAGAAAAGCTGTTCACCATAAGTTCGTTATTGATTTCCGAAATACTGAACGCACCAAGTTTAGCCATTACAGCGGAAACGGAAGTGACGTAACAATGGACTGACAGTAATCTTCAAACAAGGAACATGTCTTGTGTTATCCATCTCCGGTCGTAAAAAGATCGAGAGAAACACCAGTAAATACATCGGAACAAGATGTTAAACGCGGTCGAAATGTAATCGCGCGAATGTGAAGCCTGAAGATGCAAACAATTGCTGAAAGCGCTAGCTTAAGAACACATTATCAGTTTGGTTCTCGGATGGATTCTCGGACCATGTTTAATTTCTTCAATCAATATATCTAACTGCACGCATATTCTCTTTCTGTTTATTCATATATTATATATATATATATATATATATATATATATATATATATATATATATATATATATATATATATATATATATATAGCAATATATATAGCTATATATATATATATATATATTTATTTATTTATTTATTTATTATCCCCCAGGTCTGGAGATATTAATATAATATTTCATGTATATGAACAAACATTAATTCATACATAATACAATATAATTCATACATAATACAATCGATACAAAAAAGAAAATGGTGAACATATATACTACAAGCCACTCATAATCAGACGTTCATACGCGGGCTATATGTGGGTATCACTTACACATGCGGGCTAACTAGTCAACAACAGTAAGCTCACACAGGCACGTGACAGCCACGTGCATACATTGTGCACACGTGCATACGCCAGTGACAGGCATACAAACAACAGCAGGACATGCAGACATACACGACAATCAGACTGGAATTCTTCAATTCATTTTCTGATTTGCATTTTGATAGTTCAGAGGGAACATTGCTTATTATAGATGATTTACAGGGGGTGTTTACGCGATGTTTACGATATTGTTATCAGGAAAACACACGACGGCAATTCTAGTGGGTGTTACTTAGTTCAAGATCTGTTTTTTTTTTCAATTAAAAATATCACCGAACTCTAGCATAAATTAGTAATTATATAGTCATCTTTAAATCCCCCAGGAATGAAAGACAAGTGACAGTTTTAGCTCGACAGACTGGAACGGGGCAAGATCTCATTTAGGCATATCGAGCTTGAACGAAAACTACCAACTCGTATATGCTTATTGGCTTCAAACCTGATACCAATACTCTTGTTCGATTGAGGAGCAACATTCTGAATATTTAAGAAATATTCGTATGTATCTCACGCACATGAGACAGATTTATTTCGGAGAATACATTCTTTTGTTTGTTTTCGCAGTAATATCATTCTTCTTTGCAACAATTTGGGAGTTGCAATCAAATCAGGAGAACTCAACAAACTTGTCTGAAAACATTGCGGTGATTTCAACAAAAATTACAATTGTCAAACAAAAAAACAGTCTACCCACCTTAAACACATCGTAAAGAGAGTAACAACCCTTCAGCCGACAAATCAACAAATAGAATATGTTGGTGAAGCTTGTCACGATATCTTACACGACAGCTTGGTCACACAGAAGAAAAACAAAGCGATTGAAACCATATAAGCTAGAGCTAAAAATAGCTAAATATATAAAAGAAAACTTCTACAAACAGGTGGAAGTGGCTTTCTGTCAATTATGGGAAGCATCCTCGTGATTGTTCTGAACACAATTTTTTAAATGAATAAGTATGTTTTGATACCTTATCAAAAATATATAAATCTCTTGAACAGAAAAAAATGACACATCTTTAGAGAATTTGAAGCAACAAGAATTGGAACGAACAATAATATCCATATCTGAAAATGTTAGTATTCCCGAATCTTTGAAATCTTACACAAAATTGCAATATTAGAACAAGAACAGGCTTTTGTGAAACAGCAAATAATTACACATACAAATCAGTCTGTTCCAGCCTCTATTGTTCACAATATAGCTGGTGATCGACGTAAGGATCACAAAGTCAATATAACACCCATACGGCAAAGCAGAGGAGAATCTATTCTTGAACATTTGAAGCCGAATGCTCCCCAAATTGCATGGGATGAAACGGTGTAAGTTCCAGGAATGTGTGCATGGCGTGAGGGGACCAATGTGGAAATACAAGTGTTGGTAACCATTTCACGCCATGCACGCATTCAGCCTCGGGTGAGTGATGACATGGGACTTATACCAACGTAGAAGAGAGCAATTAGTGGTCACCGCAATGCCGTGTAAAGATGGCCACATGCAATTAATACATCAGACGCCGGTGAACATATTTAGCCACATGATACTATGGTAAATACATAAACATACCAAACATGCGGAAACCCATACTTAGCGGCCTCAGCATTCCCAGGTAAAATATGCATTTAGCTACTGTGCTAAATGTGCGAAATAATCCGGTATATGTCCGGAATAATCCAAGAACCGCCACATAGAAGGAGTCTTATGACTATACAAGATTACATAGAAGCAGTCTTAGCACTACACGATTACCCAGAAACAGTCTTAGGACAACTAGTTTACCAACAAGCAGTCTTAGGATTACAAGATTACATAGAAGCAGTCTTAGGACTACAAGATTACATAGAAGCAGTCTTAGCACTACACGATTACATAGAATAATCTTAGGACTTCAATATTACCTAGAATCAGATGTCAATGATATACAGAATACTGTATCATATGGCACCTTGTTTTATTTAGCATTAGCACGCTCATTCAACAAATATATAAGAGGGTATAGGCGTTAGTGCGTTCAAAAATACGGACGACTTTTGTCGTGGGTATAGCTGTTGAAATAGTCACATTCGCTAAAACCGCCATAAACAGAAAAAATACTATATATTAGACAGATGTTTTTCTTATACAAATCATAAATATTGCGTAGATTGCATGTTCTTGTCACATGTGTACGCTTTGTTATGTAAACAAACATCACAAACGTTACAAAATCATTTTTCTATAGACAAACACTCGGAACTAGCGTATCATCCAATGAAAATGTTCAGTCGCGCTGTGAAAGGCCATGATACATTTATTGCGCAATCAACAATCGCATTCAAATCGCGCCAAATTTGATATTAATCGACACATTTTACCCGCTGTCAGTTCAAAATCCAGCTAATCCACGTTACTTCATGATTGGGAAATGATCAGACTGAAAACGTGTACACAAAATAATTGTTCTTGCAAAGAGATGAATATTTTTCAATTTTGTTAGTATTGTCTCCTAACGTATGGTAATTACGTCACGCTATATGTGGTAATACATACCAAATAAAGAATTTACACACGATACAATTGTGAGTTGTAAGTCGTAGATGCACCAAATTAGGGTTTTTTACACGCGAATCCAAATAAGTAAATGACGCAACATCGTGACTACTTATGAACAATTAACTGCTCTTTTTGCGAGAAAATAAACAACACTGGACCTACATTTTCTCTGACACAAATCGTATTTCGTGAATAAGATCGCATTCATATCATCATTATGCTGTACTATTACTATATTCTTGAGAAAATTATCATAACTTGATAAATGTTATTTCTAAATTATAACCTACAATGAAGGCCGCCAGTCCCTTTAAACTAGCTGTTATCGACAACAGGGATCGTTGTCGGTGTGAGTGCCCCCCTCTCCCATCACATCCTCTCCCTCAAACCCCCTCCTTTTTTCGCGGGCGGCCGCGGTTTGGGCGGACTGGAAGGGGAGGGGATGTGCGGAGGGGGTACTGCGCCGGGAGGTCAAGATCGACCCTAACCCTTCTCCGCTAAGGCTACGAATTTTTTAAACCATTGATAATTCAGACAGACACCTCCCTTCGTATAACACATTTCATATTCCGTAGTGATACGCCCCTGATTGCTTTGTTCCTAAGTGGTACGTACCACTATTTGCCCACTTTTGTTTCTGTTTTATTGGCCTCTGTCTCTAGGTCTCTCACTAGCTTGCGCTCGCTCCTCCGTTAGTGTGCGTTCATACACTGGCAAATTTGTACGGTATGTTTTGCAGGCATTTCGTCATAGAAAACCACATGGTGCCAGAGTATGAACGGAAACATGCAAATAACATGCATCTTAACCAAAGAACATGAGAAGTAACATTTCGGTAGCTCCATTTGTAACGGTGCTACTGGCATTTGCCTTCAAATATCTGTATTATTGATCAGTCTTGCAAGATAATGCAGGTAATTTACAGGCAAATTCCGGTAGCATCGCTACATGTTGAACTATAGAGATTTTACATCTCACGTAGTTAGCTGTGGTGCAGATACATGTTATGAGCATGTTTCCGATCATATTATACATCATATAGTTTTCTACGACGAAATGCCTGCAAACTATACCGTGCAAACTTGCCAGTATATGAACGTACCCTTATGCCCTTGTCGTTCAGAGTGCAGAAAGCATAAAGACATATTTGATGTGTTCTGGGGCACGAATCCGGGTTACTATCATCTGCAAATACCGTCACCGGAATATATCATCACAAACAGTGACTATATGTGCGTAGTTCGTGTTAAATATTATAGTAGCGGAGATATGATCTGTAAGTAAGTTATGCATATGTATGCGAAAAATGTATATTACCTGTATGCATCATGCAGAGTAGTATGTGTTAAACTTGACTTGAAAGGCAAATCCGGTCCAGCTAACAGCATGTTACACAGCCATATAGATTTTAAATTAAGATGTCATTAAAACCCGAGACCGAGTAGCTTGAATGGATTTTGTGTTTACGTAGTTGTCCTCGTTGCATTTGGAAAAACGGTTCACAAGTACTAATAAGAAATCGTACTTCTTCCGGGATCGCTTTGGACTCCACTGCAGGGAATTTTTTTCGAATAACAAGACGTGGTTGATATATATACACGACAATTCAATTAATTTATTTCTCACTCCCTTAATGAAGGCATGGATATAATTATATGTGTACACTATTTACATATGTACATGTGGCCAACGTGGCTCACCTGGAACATAACAGTGTTATATGAAAAACATAGGATCAGATATACATGTATAACATCGCTATAACATACAAATGTATGATATCATTGAACCAAATGGTAATATACTTTCCTAATCTAATTAAATTCCTTTATAATATGTCGTATTAAAATACATAGCCGGCGATATAAATGTTTGTCTTTTGTATTTAGCAATTCGCTCATGACTATAACATTTGGCCTTTCAGTTAATTATTTCGG
Source organism: Siphonodentalium dalli (assembly GCA_032622095.1). Classification (NCBI taxonomy): domain Eukaryota; kingdom Metazoa; phylum Mollusca; class Scaphopoda; order Gadilida; family Siphonodentaliidae; genus Siphonodentalium; species Siphonodentalium dalli. The sequence continues at coordinate 201,931,494 of CP136069.1, forward strand.
CAGTAGACGCTTTCTAATTAAATAAAAAATTTCGCACTCAAAAAAGTAGTGGAATTCATCGCGAACTCTTGACGAAGAGCATAGCGTGCAAATACGATCCTCGATATCAATGTCTTGCCATCTCAGCGGGGAGTTTGTGGTTGCACGTTCTGAATTTACATAATGTTACACGATCGTTACTATTACTAGAATATAGATAGTTTTCAAATTGGAAATTGTGCTTGTATATCCTACTAGCAGGTGACCCGACTTCGTCCGGGCTTTGACCTTGAATTGACAATTCTAAAGGCCAAGGTCAGGTCGGAGTCACTATTTGACCCGTCCAAAACACTCCCCGGACAAAATTACCCGTAGGTATAAAATTTCGTCGAAATCCGTCTAGCAATTTTCCCGGCATATATTAGATCATTTGTGGGTACCCGTTTCAAGGTGAAGGTCACCTCGGGCGGCGGAAAAACTGACCCGATGAAAATCTCCCCCATTCCCAGGAACCCCTAAGTACGAACAGACATAAGAATCACACAACACGCTCATGTCTGTACACAGACACAACACGCTCATGTCAGGACACAGACACGCTCTTTATCAACGACACTGCGGATACGAACGCTCTTTAACTATCACGCGATTAACCCATGAGTTTCCATTGCGGTGGCGGGGGATTGGAGAATGAGTGCTCTCAGAAGCGGTGCGATGACACTCCATCTGGATGTTACCCTTAGATAGGAAGTTTGGGCTCAATCCGTCCGGCAGTTTTCCCGGCCATAGCTAACAGACAAACAACAAACAAACAGACATAAGTCCCAAAATATATATTAGATAAATGACACCTCTACCGACCAACATACTTGATAACACTATGTAAAGACTTGACAACCACATACTGTATAACACTATGTAAACACTTGGCAATCACAACAGCTGTTTGCAATATGGCGCACATAAGTGGGATAACAATATCTATCACATAATTAACCCACAAAAACAACTTCAACATTATTGGTAAGACGCACGTGTAATATTAGCGCGTGCGATGACGTCACGCCATTATTTAAATGACTTGGGATCGCTGAAGTTTATGATTGTTGTTTTCGATGAATACTTCGCGTTGCTTCGAGTTTATTTGATCATGTGATAAAAGGTATCTCAAACTCGTTCTATTTTATACGTAATTTATCAACCTCGTCCACTAAATTCAATTTGAGCCTCGGTAAACCTCATCTCAAATCGAATTTAGTGAACTCGGTTGATAAATCTACTATATATTTTGAGACTTCCGTGTGTATATATATATCCTTTATAGACTCGAAAACGGCTCGACCGATTGAGCCCAAACTTGCCAACTAAGGGTAAAAAGCCACGAGAAGTGCCATTGCACCGCTTCTGAGAACGCCCGAGCACTCCTTCGTCCTTCGCACTGCCAACGTCGTTGGAATTGATGGGTTAATGATCAAGGAGCGTTAGTATCTGAGATGTCGTTAAAGAGCGTTAAAATACACGAGTATAAATACGGCTCAATCGACCGTCTCGGAAACTGGGGATATCGAGACTTAGGGCTTCCAAGGGACGGGGGGATATTTTCGTCGGGTCAGTTTGACCGCATGAGGTGACCTTGACCTTGAAACGGGTACCCACAAATGATCTTGGGCGATATCTCGGTCGTCAGCGGTGACATCGACGTGAAATTGGTTATGTATGGTCAACTCGGGACGAGGAATATTTTTGTCGGGTTATTTTGTCCGCCCAACATGACCTTGAAACGGGTACCCGCAAATGATAGCATGCTGTCGGCGTGCCTGTACAGGGTTACCTTGAAAAACTAAAATTAATGGATCGACCAAAGCCATGGGTCCATCCCGCCAGTGGCGGGCTAATATGCTAGTTCCGTATAAAATAGAAACTCGTATGAGATCCTCTACATATGTCATAACGGGCAAGGTGACCCGGCGTTGCCATTGTTACTGTGAATGACATCACGGGCAAGGTGACCCGGCGTGTGAGATCATCTATATATGTCATCACTGGGAGGTGAGCCGGCGTGTGATATCCTCTATAGATGTCATCACGTGACCCGGTGTTGCCACTGTTACAGCGAATGACGTAGAACTGTAAGGTGTGGACATTTAATGTAAATAGAGAATACTTTTATAAACCGTTATTCGTATACGCATTGATCACCTTGTCGGAATGATTACTATTCGTTGATCACCTTGTCGGAATGATTACTATTCATTGTCGAAATGATTACTATTCATTGTCGAAATGATTACTATGCATTGATCACATTATCGGAATGATTACTATTCATTGACCCCCTTATCGGAATGATTACTATTCATTGATCACATTATCGGAATGATTACTATTCATTGATCACCTTGTCGGAATGATTACTATTCATTGTCGAAATGATTACTATGCATTGATCACCTTATCGGAATGATTACTATGCATTGATCACATTATCGGAATGATTACTATTCATTGATCACATTATCGGAATGATTACTATTCATTGATCACATTGTCGGAATCAGTATATATTCATTTATCACCTTATCGGAATGATTACTATTAATTGATCACATTATCGGAATGATTACTATTCATTGATCACATTGTCGGAATCAGTATATATTCATTTATCACCTTATCGGAATGATTACTATTCATTGATCACATTGTCGGAATGATTACTATTCATTTATCACCTTATCGGAATGATTACTATTCATTTATCACCTTATAGGAATGATTACTATTCATTTATCACCTTATCGGAATGATTACTATTCATTATCGGAATGATTACTGTTCATTGATCACCTTATCGGAATGATTACTATTCATTGAACACCTTATCGGAATGATTACTATTCATTGATCACATTGTCGGAATCAGTATATATTCATTTATCACCTTATCGGAATGATTACTATTCATTGATCACATTGTCGGAATGATTACTATTCATTGAACACCTTATCGGAATGATTATTATTCATTTATCACCTTATCGGAATGATTACTATTCATTGAACACCTTATCGGAATGATTACTATTCATTTATCACCTTATCGGAATGATTACTATGCATTGATCACATTATCGGAATGATTACTATTCATTGATCACATTGTCGGAATCAGTATATATTCATTTATCACCTTATCGGAATGATTACTATTCATTTATCACCTTATCGGAATGATTACTATTCATTTATCACCTTATCGGAATGATTTCTATTCATTTATCACCTTATCGGAATGATTACTATTCATTTATCACCTTATCGGAATGATTTCTATTCATTTATCACCTTATCGGAATGATTACTATTCATTGATCACCTTATCGGAATGATTTCTATTCATTTATCACCTTATCGGAATGATTACTATTCGTTTATCGCGATTAATTTTTCCCGAGTAAAGTAGTAACTATTTGCAAAAAGGGCGTATAATCGACGCGGTTGAAATTATTAGATGATTCTCACATTCTTCCGGATTGGAGAATGTACATGTATGAGCAGTCACCAGCAAGCTGTTTCGATTAACTAAATTGACACTATGGAAAATACTGATTTTAGTCAATTTAACTCATTTAAAACGATGCTATTCGGGCGCAAGGAGGGGACTGAATTTGATCGGCCACGTCCATTCGGCTGTTTAAAATTCCGTTCAGAAGTTCACCGTGTGCCGTTCAACAGACTCGTCAAAATAGTCCGACCCACCAATGTGTGTTTTGTCGTATTATATATTTCTTCTTTCTTTTCGGCGGAATATGGTGTTCTGGGGTGACATGTGTTTGGTGTGCGGGAATATACCGCCCCATGCATACTATCCTTATAAGGATGTTTTGCCAATTAAACTTATCTTATTCTGTTACCCGGAAAAGTCACACCAGATACAGACCAATGTTACTCTGTAGTAATACAAAACTATTAGTTAAAAGGCCTCAGTGGTAAAGGGTATGTGGCATGCCACACCAGCCGTTGAAGCATGCCATAGGCTCTTTGAAAAGCTAAAATCCTAACATTGCCAAAGGGTAATAACACTATAAAGAATGTACATTTACGAAAAAACGGCGATTTGTATGAGAAATTACAACACCACAATAGATCAACTCTGGTGAAATATAAATCAAATTCTTCTATAGGGTGGGTGGGCCTGGGGAGGTTTGGATTCGTCATTTCGATGCTCTTTTAAACACTTCTTCAAATATTTCCGTTATTTCGTCAAAATCACTTCTTCAAATATCTCCGCTATTTAGTTAATAAAAATAGTTTCCTATTTCTATAATTCGCGCTATATTTCGTCATTTCGATGCATTTTTTATTCCGCTATTTCGCTGTATTTTCCTATTCGCTTTTTCGTTGTATTTCATATTTCGATAATTCGCTATATTTGACATATTATGGGATATTGGCATGCCTCAACGGCTGGCGTGGCATTCCACATACCCTTTACCACTGATGCCTTTTAACTAATAGTTTTGTATTACTACAGAGTAACATTGGTCTGTATCATGTGAACAGGCACGTATTACCCGGAACCTGTTCCCGTCGTTCGGTTCCTGTTCCTCGTTCCGTTCCTGTTACACGGAATAATTAATCCCACAATGAGGCACGGTGGTAGCGGTGGGTATGGTCACGGTGGAAATACCGATTTAATGGTAATTCATTATGTCCATAACAGCTATTTGACATTAGGTAAAAGGTAAATGTAGGACGAGTGTTTCGTTTCGTAGTGTGGCGTACTTTTATATCAATTTAGATTTGTGTAACTCTATACTCGCTTATTAAAGACAAGGGCCAGACATCCGCATATTCTTATTTATGCAGACTATCTTTAATAACTACTACTTAACTTAACCGATGTGAAATCTAAACATATACTAAGTCATATGACACAGAGGTTAGTCAGCTTGTAGACTGGCCCCAAGGATTGACGTTTTGCAAACAAAATATATGATGTTCTAGCAGCTACTCCATTGTATGCCGAAGTGTATGTTAAGTTAGTCCAGCAGGTTGGACACAAGCTCTCCATCAACGAAGTGACAGTCGGAAACAGTAAGAACATAATCCAGATATTGGAAGTCAAACATTGCAGCGGTCAATATGATCTGGTGCACGCAAGCTCTATCGCCGTTTAGGAATGATCCTGTTTCGAAATAAATATGCCGATGAAGACAAGGACGGCGATGGAGGTCATGACCCCGAAGACGCATGTCACCTGTACAGCTTTTCCGAACATTTGTGCTCGTCTGTGTCTGTAGTGGGCATGTGCGTTGTCAGAATGCACTGCAAATAGAACAACACGATGGTTAACGGCTGGCATCCAGCATATATGTCGCTTTATATAACAACAAGCTGGTGGACCCGACTTCGTCCGGGCTGTTTCCCCTCTGCTTTCATCCGGACAAAAGTACACATAGGTGTAAAATTTCGTTGAAATCCATACTTTACCAGATTTGACCTTGAGTTGACAATTTTTAAGGTCAAGGTCAAGTCGGGGTCACGATTTGACCCGTCCAAAAGACTCCCGGGACAAAAGTAGCCCTAGGTATCAAATTTCGTCGATATATGTCCGTTTTACTCGATTAGACACTGAATTGACCATTTTGAAGGTCAAGATAAGGTCGGGGTTACGATTTGACCCGTCCAAAAATACTCCCCGGACAAAAGTATCCCTACGTATCAAATTTCGTCGAAATCCGTCCGTTTTACCAGATTTGACCTTGAATTGACCTTTTTGGAGGTCAAGGTCAGGTCATGGTCATGATTTGACCCGTCAAAAACACTCCCTGTACAAAATTACCCCTAGGTATCAAATTCGTCAAAATCCGTCTGGCAGTTTTCCCGGCCATATCTAACACACAGACAGACAGACAGAAGTCCCAAAATATATATTAGATGGCTCCACTCTGACAGATTGAGCGACATGATTGTCCCTGGCACGACCTGTCAAAATGTGTTATTTCACTAAGATAACCGACATTTTCAGTGTTGTAAAATTTGCCACATGTAATCTCTATCTATTTGCGTTATCATGTTGGTTTAATTATAATTACATGACATATCATCACGCCCCCATATATTGCAATGAAACATAAATCAGCGAGAAATATTTCAGCTCATTACAACCAATAATTATGCAGTCAGGTCCACACAGCAAATGGACAATCAACGATAAAATAAACCACAATTGGGGTCAGCTGTGATCTGTTTATGCATGGCATAATAATTATCAAACTTTGATGTCTTTCTAATAGAAACTAATTATGATTGTGGAGTTATGAAACTTTCTAATAGAAACTAATTATGATTGTGGAGTTATGAAAATGTAAATACATTCGTAAACAAATACTGCTTGGAATATATTGTCTATATTCATCATGTCATATACTATATAGTTTACGCTTAAAATTTCTGACAATTCCTGACTCATTGATCGTTTTTAAATATTGTGTCGCATTAATGACATGTACCACAGTTAAATAATGAATTCTTGGCAGCCTTTGATGAAATCAAATTTGAAATATAAAGAATTACATGTTCATGTATTGGCAAGTCTTCCATCTAGGCCTTAATGGGATAAGGTTTCGATCTAAGTATTGGTTAGCACATTATGTACATGCATATAACTCACATACGACAGTGTTATTGCGTCTGATGGGGAAAGTGTATAAAACTGCGTCATGTCATGCCAAATGCTTGCAGTTTACCGTCGTATTATCAGCTATGTGAAACGGACATATGAGAAATGGTCGAAACATTGGGCACATGAGTACCTTTCATGAAGGGAGCTGCGCTGGTGCAGTATTAAAAATTATGTGTCAGTGCATTATCTTATATATGCGAGTCTCCCATAGGGATCCTCGCTTATATACTGTAATGCAATGGCTTATACTATATATGCGAATATTAGGTCAAATTATCCCATTTTATATGCAAATTATCCCATTTTATATGCGAGGCTCCCTGTGGGAGACTTGAATATATAAGAGAATGCATTGGCACAAAGTTTTCGCAAAATCCCAAGAAGCTCCAGTTATGGAAGGGTTAAATTGTGACCATTTGTATATGAAACTTACTTGCGAGGACCAGGGCCGTCACTCCGAACAGGGGGTTAAACAATGTAGTGCATAACGCTAACCACATGTAGCTATGCGTTGTGGATTCCTTCCCGCTGGGGGTTCTCATGAAGACATTCTTTCTGTTGTGCGAATCATTCTCGAACACACCAGTCTCGTCACATGACCCTATCCGAACTCTACTATCATCGATTTCAAACACAGTGACGTTGTTAACTCTGATTGTGATCATGTGACTTCTACCAGTGTTAGTTGCCCTTTTCAGTGATGGACTTCTCGGATCCTGGCCGGCTCTAATTGGAGTAGATTCACAACTTTCTATCACGTGATCTTCTGGTGGGCTGAACATTGTTCCGGTTCCTATGCCTTTGTCTTCAAATGGGGCTCTGATTGTACTTTTACCGCGCTGTTTTATACGGTCACCAGACTGGCACTATAGTACTTGAAAAAGAACTAAAATACGCACAATGCACGTACGCCCCCAGTGAATTCATGCATTTATTACGAAATTAGAACTGAGAATATAGACCATCATATTCTTTGTAAGTTTCGGAAAACATATTAGTCCGCTTGTAAAGATGATTTTTCACGTAGAAAACTTCCGGTCAACTCTAAAGAGTTGTTTGCTATGAATATGGGCCGGACATATTTCCGCGTGTTTCAGAACTTCTATTGCGAAAGTGAACAATTATGCACGTATATCCTGTTTAAATCAGTTTATAAATCATCACTGCACTACACTTTTTATCGACACATACAATTAGAATTATAGTCGGTAGATCCGTGAGGAACGAAATACGACGTGGTTGAATCTCACGATGGATATTACAATCTCGGAGCGGGTGGTTCCGGCTTTACTTGTGTGGTGAATTCCAACTTACTCGGATCCAAACGTAGCTAATGTTATCAATATCCATTCGAATTGTGAATAGTAACTGTATGGAGATTTAAGGCATTAATCCAATAGCGCTTCCGTGAAGTATACTGTGAAGTTGGGATCTGAGTTGATAGGAAGTTTGCTAAATGATCCCTGGCAATACGACTCATGTGTCATAGTGAGGTCTTATTGTGCGTGGGTCGTATAATATTGTTATCGTCTTTAACATTTTGTCCAAGTCAAAATGGTTTTATCATATCATTTGGTTGGTCGTGAATTAGTTAATATCAATATCGATTTCCACCAGTGATGTGCCACCGCGACTTCATGAAAATAACATCGTCTCCCCAAGATGTTTAAATTAGCCCCTTTTAACTCATTATCTGGTTCTATGAAGTACAAAGTGAATTTTCTCCCATGTCCTCGCCGTACATCGGAGAGTTGTAAATTGTAAACAAAAGTAATTTCATATCTGGGTTGCTATAGCAGCTACCGACGACCGGCTGATTCATGTGACATTCCCGCTTTGCAGAAGATGATTTTGACCATTCAATGTTCACAATTTAAGACAAACTTAAAGCAAGCGCGATAACCCAATACACATTGTCACGCACATCGGGAGCTGCGACGGCATAACTGTTATTAGTTTACACACGCCAGTACGGTGACATCAGTACGGTGACATCAGTCGGTGACATCAGTACGGTGACATCAGTACCAGTACGGTCACATCAGTACGGTCACATCAGTACGGTAACATCGGTACGGTTGTTGTGTTTATGGACCTGGTGTAGTAATATAAGACCGGAACTTCCGGATGTGACGGAGAAACCGGTGCTCAAAAAGGAAGCCACCGGTTCACGGAGATTCAGAACACTACGAGACTTCACTACGAGACTTCACTACAACCAGAATTATATTTATTGCTGTTATTGATCTTCAATCTATTGCCATCTGATGTTATTTCTACATGTACCCTTTGTGAGTATGATTATTATGATATATTATAGTGTAAGCTAGTAATATGTAGCGCCTAATTTTTACAATACGGTGACATCAGTACGGTGACAATAGTGCGTGCGGAGACATCAGTGCGTGCGGTGACATCAGTGCGGTGACATTAGTGCGTGCTGAGACATCAGTGCGTGCGGTGACATCAGCACGGTGACATCGTTTGTTTAAAGGCTCACTTAATGTTATAATCCGCAGATCAAATTATATACCAGTTCAAAGAGGAATCTCCATAACTTATCAGGTTGAACAAATTGTGAATATGTTGTTTTTGCTCCGTGCTTAAATTCAATCTGGTATGTACTGCCAGTCTATTATTACCAATGTAAGGGGACTAACTGTACACCGTAGGTGTGAATCATGATGCAATATGCAGGGGGGGGGGGTCTGCAAAAAAAATCCGTATATAGGGCCGGGGTGGGTGGGTGGTCCAGAGGCGGAAAAAATGGTGCTTGTAATTTGTTTCCAAAATGGTTTTTTTTTCAAACAATTTACAAGTACTGACCATGTACTGTTGTTTGTAAGCATGTTAGTACCATGCTTGTTGGTATAGGGCTATATAGGCAGCTAAAGTGACTCTTTAGCCTCAGATTTAGCAATATTCTGGATTTCACAGTATCCCGGACCACTTCATAGTGGACCACCGTATTAACGTTCAGGAAACTTATGATCAACGGAAGAAATATTTAGTAACAAAATTAATATATTACCCAGTTGTATTATCTGAATAAAAGTAATAAAACAAAAATTGGATACTACATGGTGAATACTACATGGTGAATACTCAATGATGACTACTAGTGGATATAATTAACCTGATTGTTGCATAACATGAAATTGAAAAGGGTATCTCATATATTTCTAATGTCTGAAATACTGTCTTGTTCTGGCATGTAATCAAATTCATTCCTTCTGGTTATTTCTCATCTTGAATGATTGCAAGTAATGTTAATTTGCAACAATTATCCAAATAAAACTGAATTGGTTATGATGAATGACATTACTGTTTAATGCTCAGACAATCCCAAATGAAGGTGACGCTATTCTCATTGAATTTCCGAACTTCATCTGGGAGCTTTACTGCTCAACAAGACGAAACTAAAATACTAATTGTATACTGTTATCACTTACAAATAGATGAACGGAAATAATGTGATGCATTCAGATGCATTGAGAAATGACATTCAATTTTTCATTCTGGTCTATCACCATACCAAACCACATCAAAATTTGACAACCGACACTTAACTTATATTGCAAAAACTTTGTATGGACTGAATTTCATAAAGCCAAGGGCCCATAACTCTGGTAGGCATTGGTGGTCACAACCCGCGATATTATGCATATTCGCCCCCCATTTCTGGTCCATCACCATGCCATAGGGCATCAAATATGACAACTGACTCTTGAGTTAAAATTAAAAATGTTTGTACGGACAGACGGCTCGAGATGTCAACTATATACCCGCCGACTAATATCGGGCAGTATAATAACCATATATCTATGTGTATACCTAACCAAAAAACAATTTCCATCCCCACCCCATCCCGTTGGATAAGACTAAAGAGTCCTGTAACGATTTTATCATGCTTTCCATGTGAGCATTTTAACTACTTGTACGAAATTCAGTAATCTGGCAAGTTAAATGTGCCGTCAGTGGCCAATTAACTTATGTATTGTCAGTGTGACGCACCATGGGCGTTAAAAGTCAACGCATTGAGTCAACAGCTAATCACCAGAAGTATGACAACAAATTGAGTTTGATCATTAATTTATGAGTCTTTAGAATTCCTCAAATATATCACATGCAGGTTTTGGTACATAGTATTATGTCTTTAAATTCTCAGAACATGATTTCCGACAGATTTCCCTTTTATTGGGTCCATAATTCACCGAAAATATCCCCGAGGCGGCAGAGTTCCAAGAAAAACAAGATGGCGTCAATCGACCCCATATGAATCCATATACCCCCTGGGGTTTTCAATATGGGGTTGATGTCAATCAAGGTGAGGCTAATGTGCCCACATCTCCTGTCAGCAGATGTACGTTCTTATTGGTCAATCTGACATTCTAGCATGATAACATGTGATATGGGCATTCGAAAATTAAGTGGACTTTATCCTCTTCGTGGCATCATGGCAACACGAAGCACAACATCAGTAGATTGATATTAATTTATCCCATCAAAAAGCACATACTAATACGGATTGGAAGTTACCATTAACTCCCGCCTCGTGGTTGCTTACGCATGGAATTTTTTATCGATATATAACAAAAACACAAATACGCTCACAATGGGCCTATTTCAGCACCAGATGTACATCTTTATGGATGTGTTTTCACTGGCACGTGCCATCCAACAAATTAATTGGTATAAGTCCGATATGGGAGTTTATCAGAACCAAATATTTAAGTCCAATATGAACATATTTGACCAATGATATGTCGAAGTAGCATAATAATATGATCAGAGTAGAATATATGTCTGCAATGTGCGCGACAATACTGTTTCGCACACTTCGCAGTTTAATGATTGTCGCAAAGTCGCCTCGTCACTGATCGGCGTACGTTGAACTTGTGTGCGGTTATATCACCCCGTGATTTCCCGCCAGTAATATCGCTATATATAGCAACACAAGCTAGAAGTTTATCTGATTTACAATCTAAACCTCCCCATCATTACACGAAGGACGCACTCAGGTCTATGGAGGGAGCTAAATGATTACGTACTCAGGACCATGGAGGGAGCTAAATGGTTACGTACCCAGGACCATGGAGGGAGCTAAATGGTTACGTACTCAGGACTATGGAGGGAGCTAAATGGTTACGTACTCAGGACCATGGAGGGAGCAAAATGGTTACGTACTCAGGACCATGGAGGGAGCTAAATGGTTACGTAATCAGGACCATGGAGGGAGCTAAATGACGTACTCAGGACCATGGATGGAGCTAAATGACGTACTCAGGACCATGGATGGAGCTAAATGCCGTACTCAAGGCCATGGCGGGGGCTAAATGACGTAATCAGGACCATGGAGGGAGCTAAATGACGTACTCAGGACAACGGAGGGAGCTAAATGACGTACTCGGGACCATGGATGTAGCTAAATGACGTACTCAAGGCCATGGGTGGGGCTAAATGACGTAATCAGGACCATGGAGGGAGCTAAATGACGTATTCAGGACCATGGAGGGGCTAAATGACGTATTCAAAGCCATGGAGGGGGGGGCAAATGACGTATTCAGGACCATGTATGGGGCTAAATAACGTACTCAGGACCATGAAGGGAGCTAATGACGTACTCAATGCCATGAGGGAGCTAAATAACGTACTCGGGACCATGGAGGGAGCTAAATGACGTACGCAGGACCATGGAGGGAGCTAAATGACGTACTCGGGACCATTGAGGGAGCTAAATGACGTACCAATGACCATGGAGGGAGCTAAATGGTTACGTACTCAGGACCATGGAGGGAGCTAAATGACGTACTCAGGACCATGGAGGGAGCTAAATAGTTACGTATTCAGGACCGTGGATGGATATATATAGTTACGTATGCAGGACCATTGAGGGAGCTAAATGACGTACTCAGGACCATGGAAAGAGCTAAATGACGTACCCAGGACCATGGAGGGAGCTAAATGGTTACGTACTCAGGACCATTGAGGGAGCTAAATGACGTACTCAGGACTATTGGATTTGATAAATAAAAAATGTTATAACACCTTTAAGATATACACTAAATTATTTATATAAAATGATGAGGAACGTAGCGATAGCTAACACAATGACGGCGTTAATGTTCAATAATATTTTCGTGCTTCTTTTCTCCTTAATGGACGTCATTTTCTTCTGTAGCGCCAATGCTTCCTCCACAGATAGCTTTTCTCCACCACTCGAGTCCATTCCACACACAACGGACAGGGCGTGTCGCCATCCGCCTGAAGGTTTTGCTGAAAAATAAGATTGGTTAAACACTATATATTTGCCCTGGAATACAATTATGATTTAACACAAACATTTTGATGATGAAAACATCAGCATACTAGACAACAATTAGAAAATAATAGAAACAGAGGATATGCATGTAGCTGCAAGCAGATGTCCGTTTTCGTTGAGTTATCTCCCCAATGTAATGTAATGTTCACTCAGGTTAAAGTTGCACGGTTATACTTGGTGTAAACAGTATGTTTACCACATTGGTCATTACTACATGAACCGACTCTTCTTTCGTTGTATACACCCATGTATAATTACCGGTAATCAACGACCGTTGTATAACAGGACATAGCACCAGGTGTACTGAACTGTACTGTTGCGTGGAAACGTGACAAGTTACTTCCGGGTTGTCGTCTGTTTACATTCCGTACTCTACGTACGCTAATCGATGTTTGTGATTATTGTTGATTGATTTAGTTTGATCATATATGTCATTAACTTTAAGTCACTCAATACCTCAAAGTGTTCTATCTATCGGGTACTATCGGGTACTATCGGGTACTATCGGGGGTACTATCGGCTAATATCGGGTACTATCGGGTACTATCGGGTACTATTTCTTGACCGCGGACAAACTGCCGACTTGACTTCCGGTTTGCCATATAGCAGCACAATTTAGATTATCGTCCCATTTAAGTACGTTTATGAATTTAATTGTGGTTTTGGGTCAAGTAATAAATACAATCTTCAGCTCGTCCCCAGTTTATGGCGAAATTTACAAAACTCGTACAGTAAATAAGATCTGGATTGTTTCAAGTAAATGGGGACTTCATGCTTAATGTGTTAACATCGCGTGTATAATCACAGGTTGTGCCGTTTTTATATGACCTGGCGTCTCAAACGAAGTTTCATTTGGAATGGTCTGGATTATGATGCAGTAGTTTGGGATAGTATGATGGTTGTCCGTTGAAAATAAATTCGTTTCACAAGGAATTATTTGGGGTTATATGAGAGTAGTTTGTGGGACCAAGGTGGTATGATCAGACATGGGAAAGAGAGAAGTGAGAATGAGGCGACGAATATATATGTTTGGCTGTATTGGGGATTTTAATTGAGTCCGAATATATTCTGCACGGTTCTAATTGACATCAAATTAGTCAAAATTAACCAAGTGTTGACATACCCAAACGGTGGCAAATTGTAAAACAGGTAGGATGGAACCCATATTAAAATAAACATTGGAGAATAAATGCAACAGAGAAACGCGAGTTTCTCCGAAACGTCATTGAACGATCTTGTGAACATCAATACTCAGGCGGACGAAAAACAAATATATTTCAGTTTTTTTCTCACAGCAAAACAGCTATTTCGAACCGATTAACTGCCATATATACAATCCAAAATAGTATACATTTGGAATGGAGTACTTGCTGTTTTAATTATATCTTCTATTTTTTATTTATATTGTTTATTTCACATAAATCATAACAAAATCAACAACATTTTTCATTATGTTATTATACTATCATTATTCTCTCCGTCAGGGCGTCTTGATCGCCAATTAAACTATATTATATTGTTCTCATTTATGTATTATACTATCATTATCGATCAAGAAAGAAGGGTAATTATAGAATGGGGAAGACAAACAACGCCATTGTGTCCTTTTTAGAATGAGCTCATATAGGTAAACATCCACAACATTCAGATCCGATAGCCCATGGCTAAGATACTCATGCGGACGGGTAAAACACATATTTACAGATAATTAGAGAACGACAGAAAACTCCAGAAAGGAACAACTGAAAAAACGTCTTTTCGTCGTCTTTTAATAAAAGTGCATACATGTACTGTGGGTATAAGATGGTATTATGTTCAAATATTAATCGCTCAATAGCAACTAAGCGAACAACCAACACAAAATGAAACTTCTTACCGCCTGTGTCTGGTGGGTCTATAATTTCATCGATAACAGGCGTCGGTCCTTCTTCATGTCTTGTCCACCACGTTACCGTTCTTAGCTGGAAAGGAGCATGGGATACGTTTTATGGCTAATATCTTATAAATAAGTATGGTACGTTTCTTCCGGCCACAAGTATGTAACAATGAATGTAGTATGTGTGCTATTGGGGATATGGCGCTGTGGTCACCGGGGGACATTCTGTAAACCGCGAAGCAGTTCGCACTAAATGTGCCACCACTGACCACAGCGCCCTACCTCGCAACAACACACACCCACTACATTAATATATTATATTTCTATAGCTGTTCGAGGATTTATTCCCGTAAAACGCTGAGTGTATTCTTATTTATTTTCACAAAATCTGCTGATAATTTGAGACTAACACATGCAGCACATTAAGTCAGCCAATATAAGATTTGCAAGCAGTTAGCGATGGTAGCATAGTCGATATCAATAACTGGCTTCAGATGCATTCGGCTGAACTTTGAAAATCACGCCGAGTTATTCTGCTGGCCGCTTTTAGTGATTAGGTCAGAGTATGTCAACCATGTGTGACGTGTTGTAGAGTGAGTGGTTTGGGTGGCTAGCCCGGGATTCTCGAAAGGGCCGAGAGGCACCTCTCCTTAATCCCTCATTTTACTGCCTTTATTAAGATTAGTCAGGAAAAAAAAAAGAAAAAAAAATTAAGCATTTTTATGATGTTGACGTTATCGTTTCTTTTTTCTTTTCTTCTTAGAATTCGGTTTTTCGGTTGAAGAAGGAGGAGATGGAGGAGGTGGATGAGATTTCAGTTTTATAAGACGTTCAATTTCTGCGAGATGTTTCTTGTGCTCCTCTTGCATCAATTCCATCCCTCTTTCGGCAGCGGCGACAGATTCTTCGATATAGCGGGTGGAGCCTGCGCTGATGTTGTTGTTGTTGCTGGCGGTGGAGCTGGAGAACACCGGGATGTGATGGTATTCCGGTGTCCGTGGTAGCAAGCTGTCCAGTTCCACCTCGAAGCAGGCGGCAGGATTAGCAGGGGCGGTTTCCAGCTCCCTTCTTCCGCTTGCTTCGACGACGACAACAGGGACCTCCGGCAGATCTACGGAGTCCCTGCTAGCTGGTCCGATGTCACCTGTCACCGTGTAACGTGTTGTGTTACGACCAGTGTGTAACGTGTTGTGTTACGACCAGTGTGTAACGTGTTGTGTTACGACCAGTGTGTGACATGTTGTGTTACGACCAGTGTGTGACATGTTGTGTTACGACCAGTGTGTGACGTGTTGTGTTACGACCAGTGTGTAACGTGTTGTGTTACGACCAGTGTGTGACATGTTGTGTTACGACCAGTGTGTGACATGTTGTGTTACGACCAGTGTGTGACAAGTTGTGTTACGACCAGTGTGTAACGTGTTGTGTTACGACCAGTGTGTGACATGATGTGTTACGACCAGTGTGTAACGTGTTGTGTTACGACCAGTGTGTAACGTGTTGTGTTACGACAAGTGTGTAACGTGTTGTGTTACGACCAGTGTGTAACGTGTTGTGTTACGACCAGTGTGTATTAACGGGCGGCCCAATTGGCAGTTGACCAATCACCGACAAGGATTTAGTGTAAAACAGACCGCTGTGTAAATATAACAACATAATAGTTCAAGCATGGTGATGTAATGTTACACGTGGTGCCCTGTCATGTTATATGACACAGAAGCGTCTCAAAAATTGTATAAGGATCACTGTTTTACAGGTAAATCGATCAATGACCATTTCACACATTTCAAAAATGGCTTGTATAACACCATGCATCTACGGAATGAAGCTATTCCCATAATACACATAGGTAGACAGTTATATAACAGTTTGTCCTTGCCATTGTGAGAGAAAAAACATAAAACCGTGTAACCCAAAACGAACACGTTGCATTATTTAGTCGAAACATGTTGGGTCCTCTGATTTTTAACAAATTCGATTAGCCCTGGAGTGTTGGGCTAACTAGTTAGTTGGGTTACGGTCTATTTAAACAAATTGAAACTTTGCTCGTTTGAACCTCAAAATGATGTACATGTATACATAATTTTGAAAGAGGTCTACACTGTACACATTGTCATGTAAGCTGTAGCCCCTCCCCACTCAACGTTTTGAAAGCTCAAAATTCGGCAATTTTCGGGGAAATTGGATATATTTTCGGTCAAATTCAATCAATTTTCGAGCAAATTGAATGGTATTTCATTCGAAAATTGTTGCAAATTATTAGTTTTCACATTTCTGCCTGTATTATACATATTTAAGGTTAATTTGAATCTATGTTGTTATATGTATGTGTATATAAATGGTATATTCTTCAAAAAACCGTGTTACAACCATGCATATATCATGTACACAAATCTCTAAAAAGCTTGTCCCCGTATACGGCTATGGATATAGGTTGCATGGGTAGTTTGGCCTATGACACTGTTTGTCTCGTTTGTATCGGTTCAGTTTGATCAGCGGTCGCGTAAACAATTGCACATGTGGGATAAATGTCTAGAGATGTCGAGTAATGTGGTCGCTAGGTAAATGCTATGGCGCTACATACTGTTTGTTATGGAAAAGGGAAGAGAAAGCAGTGCGTGAAGTTAAAATAGTTTAATAACGCAATGTATACGTTTTTCGGAAAGTCGCGCATTAATCATGTTTCCGAGGTCGAAAATTTTATTAATACCAATAGCGTGGCAAAAGTTCAGACCCAATAATTGTGTTCGAAGTTGTATGTTTTATGACATGAATAATGCGTGTTTCTATGTTTGTAGAAAGGTATTTCAGCTATTTAATTATCAACCTATTTCGATTCCCAAAACAAATGCAGAAGTGAATAGTATTATTTGGAGCGCAAATCGATACATGTATATATACTATGTCTTTAATATTTCAAGAAATAAGATACTCCACATTTTGTGGAATATATATAATTTTAATAGCAAAGTCATTCCTGTTCAATATTTCGTGATTTAAGACTGAATTCAGACATCGACGTACGAAATTTAATATGCAAATCGGAACACTGTCTTGGAATATAGAGTGATACTGTCCCGTTGTCCAGTGGTAAATGTGAAGATGGTCGGGGACATGAAGGGGCCAGTGGTTTTATAACTTTTATATTCCAATAACGTATTCTGCCGGTAAGCACAATATGTAGGTTAATAGAGGTGTTTGTTGTATCGAGGTTCAAGCGGGAATGAGTCCATATCTTAGGTATATACTTATTCCAAGAGTTGGGGTAGCGTGTGACCAAATAAGGTCTGAGCCATGATTATATACTATTGTTTACGATAGCATGATACCGATTTGACCATCCCTCGACTATACAATGGTTACTACCAGTCATAATCAAGTAAGACTATGATCGTGTTCATTCAAGTTATAACTATACTATCGTATGTACTATAATAATAATACCTGCTGACCCGTTCTTGGTGTTGTGAAGAGACTCACTATTACCATGATGGTGAACGATAACCCAGACTGCATTGCGGCCACGTACAGAAAGTGGATTTTAAGAAGACCAGGTCTGTCGTCTGCCTCGCCACAGAGAGGATCAGGGTAGATAAACGCGAGAATAAGGCGAGTGAATCCCAGCAGCTGGCCGCATATTAACCCGTAAAATGCTGCCTGAAATATGTAGATGCATGTAAATATCGGGCATATCGATAAATGGAAGTACATGTATATAAATACACGTTATCTCGTTCAGGGCATATGTTGGGATCGTCATTGTTTCTAACCAGGGCCCGCGCTTGAACAAAAAATATTTTTGTCAAATCCTTTGTCAAATGCAAACATATTGTTTGCCAAATTCTTCTAGAAATTGCCAAATGTTATCATTTTCTGAAACATTGAGCCAACTATTTCTACAATCGCTGTTTGTGCGACTTTTGATATCGATAGGATTTAGAAATGCTGTTTGACAGAAGGGCACGTCAAAACAATGATGATTAGTTATGTAACCACCACCACCATCTATAATAGTACTCCCTCCGCTCGTCAATACTAATCGTATCGGATATACTGCATCTTGGTAGATGTGTTAACTTGCACTAAACATTATATCAGACCACTAATACAATTAGTATCGATTGAACAATAGCTTTTCAGACTTTATAGCGGAATTACGTTAAAAGTGACTTGCCAAAACTATTGCCAAATATGAATTATTTTTGACACTATCACATGTGACAAGTGGCAGCACGAATCCTGCTGCTAACTGATTCCGTTTGGAGCTATTATTCAACAATGCCCACCCGATCCTGGCAAGCATCCCATTAAATATGTTTTTTTTTTGTGGTTTGATATCAACTTTCAAAAGGTGAAGTGTCAACATGTTTCGAATATTTTGTCAGACAAGCAGAAATTCTTTTGATCGTTTATGATAAAGAGCGTCCATAATTTAATTTTCCAAAAAAGCAGTAGATGATAAAGAGCACCCTCAGTTGTTATCGTTTGAATTCGATGTCAACGTAAAACTAACGAGTGTTTTTGAGGAATTTCGTGAAATTTGTACCACATATAATTGATTTCAATTTTGCTTAGTGAACTTAGAATTACCTCATGATTGTTGAACGAATGTAATTTGAATTCGTCCATCGGTAATACGAGTACCCATCGTTACTGGTAACACGATGACCCATACTTACTGGTACTGCAATTATCCATACTCACTGGTAATAAGATTACTCATACATACTGGTAATAAGAGGATCCATACTTACTTGTTCGGCTGTTCTCTTTCACATGAACCCCATAATGAATGTGACTCCCCGCGGTGGTCATACTGACGACATTAACATCTGACGTGCATCGGTAATAAGAGGACCCATCAATTACATGTAATTCGGTGATATACTTACTGGTAATAAGAGGACCCATCAGTTACATGTAATTCGGTGATATACTCACTGGTTCTGTTGTCCTCTTCCACATGAATCCCATAAGGAATGTGACACCCCACGGCGGTCCAACTGATGACATTAACATCTGCCAGTATTTAAATAGTTCATCTCCCTGAGAAGCGCGCATAATTGGAATCCAAAGTATTGCACATCCCGCCAAAACCAATACGAACAGCCTACAAAATGAGGAATTCAAAGTATTGCACATCCCGCCAAAACCAATACGAACAGCCTACAAAATGAGGAATTATGTCGTTTATTGAACTTACTACATGGGCGTATCCCACCGATCATTATGCATCCGTGCGTCACGTTCCGCAGATGGGTGCAAGTGTCTCTAATATAACATGTTGATAAATTTATGTCACTGAAATTAAAGGGCTGTTGGTCCTTTCCTATCTAAAAATCGTTTATATCAATTTGGTGAGGAAAGTTGAAAATAGCGGATACATTTCGGTGGCATTAGTAAGTCATTCAAGAATATATATAATTAATAAGCCATTTTCAGTTGTCCACACAATGCCTTTTTTTCGTGTATGCATCATATATCCGCCACCGGTAAGTGATACATGTAATATATAAGTATATATTTTGAGACTTCCGTATAGTTGTCCTTTGTAGACTCGAAACAGCTGGACCGATCGGGCCCAAACTTCCCATCTAAGGGTAAAAATCTAGGGGAATGGTCGTCGCGGCGTTTTTAAGAAGCTCAGAGCACCCTTCTCGACTCTCAGTCACAAAAAACGGCACTTCGGGGGTTAATCGCGTTGATAGTTAAAGAGCGTTCCTATCCGCAGTGTCGTTGATAACGAGCGTCTATATACAAGACGAGTATAAATACGGCTCCATTGACCGTCTCGAGACGAAATTTCGTACTTATTTCGTACTTAGGGGTCCCAAGGAAAGAGGGAGATTTTTATCGGGTCAGGTTTTCAGCCCGAGGTGATCTTCGCCTTAAAACGGGTACCCACAAATGATATATATGTGTGTGTCCTTTATAGACTCGAACCGATTGAGCTCAAACTTGCTACCTACGGAAAGTGTCATGGACGGGTTAAATTGTGACCCCGACCTTACCTTGACCTTGAACATGATCAATTCAAGGTCAAATCGGGTAAAATTGAAAAACAAAAAATTAAAAAGGCACAATTAACTCATTGAAAAACAACAAATTAAATTAAAAAAATTATTAAAACAAATTATTAAAAAAGCCAGTAAATTAAAAAGGCACAATTAATTCACTCATTGAAAAACAAAAAAAATGAATTAAAAAAATAAAAAATTGTCATGTTTCTGACGATTGCCGCCAGTGGCGGGCTAACATGCTAGTCTACTATATATTTTGAGACTTCCGTATATATGTGCGCTATAGACTCGAGAACTGCTGGGCCGATTGAAACCAAACTTGCTGTGTAAGGGTAAAAACGCACAGGCAGTGCTCTCGGAGGACCATCCACGAGCACGTGCGACAACTCCTTCACCCTTCAACTGCCAACGCAATGGTGATTGATGGGTTAATGATTAAAGAGCGTTCGTATATGCGGTGTCGTTGTTAAAGAGCGTTTATATACACGAGTATACATGTAAATAAGGCTCAATCGACCGTCTTCGAAACTGGGGATATCGAGACATACTTCGTACTTAGGGATTCCAAGGGACGGGGGGATTTTTGTCGGGTCAGTTTGTCCGCCTGAGGTGACATTGACCTTGAAACGGGTACCCACAAATGACATTGGGCGATATCTCGGTCGTCAGCGGTGACATCGACGTGAAATTTGTTATGTATGGTCAACTCGGGACGGGGAATATTTTTGTTTGCGATTTGTTTGGGATTGTTTGGGACGAATCAAGGACTGTTGGTTTACATTTTTACGCAGTTCAGATGTCGTGTTCTGCGAAAATACACATCCGATGCTATTGAATATTTTTCCAAAGATAGTTTAAAAAACAAAAACATAGTCAGAAATGGTAACGCCCTCAAGATCATATTATTAGACATAAAATATAACAACTTTAATGTGGTGATCGTGAAAAATCTGTATATAGGTAACGCCTATGTAGTTGATTATATCTGATATTTTTTTCAAAATTAATTTGAAATAGTGTTCTGAACAGCGCATGAACTAGCATGCATAATAATAATCGGACAAACATTTGCTATCGTCATGACACGATTCATGACGCAAACACTGAGCACGTTTATAATCACATTTATTATCCAATTACGCAAATACCGAGTATGTTTTAATCACATTTAGTCCACCACCTCATGCGACAGGGTCATACCTACTTGCCAATATACACCCTATGAGTGTGTAATGCTGATCTAAGAATGGCATCAGGTAATGCACTCCTGGTATGGCCTCTCACAAGGATTAGTAAAAATATGTATTGTAAATTAAAATATGGTCACACTCAGAGAGGGTTAATTGAAATATGGTCCAATGAGGGAATATTAAAATATGGTCATATCACGGTTAAATAAAACAAGGTATCATGAGGGTTAATTAATGTATCGTCCAATGAGGGTTAATACAACATATGGTCCCATGATGGTTAATTAAAATTGTAACTTGATTGTTAATTAAAATATCGTCCCATGAGGGTAAATACAAATATGGACCCATGGGGGTTAATTGAAATATGGTCCCATTAAGGTCAATTAAACTATGATAACGTGACGTAATTAAAGTATAAATATATGGCCTCATTATGAGGGTTAATTAAAATTTAAATATGGTGTCATCAGTGTTGATTAAGCTACGGTCTAACTGGGGTGAAATACAATATAGCCAATGGTCCAATGAGGACAAATTATAATATGTCCCCTCCCCCATGAGTATAAATTAAAACATGGTCACATGAAGGGGGGGGGGTAATTTCTGAACATTCTTCAATTCATATAGTATTCTGATATATCCTCTGTACACATAAACAAAAATGATGTTTAGAATTATGCCACATTGTATGTTAAACAACCATGTGAAGGGTTGGTGTTGGGGAACTTTTCTTAATAACATCTCTATTCATAGCTCCGATATATTCCGCATACAAAGGAATGAAAAGTCAATATTTACAAACAGCACGAATGAGTAACGTGGGAATTGGTTAATAATTACCATCCCAATTCATTTAGAATATAATATGCTGATATTTGTTGCGTATAACTAAATGAAAAAGTTCAATGAGCGATATTAAATAACATGCTAAACACCGATATAAACAAACACCTCTGTGAGGTAATGACACATAGATATAGTAGGTACAAGTCTTTATTATGTTGTGAATAAGATATGCAGTGTGTACAAATATAATGATCAATAGTCGCCGCGAATTGGTGTCCCCGAATGGGTGATGCCTGGTGTGAATGATGCCTGGATATGATCTAGGTATGAGATGAGTCTAGTGAAAGCATGAGGTGATGGGATGTGGTTGTCTCTTATATACTATTTGGGACGCATATTAGATGAGGCGTTTGGCAATACACATCGGGATTGGTTCCTTCGTTATGGGCATTTCCCTTGACCATATTTGGGAGCCATCTTCATTGTGTGTATATCTTCGCTGAGAGTAAGACGTGTGAGGTTTCGAGAACCGAACACGAATATCTGAGTTTGGGGTTTTATATATTGGGACATTCGTATAGTTTGAATCAAGTTGTGAGATTATAATGGGTAGTTATCTCACATATGTCCCCCACCCGTGTAAGATTTTTAGCGCAGCGGAAAATCTTATGTAACATCAAAATTATGGACCTAACTGGGGTACTTGTGATCATGTAATGTGGATGAGGCTGAAATGAAGTATAATAACATTGATTGTGGTGAAGTTATGATTAATACATGTGGAACAAAGTTGTCTTAAAATGATGATATGCAATATTAAGTTGTCTTAAAATGATGATACGCAATATTATGAGATTATGAAATAAATGGTGGGAAAAGCATATATGGGTTGGTATATAAAATGATCGTGCAAGCAGTCATAATGCGTGCTATATTGATATGTAGGCTAAGGTATGATAATAGAATATAGAGATACAAGTATGAGAAGTAATGAATATAACAATACGGTAATAGTGCATGGTATGTTTTGTAAATGATGAACATTGGTGATGTATTATATAAATGCATGTTGTATTGTTAATAAAATCATGACGATATGTATACATTCGGTATTGTGGTAATGAGAGACCAAATGTTTCTCATCTGCCGTCAATTGCACAGGGAATTGTTGAGAGCATGTGTCAGAGGTGAAATATTGTTTGGAGTGTGGTATATGAGACTTTGATTAATGCGTTTGTTGATAGTTGGCGAGATCCGTGACCAATGTTATTGAAGATAATCGGCGGTCAGTTGTCTAACTCTTGGGGTTGGCACGTGTCATATCTGCCGTTAATTGCTCAGGGAATTGTTGAGAGCATGGGTCAGAGGTGAAATATTGTTTGGAGTGTGGTATATGAGTCATTAATTAATGCATTTGTTGATAGGTGGGGAGATCCGTGACCAATGTTATTGAAGATAATCGGCGGTCAGTTGTCTAACTCTTGGGGTTGGCACGTGTCATAATGGCGTTATTATATGCAGCTGACGTGGTATGCATGCAGTAACGATATTAGAATTAGTCTGTGGGTTTGTGCCCCTTATAGGAAAAAAAAATGGTATTATTGGGAAAATGATCAATATAGATTAAGTGGTGGGTTATGGATGGACGCGTGAGTTTTCATTATTTTCATAGGTCGTAGTGTGGATGATTCTTCATCGACATCTCGCGGGTGTTTTTTGGGAAATGTCAAATCTTCTTGTGTGATTTGTATTTGAGGTTCCTTAGCTGGAGACAAATGAATATCTTTCGTGGCTTCATTGGGTATTGGTGGGGTTAGTCTGTGACGAAGTTGCATATCAGTTCCCTTTATCATTTTGTTAAGTTTATTTCGTCGCTTTGCGATTTTAATTCGTCGCGTGTTGTGATTGCGTTGAGTCTGGTATTGGGAAATTTTCGTGATACACTGAATAATGTATTTGCGACTTGAGATGGCAATCAGTAAAATTAATACGAACGTAATGACCGCGGGAATGATAATTTGGTAATAATCCTGTTTTTTCTTTTGTTTGATGGGTTGCAGGGATGTGACTGTTTGCAGAAAATCATATAATGATAGTTGCTTTATGGGGGGTAACTTGTTTGGAATCGATACTTGAGGGGGCAAGTTATGAATTTGGGAAAATAATGGATTCCATTGTGGCAATTTATGTAATTCAATAGTTGATTGTAATTGGGTTATTTGTGTCTTGATGGTGATGTTTGATGAGTTCAAAGTTGTGAATGCAATTAGTTTGATACTGGCTGATGTAGCTATGCACCTTGGTGGTAAAGTTATCGTTGCGATGGGGGTAAAATTGTGATTCTATACGGTCGTTTTCTTAAGAGATTGTGATGACAGTTTACTGTAAATGTATGAGCTTTCGTGGTTGTTATAAGCCATGTACATGCCGCCAGCTTAATAGCGGATGGTAAATTATACTGAGGGTAAATGGCTATAGGGCAATTTGTGGCGGTATTTTTTGTATCATTGGTGAATATGTTGAGTAGGCAGTTATGATTATGTGATGCGGCGATTGAAATTTTTTGAATTTTACAATATGGTAATTTGTTTAAAATACACGGGTGATTGTCACCAATGGTGGTATATTTGGATCGGTCGGGAGATAATAGCAGGTAGTTATGAGTAATATCGATTCGGGCAACTGTATATTTATTGTTGTGTCTGAGTCTTGGGTCTCGAGGGTCTAATGGATAAAAAAATGGTATAGCGCGGAATATGTCAAACTGCATTCTGATATCGCGTAAGTAAATTGTTATGGTAATGATTAGTCTGCTGTCTGTGAGTATGGTTTGTGTCTTCAAATGTTGGTAATATTTTGCAATTCCCGATTCTATGTGGAATGGTAACTTCAAATGGGCTGGAAGTAATTTCGTTATACTGTCAAGTGTCTTTTTTAAATGTATTGGGCTTATGATCTCCGGTGTAAATCGGTGGTTAATTAGAGAGGCAATTTGAACTTTAAGATGTCGCAAATATAATTTTGCTTGGATAACATCTTGTTGTATTTCATGTAATATTACTAGAAACTTAGCGTTGATGATTGTGAATATTTCAATTGTATGTACGTGTTTTTGAGTTCGATGTGTTTCTTTTCGAAGTGTGGCTTGAATATTGGATATTGTTGTTGATAATGTGTTGACTCGTTGGCGATTTTCGTTTGAAATGACGCGTGTGATATTCATGATAGAATAAGCGGTTTGAGTATCGTGTTGGATTTTTTTTTGGTTTTGGTAGAGGGTTCGTATGTTATCTTCTACATGTGTAATATCTGACATCGAAGGGGTGCCGAATAGAAACTTGGCGATGTCGCTTATTACGGGTAATATTGCTCGTTTGAGTCTTTTGGTATTATGGAGTTGATAATAATTATGATATTCATATTGGATTTGTTTTGTTTCCGTGAGAGCCGCTGCTAATTCAGTTTGTAAATCTGTCAAAATGTTGATGAGATTAAAGTTAATGTTATTTGTCTCGTTCCTGAATGGAGGTTTGTTATGGTGATATGTGCTTTGATGAAACGTGGCACAAATGCTATTGAGTTTATTTTGGGCCATCCTTATGTCGGTAGCGAGTCTTGCTATGTAGGTATAATATGGTGTAAGTTCGATGAGAAAACTGAGATCCCAATTTTCATTTGAGACAGCAATTTGCCGGTGATGCAAAAATAACATGTTCTGTCGAGTTAACATAGCGTCACTAGTTTGAAAGCCGATGATAAGTATGAAGAGGGTCGCTTTAACGAAGTTTTCTGTGGGCTTCATATCGCTTGCACCCATATAAGTAAAAATATAGGTGTGTATTAGCGGGTTAGCCGGTATCTGATTATAAAGATAGATTCGCGTGGACATGGCTTTTATGGGTTAACTGGTTTAATTAATCGATGAGATTTTTCGGCCGGTGTAAGTTGTAATGTCATTCTCAGATTACTGTGTAAAATTGGTACCCCCAGAAATCGACGAAATATGACGTCACGCGATGCCAGTGTGTGTACCAATTAGCCGCGCTGCGTGCGCTAGGCATGTCGACGAAGGTAATTAGTGGTATAGCGGTATAAATGCGTTGGCCATTACGGCTGTGAATTATCTTTGATAGCTGTTTGTGCCTATATAATTTAACGTGGGCTACATCGTGCTAATGCAGATTGGTTTCATTGAAAATATCACATGGACATCTGAATGTGAACGACAAGTGGTATTGCTGTATTATTTATAAAATGTATGTGTCATAGGGTGTAGGTATACCAACAGTCATGTCAATATGGATATCAAAAGGCATATGAATAAATGCGTATTGTGTACTGCTATATATAGGTTCTTATTGCTATATTTGACATGATTATTGGCGGAAATATTTGTTGATTGTATAGTATAAGGGGAGTGCAATTGACGCATGGAATAGTAGTTCTATCTATATTGTAATGATAATATTTGATCGCGCATTGTCAAGCGGCTCTGGTTATCTTGGCGGTGGGGGGGGGGGGGGGGGGGGGGGGGGGGGGGGGGGGGGGGGTATGTATACAATATCGTCGTGTTGGGAGATATATTGCATGGTGATCTATATCGGTAGCATTGTATATGAATGGTAATTGTATGTTCCTATTTAATTGTATTGATATATTTGAAAAAATGTGTTCCTGACGTGATATTTTGTTCCTGGACAAATTATATCGGAAATTTGTATTCCGTTGTCCTATTGGAACAACTCGATGATTGTACGTGTGTGGGATTTGGATGAAGAAACTTGATGCTTCTATATACGTGGGTTCTATACATCGTTTCGCCTTAATGAATAGTAATGGTAGTATGAACTGATGTTGGACATGTGTTAATTTGAGTTATAAGATCCGATATAGGGCGTATATGAATATGTTATTAATGACAGTTAATCATTGGCAAGTATATTTGACAATAATATATGGGGTAGGGAAGAATATGAAAAATATTGCTTAAGGACTGACAATATTTTTGTCGTTTGGGATAAAGTGCACACGGTGAGCCTATTTTGGCACTGTATATGCACATTTTGGTAAGCGGCGGTATTGGGTGAAGTTTGAACGTGAATTTCGTGTTCACGTGTATTGGATTTTTGTTTTATGCACGATATAGATGCATGTGGGGTCCGTGTATTGCGCGTTACATGTATGTAAGAGTGAGCTTCAGTTAGCTCTGTACATGTATCAGGGATTTTTATGCACGATTGTGCACTGTGTGTTCTATACATGTTAAGTTAACTGGGCCTTGATTGGCCGTTAACATGTACGTTGTATTTGGAGATTTTCTTGTGGAAGGGCGTTCGGGTATCATGGGAATTGGATGGGGAATGGTATATGAGGATTTGATGGGTAACTGTGTACACACGTTTGTCGTGTGTTATAGGTTACATGTTAAGTTAATTAGGCCTTGATTGGCCGTTAACATGTACGTTATTGGGAATTTCTTGTGGAAGGGGGTTTGGGTGTTATGGAAATTGGATGGGGAATTGTATCTCACTAGATACGTGGGGGGGGGGGGGGTAAGCGTACTAAATCGTTAAGGAAGGTTCACCTATCGGTGTTCATGTCATAATAATTGGTGTGTGTGTGTCACTTAAGTTTGATATTATGATACACTTGTGAGGTTGTGAACCTTGGTTAATTATTTCATCTAAATAGGATTATTTGAGTTTGATGAATAATTATGGATAGTTTTGGTTATGTTATGAGGCAGATAAATTGGCTGGGTAATGTTTGTTTATGTTATTAGTTTATGTTGAAATATTCCTATTTGTTGATATGATACTTGTGTAACATATTTTTATTGTATTTATTTATTTTTTTTTTTTTTGAGGGAAGCAAGTTTAGCCCTGTGTGCATGGTGCACCGATGCACACTGGGCTTGCTAGTAGTGAGTTATAATCTGATTATTAGATGATGTTTAGTGTGTTAATTTATAATTGGACATTATGTGTAGATGTCTCGAAGAGATATTGCTTGAAAGCAGGTGAAATAAAATTTAGTGGGGGAAGGAGGGTGTGGGGGCGGGGGGAGTCTAATGGTGACTTTCATATTAGGATTGGGAAATAGTGAATATCTGGGTGATGCATGCCGTGGTTAATATTCCACACGCCATATAATAAAAGGCGTTTAGTGGCAGTTTTAGGGTGTCATGACCTAAAATAAGGTCGGACAAATGTCCGTAACAATGAGATAGGGATTGGGGAAGTGTTGTTGATGGGAGAAATGCCGTGGTTTATGTACCAATCGCTCTATAATGAAGAGCGTTTTGTGGCGGTATTTATGGTTTCATGGCCTCAAATAAGGTCGGACAATTGTCCGTAACAATGAGGTAGGGATTGGGGAAGTGTTGTTGATGGGAGAAATGCCGTGGTTTATGTACCAATCGCTCTATAATGAAGAGCGTTTTGTGGCGGTATTTATGGTTTCATGGCCTCAAATAAGGTCGGACAAATGTCCGTAACAATGAGGTAGGGATTGGGGAAGTGTTGTTGATGGGAGAAATGCCGTGGTTTATGTACCAATCGCTCTATAATAAAGAGCGTTGTTTGGCAGGAGGGGGTAGTTATATTGAGGGAAATATGCCGTGATCACTGTATAACCTACTGTATAATATATAGTGTATTGTAGCGTTCGTTTGCTATGTCAATGAATATATGATTGAGTTAAGCATATTGGAGGGAATGGAAATGTAACTGAGTCATGAACGGGAGTTTGCCATATTTCGGAGATTGGTGCGAGAGACAATGATCGACATATTGGCATGTTTCGTGAATAAACAATTATTCAAAGACGCCGAGTGTCAGTCATTAGCGAAAGATATATATTACATGTCGGTTAAATTTACTTCGGCATCATGACTCAATTTACACCTGTTAGAATGATCGACAGATTGGTATGTTTCGTGAATAAACAATTATTTAAAGACGCCGAGTGTCAGTCATTAGCGAAAGATATATATTACATGTCGGTTAAATTTACTTCGGCATCATGACTCAATGTACACCTGTTAGCGATAATTGAATTAGAGATTTGGGAAACGGGACGATGCCCTGTTTGATATATATACTAATAAAAGTTATGTAAACTATCTATCATTAGTGATTGTGAAGTATTTTGATACATAATTATGAATGTTCGATATCAGTTGTCATCTGATATAAATCATATGTTTCCGTACTTTCGTTTGACCAATTCGTCGAACGGCTGTCGGGTGATGTATATTGGAAGGAATTAGAAAACGATGAATCTTTAGGCGTGTGTTTGTTTGATGGTGTATATAATTTACGATGCCGGCCGCGTTTGTTATCTGCGCGATCCGATTTTGTGTCTGGCGTCGTACTATAAGAATTTTGTGTAATTAATTTGTGTTTTATGACATTTGGTTCCTGTGTTTGGGGCCTAGATTGGTCGCTGGGTGAAACATCCGGGGGTGATTGGCTGTCTGTTTTATTAAAATGTTTCGAAGCCATGAGTCTGTTGGCTAATTCAGCCAATGGTATTGAAGAGCTGTCGTCTGTGTTTGAGCGCTCAAGTTGAGCGCGCTTAATTGCCGTGGTTTTGAGGTCATCGTCTGATTCCAATGTGGATTGAGAGCTATTATTATCGACACTGGCTTCACTCGGTGGAAATGCAAATCGATTATGTCGTTTATTTTTTAAGTGATTGGGAATTTGAGTTGTAGGCCAATCAACGGGGGATGGTTTGATGTGTTTAGCATGTGATTTTGTTAATTTAGCAGATAGGTCATGTCTTAATATGTAAGATATGGGGCCTGTCTGTTTCAAGATACGCCAAAACGGCTCATATTTAAATGAAAATTTGTGATTTGGTTGGTGGATTTTGTAATAGACGGATTGGCCTATTTTAAAGGTTGGAATAGATCCACCTTTGTTCTGTTTGTGGTTGCGAGAGGCTGTTTCGAGAAGAGATTTTGTAGTTTTAAAAATAATGTGTTGATTTTGAAGCGTGGTGGCTAAAAAATCCTCTCCTAAATACTTTTCTCTGTGTGTTAAAATTCGGTCTATGCTTATCTGTGGTTCTCTAAAAAAAGTTAGAAAAAATGGTGAATGTGTATGTACACTGGAACAATGGAAGTTCATTGCTTGTGATGCATAATTTAGATATAGGTCCCAATTTTCTACATTTGCTTGGGTGATTGTTGAAATGATTGATGCTAGACTTTTATGCGAGGGTTCTGACTTACCATTACTTTGGGGTCTGTAGAACGAAGTGAGGCGGTGATTGATATGTAATATTTACAAAATTCAGTGAAGGTAGAGTTTGCAAACTCGGACCCATTATCAGTTAATATTTCTTCAACTGATCCAAATAAAGTGAAATACTCTGAATTCAATCTTTCTAAAATTGTATCTACCATTTTGTTAGGTAATGCGTATGCTAAAGTATGTAATGAAAATTGATCAATAATAGTTAAGATAAATCTATTTCCTGACTGTGTTTTGGGGGAAAATGGTCCCATAAGATCGATAGCTATGAGTTGTCCTGGCCTTGATGGGGCAGTGACTGGTTGAAGCGGGATTTTTGGATTATAAGCATTTCGTTGTCGGCATGTATGACAATTGTTTATGTATGTGACAATTTTTGCAAACAACTGAGGTGTGTAATATCTGTTCCGTATGATCGCGTATAGCGATTGTACCGCTCTATGGCCGAGACTGTGATATTGGGATATAACTTCTTGTGCTATTTTGTCCGTTATATATATTCGTAATTTAGGTATGTCATTATATATTGATATATAGTGTAGGATACCATCTTTGAGAATAAAGGTTTTTGCTAATTTTTCGGGTATATTTGTTGATTGCATTTGTTTGATAATCTCGGAGATTGTGTGGTCTCCTGATTGTTCATCTCTTATATTAGTTATAGGAGGAATGACCGGGCTGTCGTCGAGATCAACTGGTGATTCGGAATCCGTTTTCTGTTTTGGTTTATTGTTTTGTTTTGAAAATTCCTGAATATCTTTCATGTCAAGTATATTAATATCCTGTACAAGGGGATTGGTGGGTGGATTTGGGTCGCTATCGGTGCAAGAATTGATGCACGGGTGTGTGTCGGGGTTTATCCGACTGCAAAAATCTGCCGTAACATTGTTCGTGCCTTTAATATAAGTAATTTTTGGGTTCAATGCTGATATTTCCAAAAACCATTTTTGAATTTTTGTGTTTATCAGATCCTGTTTTTTAAACATGTGGATGAGGGGTAAGTGATCTGTTTTAATCTCTACTTGGGATCCTTGTAAGTAAAATTTAAATTGCCTTGCAAACGTATATATAGCGAATGCTTCTTTTTCCGTGACAGAATAATTCCTTTGTGATTTGTTAAGTTTTTTACTGGCGAACGCGATTTGTAGTTCAACGTGTTTATCATCTTGGCTATTAGCATATTGTGATAGTATCGCCCCGATACTATGTATAGATGCATCTACTGTCAGAATGAACAGTTTGTCGGGATTTGGGTAAGCTAAGATGGGGGCGGTTGCTAAGCTTTCTTTAAGCGCGTCGAACGCTGTTTGGCACGGCGCATCCCACACAAATTTAGCATATTTGGCTGTGAGTTTGATTAAAGGCAATGCCGTGGATGCGAAAGTAGGAGAATATGACCTGTAAAAATTAAGAATTCCCAGTAATCTGCGGACTTCTTTAACTGATTTCGGAGGTGGTAGAGACTTGATAACTGAAATTTTTTCAGGGTCAGGGGATGTGCCCTTGTCGGAAATAATATGTCCTAAAAATTTGACTTGTGGTTGACAGAATTTAGATTTTGATAGTTTAACTAATAAGCCGTACTCTCTGAGTCTGTCAAATAATTTTGTGAGCTGCTGTATATGCGTTTGAGGATCGGAACTATGACAGATGAGGTCATCGACAAATCCTTCCACGAATGGTAAATCGTGTAGGACCATGTTCATGAGTTTTAAAAAATACCCTGAGCTCGAGACATATCCCATCGGAGCTCTTTGATAACTGTATTGTCCTTCGGACGTATTCATAGTTAATATGGGGACAAGTTCGGGTTCGACCCCAATAACATGATAAGCATTTGATAGGTCGAAGATACTGAAAATTGTTGAGCCGAGTAACTTGGACGATATTTCTGTAAAACTAGGCATCGACCATTTTAATGGAATGGAAACATCGTTGAGTTTTCTGAGATCGATTACCAATCGATAATTGGGAGTACCATCGGGATTGGGTGTGGCTTTGCGTATGAGGAGACTGGGAAATCCCCACGATGAATGGGCAGTGGGTCTAATAATGTCTGCATCTAATAATTTTTTTATCTCAGCAGCCATAATTCGTTGTTTGTTCAGTGGCGTCGGATATTTTTTGCAAAAAATAGGTAAAGTATTTGGTTTGAGGTCGATTTTCATTTTAATTTTTGGACAATATCCTATCTTGTTTATGTCATTTGTAAAAACATCAGGGTATTGTGATACTAGTTGCAATATTTGCTGTTTAAGGTGTTGAGGTGCCACGATATCATCGACAGATATAGGTTGAGTCTTGGTGACTGGAGGGTTAATGTCTTGCCGGTCACCTATGGTGTTTATACTGTGTTTGTTTGGCGGAGATGAGTTAATGTTTTGCTCATCGGATGCCGTTCATATCATTTGCTCTTGAGTGCCAAATGCTTGTGCTATCACACGGCCTTTCCTAATTGACATATGTGACGCCGATTGGTTTTCTATCATGACGCAAATATTGGGATTATTTGCATCTGCTAGCGTGTCGGTTACATGTACATTTGGTTCGTGTTCGAAAATGGACATGTTACCTTTGCCTATTCGGATTATAGGTGTGTTAAACATATCATTTGGCCCTATGAGTCTGCCTGTTATGATGGCGCATGAGTGGGGTGATAATGAAACGTTATTTGTTGATCGGATTAGTGATGCAATGTGACCATCCCTTAACATCGGGTATAATTGATTCTGTATTCTGAATTTTTCTAGATCAAAGTAAAGTCTAATACTGTGTTGTTTCATAAAATCGCGCCCTAAAATGCAAGGACGTGACAAGGTTGCACATATGACAAATTTGTGAGTAAGAATGAGTTTTCCGATTCTAAATGTGAGATGTGTGGATCCAAAAACTTTCATTGGTGTACCATCGGCTGATGTGAGTAACACATGTTCTTTAATTAAAGGTGGTCGATTTGGCATGGATCTATAAATGTCGTATTTCAAGCAACTGGTGGTTGCCCCGGAGTCTAATAGTGATCTAATCCGTTGTTTGTGTATTTTAATGATAGTTGAGCATGGTGTTTGGTTTAGAGCACCATCTGTCATATCACTTGGATATTTAAGTACTGGTATAGTGTGTTGTATGGGTTTGACTGGTGGTATTATAGGGTTAATTGCAGTATTGGAATGTGATTCGCGAGAACTGGTGCATGTTGATTTTCTTTTGAATGATGAGTAAGAATTAGTAATGTGTTGGTGCTTGGGCTTTTCAAGGCGATTCAGGGTTTTAAATTGGGGAGGAAAGGTTAAATCCAGAAGTGGTGAGATAGACTTATTGGAAGAATTATGAAATCTGGGTTTCATAGAGGAACACCAGCTATGGCAGAAAGTGGTATGTGTTACGTGCCTGTGGCGAGGGAGATCAAGTGGAGGCCGCGTACGGTAATTAATATATCGTTGGTTTTGGCAGTTTGGTGGTAGCGTGGGGTAATGATTAATGGACTGCAGCTGTGAATTATAGACTCTATGCTTTTGAGATTCGTATGTTCGATGATCTTTAGCATATCTATGATTGTGGTCGTATATTGTGCTAATTTGATGTGTTATTGGACTCATTGCCTTGCGTTGGTGGGTGGGGGTGAAATTTTTGATGCAATGAGTCCTCATCTGTTTAAAAATTGGTTGTTATTTTGAGCCCGACGTCTGCATTGGTCTGTGGTATGATTGTTTAATCTGCAGTATGTACAGAAGAGGAGTCGTTGAGCTGTTGTAGTATATCTTGCATCCATGGTCTGGATGCGGTTTGGATGGGAGACCCTTGGTTCAGAGTAGGGGTGGTGAGAATTTGAAGGTTGGCGCCTGTGGGGGTGATCATTGATTCGGTGTCTGTCCTTGGATTGACGGGGGTTGTAAGTGGATTGTGATGGCCCTCTTGGAATGTGCCGATGGTTATTGTCGATATCCATTGGTTGAGGGGATTGTAACTGTGGGAATTGGTTATAATCATTATGATGTTCACCGTAACGTAAGCGATAGCGTTGCCGAAGGTTCATTTCGCGTAGGGCGATATCAGTAGCTCTATCAAGCGTTATGGGGTCTGAATTTAATACTAGAGTCGCGAATACCGTCGGAAAAAAATGCTACTAATTGTGTTTGCACTGCTCTTGTGTTAATTTCATCAGTATACGCGTGTTTAGCAAGGGTACGTATGCGTTCTGCAAACATGGCAATTGTTTCCGTATGTCTCTGCCTAATGGCTCGTAATGAGGAAATGGCTTGAGGCGAATCAGTTATGGAACTGAATAATGAGCGTAACTGTGATTTCAGATCGGTCCAGGTGAACGTGAATTTTCCGTCTGTGTTATTTTCATTTATGAAGCGTTGAATAAATTCAGAAACTTGAGATTTACATGTCTGAGCGGCAATTTTTATGATAGTCTCATCTTGTGCCGAAATCGCGCGGGAGTATTTTTCCACCGCATGGACCCATTGGGGAAAAGCGTCAGGCTTGCCATCGAAGGGTTCAATAATGGAATTCATTCCCAGCAGTGCTGTTATTGTTGTTTGTGTTTTTAAACTTTCAGTCTGGTCGCGGATAGAACTAGTGAAATGGCTAATTTCATGGGTAAGCCGTGACAATAGCAAGTTTTGAGCATCTTTGCCCATTTCATTAGTAATGTCTGTGTGGGGGGATCTTGCGGTTGATCGGTCCATTTCCCTGTTTACTTCAAGGTGATGCTGATAATTTTGGCTTGGATGAAAATAATCGCTGCTCTGCGGAGGTGGTGACTCCATTATGTTATTAAGGATTAACGGTGTCTGTTTTGGGATCTATGGTATGGGTGCGAAATATGTTGTATTTTTTTCCAAGTGCCGTGGCGGTGTATTATGCGATTCAGGTGTATTTGACACGATTCAGGTGATTTATTAGGATGTTTTATGGGAATTGCCGCGACTATAGAGTTGACGATAAGTTTTGGATAATCCGTAAAATGAGCCGGAAATGTATGCCACTCGTTCCAAGAATCTAGTGTATGTCCTGAGTAGTTATTTGTAATCATACAACGCACGTATAAGCGGATTGTATCTTGCGTTATATCAATGCGAATGGGATTGCAATATTTAATGAGTTGTGGCGATAAAGTTATTTGGTGGGGTAAAGCGTATCTACAGTAAGTTTTAAAATTAAGAACTGAATGTTGTTTGTAAGAGGTGGGTGGTATGGGCTGATCGTTTGAAGCATGTATTGTAGTAGGATGGGTAGGTAGTGTAGGTGTAGTAGAATCAGGTGATGTGTCCATAACCCACGTGAAAAAAAAAGGAGTAAAAGAATGCTAAAAATAGGGGGTGTGCAATTTGACAGCAAATGGGAAAGAAAAGATGGTCACTCACCAATTTACGAGAAGAATAATGTGCACAAGTCTGTGATGATGAATGATGTACAGAATGTTCTTGTCGTGTTTATTGGAAGCCGAAGGATGTCCAAATCGGATGTTAATGTTTATGTGGATCTGAATCTGGTCTACAAGAGGCGTGAGTAATGTTTTTAGCTGGATACACGATGTGAGCTGGTTGTATGAGAATAAAAGGTTGATTCGTCTATGTCAGATGAGTATGTATGCGGTCCTGTGTGTCCGAAGGGTTGGTGTGCGGTCCTGTGTGTCCGAAGGGTTGGTGTGCGGTCCTGTGTGTCCGAAGGGTTGGTATGCGGTCCTGTGTGTCCGAAGGGTTGGTATGCGGTCCTATGTGTCCGAAGGGTTGGTGTGCGGTCCTGTGTGTCCGAAGGGTTGGTATGCGGTCCTGTGTGTCCGAAGGGTTGGTATGCGGTCCTGTGTGTCCGAAGGGTTCCTGTGTGTCCGAATGGTTGAGTTATGGTTGACCGGTGCAGTGGTCTAGTGTGTGAGACTGTCTATCCGTGGCTGGAGTGTAAGGCTGTATCCCCGTGGTTGAGTAGCGGTTTGAGATTGTTTCTGCTCTGTAGTGATCGTCTAGTGGCCGAGACTTCAAGTTGTGTGGTGAGACGTAGAACTGTTCACGGTACCATTAATACTATGTGAGGTAATGACACATAGATATAGTAGGTACAAGTCTTTATTATGTTGTGAATAAGATATGCAGTGTGTACAAATATAATGATCAATAGTCGCCGCGAATTGGTGTCCCCGAATGGGTGATGCCTGGTGTGAATGATGCCTGGATATGATCTAGGTATGAGATGAGTCTAGTGAAAGCATGAGGTGATGGGATGTGGTTGTCTCTTATATACTATTTGGGACGCATATTAGATGAGGCGTTTGGCAATACACATCGGGATTGGTTCCTTCGTTATGGGCATTTCCCTTGACCATATTTGGGAGCCATCTTCATTGTGTGTATATCTTCGCTGAGAGTAAGACGTGTGAGGTTTCGAGAACCGAACACGAATATCTGAGTTTGGGGTTTTATATATTGGGACATTCGTATAGTTTGAATCAAGTTGTGAGATTATAATGGGTAGTTATCTCACACCTCGTAGGATTCATGTTCGAATTAAATTTCGTATACAATCGTCAAATCCGTGCTGTATAATAGTAGATAGCATTCCGATTTATGTCACGTGAAAATAAACGAAATATGTTCAAATAACAATGTAACAAAGCAGGTTAAATAACAATATAAACACATAACGCGTAGCGCGCTAATTGTTAACACGCGATTTCCCGTCACAATTAATCGGCTCACACTTCTTGGTATGCGAATGACAAACCATGGGTCAATCAAGCATGTCTCGAGAGACGCCCCCTCCGCGAAATAATAATGTAAACGACAATAAATGAAATTGAAATTCCCAACTACACCTTTTACCGTAGTCGACTCGTGGTCGCACTACAGCTTTTAATGTGTTCAAAAACTTCCAATTTCTATAAATAAAACCTCCATGCGCCCATAGAATACCAAGAAACAGTAGCTGATTATGCACCCGGAGAGCGAAATGACAAATTCTTCAAATGGGTGTATAGTGGCCAAGTCGTAAAATAGTAGTTTGAAAGTGTGAAGGAAACGCACAATACATGTATGTCTTTACGATTCCATCTCACCTTCCGGCTAAAAGGAGTTCCCATTGAGACGCCCGCTTCCTATATCTGGCATAGAGATCCATCGTGAAGATACTACTAGCGCTGTTAAACACCGACGTGAGCGTACTCATCACCGCGGCGAAAAATGCAGCCAGCATCAGACCGCGGAATCCTGCAACTCGAGACTGTATGATAGGTGTCACATACATATATACATACATAAATACATACAACACAAGTGTGGTAGTACTAATCACCGCGGCGAAAATGCAGCTATTACAAGGGATACAGCACCGTTACTGTGTGTACATATAGTGCAACCATGTAGGTAGGCATAAGCTGTAGAGACCAACCAGTAACCTACACTACATGTACGGGATATTGACTGACGGCTCGGTATCCGCGTCAACATTTTCAACAAGAGTTACTCTCCACCATACACATTTCAAGTGCTATACAATCCTTCCCGTGCGTATATGTATGAAAGTGATACACAATTCAGAAGCGTTAACATAAATTTGATTAAAGTTGACACATATCTGGCGTCGCCTTGCTTGAAATGTCCAACGTTCATGTGCTATATATAATTTCGAATTATAATGCAGTACAGTCATTATGAGATGACGCATATATCAGTTAGAGGGGTCATCTGTCTATTTCGTCTGGGGGGGTCAATGTGACTTGTGTTTACAACATACAATTAGCGTTCACCAACTCATAGATGGTGGGTCACATTTTCCCCATAATAAGTTGCCTAAATATATTGTAAAAATAAGGTCGCCATTTGCTATGTGTTATGCCACGAATCGGTTGTGCAGTGTGATTATGTTGAAACACATGTTGTTAACCCTTTACCCAACAAACCGGCCAAAACCGGCCAAATAAAGCTTCAACAGCCTAAAATATCTTCGGTCTCTCTCAATAGAACCATACAAATATGGATATCATTGGAAGCGTCTCCTTGACCACATTGTGATAGTTACAGTTATGCCCTGTGCCAATGCATTCTCTTATATATGCGAGTCGACCATAGGTCGCCTCGCATATATAAGAGAATGCATTGGCCTAAAAAAAATCTTTTTTTAACACTTTTTACCATTTTTTCTTACATTCTTTAACAATTTTATAATTTTAAATGTGTTAAGCCAATGCATTCTCTTATATATGCGAGGCGACCTATGGTCGACTCGCATATATAAGAGAATGCATTGGCACAGGGCCGTTCTGTTGGGTAAAGGGTTAATGGAATGGACGATAACTAACCTGGTGATAGGAGTCTGAGGACCAGTATCGGTTGGTAATGGAATGGACGATAACTAACCTGGTGATAGGAGTCTGAGGACCAGTATCGGGTATGAATGGACGATAACTAACCTGGTGATAGGAGTCTGAGGATAACTAACCTGGTGATAGGAGTCTGAGGACCAGTATCGGGTATGAATGGACGATAACTAACCTGGTGATAGGAGTCTGAGGATAACTAACCTGGTGATAGGAGTCTGAAGACCAGTATCGGGTATGAATGGACGATAACTAACCTGGTGATAGGAGTCTGATGATAACTAACCTGGTGATAGGAGTATGAGGATAACTAACCTGGTGATAGGAGTCTGAGGACCAGTATCGGGTATGAATGGACGATAACTAACCTGGTGATAGGAGTCTGAGGATAACTAACCTGGTGATAGGAGTCTGAGGATAACTAACCTGGTGATAGGAGTCTGAGGACCAGTATCGGGTATGAATGGACGATAACTAACCTGGTGATAGGAGTCTGACGATAACTAACCTGGTGATAGGAGTCTGAGGATAACTAACCTGGTGATAGGAGTCTGAGGATAACTAACCTGGTGATAGGAGTCTGAGGACCAGTATCGGGTATGAATGGACGATAACTAACCTGGTGATAGGAGTCTGAGGATAACTAACCTGGTGATAGGAGTCTGAGGATAACTAACCTGGTGATAGGAGTCTGAAGACCAGTATCGGGTATGAATGGACGATAACTAACCTGGTGATAGGAGTCTGACGATAACTAACCTGGTGATAGGAGTCTGAGGATAACTAACCTGGTGATAGGAGTCTGAGGACCAGTATCGGGTATGAATGGACGATAACTAACCTGGTGATAGGAGTCTGAGGATAACTAACCTGGTGATAGGAGTCTGAGGACCAGTATCGGGTATGCTATATTAGAGCAGCCAGCTGGATTCTCACAAACACACTGACACACGTCTGGTGTGGCACAGGCTACCTCATCTGAAAGCAAGTGACTATGAAAGCACGTGACCAATTTAATGATCCGGAAACCACTGAGGCACAAGCATGGGTGTGTGACCTTTATTATCTATACTGCATGTAACTCAACCTTATCTTTAGATCATGCCATGCATCTCTACTCCAGCTGACACCCGTAGAGATCATATCCCACCAGTACAAAACACGGGAACTTTTTTAAAGTTTTGACAGGGAACCGTATAAAGTCGAAAAAATAACGCGAATAATGTATGTCTTTGCTAATACATGTTGCTTAATGATTTATTCATCTGTACATGAAGTTCCCATCTCGAGATTACATTATTTACGTGACTTTTGAGACCCGATTCCGCAATAAATATTTATTTTATTCCCTGTCACGAAAATCATTGTCGTAAGCGACCTAACGCAAAAGCAATTCTGGGTCAAGCTCCCCCTGCGTAGCACTCACGCTGGATTAATACACAATCCAATGCGGCGGTTGTCTCTGTGATCGCGGACACCGCGGGCCGTAGGATACAAGTTTCTTCACAAAGGAGACAGATACAAACGATTCATGCACGAAACAATGTTTTATTCCAAATCAATGTCAATATACAGTAGATATATATATTGAGTATTAATCCAGCGTGAGTGTTACGCAGGGGGAACTTGACCAGTTTTGCAACCGGTTCGGTTCGGGGAAGTTATTCTTTTGGCCATCGACCAATCAGAATTGCCTCCGCGTTTGGTCGCTAAAGACAATGAATTTCGTGACAGGGAATACAATAAATATTTATAGCGGAATCGGAACTCAAAAGACACGTAAATAATGTAATCTCGAGCAGGGAACTTCACGTACCGATGAATAAATCATTAAGCAACAGGTATTAACAAAGAAATCCACACCCGCGTTATTTTTGCGACTTTATAAGGTTCCCTGTCAAAACTTAAAAAAAGTTCCCGGGTTTTGTAATGGTGGAATATGATATCTACGGCCGTCAGCTGGAGTAGAGATTCATGGCATGATCTACCTTATCTTATCACAGTATGACAACTTGAGTCCACGCGGATTGCTCAATCTTTCGACTGGTATTGATGTTTTCCCCGCAAATAAACAATGCTATGATTCTTCCTCCAGCATCAAGTTTCTAACTTCACCCGTAAATCAAACAGAACTGTCCAAATCCGCCATTTTGCACCCCAAATGAGCTGATAACAGCTGGGCCGCTAGGCTGCACGTTCCTCAAATAAGATTTTTTATTTTAACAGTGGCTGTTTGGAAGTGAAATATTCAACTTATGCTGTCAGTCATTAAATTTTCAACTATTGAGACATTCGGCCAAAATATTGGGGGGTTTGACTCCCTCACCCCTGTCAAATGCCCCTGGCAGGTCAACATGATACCATTAATTGGCCTTGATAGCATACTGTTTATCAGCTCACCTGGATACAGTATTCTGGCGATCATTCCTGGAATGACGAATAGCGGAAACGGTAGAATCTTGAGATACCCTGCGACAACAGAACCGCCTTTAGCATGCGATAAATTCTTAGCAGAGAGTGCGCGCTGAACCATAATCTGTGAATATGATAAGGTTGATCAACTACATGTATATTATGTAGGAGATAGGAGTGGACAGTGTTCCATGTTTTAATATTTCCAATATTGGCAATGAATTATCCAAAAATAGAACATTCGTATTTATTCTACCAAGAGTTCGAAGAATGACATTGCAAATATGTAATACTATAATATCAACCGGAACAAGTTTAAAAATTTAACAAGTAGGTAGTAGTGTGTCTTTGACACTATCCCAAATGGCGCAGTGAAAACGGTGTCAGATTTTTTCCATTGGTATAATGCAGTGTTTGAGTATTTGCAAAGATACACGGTTGTGATAAAGTTAAGCAAATCTCAAAATATGAATACGATTTAAAAGTTTTGGCAAATGATAGCCCTCATTGAATATAAACTAAGACACTACATAATGCGTTATATCGTACCGTTAAACTGTAAGGGTACGTTCACTAACTCGCACATTTGCCTGGTATTGTTGTAGGCAGTTTGATACAGAGGGATATAATGTGTCACAACGCTAAAGCAAACACGCTTAAGAAATGCATCTGTTCGATAGCCAAATAAGTGAGAAATGAAAAACATGTAGTTGCACATGCAGCGATGTTACGTACATTTGCCTGTACATAGCATGCAATTAACTCGCAAAAATCCATCATACTGGTATTTGATGGGAAATGTTAGTAGCACATTTAAATATGGAACTGCAGCAATTTAACGTATCGTGCCATTAGCTTTGTTAAGCATGGGTTGTAATTATGAAAATTATCGTGTGTATAATATATCCTAGCACCATATTGTTTTATATGACGAAATGCTAACGTATTGGTGTATGAACGTATTCTAATACAATAGTATCTAACGTATTGGTGTATGAACGTACTCTAATACAATATTATATTTTGATCATGCTGTCGTATGCTAATTTAACCTGAACACCCATCCAAATGGATAATAGACCATTCCAATGTATGCACTTTTGTGACTGAATGGGAGAATACATTTTGTACATAAATGGATAATACAATACGTTGAGATACACACCTGATCAGAACACCAGAACCAAATGTCAGCCATAGAGTTAAATATTATTGTTCCTGGCCAGGGAAAGTCTGACGTCACTGGGTCTCTTAGCAACGAGAAGGAATCTTCCCTGGGGTAACCACACGTCGTGTTGCTATAACGAGTGGTGTTCGGAATCGCCTCCATGTATTTATCTTGTAGACTGTAGAATCCTCCAATTTCGTTCAAACCTGTGTGTAGTACAGTAGATATGTCTGGGGTGCTCTATAATTATCCCGAGAATACCGCACACAACATTTAACATTGTCACTCATGAGATAATTTGTGGTATCCATTCAAAAATAATATATATTTTCTTTGTTATATGAGATTACAATTATAAATTTTCTCATAATCACATTCGATCGACACACAAAAGCCGACAGCGGATTCACTCATATTGTACTCAGTCGTACTTAAGAGAAATATAGTTTGTCAAAATGTTCAACATTTAGATACTTGTTGGATAGGATATTTTATTTCAATTTACAAATATAATTAATACATTGTACATTTTACAATTATATTGCATTGTATATTCGAGAGGGTGTCACGGACAGGCTGGAGTGTCTTCTTGTTACCCTATAAATTCCATGCCTCACACATCAGTTGGAAATTTCACCAA
This sequence comes from Siphonodentalium dalli, assembly GCA_032622095.1. NCBI lineage: Eukaryota > Metazoa > Mollusca > Scaphopoda > Gadilida > Siphonodentaliidae > Siphonodentalium > Siphonodentalium dalli. The sequence continues at coordinate 201,975,156 of CP136069.1, forward strand.
AACATGGGTTGAAATTTATCTTATAGTTTGATGTTCCATCCAGTATTTAGTGTAAAATATAGACTGTTAGATCAAATGTCGCATGCTATCCTACTTTCGGTAAATGTTTGGACTGAATTGTCCATCAGTTGGAAATTTACAACCAAGTTTGGGCATTCGGTATATGTTTCAAGGGGGAGAGCAGTCGGGAATTTGAAGTTGTTATCACATACACCAACGGACACTCTCCAACGATGGCCCTAGTGGTATGGACCTCGGTGACAGTGACTGAAGACCAGGGGGTGCCAGGCATTAAAGTGTAAAAGGCGGGCTTACGGTCGTATACCTGTGAACAGCAAAATAAGGGCACCGATTATCAATACGAATGTCTGCAATGTATCCGTGAAAATAACTGCCGTCAAACCACCTGCAACAGGAATAAAATTAACGTGCATCATTCGGTAATAAATATATAGAGGATATGATATTTATGAAACGAGCCTAAGAATTTTCAGTTTTCTCGAGCCTCCGGCGAGAGAAAACTGAAAATTCGTGACGAGTTTCATAAATATCAAATGAGAGAAACACGAATTACATATTCTATTTATCATATGACACCTATAAATTGATTATGATGTCCAAAACGCACACAAATCACTAAATAGCTATATGGCATCGGTAGCAAAAGGTTAATTTGACGTCACTTCATTGCACCGGAAGCCCAAATTACACCTGGTGAACTAGCAGAAATAATATGCACGCGAAGATATAGTGCGCTATTCTGTTCTCAGTTTGTGACATTATATCGTATGTTTATTAGATAAATACGAATTACATATTCTATTTATCGTATAACAATGTCCACACTATATATTTCAAGATTATAATTGCGAGAATTTCGGCATCGCGTTGATTCGTGTATTTGACGCGCACGAATTTGACCTGCATTTAGTCAGAGATGCGGCTCGGCCCCCGGCTGCCATTCAACCAATCAGAACACACTTTTTTTCAACAAACCAATCAAATTATCGGAAGGTGATATGAATTAGTAATTGATAGGAAATTGATTTATGACCTAGTTTCCAACGTAAATAATGATTGAGTCATATGATAAATATTAGTATCCATCCCTCAACTAGCAATATGTCTGATTGGACAAAAGCCGCCACGTGATAATCCGGGAAAAAGTCATATTGGACTCCCGAATGTCATATTGGGCTCCTAAGCGTGCAATATTACTTTTTTTTATCGGGACTATGTGACGTCACGAATTAACTATTGCGAAATGAATCGGTGAAATTGTGGTGCACGCGCAATACTTGTGGATTTAGCAGACGTTTCACTTCTGCATTGATTTGTTTTTTCATTTCCGTATTTACTCTTCCAAATCACGCTTTCTGCTGATAGCATACAGGCTTTTATAGATTACTAAGTGCCGACAAATACGAAAAATAACCACAAAAGTTTTATTCCCAAAATTTGGATAAACATACAGATGGATAATACAAATGTCATTGTACAATGTTGTGTATAGTGTGAGTTTTTCTTGTACTGCGTGTCTCGTCAAATATGACTTTTCACCACAACCTGGACGAGTACAAGAAAAACACATACTATTGTATAATAACTTTATATTCTATACTATCCATCCAAACACCACTATGGGTATACGTCCCATGTATATGTATTGCATTACCTGCTATCAATAAGGTATAATCAATAACGGCGAGTGATTGTTATGCGTACGTAAGATATGTGATCACAATAATACAGGTCACTTAATAACAGAAAAAGCCCCACACATTAAGGTCATTGGTCCCTGTTATTGAACATCATTATGCAAATGGTGCATTATACTATGCGTGTGGTAATAACAACATGTACATACATTATATATAGTGTGGTTCGTATTGATGCGGGGATGTGTACTTGGTGGTCAAACTGCATGTGGTTTAATCAGTATTTTCCCATCATCCTCTACCTGTACATGCTTGTAATTGGCTTGAACTTCGAGCATAATTGAAATTCAGCGACCTAATGCTGTACAAGTTTACTTGAGAAATAACTAATGTGTCGATTAAGGTTATGCAGTTATGACCGAAAAGTGTGACGACAACGTGATTAAAGTGCGTAGTTTTCGGTTATAACTCATAACATTAATGGAAACAAGAAATATGTTTTATAATTTAATATGTCATTTCAAAGCGGTATCACCATGCATAGACGTTAGAAGAAAACGACACATTTTATTGTGCGCGTAGTTTTCGGTTATGTCATAACCATAATCGAAACAAAATATAGTTCTTATAATTTAATCCGTGATATCACATGAGAACCACAACGAATAGAAGGTAGAAGCAAAACTAACTTTCTGAAGTACATAACGTTGAAACAGATAAGATACCGCTCAGACCTCTAAACATATATGATACCGCTCAGACCTCTAAACAAACATGATACCGCTCAGACCTCTAAACAGATATGATACCGCTCAGACCTCTAAACAAACATGATACCGCTCAGACATCTAAACAGATATGATACCGCTCAGACCTCTAAACGGATATGATACCGCTCAGACCTCTAAACCGATATGATACCGCTCAGACCTCTAAACAGATATGATACCGCCCAGATCTCTAAACAGATATGATACCGCTCATACCTCTAAACAGATATGATACCGCTCATACCTCTAAACAGATATGATACCGCCCAGATCTATAAACAGATATGATACCGCTCAGACCTCTAAACAGATATGATACCGCCCAGATCTCTAAACAGATATGATACCGCCCAGATCTCTAAACAGATATGATACCGCTCAGACCTCTAACTATTTATTGATCGAGTGGCGTCGTCAATTCATTGTCTTTGATCGGACTGACACGTTCATAGCGTGCTAGTGTTCTTGACATATTTCAGCTGCATGTGCGGCAATAATTGTATTAGTTTCAGTTTCATTTTGTTTACAAGATTTAACGTTAGTACGAGTTGTCTTGATTTGTCTAGGTAATTTTACACTGATAGCTGGCAGTATGGATATTGATCCCAAATATTGAAGAGTGTTTCACAAGAAATCTTGTTGACACCGGAATCAAGTATATGTACGGCGATGATGTTACCCCCACCCCGGAATTCTTAATATCTTATTTACAGGTAGGTGATAAACATGCATGCAGTACGCGTACCAATTCAAAACATGTGACATTCAAGACACGTAGGCTAATTTCACATGGTAGATTTCACACATTGCCCCATGAATTCAAAACACCAATAGACTGATCATATGATACGGATTTACATCAAACCTGTGTCCTTTTGGTCTGGGACGTGGAATTCGCGGTCTCATAATATCCACATAAACAGGGAAATGGTGGTTTTAGCACTGCCAAATTCAAGTATTACATTTGAATGTAATTATATTAGGTATAGCCAGGATGTGCTGACCTGTATATTGGACATATTAACTCCGAGTGCCTTCCATGACGGGTAGTTGATAACACCTCCTTACCTGACATGGTGAAAGCTGCGGAGAATACCATGACCAGAATCCCGGATATGTACATATTCCACCCCAACAACATCTGCACGAACACAGCCCCCGCATACATCTCCACCTGCATGATATAATTAGCATTAATACTGGCGGTTTCCTAATTCAATTACACATTTTAAAGGCATCTTGACGAATCAGTAACTCATTTGAACATTCGCCATGGTGATTTTAACCGTGTTATACGTGTAGCTTATTACTTACAATTACATATCAGTGAATACATATCCTGAACATGTATTTTGAAATATCGTTAAATATTGGTAACTTTATAGTAACTATCGTTAAATATCGTTAAATATAGTTAAATATCGTTAATATCGTTAATATCGTTAACTATCGTTAACTATCGTTAACTATCATTAACTATTGGTAACTCTACAGTAATGATTCGTTAAATATCCTGTAATATTGGTTGTCGCCACGCCGCTTGTTGCCCTGATGAAATTCCTTCACTTTTGTAAAGTAAAATGGATAATACTGATATATACATCTATTTTTAAACCTCACATATATTTAGTTATGGTGTAGAGTACACTGGATAATACTGATGTGTACATGTATATGTAATCATCCCGGCTATTTTGCTTATGGTGTAGTGTAAAATGGATAATACTGATATGTTTACCTATACACACATACAGTTTGGTTACGATGTGAATGATAATAGACAATACTAGTATCGATAACTCTGTAATACTCACGGATAATTTGGTTACGATGTAGAGGATAATGGATAATACTGATATATATATATAATTATGTAATACTCACGGATAGTTTGGTTATGATGTATAGTACAATGGATAGCACTGATATGTATAATCTCAGACGTTTACCGCCATATCTCTTCTCAAGGTACTCTGGCATTGTGAATACCTACAATACAAATGTATATGTAAATGTAAATATATATGGTTCATATGTACTGGCCGCCTCATATCTTGTCAAACTTCTCTGGCATTGTTAATACCTACAATAAAACATGGCTCATCTGTACTGGCCGTAGTGAAGTGGAAGGAGGCTTTCCTTCTCAAGGTACTCTGGCATTGTTAATAACTGCATTGCAAACAATAATAAAATGCAGAAAGGTTATCTCCATCCAGGTAATCTGGCATTGTGAATGTATACAGTAAAACACATGACTCAGCCGTACTGACTGCAGTGAAGTACCAAGAGGGTGGGTCTCCAGCTGGGGAGGCTGTCCAACTTAGAATATTCTACTGCACCCTTCCCCCATGGAATCAGATGCAAATCCAAAATCTGGGAAAATTATGTTCATGTGCACCATCCCCCGTTGTGTTGTAGTGTGTGTGTATCTTGTCACATAAACGATATACTTTATTTCTTCGTTGTCCTATTCGATACAATACACACTGATACTGAATATGTATTATTCCAACAAAGCAGAAGGAACATATATGGCTGAAATAAAGCATTCCCCATACAGCATTAAGATCTTGGAGACTATAGTTCGCTCCGCCGTCGTATGCCGTAACTGTACACACACGTGTACATGTGCGTTACACGCGTAGGTCAACTGGGCCATTCAGACCAAACGCACTCAATCACCAGAGAAACAAAATGAATGCTGCTATGTATTACATCTTTCATGTGACCTACAGCACATCTCAATTAATTACGTTACGGGGAGCGTTTCTTCAACACGAGAAATAATTCTAGGTTAAATTACACGACGCGTACGTGCATGCAGCCAAACAAGAATTTCTCTGGTATATAAAAGTCACCTGACCAACTCGCCTACGTGGACGATCAGGCGGTAAAGAATGAGTTAAGATTTATATCCGCAGTATAACATTTAACATGTAAATGAGAAGATGATTTTCAACCAATGATGAGCGCTATGTGGCAGATACAAGCATATGTGATGTACGTGCATATACGCGAAACCGAATCCACACAAAGGGCACCGACTCTCACAATGGGATGCGAACAAACGAAAGCAATAGGATTACCTATCGTATCCTATATTCTGATACAAAACAGGTTAATGACTAGTTAACATAATGCGTGCAAATGGTAAATTGAAATATGTTTAGCGGAAAATACTAAAACTAATTACAACTTTTTTCCGAACTTTTGCACACATGGCATTTACAATATATGTATAATATACCATTGATATGTCGAACTATAATAAGCAGTATGTGAAACCCTGAAATATATGAGGCTACAGAGAATATATACTCGGCCAACAGTCTTTCTTAAGTTCGAACTTTACTCAGTAATTCACTCCATATTTTCATAATTCCATTATGACATGCAGTATCGTGAATTATCTGCATATCGTTTTGGTCATGCAAAGAAATGTGCATCCTTCTAATATATATGCATTACGCAGTTGGAGTGTCCATCCTGAAATTTGCTAACTGCACCAGGCTCGCCAGAATTCCACCCCTTTGGACTGGTAATTCCCAACCGATACCTTAAACTTTGTATCTGTTGTATATTTTCAACCCGACTCACCCTCTATAATTGAAAAATTTGCTACTAAATTTGTTGCCAATAAAACAACGACACATACTGGTTGGAAAATCCAGCAAAGAGAACATTATCAACCTATATGTGGTGCAATATACCCAACTAATTTTCTGCCAGGCATGACACTTCTAACCGTTGAAATGTTTTACGAAAGTTAACCTCCCCTTGTCGACAATTCCATGTATTCAAGGCTACGTTGGTATTCAATAATGACATATTTATTAGTACATTTAACTTGGCATGTCACATTCGTCAATAATCACCATCGCGAACATCTTAAGTCGTATTCTCCCCTGTGCTCAATGATACCTGTCGTTCCCGCCTGTTTACTCTCTGCATCAGTTTCACACGACGTCTCGTACACACCCTCAACCTGCTGCTTTCCTTCGTTTTCAATATATGTCTTATCCACCACTTCGGTCTCTACTTCGGATTCATTCATAACACTTCTCGTACATGCACACCATCAACCTGCTTCTCCTCTGCGCATTCACCGCCATTGCCATCTGTCTTACCCCCCCCCCCCCGTTTCACAAGCATGCTGTATTCACGTGGCCTACACTGATCCGTTCCCACACACTTATTGATTTGGTTGTAAATGGTCCCAATAATTTACTCTTCTAAAACTTTCAGGCAAAGTATTAACCCCGTTATTCCTCTATGGTACATTGCACCTACTTGATACGTATTATTTTCGCGACTGTTTCTGAAAATACCAAATCTGCATTGATATAACATATCATGTGTTCTCACTTTTATAAGGCAAGTGGTGTAATTAACTGTTGACAGGGAGGCCACTTCGCTACATAAGATATATTGAGTTGAGGGACAAGATGTAACGAACACAAAATATGTGGAAATCTCGGATAAGGGTGGCCTATGGTGTATTATAATTAAGAGTAATGACCATTATTCAACCACACTTGCAAGTGCTCATAATTATATTGAACAAGGTCTATAGACCAATGCGCAAACTCGAAATTGTATATAAGTTATTATACATGTATAGTAATAGCTAGTGTACATTGGTTAATACTTACTGCACTATATAGTAATATCTAGTGCAAACAGGTTAAAACTTACCCCTGATGCTATGAAGACGGGGACGAAAACCCACGACAGCATTAGTATGAATGGTATCGCCTGAAATAAAAAATCAAACACTATACAGCCTCAGATGTATGAAACCAATGTAGTAGCTTTTCTTCGGGAACATTTTTACGAGTATGTGATGTTTTTGTTTTGTTTAAACATACTTTATTCCAACACAAAGACAACACATTCACATAATACGATATAACATATTGAAACAGCGTATAGTTGACATAAATATGTTGCTGCATCTTATCGAGATTTGAAGCATTGTTAGACACGGATACGACATTAATCTGTAAGCTTTATTTGGTCGTTCCACCCACTCAGGAAGATGATACCCAATATAATATGTATAGAATATATTGGTACCATTACCGTCTCATGAATACCTCACTAAGGCAGCATGGGACCAATTTAGTGTGCCTGCTCATTGTTTTATATAGTGGCTGATTGACTATGTGTTCGTTAATGTATTGTGCCTGCTCATTGTTTTATATAGTGTCTGATTGACTATGTGTTCGTTAATGTATTGTGCCTGCTCATTGTTTTATATAGTGGCTGATTGACTATGTGTTCGTTAATGTATTGTGCCTGCTCATTGTTTTATATAGTGTCTGATTGACTATGTGTTCGTTAATGTATTGTGCCTGCTCATTGTTTTATATAGTGTCTGATTGACTATGTGTTCATTAATGTATTGTGCCTGCTCATTGTTCTATATAGTGGCTGATTGACTATGTGTTCGTTAATGTATTGAAATTGTATGATAGGTAGATGTCGAGAAGGTGGACAGAATGATGAATTAGAACTGAGATGGAGGAGAAGGAAGAGCGAAGAGAAGAAGAGAGAACGTCATGTTTATGTACAGGTCATAGTGAACAAGGTATGCGACAAGCCCGAACCTCACGTGACAACCGACATCTTTCATATAATAGATTACTACTGATAAGATTTGAGAATAAAAAGCACAATCGTATTTTGTTCGGTCGGTCCAAACACTTGTTTTGGCAGAATTGACGACTGTGAATCAGTTAATGATGTAGCAGTGCCGTTCAGTCTGCTTGCGACGCACAGTAAACGTATATGTTATGCTTATCGTGATGATTATGTACTTGAGTATGTTGTTATCAGGTCATAATCAATGTCTGGTTCGATGCCACGTACGTGCCACTCGAAAATGAGTCCTCCTATACCCGACGCGGCCGCCGTGCCCGTCAGACCAACAAATAGAGGGGCTCCGATATTACTGGCGAATATTGAGGCTCCAATCTGAAAACAGACAAGAAAACAACAACCATTTAGTTACATGTGCACGTTGCTCATTTACTGTTGATGCTTTGTTATAAGCCGGGAATTGACTTCCTGTCAAGGCTAAAAGGGAAGCTGTAATTAAATCCAGCCAGTTGTGGGACCATCTCCTACAGTATACAACATCAACTAGTCTATGCAACATATGAATTAATTTGAGTCAGTGACGAATGTCGAATACACCAATGCACTATATGGACGATGTACAACAACATGGTAATTATGAAACTGATAAAATGGCTCACTCATTTCCATTATACTTATCAGGTTGTTATATATATATGGTTCGTTGCGTACGTGAGTGCATTTCATTCTTGACTCATATGAATTATTTTCTTGGATATTCTATGTTGAGTATATTAGTAGATGGCCACATTCACGACTGTATGTAGGTATAGTCTCCATTTAACAGACACATTTTATTTTCTCATTGATTACGATATTGTGACCATCGAACAAATAACTTTATGGCTACAATAATGGTATATTGCCAAATAAGGAAACGTTATGGTAAATACCGCATCGCCATGTTGCATTGAATGTCAAGGAAATATGATAATATGATGATAAACAATGGTAACTATACTGGGTTATGGGGACTCAGATGCAATAAGAGAGTCCGGAGCTATTGTTCGCATATCTACATTATTAGGTCTGATTTGTCACCGATCGAATCAGCGTCGTATCATCAAGATCACGCAAATCGAGATCCGATTGGTTGTTAGAGAACAAACATCATACAATATATCCATTGACAACACTAACCGGAAGAAACGTCATCGTCTTGCCCGCCAGGAAGTAACCACGTGCGTTCCCCTTCTTCGCTCGCACCGTCGACTGTAATTAATTGGAATTTGGTAAACAATATCCTCGAGCTTTGGGAGGTATTGGACTTCTTAAGGTTCATGTTGCCGTTGTGACGTTAGCTCTAACATTCGGTCATCGTGGTTTTCAGTTCTATCATATTTAGCCGAGTGCATATGCATACTACATCTTTGAAAGGACACATATAATGCTTGAATAGTCATCTCCAACTCGAACCGTCATATATATTCAACGTTTAGATAAAATTTCCTTTGTCACGATTCTCTGATAAAACTATTTTAACCAATACATGGGTGACTTATAAAAGGACTTTATATACATCGGGAATCTTTATTGTATTCACATCTTAACACATTTGCCCACGATGCTTAGTAATATAGCTGTATTATGAAACGCGTATGGTTTAACTACGTTCGTAAATATATTTAAACATTGAGATTAAGGCCCAGGTACACTCTTCGTCTAAATCGTCTGAAATTCATTTTGAAATGAGGCACATGTGATTAGTGTCAGATGTACATACACAGAATCACGAATCGGTGGACATTATAGGCCAAATTTGTATGGATTTAGGACGTGACTATTTTAACATTTCGCTATTCAGGTACCAGTAACTTCTGCAAACTGGAACTGCTTCAAACGTGCAGTATATTTTTTTATATAATATATCTGAAGCGGCTTACACAGACCTGCGGCTGACGCGCAAGCGGCAAACGCATGCCTACATGTATATCTGCTTTCACATGCCAACGCATGTGGCTGTCGGGTTAGGCGCAACGTTTCCAACCATATTCTGATATTACTGGCGCTGTCACGGAGTTGCGGCTGACGCAGTTAAACAGGTCCGGTTTCAAAACTTTTTGAAATCGGGTGCGTTTAAATGCGTCAGCCGCAACCCTGTGAAAGCGCCAGTGATATATGTATGGTTTGAAACGTTGGGTCTAACCTGATAGCCATCAGCCACACGTCTGTGAAATATGATACGCATGCGTTGACCGCATGCGTCAGCTGCAGGGATGTGAAAGCAGCTCCAAGAGGCAACTGCATTATTTTAAGACGTTTCATTTATTACTTTCATTTAGTAAGGCAACCACCCATAAGTAATTGGCTTCACACAACATAATGAATGTAGAAAATAGCTTGCACGCTGTCTTTTGTGTTAACGTATTCCATTACTGTACATAAATTAGCTTCTTCGTGCTCATAGCATCACACATGTTCAGGTCTGAGGGTGGAAACGCCGTGAGGTCTTACACACAACGCAAATGAGAGTACAATGCAGAAATAGAGCACGGTACTGTGGAAATCTCCCAGTCTCTACTTACCCATAACCCAACCGAGAGCACAACGCAGAAATAGAGAACGATAGTGAGAATATCTCCCCAGTGAAGCTGCTGTACTCTCCGCTCGTCCGCGCATGTGTACGACGACATTTCTGCAGTACTTCCGGTGCCTGTTGATAAGGAACACAATGCGGTTCAGCGACCAATATGTACGGAACATCAAAATTTCAGTTTAAGTGTCTTTATTCATCTCGTTTAATTCCGTAAATTATATGAAATATACGATGTCCAGACCGGGGCATCGTATCCCATAACTCCTGTTAAACATGTGGGGGGGGGGCTCGTTGGCTCAGTCAGTCAGGGATACAACTCAAAGCCGTTGCACCCACCAGAGCTGGCGATGAGTGTTCCGATCCACATGTTTCCATCATGGACTTCGTAACTCGAAATCGTTATATGGTGGAGTTGGCAGTTACTCGCCGAGTGCCGGTGGTTTCCGTACACGGTCGACGAGTTTAGCATCGATCGAAATCACAGTTAGATTAGCAGTAAGTGTGCTGATTTTCTCCACCACCAATACTGGCAATGACGCGATATCAGTTACTGAATGCAACATTAAACAACCAAAGAACCAATTAAAGATGTACTACACTTTTAAGTCAGAACATCTATTGTGGACGGTTTAAGACAGCGCGTCTGCTGTGGACAGTTTAAGTCAGAGCGTCTAATGTGGACAGACTGGCCCGATTCATCATCTCCGGTTTAAACCTGGTCTACGTAAACCTCTAGGTTTAAACCGCCGTGAGTCAGCAAAATCCGTGGTTTAAACCCGCGAACGCGGGTTTAAGTGACGCATTCGTCATCTTTGGTTTAAACATGGTCCAGCCAGACCGTTGGTTTAGCAGTAGTGTCTCTGTATCGTCGAGATAAGTAATCGTACTTTCCTAATGCGGACCGCCTCGTTTTATTGATTGCGCAAATCAATAATTACGACAGCGACCATATTTTGATTGGAAATTTATAAGCGACAAGCACTCACACCTATACAGCGTGCGGGGATAAGTTTTTGTCAATTTCGATAATTTGTCTACGTTTTATAAGCTTAAACCAGCAACTAAACCATCTAATTCGGCGGTCCAGCTAAACCAGCTTTACCGAGGCTAAACTTGAGATGACGAATCCGTCTTTTCTTCATCGCGGTTTAGAATTGTCAAACAATCAATCAAAGGGTGGAGCTGTAACTTATCTCGAGTGAGGGCGTGTCTACGTGGCGACTGCCGACTGGTGTTATCGTGTCACAGTTGATTCATTCTCACGTGAGCGTTGCTCAGATATGGACAAGTTCCTTCAATATAATGTTTACAACTATATTGTGGCAATCACAAATACAGGTGTTCTCTACGAATTCATTTGAAGTGTTGAACGTTTTAATTATAACACCAAACGAAGCTACTACATGACCATGTATGCTATACACAAAGTTCAACCCGTGTACCTGATATCACCAACCCGGAAGGTATCACGAAACCGGACCATGCGGTTTTTGATGAATGAACTATCCTCCCTCAGATGAATGTATTTATCGCCCGGTTGATGTTGCTATCCACTATTTAAAACATAAATTCGTAAAGCGTAATGTTCCTTCATTATGATAGCTTGCTGTCGCCCCGCTACATTAAATGGACATTCCGGCTCATATCCGTTTTTATCATAAATCCTAGACACTTTATGACGTTAGATAGTTCGTTTGAGGTATAATTAGCCGCCGCTAACGGCGAAAAATGCGTGTATCAATAGAAAATATATGTTCGAGTAACCTTAAGTTGTTCCACCCTACAGTGCGATTCGTAAAGAAAAAAAATCACTAACCGCGATCAAGTGTAGGTACCCACCATAATTATGGGGATCAAAGCCGCGGATCGACACTGCAATAAGATGTCGCCAAACCGGAGTTGGGATGTCAAAGATGCGGATTATATATTTGTTTTTGTCGGTGAATTAGTATTGATAATCACTCAATGTCAGTCACGCATTCTAATGAATCGATTTTCAATTATTATAATAATTATGTAATATATATTAAGTCATACTTCATTATAAAAGCTATAAATTTTGTCAGTTATTCACTTATGAATTGTTGACGGCGTTGTGGTCCATATAGGATGCAGACCGCCTAACATTTCCGTAAATCATTGGTGAAGCTGGTTCCGCCAGTTCGGATTCGATTGCACGAAAGAAAATCCGTAGAATGGCACGTACTTTAGGACTTGAGCTAGTAAAATATCCCCATTATATGGAATATACCATTATCTTTCGGACAGGTCTGCACATGGCAGATCTTTCTTTGTCGTTGTGTGTGTTGGTGGGCGGGGGTGGGGGTGTGTGCACATGGGTGGGCGTATTCGTATGTTTGTTTGTGTTTTAATTTCATGCTAATACAAGCCTTGCATATAGTAGGATATTTTCAATAATATAGGCCCGGAACTGTACATGGTAGGGGAAAATTAAACAGTGTAAATATTTGATGGATAGGGACGTGGCTGTATCGGGTCTCAGTTGGTGTGTCCACCTAAGATTTTCTTAATGCGCATGCACCCCGGATTGAGTAGTTCCATTTGCACCCTATGTTGAAAATGTTTACAGAATTTATTTTATTCTTAATGTATGCAGGGGCTTCTTCCTGACAACATATAAAACATTCGCTGCGAGATATGTTTGTAATGTATGGAAATTGTAATCGTTTCTCACAGTTACCATAGTTCTTTTCGATCGTATTTGTTTAAAGGTAGTTAGATTGAAATGGAACCAACAAGAAGTGCATTTAAATACATGTAGTGGGGACATGTTATATACCAAACGAAATGGCGTGCATTTCTATATACAACGGGGTGTATGTGATTGTGAATATCTGATTAAGGTCAACCTGGTCAAAAGGTCACAGAGTACAAACTTAAAAGCCGGATTCTGTTTTCCGGATGCTAACTAGAAAAATTGACCTTTCAGACTCCAGAAAAAATGGCGTCTGTCATGGCGGCCATTTTGTTTGATATGCCCCAGACTATAGTATAGTACAGAATGTTCTATACAATCCATCACAAATAGTATGCACATATATTCATATACAGCTGTTTACAGTGAATTCCCCCCCCCCCCGCAAGTCAGGGGGGAGTCGGAAAAAATTGCAGGCACGTATGCTGATTTTTGACTTTCGACCCTTGTTGTGACCAACCCACCTCCGCGTCCATTTTTTTCCGTTTTCGGCAGGTTTTTTCCGACCATTTTTGGACACCCACCCCCTTTTAACACTAAAACAGAGATTTGCGGGGGGAAATTCACTGTAAACAGCTGTATATGAATTTCAGTGCACACTATTAGTCATGGATGTTAACATTGACATGTAAATAGGAACGAGTCATTTTGGGGTCATTCGGTCAAAAAAGACATAGCTGCCAGAAGCCATCTTGGAATTCAAAATTCAATCCATTATCATGGGCTACAGGCTATACTGTTTGTATAATATTTTTGAGTTGCGGAAAAAATTGTTTGTTGGTCCTATCGACCACCCACCCACCCTGGCATATGTGCCCGGAAAAAACTGTTTTTCCACCCCCTGCGCAAATCTTTGTTTTAGTGTTAAAAGGCGGTGGGTGTCCAGAAATGGTCGGAACTGCCGAAAACGGAAACAAATTTGGACGATGGGGTGGGTGGGTCCCAACAAGGGTCAAAATTAAAAATCAGCATACGTGCCTGAACATTTTTTCCGACCCCACCCCCCCCCCCCCCGGACGCATAATTTTTTATCTTTTGTTGTGAAGTTTTGTGTCAGATTTATCATTGCTTTGTTCACTTAATTGATCCAACGCTCTAATATATACATTGGTCTCATTGTTGAACGGTTTGATCGAGGTTGGGCGAGATATTACCCCAGTAAAAAAATTAAAAACACAAACCCTGTCTCTGAGGACAAAATTTAATACATGGCAAGTAAGATGAAGTGGCTTTATTATATATGGCAGGATAACCTCCTTAATACATGGTATTAACTGTGTTCACAACATGACCGTATTATATTACCATAGTCGTATGGTATTGTTTCGCCATGTGTGGTCTTAATACAAACCCGATTCGGATACGACTAAACTGTTATCCGAAACGACAGCATGCATGTTCGTGTGATGGACTTATGTATACGTCATTTTCATTCGACTTTTTGAATGAGCAAATTTGACTGCTGAGATGACTGTTCAATTAATTTAATTAAGGCACCCATAATATATGTGTATACATGATTCGAAAATGGTACGGACTCATATTCAGATGAGATAAGTAGTTCAACTCATCAGTCTCAGATACATACGAAACACGCGAAAACTCACCAGAACTCTATAAGTACTATGGATATTTACTGCACAGAAGATCCGGTGTTACTGACTACTTGATCCGCCCCTTGACATCTATCCGGATCGAAAGTGGTCCCACCATATTGAGAATGACATTAAATATGTTCAATCCTTTGCTTCTTTGACAAAATCAATTATATACCGTCCACTGCAGCAACTCGTGTGTAGATTTGTATGTCTATAGCATGATTTTGCGATGTGTGTGATTTAGAATGGGGATAAACATGTTGTCTGCTTGATTTGGGACGTTTTTCGGTAGGTTTTCCGATGCAAAATATCCGTTTGCGCCGGTATTTAAAACTGTATTTTCCATCTAAAAACTCCACCGATAATCGTCCCAAATCACCAGAAAAAAATGTTTATCCTCAACATATCTGACGCCCGTTGTATTACCATATCAGGAATAGACTAACTAGAACGCTCCTTATTATTCTTTTCTCTGTGAGAACAATCAGTACCCAACTTATCTATGACTTGACCAACATCTATACATCGATTTCCAAACTATTAGTGCGGACCCCTATTGAGATAATGGCTCCCGGAGCATCAGTATAATGATATCCAGTCTGACTTTGCTCAACTATAGTTTTCGTGTTCAATCCTGAAAACTAATGAGAACATTTTAATGAGAATTTACGCCGCCAAATACCGAACATTGTGACTTTTCGATGCTGAAAATTTGAGAAATGTTCTCAGGGTGTTTAGATGCCGATGCACATTACATGGCCATGGCTCGTTCATACTTCCAAATATTTGGAAGAAGGTAAAGATGGGTCGCTAAATACACGAATTGCTGATCGAAAAAAAACAACATTTGTATACCCTGAAAAATATTTCCAAAGTAATATCATTTTGCAAGCTGTTCCAATCGTTGACATATAAATTAAACGCTCTTTATTTGCCAAATCAGGAATAGATCCCGCAATCACACAGCCGCAAAATTATTATATTGTTATGACATTAATTGTTATTTATTTGGGAGAACGCTCTTTATTCTTCTATTCTGCTCTGAAGAAAAATCGGCTCAAACTAATCGGTGACTTGAGTAGGTCTTTCTGTGAGTCCGTCTGTCCAAGTTTCCTTCGACGTGAACCAGCTAGTGTAATATGTTGGGATAATTCTGGTTTTACGTCGAAGTCTCGAAATCAGACTTTACGCCCATATCCAGTCACTTTAATCGATTTTTAATATTGGTGATTAAATACACAAAATGCCGACAATCTTAGTATAATCTGAAATGTCTTGCAAAAAGTGGTCGCAAATTTGAAGTTCTTTTCAATCTTTGATATATAACATACACACTCTTTATTGTTTCATATAGTCTGAAGAAAATCGGAACAGAACTTGGTATGACTTTCTGAAACACATGAAGTCCGTATACAATTAAATGACCAATATCCGGTGAAGTTGAACATCGATTCCATGGCATTAGTGTGGACCCCTATTGAGATAA
The DNA here is from genome assembly GCA_032622095.1 of Siphonodentalium dalli. Lineage (NCBI taxonomy): Eukaryota > Metazoa > Mollusca > Scaphopoda > Gadilida > Siphonodentaliidae > Siphonodentalium > Siphonodentalium dalli. The sequence goes on from CP136069.1 coordinate 201,991,560, forward strand.
TGATTCCAGGAGCACCGTTAACGATGTCCTACCTGACTTGACTCCACTATAGTTTTCGTTTTCGATGTTGAAAGCTAATGATTACATTTTAATAAGATATTTACGACGCCAGTTATCGACATTTGTGACTCTTCGATGCTGAAAATAATGAGAAATGTCCGTGATATGTTTAGAGCGTGTACGCCCTCCGTTACAAACTATATACACACATTAAACGGGAATGGCTCACATGAACCTCCAAATGTATCGACGAGTAATAGACAGAGAGTTTCAATTGCACTATCCCATACGAAATGTTTGATGCCTTCGATTTGGTATCACGGTTGGACCACCGCAGAAACCCCATTCTGAAGTGTAACAATCCTGGCGTTTTGTGGCCGCTTAGACTCCAGACAAGATGGCGTCTGTCAGGCCGACCATTTTGCTTGATATGCACCATACTATAGTATATACATGAAGTACAGAATGTTCCATATAGGCGGTCATGCTTTCCACGCGATTCGCCAGAGTTATACACCAGATCTAGAATTGAGCCAAAAACCAGACTAAGAGAACATTGACTTCGGGTGTAGCCCGAAAAATGCATGGATATATATATTTGTCTCCCTGATGAACGGTTTGAATGAGGTTGGTCGAGACACCCCAGTTAAAAAAAACAGAAACACTGTCTCTGATGACAAAATTTAATGCATGGCAAGTAAGATGAAGTAGCTTGAATATAGATGGGCCTTTTCGCCATATACACACCTGATTACGATACGACTAAACTGATATCCGAACCAACAGTATGCGTGTTCTTGTGATCAGGGCCTTATATAATCTTTCATTCGCCTATTTGTTTGAGCAAATTTGACTGCTGAGATGGATGTTCAATTAATTTAATTAATCTATCCATAATAGATGTGTATACATGATTCGATAATGGTATTCATATTTAGAGGAGATACGTCCAACTCATTAGTCTCCGATACACACGAAAACACGCGAAAAAGCACCAGAACTATATCAGTACTATTGATATTTACACCACATAAGATCCGGTGTTATCGACATCTTGATTCGCGACTTTGACATCTATCTGGATCGATAGTGGTCCCACACCCACCATATTGAGAATGACACGTGCTTTTAAACATATGTTCAATTATATGCCTCTTTGATAAAGTCAATTATATACGGACATATTGTCGGCAGTGTGGAAGGCCGCTGATTATGTTAGTTAATAGATTTTCTTGAAAATTTGAGAGAGCAAAACAGAAAAGACTATTGAAATAATTCGCTAAATATTGGTAAATGGTTAAATCTGGGAAAACCGACTGACATCGGGTGGGTAAATATTCCGTCTTCGTATGGTTCCTTGTCAGTTTTACATTGAGAAACACAATATTCGCATATTATATGCGTGAAAATTATTTCCCATTCTGTCCGGTTTGGTGATACCTTCCGGGTCGGTGATACCAGGTACACGGGTTGTAGTTTGCAATCCTAAAATTATATTTCTTTGTTGGTCAAATTTGATAACTCATTTTGGTGTAGATCATACCACAAAGCTCTACTGCATGTGGTTACGCCCACACATTCACATAATATTCCACCTGTTCATTTAAAGCCTGGGAAGTTTTTTTTTTTCTACATGACGAGAAATTTATAACATTGAAAAAAGCAACGCATGTAATATATTTCTTTATTAAAACCTGTCCAACAGTTCAGATGCCGCTTCTTGTGTATACTCATACGCAAATTTCCTTTACTTGACTGACCTCTTGGTGCAGTATTGACTAGATTATGGAGCCTTTATTCAGCGTCAGAGGCGCCTGCGGCCCCTTTGTGCGCTAGGAGCCTGCGACACCTTTGCGCACACTTTTATCATTTTGAAGATTTTAATTAAAAAAACAAACTTTTTATTAAATTTAAAACAAACACAAATTAATTTACATTTTGTGTCTTCTTAGATTCAACTCCTTTCTCAATTTAACAACACAATATTTTCTACTTTTTTTTAATTACATTTTCTTATTTTTAAAATAAACTTTTGAAAACCTGACGCTGTTATACCATCCTCCTAGTTACCCCGAGTCACCACACATAATTTTATTGAAATCGGTCCAGGGTCTGGGAGAAAAGTTGCGAACAGACAGACGGGACAGACAGATAGATAGACAGATCGTATACTATTTTGTATAAACATATATACATGTAAATACACAACATTTTGTTTTTTCGTGTAAACCATCTTGCAGAAAATCAATCACAAACAAAGTGATGAACAGCACGTGAATCTCGTGTTGAGAGACATGCCATTTGCAAGATTGATTGAAACCCAGAATGATATCGGATTAGTGGTTCATAAGCGATACCTGTTTCTCATTGAAATAAATCCCATGAGCGTGCACGCATTCGCGATAATTAATGGCGTGTCAATAAGCGTAATATCGGCATGCCTTCTGGTCCGATTGGTAACAGGGATGTTTGACTGCATGCTTATATCACCGAATACAGGTGTCAATTAGCTGGCCACGACAAAAACGCCCATAAGACCCGGTTTGGCTGGACCACCAATATAGGTTTAAACCAGGTTTAAACTCGGAGGTTTAAACTTGAGATGACGAATCCGGCCTTTAAGTCAGAGCGTATGATGTGGACAGTTTAAGTCAGAGCGCCTAGGGTGGACATTTTAAGTCAGAGCGCCTAGTGCGGACAGTTTAATTCAGAGCTCATAATGTGGACAGTTTAAGTAAGATCGTCTGCTGTGGACATTTTAAGTAAGCAAATCTCCAACTTTGTCTGCATGATATTTGAATATTATGCAATTCCGGAATTAATTGTGTTCTTCAATCGATTTCCGCCTCTTGTGTGATACCGTCGTACATCGAATATTGTATCGTTCCTTTCAACTTTCATATCGATATCCGACGATCCTTGTGTGGACCATAGATGCGTCGCGTCAGAACTAAAGTCTTCTATCTCATTATGTTCATTTTTGTGGTAAATCGAGATTTAAGTATTCTAAGCACGTTGGAGATAGAACAATGTGTTTAACCCTTTACCCAACAGAACGCCCAGAAACGCCCTAACAGCCTAAATTATCTTCGGTCTGTCTCAATAAAACCATGGAAATATGGGTATCATTGGAACCGGCTCATTGAGCACATTGTGATAGTTACAGTTATGCCCTGTGCCAATGCATTCTCTTATATATGCGAGTCGACCATAGGTCGCCTCGCATATATAAGAGAATGCATTGGCCTAAAAAAAACTTTTTTTTAACACTTTTTACCATTTTTTCTTTAATATGTGTTAAGCCAATGCATTCTCTTATATATGCGAGGCGACCTATGGTCGACTCGCATATATAAGAGAATGCATTGGCACAGGGCCCTTCTGTTGGGTAAAGGGTTAATATGTTCTGCTTTTAGTCCGTGGTATAGTGGTGCTCGTGTTTTTCAAATATAAAACGTGCACAAATCCCGAATCACGCCATTTACTGTGTAATTATCCCAGAAATAAGATGTTCACACCTGGCAGTGAGAAAGCATTATTTCTAACTAGTCACTTCGCTGGCACTCTGCCAAGTTCGGTTCCATTGCTTTCTACTGAAGATCAGCGATACAATATTTTGGCACTGAAATTCATTTAATCGCGTGGTATAACAAAAATAGATCAATTCGTCCACAGTGGAGATATAACAATATAGCGCTGCCCAAAAAGTTAGTTTTTGAGATGGATCAGATTTCCACACCTCTCATTAAAATTTAGTAAGCCACATTTTATCAAAATAGATGGTACATGTACGATGAATGTTGAATGTGTCCACATGTATCCGACAATCCTACATACGTACCTAGAAATATCAATATGTTACGCAAGAAGCGTATTGATAATAAAGTCATCCTCTGTGACCGTACATGCTAACCGATTTATACTGAAACGATACGAACTCCGCGAACGATAATGCAAATAAAACAGGCATATAGAGCGGGTGGGAGATTGTGCGGGTGCCATATTCAAAGGAATTTTACTGTATATGTGGCGAAGTTGAAACAGTATCACACTTCTTGCACTATTGCCCAGTCTATGAAGCCGAAAGAGACATAATTATGTCTCAGCAACCTTAATAATTTGGAAACAAAAACACTCTTTGAAGATTCAAAATCACTTCCCTTATATCCATAAACATTGAGATATTCGCTAACATTCAGAAATATATAGAACTAACTGGCAGATTCAAGCCAGATTATGCACAAACCTGATGTATACGACCTTAGGCTATGCCTGGAACAAAATTAAAAACACATTAAATTCAAAATTGAATTATGTGTAATATCGATCCCAAAGTACCCTGCCAAAACCTGCTCCGATTGGAAGGGGGCTGTCATGCACATTATAATTAACAATAACAACTGTAATTGCATTGAGCTATATACATTCATATACACTGAATTGTACTTTCTATTTTTGTTTTTACGCAACGGCTACCATTCAATATTTTATATGTGTAGGAGATGGCTTAAGATAAGCACTATGCTTACTGTCAAATCATATTATAACCATCAATATCTTTCATCATCATACCGTGAACTTTGTACATTATATATTGGCTAAAATAAAATATGTTAAAACTAAAGGAATTTTACCTAAAAAATAATCTGATGGAGCAGTGGCATGGTATTGTCGAATGTTTTGAACTATATCCAGTGGTTTTAACTCCGACATCTATTGTATATAGTGTTTTTTTACATAGGGGACTTTGTTGTCGATACAAGGTTTTGTGATGGTCTACTACATGTAACTTTGTATACACACCATTAAATGAGCCATACATGTAGACGTCATTATGTGTATTTATTTAATTTGAAGTTATGACCCTTATATAGCGTCAAATAAGCCTAGCCCTGTCTCGCCGTCACGTATGACCGATATGACTGGTCTTTGGCATATTCGTTGACGACCATCCACATCCACATGTAATAGGTTTTGTCCGGTCAGCGAAAATCGGACGAAGACATCTTTCGAAGTAGTCACCATGAGATGCATCATTACATATTCATAGTGTTCTGTTCGTGCTGCATTATGGGCATAATGTAAATTATATGTATCACACAAAAGTGACCTATTTGGATTCGAATACAGAGATCCAAAGTTGGCGCAGACACATTTTCACTATAAGGGCCACAACTCTGCAACAAATGAATGGATGAAACCCTTCGCATGCGCGTGCCAATTGACTTGACTTGGAAGGCATTTCGTTTGCATATGCTAATGCAAAGGGATCGGGGAACAAGTTTTTTTCAACTCATGAAACCCCTGTCCCAATAAAACCAACCAAGGATACAAACTGTTAACAAGATTCGAGATGAACATATTTACATGCATGATTATGGTCCGTGGTGTAGCGCCGTCCATGGCATGGTGGGTTATGGTTGATTTGGTAGAGGCCCCAACCCCCACCCCCTGGAATACGGAATACCAGTTAACAGCCATATGGCCAAATTTTCTATTGCCGTACGAACGCCGGTCATCGCGCAGTGTCCAAGTCTAAACTGACCTAAAATGACGATGAATGACGATCTGTATATCAAACCGTGAATTTATGATTTATTGTGACAAAAATCGCATTTATATTATTATTATGATCATTTTTGGAAGGTTGGCGTACGAATACCGGTATTTTTGGAATATAGAATACCTCCTAACAGAGGTGCCGGAATACGGCGTACCTCATAACAGGGCATGGAATACGGCGTACGAAAGGGGGTGGGGGCCTCTTGGTATCTATAACATTTTGGTGGAGATGGTGTGATTCTGTGTTGGTTTTAACTAATGTCGGAGCATTCCATTACCATGGTGATCCAAGGGTAATTGACATATCCGACCCACATGCTGACTGCGAGAAAGAGCTCCAAGTAACGAGCTTAATTACATACGCACGAACGGAACCTAAGTATATATACACAGCTAAACATCGACTGCAGAAGATAATAATACTCTCAACATAGATCGTTTGCATATGGATGTACATAGGTACATAGCAGGTTCCGGTTAAAACACAGACTCCACAGTTATGCAGTAGTGCGTCTGGAGTATTTGGTATATTGTCTATTACCACCAGCATAACTACGTCAGTCTCACCCAATCACGACCTCATCAGATCAGGAAAGCGATGTATCCTATCAGGAGATTGTTGGAATGTCTTTAAAATGGTAGATGCGTTACATCGCTAAAATAACGCTTAAACATTGTCTACCATACTGTCATACTGCATGCATTCAATGCAGGAATTATTTTCAGCCACACACAGCTAACTGTTGCTGGTGGTAATAGATAGCACCGACTCCAAATACTCCATACTACAACTGTATAGATGTGGAGCCTGTGTTTAACACATTCGTATATACGTGTTCGTATAATTATGAAATTAGCAAACACCCTAAACAGTCAAAATAATTCCTGTTGTATTGCATACTGCACATTATGTGTATTTTAACCAGATCATATGTACTTACCAACACTATCAGAACAAAGAGATGTGCCCGGTCTTCCGAATGTTAATAAGACACACGTCCAGCGTTGTCACCATTATACATGTCATATGTATGACTACCAATATTATGGTGCCCTATATTCTTGTCGTCTGCATACTGTCCGGTTATACGTGAGAAGCCAAGCCTGCAAATAGTGTATCTGTCATTTGCAGAATGAGGTCCCCATAAGGTGAATTTAGTTATGCTATCATGCATGGCGTCTAGCGTCACCAAATTCACCATCTGGATACCTCATTCTGCTTAGTAATTAACTACTATGGGAGACATATGATCAGACTGAAGTTCCACAGTTGAAGAATGGGATGTTCATCCATTAGTCACCTCGATTATATATTTTATTTTCTGCATATTCGGAGATATAGAAATATCCCAGAAGGGAAGCGTATAAAACACAAGGTTAATTTGAGACTTGTGATCCTTCCCCGATGATGACGCCTTGTCAGGATGATGTCTCTAGAGGGTAAATGTGGTGATACTAGCTCGCCGTGCGGGATCGCAGCACTAAATTACCCTCTGTGTGCCTCATTCACACTATTTGTAGGGCTGTGAGAAGCCTTTCGTCAAAACGCCAGGTACGAATACACTCTTAACCAAACACGCCTGCACGGCTATGCATATAGTCATGTAACGAGGATAATATATGTGTGTAAACACGAACTTTAAACTTCGTTCTTGTTAATACAACCATAATAATTGTGCATTGTCGTGTCAAATGTTAGGACTCCCTTCGTAGATTTGATTGCGACGCGTGTTTTAAAGAGAGCATAGCGGTGTACACGTCTTTAATGACTCACATTACAAATAGAACAGGTCATGCAGGCGTACCGCGACAGTGGGTTTCGTCATAGTTGCAACAGTTACATGAGTTGTGGCTGCAAATTGTATTCGCGGAAATTTCACGGTGGATACTTTATAACATAAAGAGCGTTTATATTTAACTCGCATGGAACCCAAAAGCTGGTAGTACTTTATATAGCTTGAAAAAGTACAATATATCGTACTTGCGCGAAACTAACTTAATGCGTTACTGTTATTGATGAGACAACACCAATACGATTTGAAAGTATGTAATTGACGTGTACGATCTATATGTTAAACTCGGTACCCAATATACCGAAGGATGTGAGGCTTTCTTGCTTATTTTCTTTCAACTTTCTGAATGATTCTGAAACTGCCTATACAGCAAGGTGCTATGTCTGTCATTAGCTTATGTCATATTACGGTGGGCAAGATGTGGTACCTTTCGTCGTGGACTCAAGAACCATTGTGCATCCCACATTTACTCACATATTTGGGTACAAACAGCTGTGATTTCTAATAATTCAATATTCATCTTTGGTTGAAAACGAAGTTTCTACCATGAACTGTATCATAGGGGCACAATATATATGTCAGCCAATACACGATATAACTGTTCCCAACACTGTTAAAATATTCCGTCCCAAAAACTGACGATGTTCCGGTTACAAATTTGAACATTGTGTCGTAATCATTAACTGTTCTGTAATTTTAATACAGATTATTAAACGAGTCACGTTGTTATAGCCTATTTTGTTTGTATATTTCAAAATATACCACGAGATAGTTCTACCATATTTTATTGTGAATTGACTGTGAACGTCACGCCACGTGAAACCAATTTTGGCAATTAATTTCACACGAAAATAACACAACTATGACTCCAATGTCTAGAGGGAGGACCCGATCGATAACAGATCTCGCCATTAGCTGCTACACTGACTTGTCTCTCGTTGCAACAGTATTGTCAGTTCGCTCCAATGGTAGGGTATTAATTTAACTCATTAAATTTTGACGAACAATGGAATGACTGCTAATGAGAATGAGGGTCGTGATACACAATGAGATGAAGCTAGATTCAGTTGAATATTTGATGAGTTACTGACATATATGTCTAGTACGATAGGGTGCATATTTATGTATGCCACACTGGCTGCTGAGTGATCGGTGACAACGTGTTGAAGGTCACATGTATTTGTCATTTGATTTTTCTCCAGAAGATAGTTTTTAATTTGGTTCGTTAATGGTCATCAGAGAATGGATCGGGTGGAGATACACGGTGACATAGCTGCCAATGAGAACATACCTCGAGCGTGTTGGAACCATATACACCAGCATAAGCTATGTGTCATTTCACCCAAACCCTTGGGTGTTTATTTCACACCACTTTCTGGGATAACCTGTGTGTCGACTGAGAACATGCGTGCCAATTGAGGAGAACACGCGAAGGATTTGTGTAAATGTTAGCCCAAACGACATTTCGAAGTAACGACTGCTTTGTTGTTTATTTCGAGGAATAATACCGCATCATATGAATTCAGCCCAAATATATTGACAGGTGTCAAGGGTCTAACTCTATACTGAGCAATAAAAAACTAATATAATAAATACCGAGTATATTTAATTTTAACGCCAATGGGTCGTTTATGTGCGTTTAAGAGTGTATTTATGCTTAAAGCAAAGTGAAATAACGATCTTAAAATGAATTGGCCGGTATATTTTATTAGTTATCAGGGTTACCAGGGTCGTAGTTGCATAAATTACAATATATTTTTATGCTAAGATAATTGCGTGGTAATTTGTTAGTTAATGGATTGATCGGTGATCATGTTAACACAAATCCCATATATGGACATTCCAAATATGGCAGGTGACTTGCGCATGCGCAAAACAGATACAATGGTCTAATTCGCGGAGGCGATGTGCATTTTAATTCTTTCATTACGACTGTTTTGGCGTCCTAATCTATTAAAATATTCTTCTATATCTTGGAAGGTGTTCTGGAAGGATTATTTCAATATGTGTAAATCGGATTAACCTTCCAAAAAGATGAGTTTGACGCCTGTATTTCTTGGCATGAATATTAACGAGCGCTCGTCTGCAAGTAGGTCATCTGGATTCGGAATTGGCGTGTTTTTGTGAAAATGTCAAATTCAATTTCTTCCATCTAAAACATAATTACGCGCTGGACTCGGTCATTTTAGGAACATATATGTATCACACGCACATACACCAAGTCTCAGCCTAAAAGTTTGAAAAATGACAGTTTTATCGACATAAATCTATGTTAATGGTAAATTCCATGTTAAATTTTATCATTGAAAAAAATTCATTTCTTCCATCTAAAACATAATTGCGTGCTGTACTCTGTCATTTTACGAATATGTAGCTATCCCACCAACACACTCCAAGTCTCAGCTTAAAATTTTGAAAAATGACAGTTTTATCGACATAAATCAATTTTAATGCCAATAATGGCAAATGGAGAGTTAAATAAATTTTAGGCCAATTAGGGCCCTGCGAATGTTTTCTGACCTGTTCTATATTGGTCACTAGAGTTCATATTTGACCGGTTACACCTGATAATTATGCGACAGTATAGTCGCGTTACTTTATAGGTCAACATTGGTCATTATCACCGGACAAATTTATTTTGGTCTATCGTATCAACCCCTATTTTCTCCCGCGCGTAGCCTGACTACCGCTATTCTCAAAGTAATTGACCAGAAAAACGGGGTGATACCCCGGTCATGACCACGGTGATACCGGTAATAAACGGTAGCTGTATCGAGGCGGTCATGGCAGTGGAATTACGGTATTGGGCGATGATACCGCGGTCTTTTAGCGGGCACCGCATTAATTTTTTTGAATACCGCAGTGATTTTCATGGAACACTTTGAGGGGAGGTATTTACTCCACATACGTTAACAAGCGGTATCAGTACCGCGGTATTGGAGGATACCGCGGTATAGTACCGCAGTATTAACGGGGTGACACCACGTTGCTGGTGGTCAATTACTTTAAGTATAGCGGTAAGTGTCAACATTGGTCATTATCGCTCCACTAATTTGTATCGTTTCATCGGTATGAATTCCATATCCAATTATCCACATATAACCAACCCAACCTCTAATCCCGGTCCAATTTATTTATTTCTTTCATCGGTATATTCACGTAACGTAATATTTTATCACGTGATATTTGTACTTATATGTCTATGGTATTACTATAGTATACTGTATACGTATATCAATTGCTATTCCTATCTATATAATCCTGGTGCCATCTATAGAGATAGATAATTTCAGACTCGGTACAAACCACTTTTTCTCCGAGTCCATATAACCAATTTAACCCAACATCTTATAGATGACTATTCTGGCACTATATAGAGATGTCAGACTAAGATTCTGACACCCCCCTATTTTATAGCCATGTTGCAACAGTAGAGTTCAGATGCATATTATGTCAACATCGGTCGTTATCGCTCTACAAATTTATATCGGTTCAACCCTTAGTTCCCTGTATCGCCCACCCCTCCCTCAGTTTATTTTTTCAGTTGTATTATAGTCTCATTACGTACACATTTTATCTTTTCTAACTTTTGCTTCAACGCGTTGAGTTCCGCTGCAGACAATATAAAACTGACAACATTTTGAAATGTAAGCAGGCTTCAAACTCATCTTATCCAAGAAAAACTCTGGTTACATAAGAAATTTGTGTATAAGGTGTACGCGCATTTGTCGCGTTAAAAACAAAAGGTCCCAAGTCAAGGTCCAAATCCCCAACACACTGATGTGAGGTTTAACTCCATCTACATACAGTAATGTCCAAAGTAATTGATCACTTAACCACAGCAAAATAATGGGTATTTTTTCATGATTTTAAATCCTGAAAAATTACCCATAATTCTGCTGTGGTTAAGTGGTCAATTACTTTGGGCATTACTGTAACCAATATAAGGATTTGAGGTGTAATAATAACTCAATCCTCATACAGTAATGTCCAAAGTAATCGACCACTTAACCACAGCATAATTATTGGTAATTTGTCAGGATTTTAAATGCTGAAAAAATACCCATAATTCTGCTGTGGTTAAGTGGTCAATTACTTTGGGCATTACTGTAACCAATATAAGGATTTGAGGTGTAATGATAACTCAATCCTCATACAGTAATGTACAAAGTAATTGACCACAGCTGAATAATGGGTAATTTGTCAGGATTTTAAATGCTGAAAAATTACCAATAATTCTGATGTGGTTAAGTGGTCAATTACTTTGGGCATTACTGTAACCAATATAAGGATGTGAGGTTTAATGAGAACTCCATCCACATAACTAATAAATATGTGTGAAAATTAAACAAAACAAAAATAAATTCCATGATGGCGTCCAATATGGACTGCCTAATTCTGCTCCAAAACATGTTTATTGAATATATGGTTGTTTATTGGGGGAAACTGATTATTTCAATGATATTTTCATTAACTGCATGGGATCCAAAACCCGACTTACGGGAGCTCGCTTCGTGCACGACTGTATCTTAAGCATATGTGCATATTTAATGAGCCAACAATTGGAATCCAAATAGAGAAGATTGGCACGTCGACCCTGCGCATAGACATCATTGATGATCTCTATGGGAATCAAAATTGACATTTAATAGACAATTTCGATTAACCGCAATAACTTAAGGAATCTCTAATTATGATTAAGCCCAATGAGAATGCAATAAGACATTTCTTATTACCCTTAACCGCAATTACTTCCCATTGCACTTTAGCACAATTAATATCTCCCCCCCCCCAACAGCTTATCAATACCACTCAGGACAGTGGGTGTTTTTCCTCAATTAATTGAATTTCTTGTTAGTGACCATAAATCTATACCTTCGGTTTTGCCGAATAACCGAACAAATGTTGTCAACTGTTTCCACGTTTATTCTCACTTATACCGTGTTTATATCCGTTTTATCCTATTTGTTGTTGTGTATTGCATTACTTTGATAAAGTCTGCGCTTGTGTTATTCTCACAAAAGGTAATGCGTATTTACATTTCACAATTCCGCCTTACAGTCTGCGAGTGCGACGGAAAAAATTTCCACATGTCCGAGCGCCATTGGCATTGATTCCTTAAATACGAGACTATTTAATCGAATGAGGTCAAATATTCGCATATAACTTGACTCATATGTTATTCTGCACAATTCTGGCCAGTGCCGACTTTCATTTCGCATTACTTTCGTTTTTATCGAAATATAACCGTTTTCTATGGAGATTCCCATGTAAATTTGTTCAACCAAAAAAATTCATAGTTTTGCCAATTTCAAGCTAGTTTAATACTTTATAGCATGGTCAGGGCATAATCTGGCCTATCGAGTGATGGTAGACGTTCCTTCAGTGTGCACAACAAATATTTGGTCCCAACGAAGCAGGCTAAAATCCTGAAATTTGTCAATTGACTTTGAGTGTGAAGAAAATATTCATTTAAACTTCCAAAATTGGTTGAAATATGCTCAACAACATTCAGTTGAATGGTGACATTATTTATAGTCACCGACTAACTTCCACGATGAATAAAATTTGTTTTTATTGATGACAATTATGTCGCGAGTCATAAAAATGTTAATTTTCTGAAGAAAAAAAATTCATTGTTTCGCCAATTTCAAGCTAGTATTGAGCATGGTCAGGCCATTACATATAATGATTAAGATTGCTAAAGAACTGAAATAATGAAATGGGAAACTTTTACTGACATCTGGTAAGGATTGAGGAGCAGAGGCCACCCCCACCCCCATGGAAGACGGAATACCACTTAACACAGAAGTTGGAATACGGAATACCATATGGAATACATAAAAATATATGAAAACTTCATTTTTTGGAAGGTCGGCGTACGAATACCGGTATTTTTGGAATACCGAATACCTCCTAACAGAGGGGCCGGAAATACCGCGTACCTCATAACAGGGCATGGAATACGGCATACGAAAAAGGGGGGTGGGGGCCTCATGCTATGGAGCTTCCGAGCCTCCCAATATATTGTCTGCTCCACATCTCAATAGAATTCAACAACATTCAGTTGAATGGTGACATTATTTATAGTCACCGACTAACTTCCACGATGAATCAAATTTGTTTTTATTGGTGACAATTTATGTCGCGAATCATAAAAATGTAAATTTTCTGAAGAAAAAAAATTCATTGGTTTGCGAATTTCAAGCTAGTTTATAGCGAACATGGGAACCAAGGTACAATTTATGCCATTTAGGCACACTTCAGAGTGAAATCTGGGCTTATATTTCGGCGAGAATCCAAATCTAGATTCTCGCAAATTACCCTGGATTCTCATGAAAAAGTATATATGGATTCTCGCAAAATCAGATGAAATATATGCCCTAGTGGAAATATAGCAAATCGTTTAATGCTTTAGAATTTTTTTTTTCGGAGATTTATATATATGTTTAAAGACATATTATGGAATTTGTCGGGAGCGAGAAATTGATAAGTTAGTGCTCAGGCACTTTTCCAACGTGGGGAATGTTATCATTCTACTAACATCACTGAAAATTTCCAAAAAGATCTACCACACCACTTCATATAGAACATCGTCTGAACTACTCCAAATTGTAAATATTTACATCTCGATTCGGGGCGCAACTATCGGCTGTAATTAAACAAAAATCATTTTGCCATCGAGAGTCATTGCATTTAACTAATATATAAGAATGACGTTGTGTAACATCCATTTGGATTAATATTCGTAACAAATAACTACTTTGAGAAAGATTATTCTTAATTTCTATTTATTTGATCACTCTGCCCGGTGTCTGCCGGAGTGTTTCACATCACTTTAATCAAGGAAGACTGTTAAGAAAAACTGCATTTCAAGACCACCAAACAACTTTCCTTTTTAGGGCCACCACATCTTCCAAATATATACTTCTTCCATTTTGCTATCAAAGACCGAAAAATGTCGTTAAACTAGAGATCCAAATACCCCCTAAGGGCCCCTCTATCTTGAGATATTAAAGACCGAAAAATGTCGTTAAACTATAAAGACCGAAAAATGTCGTTAAACTAGAGATCCAAATACCGCCTATATCTTGAGATATTATAAAGACCGAAAAATGTCATTAAACTATTAATTGTTGTTGCTGTTGTTTATTAGGGTTTATCGTCATTCTAGCCGCTAGGCCACACACGACGTTGTCAATTTTACGGGTGGAGGAAAGACCACGCAGAGGCTCAATTTCACCGGGAAGTTGTTCCACTGCGTGAAGAAACCATGGACCCCCGGAAAGCAATTGACAAACTTGCCCAGATACACGATCCGGTCACCCTCCCTATGGTGGGGTTAGAACCAGCTTCGTCAGCGCTGGACGGCCTGGGACGACGTAATCCACCTGGCACTCTACCGACTGGACCACCGGGGGCCCCTATTAAACTGTTAAAGACCGAAAATGTCGTTAAATTGTAAAGTTTGAGCTATTGCCATGGCTTTGTCGTCCGTGTGTATGTGTGTACGTAAGGCGTCAACAATGCAGGCTACAGGTCGTACCTTTGGTCGGATCATTATGAAATTTGTCATAGCTGTTGACATCAACATTTAGACCAGATTATTAATTTTGGGATCATTCGGAAAAAAAACATGGCCGCCAGTGGCCATCTTGGATTTCAAAATTCAATCCATTAGCACGGGCTACAGTTCGTAATGTTTGTCTGATCATCATGAAATTTGTCAAGAATGTTAATAATGACATGTAGATGGGAACGAGTCCTTTTGGGGTCATTCGGCCAAAAAACATGGCCGCAGCAGCCATTTTGGATTTTAGTCTTTATATGACTAAATCTTTAGCACGGGCTACAGGTCTTAACTTTAGTCTGATCATCATAAAATTTGTCATGGCTGTTAAAATTGGAATGTAGATGGGAACGAGTCATTTTGGGGTCATTCGGACAAAAAACATGGCCGCCAGTGGCCATCTTGGATTTCAAAATTTAATCCATTAGCACGGGCCACAGGTCGTACTGTTTGTCTGATCATCATGAAATTTGTCATGGATGATAATATTGACATGTAGATGGGAACGAGTAATTTTGGGGTTATTCGGCCAAAAAACATGGCCGCCAGCAGCCATCTTGGATTTTACTCTTTGTATGACTAAATTCTTTAGCACGGGCTACAGGTCGTACTTTCAGTCTGATCATCATAAAAATTGTCAAGAATGTTAATAATGACATGCAGATGGGAACGAGTCATTTTGGGATGATTTGACCCAAAAACATGGCCGCCAGCAGCCATCTTGGATTTTACTCTTTGTATGACTAAATTCTTTAGCACGGGCTACAGGTCGTACTTTCAGTCTGATCATCATAAAATTTGTCAAGAATGTTAATAATGACATGTAGATGGGAACGAGTCATTTTGGGATCATTTGACCCAAAAACATGGCCGCCAGCAGCCATCTTGGATTTTAATCTTTGTATGACTAAATTCTTTATCACAGGCTACAGGTCGTACTTTTAGTCTGATCATCATAAAATTTGTCAAGAATGTTAATAATGACATATAGATGGGAACGAGTCATTTTGGGGTCATTCGGCCAAAAAACATGGCTGCCAGCAGCCATCTTGGATTTTACTCTTTGTATGACTAAATCATTTAGCACGGGCTACAGGTCGTACCTTTAGTCTGATCATCATGAATTTTTTCATGGCTGTTGAAATTGGAATGTAGATGAGAATGAGTCATTTTGGGGACATTCCGACAAAAAAACATGGCTGCCAGCGGCCATCTTGGATTTCCAAATTCAATTCTAAATCTTTCCATTCATTGCTCATCACACAAATTTAACTTCTTCTCAAAGTTGAGCTACAGTGTCATTGACACTTTCATTTGAGACATTAAAGAACGAAATATGTCGTTACACCATTAATGATCATTAATACATAATTTGTGTTTATGAAAGTCTGGTACAGACAGTTTGTTTCCAGTACATATTCATTGGAACGTAAACAATTATTCTCTGACAAATCATGTTAATATTGCCTTTCGTTACTGGTTTCCTTGACTCACATATCTCTCACTTCTTAATACTTATAATTAAAACAAATGTTCTGTGTTTTGTGTCACTTCTTAATAGCATTCTGTATTCTGCTATTGAAAAGAAAAACAGTTGTAGTATACCTTAAAGGTATGAAGGCCTTGGTGGGTATCATGTGAACATATTTCCACCGCTACAAACGAAATAATATTCAAATATAGACAGACTTTGTTAATATACAAATGAGAAATATCTCATAAACATTATGTTATAGTCGTAAATTTGCCGACTGTTATGTAAACAAAGCATAAAAAAGTTACTTTCCTGGTGTTTCTTTATATTATGATGGTAAACATAAAGAGCGTTCTTTGTTGCTCAATTCCTTATTTGGAAATAATAAAGAGCGTTTATACCATTTGTGTGTGATTAGCCAGTAGCATTATGCTGCCTTCTATAACACAATCAGACTCTTGTTTAGGTAAAATTTAGTAGGTCTTTATGTAAGCATGATGTTTAAGGGATTACAGTGCTCATGAAACAACAAAACTCTATCGGAAAGCCACCCCTATTGTGATCACAATAATCCAAGTCCCATAAAAATCGCGTAATAATTAAGCCGAGAAATAAATAAATAATACCGCCACCGGTTGTCGGCTATCTCCGTCGCAAAACCTCGCATGACGTCAAGCGAGGTAAACTAATTAAAAACACGGAATCGGAGTTATTTGTGTCTACCTATATGACGATGGAAAATCCGGAATAGACATCAGCTCGTGAGCGTGATGGAATTACTGCGGGGCATATCAATAGCATTGTGTACACATGGTTAATTGTCATCGCGCGGTGAGTTATATTCACTTGTGATTTGTCTTAAGCGCTGTTTGGAAAGTTATTGTTTTGACAAAAAAACTATAGAAGGCCGATTGAGCGGGGTAGGTAACAGCTTATAAAAACATGAGCAGGCATGTGAACTCTATTCGGGCGCGTGTTCACGATGTTGTTTTAATTTTCCGTATATATGCCCCGAGTGTCCCGTATTTACAATCATTCATTCGTAACATTGCCATATAAATGCAGTGTTTTCGGCTGTGGTCGGTCTAGTGACTCTCAGTTAGGTATAATGCTGTATTCATTTCCAAACGATGTTCGTTTACGTGCCATTTGGCGGGATTTCTGTGGGAAACCTGTTGCGCAATCACCAGAAACCGATTACATATACCAAATAAAGAGCGTTTAATTTGACAAGTCAGTCATGGTTACGAATACATACAATTGCAGTTAAAGTGGAGAGTATGTTGAATACATCACGATAACAACTATTCTTAGTCGATTCCCCATTTCCTTCACCATGGCTCCATAAAGAGCGTTCCATGTTAAGAGTTTTCCTAATATGGTACGAATAAAAAGAGTTTAATAAAGCGGAAATTGCTATGACTTGGAAGGATATATAAAGCATGCATATCGGAAGTTCGTGTACATGTATTGACCTGTATTGGTGTAATCAGTAAAACAAATCACGATGACAACTGTTCTAAGTCGAGTCCCTTTACCTTGACACAATAAAGAGCGTTCACTATTACGATATATTGCGAATAAAGAGCACTTGAATATGTGATTCCATATTAAACCGGATTATTATCCCTCCTTCAAAAAGTGTTATATATATATGATTGGATGTTTATAACCCTATTGTTATGCGTAATTGCCACATAGAGGTCTATTTATGACCTGGATATTCAATAGACCGCATCGCTAGAGTGCTAATTTAATAGGTCAATAACGATGCATAGATGTAGTGAATTTCCATCAGTGACAGTCGGCTAGATTGTTTTGGGGTGGGGGAAGCAATATTCCGAAATATATATAAACACCATATTGCCCAAATAATTACATGATTCATAACCAATGAAAAATGAACATATCATATTGGTAATGAATGACTTGATTATAATTGATTAAATCCGACAGCAATAAACCAATTGTGTGTTGTTTTACCACGTTACGATAATTAAAACGAAACGCTCTTTATTGACACACGACTAATGGCATCTGGAAATTGGAATGTTTACGAGATGATAATTGCCTAATAACTGTGCAAGTCTTCGCGTATATATGCAATCTTGATATGCATATATAATATAACTTGGACTATTCCGGTAACGAAAAATATATATAAACACGAGCACCCGTTTATATAGATAAATGCGCGCAAAACTGAATAATATACGGGCATGGCTTTATAGTAACAACACATCGCGATACATATAATAATAGTAATAATAACACGATAAAGATCGACATTTAATTACGAGAAAGGCGATGTTTCGGCGAAGTTTTGCATTCGCAGTGTGATAACGCGACAATCGTCAAAGGCCGCGATCGACTGCATGCAAACTTAAAATACCGCCGTCGCGTATCTATGCGTTGTCAATGAGTTACCACGTGATCGATCACGTGCTATGCTTCTGTTTACATGTGACAATCACGTGATCGGGCTGATGATCACGTGACTTCGTCTACAACAAAATCTTCGGCTAACTTCGGAATTTTTTTGAATCGTTATAAAAATAACGATTGGCGGCCGAATATTAGATTATATGCGCCCAATGGACATATTATATATATATTATCGGTATATTGAAAGAAAATAATATTGTTTTTTTCAGGACCGTATTCCTTTAAGGGATAGTGATCGTATATTTGAACCAAAATGTATGCGTTTTAATATTGATCTGTTTACGGTGTTTGGAACAAATATTTTCGACAACTAAACCCTCTCGTCCCTTTTATATAATTAATATAACATCCCTCATCCAATAATCTCCAAATTGCATATCTAATTTCAATCCTAGTTACACGTCACACCGCCCCTCATCATTTGCCAATTGTACACCCTTTTTTGCTGCTTCTGTTGCAACTGCTCAATTTCTTTAAAAATTATTGAAAAAATGGTCCTCCGGCCTGCGACATTTACCTCCGATTTAGTTTTTTCGATCATCGGTCCACACCAAAATTGAGCACACGTCCCTATATAATATACCTATTTAAACCGAGTATACACGGTGGTGTAATAGAAGAACCATTAATTTAACCGTAACCGTAGCATATTTCCACGTATACGTGTACGTTTTCACGACAAATCCCCGCTGATCTGTTATTAATGAACCAAACAATTAACATGTCAACACACTCTGGCCCGCCAATGCTACAGTGTATAAACGTAACGGGGCAAATATGCATATTATATTGACAGCTAACGAGAACATTCATCACCAATAATCTGCTCACCCCTTTCAGTCGATACGATAGAAACTAAACGATTTGTTACTTCTAATTACCCGTACTTAATTACACTACTTGCGTGTTAATAAAGTACGACACCCCCCCCCCCCAATCACAACTAAAGATGAAACATGGGATTTAGAACATTGATATTCACTCTTACACAGTTCCACATTCAAGGTGTGTCTTGTGTAATCGTATGTCAGCTGTAACGTTGTGAAACCGCAACCGAACTGAATTATTCTATTGCTAAATAGTTCATGGGTGACCTGATGCATGCATCTTAGTTTTCTTGTTATATATTGCATGGCGAATTACTCCAATATACGATGGAGCTTTCCGCAGACGCCACACCCTACTTTGATCCCGGTAACAGTATTATTTCTAACTATCGTCCAGTCTCACTACTTAGTTGTGTATCAAAGGTGTTCGAGAAGTGTATATATAAATATATCTGTGAATTTCTGGAAGACAATAAGCTACTGTCAATTTACCAATCTGCCTACAAGAATTAACAGACGCGCTGAGGAAAACCAAAAATAATAAAAGCCCAGGGCCTTCAGGATACACATGTGAATTTTATAAATTCTTTTGGTCTGACTTTGGCCCCCTTTTAACACAGTCGCTAAATGAATCATTTTCAACGGGGGAACTGTCAATCACACAAAAGCAAGGAATTATAATAATGATCCCTAAAAAGGACAGAAATAGGCAGATGTTAAAAAACTGGCGGCCGATTACCCTTTTGAATACATCTTACAAACTACCCTCGTCATGTATAGCGGACAGACTAAAACGTGTACTCCCATCGATAATCAACCCTGATCAAACCGGGTTTTTATCTGGTAGATATATAGGTGACAACACCCGACTAATATACGACATAATTCACAGGACAAAACAAGAAAATAAATCTGGCCTACTACTTCTTATCGATTTTGAAAAAGCATTTGACACTGTTTCATGGTCATTTATAAGAAAATGTCTTGACCTTTTTAATTTCGGAGATTCTGTAAAGAAATGGCTATCAATTTTGTATGAGAATGCCAGCTCATCTATTCTGATTAATGGTCATATTTCTCAGAGCTTCATGCTAGGTAGAGGCTGCCGCCAGGGTGACCCAATATCACCGTATATCTTTCTCCTCTGTGCTGAAGTTTTGGCGCTGATGATACGCCAAAACAATACAATTAAAGGGATATTACTCGGTGGTTCAGAGTACAAAATAACACAATATGCGGACGACACGACGCTCATTCTTGATGGTTCTGAAAATAGTCTACGCGAATCGTACTTAACACTGGACGAATTTGCTCGGGTATCGGGTCTGCGCATAAATCCTGAAAAGTGTCAAGCATCATGGATAGGGATAGGGTCACATACCAAAATAAGACAAGTTCTTAAGGAATTAAACCTGTCTACTGTAAACACTTTTAATTTTCTAGGGATACATTTCGACACTAATTTAACAAACATGAATATAAACTACAATTATAAACTCGAAGATATAGAAAAGATCACAAAAATTTGGAAACACAGACTCCTGACCCCGTTAGGTAGAATAACAGTTGTCAAATCCCTTATCTTACCAAAATTGACACACCTATTTATAACCCTCCCAAGTCCAGATAAATCATTTTTGAAGACCATAAATACCATTCTGTATAATTTCATCTGGAATTGCAAACGCGATAGAATAAAAAGAAAACAATTATGTACCGAATATATGTACGGAGGTTTGAAGATGATTAATGTTGAAAACTTTGATAGCGCCATGAAAATTAGCTGGATTAGACGCTTGGTTTGCAAACAATCGAAATGGGCCTCACTATGCAATGGCAATTCTTTTTTAAAAGACCCACTATTTCTCACTTATCACCCAAATTATATTGTAAAGCAAACAGACAAGTTCGCAAATCCATTCTGGAGATATGTTTTCTCAGCATGGTGTAAATTTATGCGATTAAATAATTCAAATAATAGTATTATGGCCTCAACTGTATGGAATAATCCGAAAATAAAAATCGGAGGTTCGTCGATCAACTTTAAATCGTGGAGAGATGCCGGAATATATTTTATAAATGATCTATTCCAATCAGATAATACATTCCATACCCCACGCACACTTTATGCAACTTTCAACATCCGCGTTGATTTCATAACATCAACAGCATGAAGCGTCAGATTATGTCATTGGCAAGTTCTCTTAACCAACCCTTAATCCGTATACCCTACCCATGTATACCAAACAATCTCATTCCGATACTCAGTTGTGTAAAAGGCTGTCAATTATTTTATAAAATTCTATCAAATGAGAAAACCATGCCGAATGCATGTCAAAAATGGGAATCCAAATTTGGCGAGAAAATAGAAAATTGGGAAGAATATTTGAGCATGCCCTTTAAAACGACAACGGATACGAAATTACAGTGGCTCCAATTCAGAATAAACACACGAATTATTAGTACCAATAAATTTCTGAATGTGGCTAACCTTCGAGTCGACTATTTTTGCAATCGTTGTCATAGCGTACAGGAAACCATTTCTCACATTTTCTGGGACTGTCCCCACGTCAAAACCTTTATGATAGAAATTGAAACATGGGCAAGAAACAACCAATTTCCCATTGATCTAACAAAAAAGAATATAATTATTGGCATAGATCATGAATACAAAAATCACTTCGACCGTTCCTTTGTGATCTTCAATTTAGGTATGAATGCGAGAGATACAACGCAAAATGTAACATGAACTATGAATTCGATAACCAATGGCTGACACTTCGAAATGCCTTAAAAATTAAATAATAGTGTAATTGAAAACAAGATTTTTCAGGCACAAAGTACGCCCCGAGCTTAACAATGACTGGACAACACACAAAAGAAATCAATTACCTGGTACCCGAGCGGAAGACACTTATACAATATCTGTACAATTTCAGTACACCGATCATTTTTACTTTCCAATCATATTCCCCCGAGAACGTCAATAGATATGCCGGTTTGCTTAACAATACCACAATTTTTGTTCAGCTACAGTCCGAAACATCAAGAGAGCGTTGTGTATTTTCCCCGAGTGCTGTCGAACCAATAAGTACAACAACTACAATATTTGCAATACAGTTGCAATATGTTAGATTGTCTATTTATATTGTGTTTTTTTTGGTAAATTCAGAATGTAAAAATATTTAAAACTGCACATAGTGTTTGGAACTTTGATTATACAAACTTTAAATACTACATGTAACCTAATATTTTGAAGAAAAACAAAACATTATGTTATCAGCATGGTTGTAGCCAATGTTCTGGAGAAAAAATAAATTATACCAGCGTAGCCCAAAATTCACTTTTAAACTGAACACTCTTTGTTAAAATTATCCAAACACACTGTGTGCCTTTAAATATTTTAGAATTATATGTAAGAAAGTAGGCCAGGGCATGGTAGAGTCTCACTCTTCCAAGCCTTGGATTGAGAGAATGAATGTCTGTGAATTTGTGTCTTTCTTCCTTTGTCATTCTTTCTGCTAAATAAAAAATTAAAAAAAAAAAATTAAAAAATTTACCAATCTGGATTTGTGAAAGGTGACTCAACTATTTTTCAACTGACAGAAATATACGACAATATATGCAGGTCCCTAGATGATGGGGACAAAAATAAGATGTGTTTTCAGTGACGTTAGTAAAGCGTTCGATAAAGTATGGCACCGCGGACTACTTCACAAACTAATGAAGATAGGAATTACATGGGATTTACATGAACTGGTTGAATCGTATCTTGAATGGCGACAACAACGAGTTATTATCGATGACTTAGAAACTTTAATACAATGGTCAATTAAATGGCTTATCAAATTTAATCCTCTGAAGACAGAATCTCTCCTGGTTTCTAGAAACTTTGGCAATGGGAGATGCAATATTGACCGAAGTTGACAACCACAATCATCTTGGACTCAGTTTTGATAACGAATGCAGCTGGGAGACCCATATTCGCTCATTACTGGATACAGTCTGGAAACGAGTGTATTTGGTACGAAAACTAAGATATCGAGCAAGCAGATCAACACTGAACAAATATATATTGTTCCTTCATACGTCCCATACTGGAATATGCCTCACCTGTATGGGACAACATTCCAGATTGTTATCCTCAGACATAGAGAACGTTCAATATGCGATGGCTAGAATTGTAACTTGGGCAACAAGTATCGCAAATAAAGACCTCCTCCTAATGGACACAGGTTGGGACTTATTATCACCGCGACGGCGAAAACACAAACTGTGCCAATTTTTCAAAAATGACCAAATAACAGCACCATCTATACTGACAAATCTTGTACGCCCAGTTGATTCTTACGATACCGGTTATAACTTTCGTTTTGAGCACCCGATGTTATTATGATTGGAATAAATAAGTTTACACTAATATGCGCGGGTCTAATTTCACCTGCGATCGTGTCCTTTATATTGACCTCACCACGATCGCAGGTGAAATTAGACACGCTCATATTGTTCCCTGGATTAAAGTAGGCCTACATACCAAATGTGAGTCGGATCGGTCGAGGTCCAAAAGCATGCCTATATGAGCGTATATGAGCGAGTTCATGGTCAATGTCAAGGATACGGTCGCACGTGAAATCGGACCCGCCCATATTCGTGTAAATATATTTATTCCAATCATAATAACACATATACATTTGACAAAAGTTTTGACAATAAATATAATAGTATAGATGATTGCTCATATACGCTCATATTGGCATTTTTCTGGACCTATCGTCAAGACGATTTATATTCTGCCCAGATGGAGGCGATCACAAAGAAATACCTAAATAGCCCAGACGAAGTCGGGCACACCAGCAAGTTACATATCAAGAGGAATTATTGGTATGGGAGAACTTTAGAAAAAGAGATGGTCCGGAATTGTTTTTGTACTATGGGATTAGGTTATCGTCTATTTGGTTCTTCTCCCATGTCATACATACCAGAAAAAGACGCCGGTAAGCAATCGCACTCATGCACGCAAATGGATGCATGTAATTTATGTAAATCATCTATTTTTAAAATGTTATCTTGTTCGAATGGAGGATGTAAAACAATAACATCTGAAATATATTGGAATAATTACCTTCTGCGTTTAAAGACGCATCGACAATTTAGCGAATATATAATAAGTCCACAAATTGACACACAGTTTACGGATTATATGAGACGAATCTCGTCAAAGTCAGCATTTCTTCGAGTCCTAATCCAACGCAGTTATTGCTCTCTTATTTCCATTGATGTCAATAACTGGGATAGCATGCCGCAATCGCATTGAACTGGACGGTGGAAGGGGTGTTGCGTAATTAATTGGTTTTGCTAAGCTACTCGAAACTTAGAAGTAACGTTCCGATGCTTCTGTGAGTTGGATGGTGTCCAAAATGTGGCACTTGGTATTTCTTCGATAAATTCTAGATCCAAATTATCGTACCGTACAAAATGGCCAATTCTCAAATCCATAAGGATTATTATGACTTGTGTACGTGTGTTTATGAAATTAATTGACTGGTGATAATTGTTATCTAATTAGCAGTCGGTTGCTTTATTTATATATCACATTACCTGTATCATGAACACATTATTCACACTTATCTCATCACGACGAGTCGTGCTAAATTATGAATGAATTTATCAAGTCGTCATTATCTTAGCACGTGCTATAATCAGGTTATATAATTGTTAATAGGGTTTAATAGAACTCTACACTCGCCTATCGGCTTGTGATATTTATTATAAACCATAATAATAACAACTATATAATAACCTACACTTGTCGGTCAGGTTCAGATTACGAGTGACTATCTGTCGTCGCCGTTGATAGTTGTTGTCTTACCCAACCAAATCTCACGTTGTGCTTAAGCAGTGCAATACCGCAATTGAAAAAAGACGATTTTCAAGGATTTCACAATGATAGTGAGTTTTATGTGAAAGTTGAATACACATGTATACATATACAAGTGTAGGATCTATTAGTCTGTCTGTCCGGTTTTTTTCTCCTTGCCACCTGAACCGATTTCAATAAAATTTGGTGTGGTGACTCGGGGTACGCTGGCGGATGTCATTGTTTTTTAAACAAAAAGGAATCTGAAAAACAAATTGTGTTAATAGAGCAAGGAGTTAAACACACAATTAATTAATTCGTATGGGCGTTGATTAAAACCTCCCGAACGCAGCCCGTTTCAGCTAATTTCACTATTAAAGTCGATGTCGTCACTGAACTTTAGTTTTAGTTTACATTTGTTGTATTTACAATGGACGCCTTCGAAAATTCGCACAATGAACTACTATACTGGTAGGAATTACAAATAGGTAATAGTACATGTTCCGCCTCCAGTAAGAAACCTCGTCGTTGATTGGTCCAAGAGCCGCGCAACACGTCCTATGTTTACGGCTCGAGCCGTCAACACAAGGGAAACCAAGACAACGGTTTCATCGTCTCTCGCTGGCCTGCTTTTTATGACGTCATTTGCGTTGAACAACTTTATGGCGCGAGCGATATGAGATTATGGTATTATGGTATTATGGTGGATTGACGGTAACCCAAGCCGTCAACATCACACCATGTTACCGTCAATCCACCACGATAACTTATAACATAGTCGTATTTGATGATTGTTTATTTGTATAATATTTACAAGCTTATGACAATGGTGATAATAAACAAACAAAAATGATATTATACAGGAGCGACATGGCCCAGATGGGCCGTCTTCCTGTCGCCCATACGTATACAAACATAAAGTGGCAACTAATGAAGTGAAATGATAATGAAAATGATATAATGTAGTTCATAATAGACAAACAAGGTATCCAAACCACTTATGGGATGCATCTTCATGTATGTGTTGATACATATGTATTGGTTGTTTACATGGGCTTATAATAAATCTGTCAATATACTGATCGATATTGCACGGAATATGAGAAATTCGTCAGCCCCATTATCACCATGTAGACTCAGTCCCATAATGTGTTGAATGATGGCATGCACGTGGACATGGCGACAGGGTGGTGGTTGAGTGGTCGTCTGACTAACTCTCCCTAACTTACATGTAGGTAAACTTATTCAACAATTTGTTGTTGTTAGACCAACTGTTGGTCCAACTGTTGGACGGAAATTACAAACAGTTGAACATTTAACAACATTAGAGGGATATCAGATTGGAAATTTTAACAGTTTGAAAACTTGAGGCCAGATCGTACGATTTTGCAATTGTCATGTTCAGACTGTAACATTTTTCTTCTCCGTGGCCAGTGAAAAATTGATCATTAATTTATTAAAACAGATCGGGGTGTAAATTTGCCAGGCGATAGGGCACTAGAGGTTAGGATTTGCAATGTTCAGTTCCGGATGTCATAATGTTCTATTGTTATCACACTGTGCTGAATCATGGTCAGTCCATCGGATCATGTTCATCGCTTGGCTAGTGTTCACACGAATACTGATCCATTTAGAGTAGGCAACCGTCCGGACATGTGAGGAAACTGTTGGGGAAAAGCAAATCCCAAGATGGGGGGGGGTGGTGATAGATGGGGGGGGGGGGTGATAGCAAATGTGTTAGTTTGGTGGTTCAACGGGGTGGAGTGCAGTGCAGCGGGTGCCATCTAGCCACGTCACTGTGGGGTGTTTTGAATACCGACATATACTGATTCAATCATGCGCAAGTTAAGTCGATCAACCGGAACTGATTTTGCAGACAGATAAAGATATGGATGGTAAGATGTTCGCAGTGAGTTTCCGCTTCACACGATCTAGCATACAGATTACGTATATCGCGAACAATTAGCTTCCACTCGTTGGGCCCCGTCGCACTTGTATCCGTTGCTCTATATGTGAGTTGCGAACACCTTTCTACTGGACACATTCGCATGATGTACTAATACTGATCAGAATTACGTTATAGCACAATAATTGTTCTTTACCAGAATCAATGGAGTCGAAAACGAGATGTATTATGGTAAAGAACAATTCGCGTGCTCTGACCGACTTAGAGCACAATTGATCCTACATAATGCAATAAGCAGGAAATGTGCCGTGCGCTTGCCGCGATTGGACAAAATAGCCGGTTAGCCACGCCCACAAACGTGATTAACATGCACTGATCTCCGTTGAGTGCGAATATATATGTCCGAAACAAGACGGACTGGTCCCACTTTGAAGCGCCCGTGCGATGTGTCTGTTATGAGTTGCGGGTGCCTAACAATGGGACAATCATTGAACTATTCCTTCGCCAGCTTTGGGAATTGGTGTTATTTACCAAAAATCAGGGAACGATTGTAACAATGGGATTGTGCTCGAAAAATAGGTAAAAGTGTCGTATTTTTGTCAGACGATCCAACAATCTTTTCGAAGATTTGTCGACAACGAGTCTGATTGTGATAGTGTCGTTCTCACGTATTGTCACTAGCAGAAATTACGTGACATGGTGCAGTTTGTTGTGGTTATGTTGACGTGACATGGTGCAGTTTGTTGTGGTTATGTTGACGTGACATGGTGCAGTTTGTTGTGGTAATGTTGACGTGACATGGTGCCGTTTGTTGTGGTAATGTTGACGTGACATGGTGCAGTTTGTTGTGGTTATGTTGACGTGACATGGTGCCGTTTGTTGTGTTTATGTTGACTTGACATGGTGCGGTTTGTTGTGGTTATTGTACGTAATGGTTAGTCGCACGTTTTACCAAAATGTCCTGGTATTTACATGTCCTGGTATTTAAATGTCCTGGTATTTCAAAACGTACTTTTTCAAAATATGCCAGGAGCTTCTGTGTGAAATTTGGCATAGGCGAGTATTGTGGCACAATTTTGAAGAATCGTCGAACCATTGGATATTATAACTTCATATACTTCACTTGTATGGCACGACACATATCACTGATTTCAGGTACCAAGAACTTCGGTTATATATATTTGTTTCAAGAGTGCAGTTTATATGTCCATGATATCATATATCAAGGTCATGAGAGGAAACTTAATTATTGTTGTTTCGTGACATTTAATGATTATTTTCATTTAGAAAGGCAACTACCCATAAAACAAATTCTATATTTGAGAATTGTCATGATCAATGAAAAATATGGCTTGGAGGAGTTGTAATGGGTTCATAACCAAGTTAAAGCTGCTCACTAAATTAGATTAGATTTTATTTTTATGACATTCATATACATGTTGACAGTGCAATGTTACATACAAAATAATATAACATTATGCGTATATATATATTGTGTGGTCTATAACGTAAGTAAAATCGGCTTATATATAGTACTAGCAGGGTTACCCGGCGTTGCCCAGGTTAATGTATGTTGTGGATATTTGTTGGGAATAGAGAATGCTCTTGCTTAATTGTCATTCTGTTTATCACGATTAATCCGTTCCACCAATAATGAAGTATTTATTTATTTACAACTGCGTATACATTAGACGTTATAATATGATACATGGACATCATAAACACATTAGTTCGATAAAAGATTATAATTGGGTTTTACATATTGAGATGTATCAATCAATCTAGTGGGTTGGACTAAGATCTCGAGGACACCTGGCTATCATATCTCCATGAAGATACAGATGTTTCAAAGAAATTTCCAGGTGCTCCTCTGTTCATGGTGCTATATATATTGGCTAAATATTCTTAGTTTAAACGAAATGTTGCTGCGCACATATATCAGCTACATGTGACAGGCACAGTGCGAGATTTTTAGTTGTTTATGTCAGTCGATGAGTCTGTTCTAAAACCCTTGTCAGATGTCAGTATTGGTAGGATCATGAAAAGTCTAGTGCTACTAACTGCATTTTATTGTATATCAGAAGAAACTATATTTGACTGCACACTGTGACCACTATTTTTGAACAGGCCTTCCATATCTCTTGACAAATTGTTACTTTTTGTGGAAAGTGTATTGAATGGAACAGACTAAATTTTGTTATTATATATATGCAAACCTCTGACGGTTCGAGGTCTCTCAGTTTGCACGAATATATGTATCTCTTCAATAGAATGATAAATATACGTTTAATGCTTCTTCTAGTTATCTCTTTTTGCTAGCTCATTGTGTGAATGCCTTGATTGCCATTCCCATATAAATATGACTGTTAAGAAGATACAATTGTTCAAGTGACTTATGTGGGTCACCATATGTCGGGATTGTGAAATGTGAACGCCGAACTACTTAAAATGATATGGAGAAGGCCTGGTGACTGTATATAACTTATATGTGGATATCGGCGAATATCAATGATAGTGCATATCGCAAACGACACCAAATGTGATTTAATTCATGGTATATCATTAGAGAAAAACGTGTATGAATTTGGTGGAATTTGGTTTATTAAATCAATTGTTGATGCAACGCTGACTCGAACAACGCCATATTGCGAAGGTGATTATGTATTCGTTTGGTGGAAATCAGCGACAAAACTATTTCACCATATTTTTTTAATTTCCCCTCCCACCAACAGCGTCATTTTAGAAAATTTAACCCGCACCATTATCTTACTTGTAAAAGGTTACCCCTCTTAGAACGCCTTGGTGCCATCTCGATTGTACCGCGTGAAGTTATATATAGAACGCACACATACAGACAAAAAGACAGACAGACAGACAGCACGATTTTATTTCTTGTATCATTTGAGAAGAACGTGTCTGAATTTGATGGTAATTGGTACTAAAAATATTTTGTATCAGTGTTGGTGACCCTCCCGTCCCTATTTCGGACTCAAGCTGCACACACTAAGACTCATTAGAGATTAGAGATGCATATATATGAAATTGGTGAAAATTGGCGAGTATACAAATTCGTATCAAATTTAAGGTCCCCATATCTCTCACCCATAGGGCACCAATTTGGTGTATCTAAACCACACGATAAGATTCCTCGTATCACGGAGAAGAATATGTATCAATCTGGTGGAAATCGGCACTAAACATATAGATATAATTTTTTGTGCCCCTCTCATCTCTATACACAACTGACTCGAATGGCCCCACTTGTGACTTCCTTAAACCACACGATTACACTCCTCATATCATGGAGATGATTGTTTATAAGTTTGGTAATAATCGGCGACTAAACAATTTTTGTTATCAAATTTGGTGCCAATCCCTCCCCTCTCCATCTCTCACCCAAACAGCACCACTATGGCGTCTTTAAATCACGATTAGATTCCTCGTATCATGGATAAGAACGTGTATCAATTTGGTGGAAATTGGCGCTAACAAAATTGTGCATCAATTTTGGTGCCCCTGTCCCTTTCAATGCAACCCTGATTCGAATGAGGCCACATTTGACAGATAAAAGTCACACCATCAGACTCCTCATACTATGGGGATGATTTTGTATAAGTGTGGTGGCAATCGGCGACTTATTATCAAATTTAGTGCCCACCCCTCCCAATCTCTCATCCAAAAACAACAATTTGGCGTTGTTAAATCGCACAATTAGATTCCTTATATCATGAAGAAGAATATATATCAATTTGGGGAAAATCGGCGCTAAAATTAGTTTTATCAATTTTGGTGCCCTTCCGTTCATCCCTGACTCAAACGACGCCACTTATGACATATTTAAACCACACCGTTGGATTCTTCATATCATGGGAATGATTATATGTAAGTTTCGTGGCAATCGGCGACAGAAAAAAACATCTGCCCCCCCCCCCCCCCTTCCGGGCACCCCTGACGCGAACGATGCGACTTTTGCCATATTTCAACCACGCCATTAGATTCCTCATATTATGGGGATGATTATATATAAGTTTGGTGGCAATCGGCGACAAATTTTTGTTCTGCCCCTCCACCTTTTCTGCCCCTGACAACAACGGCGTCACTTTAGAAAATTCTAACCCCGACCATTATCTTTCTCGTAAAAAGCTACTCCTAGTAGACCCCTTTGGCATCATTTAGATGGTCCCTGTGAATTTCTATAGAACACAGACAGACAGACAGACAGACAGACATTCGCAAATATAAATATAGATACTGTGATGTATAATATATGTCATAGTCTCATTTAAATCTGTGACGTGTAAAAGTAAGAGCGCATAATATAGCACATCAGAATGGGCGCACTGTCATGTGACTGCATGCTATTCGGAATAACACAATAAGCAAGCCAAGGTCCATTAACTTATTTTATGGACCCCGAATCACCACACCTCTTAACACTCTGACCTAATTTCAGTTTATTGCCTCGTGCTTGAGTGGACCACACTGCATATCACAATTTGTTTTCATTGGGTTTTTGTTTTTTTGTTACTGCTTTATTCTTCGTTATAATATATGGGTTATGATGCTACATTATGCAATGAAACATATAACACAACATTATGATACAAACGAAGTCTCCTCTCATAGATCCAAGACATTTGGTGATTGGAGTTTTTAGTGAAATTATTAAATATTCTCGAAGTTCTTGGAACCGAAATGGACAACGAATAGAATAGTATGTTCAACCTATCACATTTATTGAAATCCATTGTTTGTGTCGTCTATTAATAATTGATCAGATTATGTTTAGAATGAAGATGATATGAGAAACTCAAGATTTTTTTGTCAGATAGATCCAGAAATTCGATGATGAATATATCTTGCCATGTTTGGCTGGATCTATGCAAACGTGCGTCTCCCCTTAATTACTATGGTGCTAACAGGTCATAGCCAGTGGTTGGGTCGATGAGTATATGTTAAGCTCGCATGATAGAAAAACATAAATTCGAGTGACGTTGTACCCTACTCGTACATGTAGTTCGTATCAGTAGTGGTTAATTTTGTAAACGGTGCCCAATGTTTGGAAGTAAAATCCGAACAGGACACCCACATGCCATCCGCCCTTCTCCAGATCGACATCAAGTTATTATTCACCAATGCCATAAATACCATTTTTTATTTCCAAAGACAGTTGGAACATTTGGCGATAGACAGATATTCACTTGAATTGAGTTGTTATTGTAATGACGGGTTTTTGTTTTGTCCCTCTTTTAATGTTTAAACCAATGAAGACATGCATTCATCCAGCTATTCATCTGTACAACAACTACAGTTCGTGTACATGCATGTACAGTGACCACACGCTGACAGTTTAATCACTTAGTCATGGTTCCTTTCCCAAACCAGTCTCATGTTTTTCTTCAGGAGGTGCAGATCCCCAAAGAAGATCAAGATCATGATCGACGTCAGTATGATGACGCATGATGTTGCTGTGGTTATCGCAAACGGCGTGTCATCCCGGACGCTAACTAACGTACGTCTGTACCGCGTGGTCTCCTTGGGTCCCGTCCTGTACGCCTCCAACTCATGTATGGACTGTTTGAGCTCAGATATTGTTGCATTCGGCTTTCTAGTGCATCTGCATCGGTGAAGGCAACGGATAAAATCACCTGTGAATGATATGCATACAGGGTTTGATTAAATGATTTAAACTTATAGTATTAGCAACTAAAAATAATATGCTAATGGGGTCGATACACAAGTATAGTGTACATGTATGTATGGTAGATGCGCGTACCACATTGTGCTGCCTCGCAATTGGTTTGTATGGGTGTTGTCATACTTGATTGAATTAATTTGTAGCGTCAAACTCTTGTCAGTCTTTGTTTATGTGCTGTGACAATCAGCTTGTGTGTTGCATCTGCAGCGGCGCGGAGACAATGGGGAATGTCTGGCATGGACTTGTGTAGATGTTTAATGTATGCACGTTGTAACGTTGCGAAGTCAATGGGGAAATTAAATGTACATTATAAATATACACATCGATTCTATTTTACTGATAGCGTTCAGCTATTTCAGAGCCGTTCTTGATTTACTTATGATGAAATTCGGAAAATATCCTGTTTATTATATACATGTATACATTTGTTGATGCGATGGTTTAAGTATATAGTACATGTGTATTAGCAAGTAATATCAACTGGGATTGAGGCACGAGAATTTTGAAATAACTTCGAAATGCCGTAGAGATCATATTCCACCAGTACAAAACCGGGGAACTTTTTGAAGTTTTGACAGGGAACCTTGTAAAGTAGAAAAACAACGCAGGGAATATATTTCTTAGTTAATATCGTTTCCTTAATAATGTACTTCACCATAGGTGAAGGTCCCAATACGAAATTGCATTATTTTCTGTGACTTTTCTGAGCCGATATCGCAATAAACATGAGAAATTCTATAATTGTAAGCGACGCAAAGCAAAATTGATAACCAAGTCACTTAAATCGTGACAAGGTTTCCTGTCAAAACTTAAAACACTTCCAAGGTTTTGTACTGGTGGAATATGATCTCTACGGGCGTTAGCCAGAGTGGATATTCATAATATACAATAATACATGTGTGTGTGTACCTGAAACAAAAACAAAAACACTGCGGAGTGTGTGTGTATTGTTGGTACGGTATTGGTTTAAATCAGTGGATTCATACTGAAAAAATTAGACTAGTGGCCACGTGATACCCTACACCACTCTGGATAGTCATATTAAAGACATATTATGGGATTATTCGGGGGCTTGAACTGATTAGGTATTATTCAGCCACTATATTAACTGGAGAAATGTACACAGATAATTCTAATAACGTCGCCGAAAACATCAAGTAAACTGACCGTAACACTGCACAAAACACATCCTCTGAACTAAGCTCAATTGTAAATATTTTCTCCGCGATTCGGGACACAACTATCGGAGATAAACGAACGAAAACGATTTATCCATGAAGTTAACAAATAATAATGCGTTTGTTGTCAATTTGGATATCATATCTGTAAAAATGACTAATTTGAGCAAGATTATTCTCCATTTCTATTTGATCAGCCTACCTGAGTGTTTGACATCACTTTCGTTAGCTGATGTTGTTGCTGTTGCTGCTGATGCTGTCGGCGTTGCTGGATTTCGTGTGGTTGCTATTGTTGATGATGTTGTTGGTGCTGCTGTTGGTGGTGTATCTGCTAGTAGTGTTGTTGTTGGTGGTGGCTTTGATGTTGTGGTTGCTACTGTTGTTGTTGATGG
The DNA here is from genome assembly GCA_032622095.1 of Siphonodentalium dalli. Classification (NCBI taxonomy): domain Eukaryota; kingdom Metazoa; phylum Mollusca; class Scaphopoda; order Gadilida; family Siphonodentaliidae; genus Siphonodentalium; species Siphonodentalium dalli. Next base: position 202,026,262 of record CP136069.1, read on the forward strand.
TGATACTCCTTCTGTTGTTTTTGCCGGTGCCGTTGATTCCGTTATTGCTGTTGCTGCGGGGGCTGGTGTTGTTTCTGTTGATATTGTTGTTGCCGGTGTTGCTGTTGGTGTTACGGATGGTGTCGTTCCGTTTGTGACAGGTGTTGTTCCTGATGCCGCTAATGTTTCTGTTGTGGTTGATCCTGTCATTCCTACTGCTGTTGTGGGTGCTAATGTTGGTGTTGTTGCTGCTGTTGTTCCTGCTATTGTAGTTGGTTGTGGTGGGGGTATCGGAGAATTAATGGTAGGCGTCATCGTTGTTGTTGTTGTGATTGGTGGTGGTGGTGGTGGTGGTGACGGTGGTGGTACCGGTGCTGATGTTAGTGTCATTGTCGATGTTGTTGGTGACGGTGATGATGGTGTTGATGCTGCTGTTGTCTGGCATACTTTTGGTATGTGAGTGGTAACTCTCTGTGTGACACTGGTACCAGCTAATGGCAGTAGTTTGTCTGTAAAATATTAAATCTGACATAACATGTACAATATACCTAGTGTGAAGTGGATCAGATTCCTGGCTTGATTATTGTTCGCGTCGGCTTTAAAGATGCCATTGGATGACGCAACATCATGTTATCAGCATTGTTTGAGATTACTGACGATTCGTATTGAATGTTATCTTGGCGCTGTGTAGAGCGGAGTATACCGCGAGTGCGGTGGACATGCAGTTATATAGTGATATGAGTGTAGTGAATTGACAGTAACTCTTACTCTTACCTCTCATTTGCAATGTAATTGAAACAATCACCAATTGACTAATCACCGGAACATAACATAGTAGAATGACAGCTTGACGAAGAAGACACTCAGAACCATTTGATTAGATGTGCGTAAACAACCCCACTCAACCCCAACCGATCAATAGTGTCACGAGATTAACTACAACTTGATAGACTGACGTTCATTGTTCCAACTATATAAATACACAAGTACTTATGAGAATCGGGCCAACAATTTTGCCAAATGAAAATAGTGTTTGCAAAAACTCAATTAGTTTTGTATTTAGCAAATTTGGTAAGACGCAGCGGCGCGATCCATGCGTACTTTTAAATAACAATCGCGGTTTTGCATGGGAGTGGTGATCAATACATCACACAAGTAATCTAAAATAATGTCAAATTGATTGCATGTTTACGTGGACATAAACATGTCGTTCCTCGCATAAAGATCGCATTATTCATGGTCACACCACTGACACGTGCAGTTGAAGTCATAACCGGATTCCACCTGATACAGACCAATGTTACTCTGTAGTAATACAAAACTATTAGTTAAAATTCCTCAGTGATAAAGTGTATGTGGCATGCCACGCCAGCCGTTGAGGCATGCCAATATCCCATAATATGTCAAATATAGCGAATTATCGAAATATGAAATACCACGAAAAAGCGAAATAGGAAAATACAGCGAAATTGCGGAATAAAAAATGCATCGAAATGACGAAATAGCGCGAATTATGAAATAAGAAATTATTTTTATTAACTAAATAACGGAGATATTTGAAGAAGTGTTTTTGACGAAATAACGGGCATATTTGGAGAAGTTTTTTAAAGAGCGGCGTACCCCAAACCTCCCCCAAGCCCACCCACCCAAGAGAAGAATTTTACTTATATTTCACCACAGTTGATCTATTGTGGTGTTGTTATTTCTAATACAAATCGGCGTTATTTCGTAAATATACATTCTTTATAGAGTTATTACCCTGTGGCAATGTTACGATTTTAGCTTGTCAAAGAACATGTGGCATGCCTCAACGGCTGGCGTGGCATGCTACATACCCTATATCACTGAGGAATTTTAACTAATAGTTTTGTATTACTACAGAGTAACATTGGTCTGTATCAGGTGCGGATTCAACATCTGAAGACGGCTGCGGATTTTCGTTGTGCCAGCAAATTTTGGCGAACAGGATCAAGTGCATGACATCAACATGAACCGTAGGTATCAACGCGATATCCAGACAAACACAACACCAATCAGTGAGGGTACGTGCATACAAGTTTTCGCTGTATTATTTTTCAGGAATTTTGTCGTAGAAACAATATGGTGCCAGAATATGAACGGAAAAAAACATATTAAATACAACTGTACCACAACTAACTGCGTTCGAAGTAAAATATTTGCAGTACCACCTGTAGCGATGATACCGGAGTCATACAGGTATTTGAAGCCAGATGCCAGTACATGTAGCGGCGATACAAGTGGAACAACATAAATCTTACTTCTCTCGCTTTGGTACAGATGCATGTTATAGGTGTCCGCTCATATCCTGGTACCAAGTGGATGTCTGCAAAATATACCGTGCAAACTCGCCAGCATATGAACTTAGTCTAACACTCAGAATATCACTGGCAGTACTTAGCGCCCCCATAAAACCGACGTCATAAGTGACACTGGTTGTCAAGCGCCCCTGGTTAGAAAATTAATGAATATAAGAATGGACTATTAATTGATATCAGACATTCCGGCTAATGAACTATTAATTATGTTATGGGTGATAATTGTGATATCAGTAAGACGTTGCGTGTTCCCAATAGAGTATCGCAGACCAAAGATAAGGTGGTGCTCATGGGTACAAACTAATAGCAGTGTGTAAATTAATGAAATTAATTATGTTGAACGGAAACTGTGACGAAGACAGATTGTTGGGAAGTTTCTTCTGACCACACGGTGATAGACTACGGATTGGGAACCAATCGGCTCTTCGGTATGATAGAACATTTTCGAGTCGATGATCACTGTCCCCTATTCTCAGATATACACGATGCGTTTCACCTGGTTTTAAATCTAAAGACGCCAATAGAGAGCGATGCTGATGATAAACGCAGCCGGTATACCATGACGCCAACATATTTCGCTGGCAATATTGGCCGCAATGTGATTACAATTATACGCCGTGTGCTTGACACTTTAGAACGGGACGTCAATGTCGCTCCGTCAGATGCTGAGGAACTGTGTTGACAGATAGTGTGATCAATGAAGGCAGCGGCCAATCGTACACAGCGAACCTATCGGCCCAAATCTGATAAGCGGAAAAAAGGTGCATCAGAATAAATCTTGGTTCGATAATGAATGTCGAGATGCAATAAATTCCACATGTTTCCATCGTGGAATTTGTAACTCAAAATCGTTATCTGGTAGAGTTTCCAGTTACTCGCCTATGGCCGATTGTTTGCCGCACATGATCGACGAGTTTATCAGCCATTGAAATCACTGTTAGATTAGCCGTGAATGTGCTGATTTACCATACCACTTAAACGGGCAATGTCATGATATGGCATTAGTTGTTGAAAGCGACATTACACCCCTATCAATCAACCAGTCAATCAATCATATATAAATCACCTCATATCAAGGAAGCCATCTATACTGTCATAGGGGGTGAACAATTGCAAGGCCGGATGTACTGATCAGATAATTAACGAATACATTATGGCTTCAGTAAATGAGATGTTGCCAATATGCGTTATGTTTTAAACCTGATCCTGAATAGTGGATTATTTCCACAAGACTTGGGTAGCTGGTGCAATAAATCTTATTTAGAAGGGGTCGTGCGATCCAAATATACCAGACTCTTACCGATGATTCACACTTTTGAGTTGTTGAGCAAAACTTATTACCGTTGTATATAACAAATTGACCTCAATTGCAAAGGATATTACTTTAATAAGTAAGTCACAAACCAGATTCGTAAAAGCCACTCCACTATTGATAACTTATTTATACTACATGCATTGATAAATATATATCTTCGGTGCAGACGGAAACTATATTTAATATTTATTGATTAAAGCTTTTGATTGTATGTGGAGAAATGTCTCAGACTGCAATCAGAAATAATTATAATAACTAATAATTATAATCTGTCAATCCGGCTTCTGAATAATAATTAATATCCGACATATCGGCTAATGGACTCTCAACTAATAGAAAATTCGGCCAGTGAACTAATAATTACTATCAGTCTTTCCGGCTAGTGGACTGTTAATTAATATCAGACAATTCGGCTAGTGGACTCTTACTTAAATACCAGACAATCGAGCTAGTGGAATATTAATTAATATCAGACAATGCGGATAGTGGACTAATAATTAATGTCAGACCATCCAGCTAGTGGAATTATAATTACTCGTGTAGCCAATCGAAACTGTTCGAACCAAAATAATTATAACATGCATGCATAGCAGTTACACTCATGCTATGTAGACATAACATTGTTAGTGATTGATATGTAAAAGAAATAAACCATGCATAATTGAACATATTTGCTAAGATGTCAAGAATAGTGATCGCTTCAACGTGACACCATTGATGAATAGCGATGGAAGTGATACAATAAATGCGGATAATATCAGACGGTCCGACAAGTGGACTTTTACTTAATATAAGACAATCCGTTTAGTGGACTAATAAATAATATCAGACATTCCGGTTAGTTGGCTAATGATTAATGTCAGCACATCAGTCAAGTGGACTATTAATTAATATCAACCAATCTGGTCAGTCGACTAATACATAATATCAAAACATTCCGGCTAGTGGATTATTAATTAATATCAGACAATATGGCTAGTATACTACTAGTTAGTATCACACAATCCGGCAAGTGGACTAATAGTTATATATCAGACAATCCGGCTAGTGGACTATTCATTGATATCAGACAATCCGGCTGGTGGATTATAAATTAATATCAGAAAATTCGGCTAGTGGACTATTAATTAATATCAGACTACCAGGCTAGGGGACTATTACTTAATATCAGACTATCCGGCTAGTGGACAATTAATTAATATCAGACTATCGGGCTGGTGGACAATTAATTAATATCAGACAATCCGGCTAATGGATAATTAATTAATATCAGACCATCCAGCTAGTGGCATATTAATTACTCATGTAGCCGGTCGAAACTGTCCGATCCAAAATTATTATAGCAACTTACATTCATAGCCGTTACAATCATGCTATTCCGATGTAGACATAACATTGTTAAGTAACATCGCTAATTATGATTTTATATGTAAAATATATAAGGCATGCATGATTAAAAGCTTTTCCAAGATCGAGAACAGTGCTCGCTTCAACATGACACCATTGATGAATAGTTTCCGGATGGACGTTATACAACAAACACTGTACTAGTATACTAGGCTTCTGAAATCCAACTCTACACAATTCCCAGCATAAGTTCTGAAAAATATGTGGACCTCCCTCGTGAATTCCTAACGGATTAGTAGTTTACTGGCGGAGATAGCACATATTATGTAAACACGTGTCGTTAGTTACCCATGCAATGACCTGCTGTTGTCAACACAGCGTGGATATGTACTACTTATATTGTGTATACCGACTTATCTTAATTTCTGGACAAATATGGATCTTATATTACCGTTCAGTGGGTGATTTCGATGCCAGGCGATCAGTAAGTAAGGGTTTTGTTTCACAAAATAGTAACTTTGTTAATTATTAACCGAATCTTATGTGAACCGATGTAACTCTATAAGGAACGAACTTGACGGAGAGAGTTACACATTTAACCAGCGGTTTTACGGACGGCGCTGCTATTAAGCAATCGTATCGTTATTTTATTTAAAATTGTCATTTTCGAAATATCTGGATGATTTGAACAGAGACGAACAGCTACTATGTAAAACAAAACATTCAAAAACGTATCCTGGCGTAAATAGGTTCATAATCGACCTAAATTATTTACAAAGAATCATGTTGGATTATTTGATTGTAAGTTAAGCCTATATTGGACCTATATCTGTTATTCTGTATTATGGCGCGGGCCACAGTGAAACATTTTTTAAATAGCATACATCAGCTTGTTCGTTGGTTTGTTCGTGTGATTTTGCGCCACTAATTAACTAATATTAAATCATAATGAGTCGATGACTCATTTTCCGTTCGATATGGATTCAACATGAGGCGATTATGAACAGAATATTAACCTAAACTAATTATATTAGAAGCCAACATCATGCTGATTTTCTGTAGAACATGTGGTATTGGACCCGCACCATAACACGGATCACATTATAACTGTTATAAGTCAAGATTTCATAATCATATTTTCCAATATGAACATAAGTATGTGAATATTATAGGTCGATTATAAACCTCTTTGCGCGAAGATATGTTGCACTGTTTGATTTGTAATACATGAACACTGACTAATATGTTACACCAAGACGTACCGTCTGCCTGACACACGACCACATAGCTCGAAGTGCATGGTATGTCGTGCCACTTTTTAGTTGATGTGGAGGTGAACACGCAGTCTTCATTTCCGGCCGGGTAACCGTTATTTGGTTCTAACCGGCCTAATCCGAAGGTGCCCCAGTTGTGCCATTCGAGCGGCAATTCACCACTCCATGATCCCCATCCATCCTCACAATATCGGTCATTGGTGCCGATGTAGAACTTATCGATATCCATAGGAGGTAACCTGCGGAAAACGAATCGATTTAAAGATGGTTTATGGTACGTTCACATTGCATTCATTATGGTACGTTCACATTGCATCCATCCATCCTCACAATATCGGTCATTGGTGCCGATGTAGAACTTATCGATATCCATAGGTGGTAGTGTTTAAGAATTAATGTAGTAGGTGTGTGTTAAAGTGGGGGTACACCGCTGTGGCTGATGAGGCAGTAAATGTGATCACAATAACCATAGCGGCGTATCCCCAAATAACGCACACACCCACTACATTAATTTATTATATTTATATAGCTTGTTGATGATTTAGTCCCATGATTTATAAACAGCTATCCGTATTCTTATTTATTTTCACAACGTATGCAGAAAAATTGAAACTAGCCCACGCTCCGCATTAATTCAGCACAATATAAGATGTATACGCACTTAGCACCGACAACGTGATTGATATAAATAACCGGCTTCAGATGCAATTCGGCTGAACTTTAAAAAGCACGCTCAGTTATTCAGCTGACCTCATATAGTGATTAGGTCAGATTCGGTCGACACTTTGTGAAGTCGTGTTTGTGTTACGGTCTGTGTTATTGGGGTATTAAATGGGTGACCCAATTGACAGTTGACCAATCAACGAAAATGATTTAGTGTAACACATATGGGCTATGCAAATAGTTTTTTGTATCCACTCAAAGCACTACATATTCTCTGCATATTTATAATTGTACGTACTAAAACTAATGTACTTACACATCGGAAATGATGAATTCTTGTGTGTTAATATCAGTGACTTCCACCATATCTCCGCCGCTCTGATTACAGAAGTCAGCAGCTGCGTAAGCGTTTACTTTTGCACTGTTTCTCCAGTAGCATTTGTCGTTCAATTTTTTTCCCGTAAGTTGACATGGCGAGACGTCAACTATCACTACAATTTGCAATATAATTAACAGCGTTAACGACAACTCTCACTAGGACACGATGTATCAGAATTAACAGTGTTAACGACAACTCTCAATATGATGCAGTTTATCAGAATTAGCATTGTTAACGTTAATATCACTAGGATACAATGTTTCCGAACTAACAGTGCTAACGATAACTCTTAATACGATACATTGTATCACAATTAATATTGTTAACGATAACTCTCACAGTGTATCATAATTAACATTGTTAACGTTAACTCTCACTAGGATACGATGTTTCCGAACTAACAGTGCTAACGATAACACTCAATATGATACAGTGTATCAGAATTAACATTGTTAACGATACCTATCACAGTGAAACAGTGTATCGGAATTAACATTGTTAACGATAACTCTCACTAGGATACAGTGTACCAGAATTAACAGAGTTAACGACCACATCATGCTCACGTCTTCTGATAACTAGTAAGGCATCGCTTTTGTGGCATTCCGGCAATCACAATACATGAAGACCGAACAATAATTCATGTAATACATACATTGTATTGCATAACCACATATCATCTAAATATATCCAATAGCACCACATGATCATCTTAAAGAAGTTATTATTAAATATTAAATATCCGTGTCTACATAAATGCGCAGACGCGTCACACTACAGTACCACCACACGGTTACACATAATGGCTCAAATTCAGAATAAATACAGCACAGAAACATGCAGCTATCATCGACCTAACAGAGATGTCATCTATATATACTAGTTTAACGCATGGGGGGGGGGGTAATAACACATTTTCTGGAAGGTATGCATTTTTTTGTTTTGCAACTGGCATTTTCGGGGACCCACCAACCCCAAACCTGCAAACATACATTATTGTGTTATTCCCTATTGTTTGAAACCCACCCCCCAAATTTCACTAAGTTTTGTCCTAAACCGCATAAAAGCCTACATGTATTTTTCATATCACTGGGAACTTATCACATTTAATCCAAATGACGGTTTAACGACTTTTAGCCCTGTGTTTTATTGAAAAATTAAAATTAAAATTGTTCAAATGCTGAATACCTGATTGGTATTTTGTCTACCACACATGTATTAAGAGTGTCCAGGTCAGTGCGTGACCAGAGTATGCTAGGTCAGCATGGGCGGTCAAATTCCACTCTGCTAAATGGAAATAATCATCGATGTAGTGGACAAATATAGTAACCATTTAGAAGCTGATATCTACTGCATATACTAGCTAGCTTGATAGTATAACGCACACTATGCATACAATTTTACCAACAAAAAATAATACATATCCAGTGAGATATTATTTTCCCATACAAGCTACCGTATTACATGAACCGAACATGTGTTTGAATAGTTGGCTGTAATAGCCGATAGTATTACGTCAGGACAACGAACTCAATCTTTACTTTAAACTCACTGCTGATATTTTGTAGACACATCCGTGACATATCAGTTGTTAATTTCCAAATTAACTAGAGTTGACATATTTTGAAATTAAATAAACTCAGACAAGAGATTTACAAGGCAGCAATTGGAACTATTATTTGGTCAATCGCTGATATTAGAAAGCCTAGGTCCACACAAGATACACACATTCCATAATTTCTAACATTTTTTTATTATTATGTCAACCAGCTCACCATTATTCCATACAATTGTTGTTAGTCTACTGGAGCAACTTTAATTATACTAAATGATAAACTGTTACTATATCAGACTTGGATATTTTAGGTGTTTTTGGAGTAACCGATTTAGTCATCTGAGTTTATATATATGCAATTAATTCACCGATTTGTTCGATGCACTGTGACATTTATTGCTTATAGCCATTGATAGTAACACTAATGGTTGAGACAGTTGGTCGCTCTTTTTCCATGTACACAATGATCTGGGCTTAAGGGGCTTAGTCTCATCGGGAAAGGTATATTTATTTCAGTGTTACACTTCTCGAAGCTCTTTATGTATATGTTTCATAAGTTAACCAGGGAAAACCCTAATTTGTTTCGGGCATACGTTTTCTAAACTATTTTATTTACAACATATTATTTATAACATGTTTAAACTGTTACACATGTCAAATACAGGCACAAAAGTTCTTCAGTAAAAACATTGTATGGGGTTGTAAAAAATGCTTTTTGTTGCCTATTTGGACACCCACCCACCCCAGCATATCTTTATGCAAATTTGTTATTACCCCCTCCCCCACTGGTTTACGGATAACCATATTGACTGTTGCATCATCAGCCCCGGTAACCGGTGTGGGCTATAGCAGAATAAAGGATGATAGCAGAGGACTCAAAAATAGTTTTGTTTTCACTCCCAAATTGGTAAACTACATAAATAACGGAGAACGGAACAGCACAAACATCAAGCAATTTCTTTTACTCGGTACCCGAATCGTCAATTGTGATATTTCCAGCTTCAGTGCACTGCTGGTATCCATACTATTCAAATTACATTATTTTTGCAACACCGAACCGCAAGTTTTCACAAATGTTTGTTAGATCTCAAATGTGATGTGTTTCGTTCCAAGTACATTATCGGCTAGTTGATAAACATAATAGTGCTCACTGAGAATGTGTCCAATTATCTTTGTTAAAGATGACCACATTAGCTTAGCCTGATCGGAAACGTTGGACTCCTATAATTTCGATCAAATTGTGAGTGACTAGATCAGTAGCAGCAACAAATTATATATGCAATGTAACAGTATATACAAATATAGCATATACCTTTAATTGATATCATGTACATTTTTCATCGGGAGAGAAGTGTCAAATAATGAGCGCGCATTTGTTCGTCAATTTAGTTGCCGAAAGTACTTATTTCTATGTATTTATGACTATGGCAAAATAGTGGTCATCGAGGAGGAATAGTCCACTAGCCGACATGCATTATGTATTAAACATTAGTGCATTATATCGAACGTTGGTGTCAATTTTCACACAAATTCTGTTCCTGATTTTGTCATATCTAGTTTTAACTCGAATTTTAGTAATTGGTCTTAGATGTTACAGTTTACGCCAATCGTATGGCGATGACCGGTGAGCATACCTAAGACATTCATACTATGTAGTTATGACTAACATCATCTATTTATTTATTTCCAAAAATAGTCGTTAGCAAAGGATTTTCGGGACTGCCGATTGCCAATTTATTAAACGAGCAGAATATTTATGTAGGCCTACATCGAATAGCTGTGACCGGATGCTTGTAAGAATAACATTGTAAGTAATTCATACGATATTGCAACAAGTAACGTTCAATATAGTTTAAGATTGGCCGCGTGTTCGGTTATCAAATCAATCCAATTGTGTGAACTGTTTATATTACTATATATTAGAAAATGAATAGTATGTCATTTGGCCAACCACTGGGGTCCTGGTATATAGATAACGAATGACTTGGATTTGTTTTTTACAATTTACGGCAATTTTAAATTTGACGATGGCAGCGGAGAATAACTACTGTTATTTGTAACAGCTAACAACACATTTTCATGATGGATGGATTTATATCTATAAATACGTCATTAGTTAAGACTGTTTGGCAAACTTTTAAAAACTGGAATGGAAGTTATAAATAACGTCCATTGGCGTTATAAATTAGGACTGGTCGCTAACTAAGCTATTAAATACATTGAATAGCTGTGATCCGACATTTGTAAGATCATTACAATGCACCAATAAACCTAATTTTGCAAAAATCATGGTACAGAAGTTATAGTTTCAGATTGGTCACATCTTCAGGCAGCAACCCATTTGCGCGAAATGAGTTTGTTACTAAAATAAAATAATAGTAGGCATGTAGGAATCTTATCGGTGAACTATCGTAAAATGTATTGCAGTGTGCAGCCAATCAGAATGCGAGAAAGTCACGAGAGATATGATAACGGATAATAATTTAATTTAGCAGTGTGCATGCAATCAGAACACAAGAAAGTCAAAGTGACGTTGTATGTGAGTGAGATGAGGCTATGTTGTTTTGTCTTGATTCCCGAAGCTTCACAAGCCAGCGATGGATTCTGACCATGAACATCAGTCAACAAAGGAGAAACACTGAATATCAACTAAGAACATATGTAACGAAGTACATGTACATGTATTTCGCACACCAATGCCATTTAGTTTCATCAATTATTGAAATAGTAATCATCCAAAATGATTACCACGTTTAGAGTTAACATCAGGGTATCTACAAACGGATGCAACGAGGATCATCTGGTAATGGCTGCCACGAGAAAACTATAGAGTCAGATTACCATAGATAGACCCGAAAAGTATTTGTTTTTAAATGGCCAAAAGTCCTATTCTTGCCACCAGCTATTGCATTAATCGTCATCGAAGTCGCGTACCAGCATTGTATTTCAATCACGAATACCGTTTAACTATGATTCAGGACGGATGCGTGAATGATGATTCATAGTTAATGATGGAGTGGTATTAATCCAGCATACCGCCTGCAAATGGACTGAATCCAGCTTACCAAGGGGAGGGTTGCGTGTGACACCCTCATATCTGACAAGAAACGTCACAGTAAATTTAGAAAATACCAATGCAGTTTGTAGATTGTATTAGTCGACGATTCCCCAAGTGAATAACATATGAGCAAGTATTAAATTATAAACTAACCATTACGTTCACATAACACCAAAGCCTCCTTGTTACCACAATCAGCGTCGTATTGATACCATTTTTGTAACAAGTAACTGTGCTTCACGTACACACAATCATCCCGATGAGGTTCACCAACAAACCACGCCCAATCGGCAGCAACTAACGTGTTCTCACTCTGTAGCCAGGCTGATCCATTTAGCGATATCCACAGCGGACCAGGTGATGCGGTCTCCAGTCTGCATCCATACAGGTATAACGTGAAAAAGCTTGGTGTATTACGCCAGTGTCAAATTTGGGCACGGTAATGTTTCACTTTACATTAACGATTACAATATATAACATGACACATGCATTTTATTTTATGATCCGGAAGAAGAGGATGGAATAAGTGGCATGTGCTACATGGTATATATGTTTTGGATTTATACTAGTACAAATGCGACTTTCACATAGCAATATCATTAGATTGTTGTTGGGCTGAATACGCGTGATGATTTTGAACACTTTTTTAATTTTTGGAAAACGTAGTGACTTCTTGTATATCTATGCAACTTACACAACTATCACTCTTATCCACAATGTTTAGCAGTGTAATGAGACAACCCATGACCACCATAGGGCATTGTGAAAATCAGTTTTTCATAATTATGACATATTTGGTACTCTATGGATATGTTTTGTTTGCATAATGGAATAGAATATGTGAGTGTGTTGAAAAAATTGAAGTAGTAACAGTATCAATGTGTTTACACTGTATGCCAAGATGGTTATAAATCTCACAGACCAAGAACATTTAATTATTATCTCAAAATGAGTTTCTCTGATTGCGAGGCTTCCATCATTATATCATGCTGTCCGAGTGTTCAACTATCAAACTGAAATGCTGGATTATATGGTAAAAATGTATTTTACCTTCAAAAGTTGCCATAACTACTAATATTTGGCACGCATAAATTCTAAAATGCCACGGATGAAAAATAATAATTGCGCAATGCTCTAGATTTGTCTATGGCCATACAGTTCCTCAGAAAAGGATTGTATAAAGTGTAAGCAAGGTTAAAAGAGTAAACGTTGTCCATACCTCCTTGTAATATATGAAAGGGACCACTTTTCGATGAAACTTTAAAAAATGTCATACTTTTATACTGGAAGTAACGGATACAAAACAAAAACTACTCACAGAGAATATTCCAAACATAATGTTCCCTCAGCAGATTAAAGCATAATTAATTTCAGTTTGATTTTGGCTTTCAAACATAATGTAAGTAAGTTTCGGGGTTCTGACTGTACAGAGCAGCTGAACTCGCATACGAAACAAGTATCAACATGTGAGCAACTCAGAGAACCTGATAATATCAGTATCAACCATTTATGTACTGATCTGATGATACCACCCTATTAGAAAGGACTGCATTGAATTGGAATATCATTCGTAATTATTATTAGCAGTAGTTTAATATACTAAGTTGTACATGTGCGTAAAGCAGCTACGTATGAACTAGTTTTCTTAAGTTAAGGATCCACTGTCGGATTAGACACCAAATTAGTCAATGTTTCCTGAATTGGTTGTCAAATTACCAATCAAACGAGACGAAAATGCAAACATATTTACAATCACCACCATTCGCATGGCATTGGCATGGTGAAAACCAACGAAAGCACCCATCAGTTATATACACGATACTATAATTAAAACGCTTCATTGCCAACATGTTGCAGGTGGTTTTGGGAAATGAAAACATTGACGACACCTCTTGTCAGAGACAGTCATCGAACAATTTATATTGGCAGTCTGACAAATAATGCAAATATTGTTAAACTAACTTCCCCTTTTAAAAGTTGATGTCTGACCTAACATGGACTCATTGTTTTATGATTTGTGCCACCATGACAAATGGTTTGTCGACCAAATAACTTAAACAGTGTGCACAAACACCACGCCAGTCCCAGGGCTGCATGACAATATTAGTGTGTATGTTTAGGGTCGACTGATAACTGAGAGCGAACCTTCGGTAAATACAGAATAGCTGATCATTTTGTTGTCATAAATATTATTTTCCACATGACATGCGTATACATTAGGTGCATGTATACCGTGATGGAAGAGGAAGATAGCTGCAATACATATTACAGAAATGGGGACGTTGTAAGGTTCGGGTGCCCATTGTGTACATGTACTGGTTCCATCGTCCACAAAGGAGTGGTTTACATAAATTTAGAAAAGAGAATTTGAACGTACATACCAAAGTAAAGTTAGATAGCCAAAAACAGATAACTTTGAACAGTTAAAAAAGGTTCCCATATTTTAAAAAGGTCAAAATGGTACCGCAGAGCGTCAACTGTTGCTGGCGCTCGATGTATGAACCCCTAATCGGTTATCATATTTATCATTTTCGGCACTTAAATGTCCCCTTTTTAAAGTAAATATCTAACCGTATGTGGGCTCAGTTGCAGTATCAAATGGTCATGCTCGTGCATCGTGAACTTACCACCATGATAGTTTCATGGTGTCCTATTAGACCTTGATCTGTTAATGGGGTATTGTACACTAAATCCGTCGATTTATTGGATCATTTCCTATTATACTCAACATAATATATGCAGCAAAGTGAAGAATGTGGTCCACGGTTGAGTGCAAATTGCACTGATACACTCTATGAACTATGTAAACGACATGTTAATTAATATGACCATACGCTAGCGTAATTAACTAACCACAGGTAAAACACACGCATAGTCTAGGATATATCTGTGTCTTTTTAGTCCTATGAAATAACTTCATATATTCCCATCAAATAAGATTAACTTAGGCCTTATATCGTGGAGTGATTATGATATATTATATTACACTTTTAAAAACCATTCCTCTTGAACAAATTGTTATATAATATAAACTACCAACATCAAACTAAAAGTATCCAAAAGTCAAGACTGTTGGTTTTTGTCTAGAGGGAAGTTTCAAATTAACCATTGTATTATTGACGCTGTGTGCGCAATCCGATTGAGATTTTTACCATACGAAGAAGCTTGTCGAATTAATATGTTTATTTCATTCATAACATGTCATCATGTCGATTTCAACGAAACTCGACGAGCAACGTTATCATGTAGCTTTCACCGTCGACCGAAGTTGCGATAGCCTGAATGTATCTTCTGCTTTGTTCATACGTATGTGTTTCTTGTTGATTCATGAAAATAGAAGGATGGCTGAGAATTATCAGATTCACGTATTAGTATGTACTGTGTGATATTAGGATAATTTAACGCGATATAATAACGTTTGCTTGCATCACGAATTTCGATTTCAATTCCAGTATTTTTCCCAGCCCAGTCAGAATGATTGAGATTTTCCCATTGTAAGCGACATATATATTTTAGGCCACTCCATTGCAAATATTTGACAGTCCACGATATGTTATAATAATGAACTTCACTGTGCATAATTTTGATAGTAACTCCCCTCATTTTGGAACGCCGGCCATTGAAATACGCACACGTTTATTTCAGATTACGACATTAATGCTTTAAGCCCACCGATCTACTGTGCGACAAAAGTGGTCGCAAAAATTCAAAACAGCAGTGTCGTATTAGATAATAATTGGTGACGTCACAAAATCAGATATAGTCTATATACGACCAAAGCGTCCGACTTTGGTACGTTATAATGAAAATGAGTTAATGACTCGAGCCGTTAACTCATTTGCATTATAATTACCATGTTAGTTTACGCCGTTCTTAAAGTAAATGAGGGTATTTTGCGCTCATTCATAGCTCAAATTCATCCATTTGTTGCATATATTCTGTTGAGTATAATAGGAGATGGTACCATACACGACCAGTGTACAGTCCCACTATAAGATTTTCAGAAGTTGAACCCTCGAATTATAACAGGCTTATTGAAACAGTTCCAGATGTTAGTGTACTTACAGGTTATGTTTGATAAATGTTTTGTCGACATCGTTGTTTGGTGTACTTACAGGTTATGTTCGATGAATGTTTTGTCGACCTCGTTGGTTGGAGTATAAAATGTCCCATTGCGAGCTCTGCAATACGCATCGGCCTCGTTACCGGCAATTTCTTCCGTGCTAAACCAGAAGCACTTTCTCGTGACATGGTTGTATATGGCATTGGGTTCGTGGCAGTATCCTTGTAATGATAGACAATGGGCGGTATCATACACATGTATAGCACATCTGTCACTGTTGTGCAGTGACAATTGCCGCCAAAGTCATTGTGACACAATTGAATAATGGGTAGTGTCACATTTGGGATGGAAAACTAGTTACCTTACTATGTGTATTGTTGCAACAAGAGTGCTTGATTACCATGGTACACGAACCCACTCAGTCCGCCTTGCTCACTATCTCATTAAGTTCCACGTGCATATGATTAATTTCGATTCAGAACGCAGCGATATAGCATTTTCTTTTTCGAGATATTTCATTAGTTTGTCAAATGAGTTAACTAGTTTCATGGTCGCTCAGAACTGAGATCAATCATACGCTCACACCTAATTATAATTGTTAATAATTCAAAGTAGTTTTGTTAGTTTCTCCATTGACTTGAATAAGTGATTCGGCAACTCGCCAAGTAAATGTATATGTGAGCATGCAATATAACAACGCGTGTTAAATAACGAAATGTGACGGGTGGATGTGTCCAGGCAGACTCATTATGTGAATAGAAAAACTTATTAACTATGCTGAACAATGTTCACCAATCTGAACCTGATGAGCGCATCATAACTAGTGTGACTTGGTAACTGTGTTACGTGCCACTCCAGCCATTTTTACCCTCCTCCTTATTTCACTCGCGTCTAAATGGCACAAGAACTGTCACGTGCCGGCGACATTATGACACTCTAGCTCGCCTTACCATGGTGACAGTGTCTTGTCGCCTGCCTGGTGTTATACAGAAAAAATATCCCAAAACACACAGACAATGCAGTAACTCGTCGATTTCACATTACAAAAAAAATACATATCATGAATATTATATACCCCACGGGTTCACAAAAATCACTAGTTGTGGTGTTGACTAAATTGCATATATTTAGTTGACACTACTATTCGAAATTTTATCTGACACATTTCATTATGTACGGTTTATATCGAAACATCTGGGCAACTGACTATCTTCATATCGAAAATATAGCTTGTGTAAAACATAACTCATACGTTTGTCGTGTGCATGAATTCGCCTGTTCGATTATTCTTTCTTCGGTGTAAGCGCATTTTTATTATTGCAACATAGATGTATCTTGTGCTAAGATGGACTTTGGAGTACTGACATATCGACATATGCATGCAAATATATGAAATCGACAACTTTCCAATAGCTGTCAGTGAATATCGTAATGCAATAAACATTGCGTGTCCAATACATGCACGTGCATGCACAAGAAGACATGTCCTCCATGAATATGCCAAATTGTAGAAGAGGATAACACGCTTCTATTTCTAATTTGTTTACATTGCATACATCGATTTTGACCAAAGTGATGGCAAATAAACGCCGATTATCAACATTCCAGCGTAGTACTACATTATGTTCGGCCATTATGTTTTGGAGAATAGAATTGATTGAATAATTGGCCAGCTTTCAACTCGCTCTTTGAGACTTGATATTACATCATCTTGGTGAGTCATGGAATTATTTGCACAAACTATCCACAAAAGTACATTGTCACGTTACCAGTGACTAAGATAAGTTAGTCATTGTGACTAACAACATCAAAGTAATTATTTACTTTCAAACATAGTCATAACGACTAACCCAAATTAGTATTTGTGTAGAAACACACTTGACTAACATTTTCCGGAATGCATTTGGGTATACCAACACACATATTTGCGTTAACAGTATATTAAACATTCAAGGTGTGCGATATTTATCAAACTGAGTATGCACAGTTGTGCAAATAATGTTTAGCTTTGTTTTAATACCAATACAATAACATAAATTAATATGCGTGCTCTCAATGTTGTTGCATATATATTAATGATGAAATGCCCAGTGCCCAGAATCTGGCAACAACCCATGCTGTCTATTCTGTATTGGGAATTTCAGACCATTATAATTTGATTATGCATATCACAGAGGCGACTATATATAGGTTTGTTGGCACATTGTTGACAAATATATGCTATCAATGTCGGTGCCCACCTCCGGATCCACGTGTCTGACCCATACACTTTTAAGAAGAATGCATACTTCAACACTAGATTTCGTATATCAGGTCAATACAACATTATTTATTTCCGCACATCGACCAGCCATACCAAAACAAATCCACAGGCCCTAAACTTGGTATTAGTAGCACATAACAAAAATGTTCGCAACCTTGACGATGATGTAATATTACAATGCTATGTTGTTTTTCAGTTTAGCCAGAACAAAACACATACATGTATATTTATATGAAAATGGATATGAATCCCGACATAATAGTATGGTACACGTATTCAATCAATTTACTTTGTATTGGACATCATGTCAGTTTGGGGCAACCCCATTAAATGTTTTAGTATGTGGAGATGTAGCTCGTTAGTAGGTATGGACACATGCCATGTGCATTCGTAATTTAAATTCAAATATTATATTGTACACATGTTGTCATGGACATCATGTCTATTGACTCGCTACAGAACATATATTATGGAAAACAGAATCGGTTATAAACAAGTTCTAACTGGTCTAAAGGCTTATGTCCTATGCTTATGTTGGGGTACGTTTTCACAAGTTAAGGAGCCTTCGTGTACCACTTGGTCGAGACTCCACGTACAACACTGCCGATTATACATGTAAGTTTATAGGCGCTTGGAAGTTGGACAAATACGTTTTCATTAAGATTTGCACCCCTCCTTCAACCGTTATCACTGACTGACTTTGTGGCGACACTTATATTTGATTCATACCATTCGATTACAAGTGCCACGGATATGGCTATATTTAAGTTTGGCAGAACTCGGCTGCAGAAAAATAGTCGTTTTCGGTGCACCTCAACTTTTCACTGACTGACACTGACAGCGTCAATTTTGAAAGTTTTAAGTTGTAACATTATGTTCCTCATACAAAAGATTGCTAATTTGTTTAGTGGTCACACAGACGTTCGCAAATATAGATAAAGATGAAGATGAAAACACACCATATCTGCTTTGTCATGTTCCTGGTATAATTATTAGTAATTATCTATACTTTGGTAAGGTGTTTCAGCTACAAACCACGGTGCTTTAAGTCTGGATTGAGGCACTTAAACACATTATAACAGGGAATGCACTGACCTGAGATCGCCGTCAACACCGAACACCACATGAGCAGCAGGTAGCGGATATGTTGTCTCGTCGCGTCCATCGTCGCCAAGGAACTGCGTCTCGCAACGAGCTGTATCGAAGTTTGGTAAAACAAAACAAAACACAGCTTGAACACGAGGTCGATATCAATAGTCGTATGCGACACCATTTTCCGTTCTCCGATGGTAAGACTTTAAATTGATTTTTTAGTTGTCACCGTGACATAGATCGTATAAACGATGTCAGTGCTTTTAATGAGCAGAGGAATCGCATGCATCGGCATCATAATAATTATACACACGTAGCTAGGTAATTTTGAACATTCTGTTAGTAAAGCGACGTCGCAATATGGTTAGATTGTATCGAGCTTAGAATTTTTAAATTCACCCCCTTGAACCATACCTACATGCGCTCCACTCATTCTGCATGGGTTAGAATTAATTGTCCAATTTGTTCATATGACCAACCTAACACCCCAATGGATGGACAAGTTCAAAACAACTAACTGAGAGAAGGAACATAATCGGCTATTGCACTAACAAACTATCCCAGCAATAATTTCAATCTATAAATTATCGTATAGCATCGTGCTCGGTATAACAGGACGATAATAACTATGGCCGTGTTGCTCCTGTTCAATACATGTTATATAACACATGTCCCACTAATTTTGTTGTGGTCATTATGCAAATAAAATCAAATCAAAATCAAAAGTCCAAATATTAAAACCTATAGTTGATCTGAAATTTCCAACTAGGTTTGTGTCATGCATTAAATTTGACACCAGATATTTGGCCAAATTTGGGTATGCATCCCTGAGATTTATGTCGTAGCATGTGTCGGATCTGATAACATTAACCGGTTCTCCAGATTAACATATCAAAATCGGTATGAAGTGTGGACTGGTACCCGAATTTCTGCTTCGTGTATGTTAACAAAATGGTCTTGAATAGCAAATGGACTGATTATGATGTCACATGTATTCACATGCATGCCAATCAAGTATGTATAAGTATACCACAATGGAGGATTACAGTAACTGGCATGTGCAGAGAAGAAGTACGGATAGTGTACATGTCTTGATCCCAATATGTGCAGGTATTGGTTTCCTGGTCCATCATAATATATGTATCGTGATGCAGGGTCGATGTATACTAACATATAATTGGATTGCCATCAGCTGGTTCGAGTGACTTTCACTATGAATCTGTGAACCATCGTCAGTTATATTATTATCCAAAAACGTGTTCCTTCTCTTCGGATCGACTGAACTCGGAACGGTCGGTGATACGTACCTGTATAGCGTATATATATTCCACTTGTTTTTGTTTGTATTCCTGCTGATTTGCCATTGTTCATATTTATTTCCCAGTGTAATAATAAACGGACAAGGAGGTACTCATAACCGAGACAACACGTGGCCTCCAATCCCATTGTATGTACAATAATGTATGTGTCATATACTATGTGTTATCAAATTATATAAATAAATATGTTTAAAATAAGACTGAACTGTCTTACAATCTTCAATTCAATAATCATGCCGTTATTTCTACATTTTGAACGTCCAGGCTTACGATGTTTGGCTCATTTGCTTAAATTGTAATTCAACAAATATGAATTCACTTTGAACGTCACGCCAAGTGAACGAGATTCTATAGAATTTTGCAAACCTATATTGCAACATTAAAATAGCATGACTATGACTTTAGTGCTTAGAACAGATCGAAATAATACCGGATAGTGTCACTAGTTGCTAGAGCTTCATCGCTGACGTCTATATCGATGCGTCACTTATTCTCATATATTTCAATGGTAGGAGTTTGATTTGACTCATTAAATGAAGACGAACAATGGCATAACTGCTAATGAGAACATGGGTTGAGTACGTTTGTCGTGATAAAATACACAATGCCAAGAAGTTCAATACGACATGGGTTATGGTGATACATCAGTCCTGTCCAAGTCATGTCTGATCTGATAACTTAGAACAAGGTGCATAATTATATAACAAGCATACCCGCTCACCGGACTGTCCGCATTATTTTGAATAGTAAACCGGCCGATGATATGTAGTAATGTATGTATTTAATCAATTGCTATAATTATTAGGTAGGACTTTGTATATCACGATGGGCGCGGTAGATGGTTGTAAAGCATATAGAAGTTGTGGTATGTTATAGGTATGGCGCCCAATATATTATGCATACTGGTACTGACTTCTCCCTCCAACATGTCAGTGAGGTAAGTCCATGAACGGTGTTGTTTTTTTTTAAGACGCCTGGAATAGATCTTACTGTAAGCAAAAACACATACCGTGAATGACTTTGATTTAGTCGGCACCAAGTTTAGTGGTTTGTCATCAAAAGGCGTTTTAGTTGGGACACGAATTCGTGGATCAGATGATGGCTGGTGGATGATATTTATGCCCAGTAAGTTGTCCTACAGTAGCAGCTTCAAGACACATTTGAGAAGTCACTATTGAGAAATAATATGTTGCATGTTTGATTTAGAACACACGCTGTAGGTACTGTGCACACCAGTCCCATTGGCAGAAGCTTATTCGACTTGATAAATAATACATTAATGTCGTTTGAGTGTGTTATTTAAGGATATGGCGTTCTGGCTCATGGAAATATTGTGTGAACTGACACAACGACCACAGCGACATGCCCATTGCTAAAATACAATCAATCTACATTTTTTGTTTTCCATGTATTTATTTTAAATAGTCCTGTATCATTACTGTAGCAATAGCTGATAGTGTTGTCATAATTGTACTGTAAGTTAGCATAATAGTTGACCTGCGATTTCTTGATCGATATGTCTGTGACCATGCACGAACGTATTATATCGATCACTTGTATCATCTGCATCAACAATATGTGGCGTGGTTCGTGTTATGTTGTGGTATTGTCGTATGGTCGAGTACGTGCGTTATGATCAATTATAACAAGAAGGTACACTGACAATTTCATTGACATGAAATGTTACTTAACAATTATTCAACACCAGTGTAAGTATACCACCAATCAACGTTGACTAAATTGTTAAGTGGACAATGTCTTCAACTAGATGAGTAACATAAATACTCAACATTGATGGTGAAATCGCTCAACAGCTGATTGGTTTTGCTCAACAGTACTGGTTGTTGTTAATAGTTAAACAACATTTACTAAGCAAAATTGTAGCTAACGTTGAGCAATAATCAGTTTTCTTAGTAAACATATGAGTTGGCTGAGAATATGTGTTGGGTATTCTCGAAACTGAACTGGATAATATATCCAGAATCAGCCACCGAAACAAATAGGAAATATCGGAAATTAATGAAATTCCAGATATAATATCCAATAATGGACTTCTGGAAGATAATAAATTAGTTTGTGATATAATTTGATTCGTATGTCTCATGTCTGGATTGTATGCCGTGTTCGTGAAATTAAAACCTCGTCTTCGAAGTGTTTATTCTTTAATACTGTGATGAACTTATGAAGATATGATACACCTAGCGGTCATCTCCTCAGATCTCAATGTTGCATTTATAGATACAAGAATAATGCGGCAACGTAGGTTAAGCATCTCGAAATGACCACCATTACCTATGCACAGTGCTTAATTTGGATTGATGTTCCTAGAACTTTAAAAAAAAATGTTAACTAAATCAGACATCCTGATGTGTTATTGTTGAGTACTCGATACTCAAGCGTTGAATACAATCATCTAAAGAAATGTCACTCAACGTGTTGAGTAGACATTTTATTCAACTTGATTTTCAGTGTTACTTCCATTGAATAGTTCTTGGATTATGGAGTCACTAAAAGCCCATCCCCATCGACCAGCTGATAAAAAGTCGAAATGACACCAGGGATTTTCATCAGTTGCTGGCGCCCGATCGATAACGTGCAACATGTTGAGGCCACATTCATTTGCCTATTTTTCCCCAGAAGATCGGATTTTAATGTGGCTCGTTAACTGTCATCTCGGAAATGGCGAAATGGATCGGGTGGAGATAAACAACGACATAGCTGCTAATGAGAACATGAATTGAGCGTGTTGGAATAATATACACCAGCACAAGCCAGGTGCCATTGATTATTGCATGGTTACTACAAGGTAATATGCCCACCCATCTGATGTTACAACACAACATAACAACATCGGATATCGTTATCCGGCTTACTGGTCACATTCATTTGTCGTGTTTTAAGTTTCAATGGTATGATTTAAATTGGGCTCCGATTGTGATATATTGTGGGCATAATGTAGTGGGTGAAACGTAAATCTAACCAGACACGATTTCCACTCAAATAATCTAGCATCCAACTATTAAAGGAATTTCAACTACACACTCAAAAATCAAGTTTAGTTTAAATTTTCTAAATAATTGTTAAATTTTACCCAACTATGGTTTACCCACCACTGACTAAACACGAGTATAGTTCCGCAGCCCAATATGGGGTCACCCCAATGCGGTTTAGTTACAATATATAACTAAATATTTAGTCGACTTCAAACAAATTGATTGAGTTAATTAATAGTTAGTCATTAATCGGAAATCAGTAAGAGTAGGGTTTGAATGTTAACAATTAACAAACTAATATAAAATGAAATCCGTCATTGCTATATCATTGAAAAGTGACAACAATATTAACCTTTTAATATTAACAAAATATTACTACAGGAAATATTATATTTGTTTTGTGGAATTGTACAGCAAAATCCACATATTCCTTCAAATAATTTACTCATAGCCAATAAAACTAAATTATTAAGATACCCTGTCACCCTATCCCTGAATAACAGTTGACAGAGAGGATGAATCATGAGCCCAAGTTAAGACACTATTGAATTCCATGACATAGTAATTTCACACTGATATAAGTTTCACACATTTGCAGATCTAATGTCCATAACTTCAATTTACCAAGAGGTCTGAGACTGAGTTATATAAATTGGAGTGGGAACATTGCGTAATGGTGTGCACTACAAATATGTATGGGCTTTTCGTTTAATCCAGCAGCACATTGTCATCTTCCCCCGGACATCCACATCCACCCTGAATATTCCCTACCAACCGTGACAAAATATATTTTTGACAATCAAATTGTTCAACTCGATTTTGTAAACTCCCAACTCACCCATCAGCTACATGACAGCACCAATAATTTTATGAGTTTTGATTCGTTTGCTTATAACCCAAGAAAACATGTTTGAGTCATGGCTTGGGGTTGGGGCGCATGGAACGGCCGATGCCCCCCACACGAACAGCAACACTGCACAATTGTGATTGTATTGCATATTTTGCTTCTATAGGCATGACACATCGAGAAATGTCATACATGCATGTATGTAGATGATGTGTGACGGGAAGATATTCAGTCATATACAACTCTACACACACCACAAACCCTGACTAATACAACTGTTTTAAAAAAAGTGATTTTCTCACCGTTTCATGACTATCTCATATATATTTTGAATACCTCTGTCTGTATGTTTGTGATTCTCGACCGATCGGGACGAAGCTTGGTACGTGTGTGTAGTTTGACCAGGCGGTGGACGTTGTCGTATTGGCGAGCCCGTGCGGCGCCCGCTTCGCGCATGCGCAGACGAGATCTCGGAAACGGGTGGAGCTATCGACTTGAAATTTGCTATGTGAATGTATCTTGCCCCGAAAACGAATTTTATCGGGCCGCCGAGCCCGTGCGACGCCAGCTTCGCGCATGCGCAGACCAGATCTCGGAAACGGTTAGAGCTATCGACTTGAAATTTGGGTTTTGAATAGCCCGGACAACGTCGGGCTGGGTAGAGCTATCGACTTGAAATTTGGTTTTTGAATAGCCCCGACAACGTCGGGCTCATCGGCTAGTCTCATATAAATTTTGAAGACCTCTGTTTGTATGTTTGTTTGTCTGTCTGTCATTTATACAAATCTACGATTCTCGACCGATCGGGACGAAACTTGGTACTTGTGTGTAGTTTGTCCAGACGGTCGTAGTTGTCGTACTGGCGAGTCCGTGCGCCGCCCGCTTCGCGCATGCGCAGACGAGATATCGGAAACGGGTGGAGCTATCGACTTGAAATTTGGCACGTGAATGTATCTTGCCCAGGATACTAATTTTATCGGGTCGCCGAGCCCGTGCGTCGCCAGCTTCGCGCATGCGCAGACCAGATCTCGGAAAGGGTAGAGCTATCGACTTGAAATTTGGTTTTTGAATAGCCCGGACAACGTCGGGCTCATCGGCTAGTCTATAATATAGTTTGAAGACCTCTGTCTGTTTGTCTGTCTGTATGTTTGTCTGTCATTGATACAAACCTACGATTCTCGGCCGATCGGGACGAAACTTGGTACGTGTGTGTAGTTTGACCAGGCGGTGGACGTTGTCGTATTGGCGAGTCCGTGCGACGCCCGTGCAGCGCATGCGCAGACGAGATCTCGGAAAATGGTGGAGCTATCGACTCAAAATTTGCTATGTGAATGTATCTTGCCCCGGATACGAATTTTATCGGATCACCGAGCCCGTGCGACGCCAGCTTCGCACATGCGCAGACGACATCTCGGAAACGGGTGGAGATATCGTCTTGAAATTTGGTATGTGAATGTATCTTGCCCCGGATACGAATTTTATCGGGTCGCCGAGCCCGTGTGATGCCAGCTTCGCGCATGCGCAGACCCGATCTCGGAAACGGGTGGAGCTATCGACTTGAAATTTGGTGTGTGAATGTATCTTGCACCGGATACGAATTTTATCGGGTCGCCGAGCCCGTGCGACGCCAGCTTCGCGCATGTGCAGACCAGATCTCGGAAACGGGTAGAGCTATCGACTTGAAATTTGGTTTTTGAATAGCCCGGACAACGTAGCGCGGACAACGTCGGGCTCATTGGCTAGTCTCATATATATTTTGAAGACCTCTGTATGTCTGTCTGTTTGTTTGTCTGTCTGTCTGTCTTTAATAAAAATCTACGATTCTCGACCGATCGGGACGAAACTTGGTACTTGTGTGTAGTTTGACCAGACGGTCGTAGTTGTCGTACTGGCGAGCCCGTGCGGCGCCCGCTTCCCGCATGCGCAGACGAGATATAGGAAACGGGTGGAGCTATCGACTTGAAATTTGGTTTTTGAATATCCCGGACAACGGATACGAATTTTATCGGGTCGCCGAGTCCGTGCGACGCCAGCTTCGCGTATGCGAAGACCAGATCTCGGAAACTGGTGAAGCTATCGACGAGATCTCGGAAACGGGTGGAGCTATCGATTTGAAATTTGGTATGTGAATGTATCTTGCCCCGGATACGAATTGTATCGGGTCGCCGAGCCCGTGCGACGCCAGCTTCGCGCATGCGCAGACCAGATCTCGGAAACGGGTAGAGCTATCGACTTGAAATTTGGTTGTTGAATAGCCCGGACAACGTCGGGCTGGGTAGAGCTATCGACTTGAAATTTGGTTTTTGAATAGCCCGGACAACGTCGGGCTCATCGACTAGTATGTATATAAAACAAAATAAGAATAATACAATATATCCAGACCGGGAGTCCGTGACACCCCTCCCCTTCAATACCCTGACGCAAATAACTTTTCTCGGAAAAGTTTAATATCTCCCTGGTTCATAACTATATTTCATTTGAGTCAACTGTATCTTATGAGTGGTGAGTAGTTATCCAGGCCTGGACATCTTCCCCACCCCAAACCATGCTCAAAACTCTGCACTAAGAAACAATGAATGTATTCATGTTTCATGACTATATAGCGGTCTATGCATGTTAAAATGCAAAAAATTGTCGTAAGGGTAAATGTGTTCAATCTTTAAAAGTATGTAAAACTATCGTCACTGCTAGTAAGAAGAACATTGAACAATAGATAGACTGTGTTCTTAATTTTATTATTGACAACTCCTCAATAATGACTCATCACATGATACATTTTGTTTGTGTAAACTTACTGTTACAATGGGAGTGTTCGCTCTGTCGCTCGCCAAATGACATTATTATATGAGCATTAATGTTCTACCGGAAACCCTATATCAAACGGTTGGAGTGGCCGGGTTGATAAATCACGATATTAACTCGGTGCGGGGTCAATAACAAAATATGAGTTCCGTCACGCGCGCGTGGGAGGTCGCTGTCCAATCACATTAGGCGTAGCGTTTGCAACCAGTCAATCACAATTACTTATATATAATTCATTTGTCGTTGATTTGCGGAAGAGAGTTTCATTACATTTGTTATTTATCGAACTTCCTCGGATTGATAAATCCTCATGTCAACCTCGAACCATGCAACAAGTGTATAGTAGCAATGTTAAACGTAGTTATCGGGTGACGCTAATATATTTATTACTACTTTGTTATTTCTTAATACTAATTAGCTCACTTTACCTGTGTATGTGGCTATTTTTAACATTATATAACATATACAAAAATGAGGCCCTTCAATTTCCCCCAATTATCCTCTCAATTAAATTTGGCAAATTATTTTGAAATTTGGCAAAACAACAAATTAATTTGGCGATACATTTGGCAAAGGAACATTCTGGTCCAGTGCCAACCATAAACGCTCCATCCGTGTTATCATCAATCAAAGACCATACCTAGTCTCAACACTAACCGTACTAGCTTAAACATATAGTTTGCATGGCTGTTGGTAAATTGAATTCCACTGTAATAGTACTGTTTGCATAGCAACAAATTAAACATGTGAAATCTAGTTGTTGGATTTATGAATAATAAGAATTATGTCAACGGTTAAACATATATTTTTCCATTTTTTTGTCTGTTTTACATTTGCCGACTGCGAGTACATTGTGTCTATATAAGTATACATGCCACAGGATGTTGTTGTAAATAACACGATATCGTTTAATAATTCGTTAATATAAAACTTTAAAATGGGCGCACACAATTATAGTAAATGTATGTAGTACATAATGTGTGATGATTAAACTGTTTGAACGCACATAACGCTGTGTGGTGACGACAACCTGTATTACTGTGTAAAGACACCGTCGATTTCAACCACATAATATACTAATGCTCCTAAACGTTTTGTAAAACTGTCTACATGTACATGTATCGACAGATCTAATTTATATAGGCACACACCAATCGCATATTTCAAATAAAGTTTCACTCTTTCCAATATTTACAGCACAATTATAAATAGTTTGAAGGCATAACACCTGGATAATGTTCAGCAGTGAGTACTGTATTCGTGTTATAGGTTAACCAATACAGTGTTGTAGGTTAACCAATACACTGTTATAGGTTAACCAATACAGTTTTATAGGTTAACCAATACAGTTTTATAGGTTACCAATACAGGTAACACTTCTGCCCGGGTCAACGAAAATCACACATAGCCCTCCGGAATGACAATAACAAGTCAGAATGGAGCAAGGGCTGACGGACCTTACGGCTTACAACCTATCCGTCATATAATTTCCCCACATAATGAAGGTGGTGCACAAATGCATGGATGTCAAAGGAAAGGGGAGTTTGTCTGCTATAGGCATATTAAAGAAGATTCGAGGCTAAATGTGATGATGACCAAGGTCCGAATTTCTCGCAGACAAATTTCTCCTCGTTCTGGTGACATGAATTTTGAGGTGGAAGCTGGACCCTGGAGCGGTTTATTATAATTTTTAAATTAATTTTAGAACGTACCCCACAAAAACAAGATTATTTAATGCCAAAGGTAGAATTTCTAATTTTTAGAAAATTACTCCCAATGAGTTAAAAAGATGCCAAAATGATTTGATAAGACCATCACGGCATCACCAGTTGCAGATTGCTGACTATATGCCATGCTAAGCGCATGTCACATCACGTTTCGACTGGATAATGCTCAGCAGTGAGTATTGTATTCGTGGCGAAATTTTGTTGTTTGGTTTTATTATGTTTTAATAACCCGGTATTAGAATAAATTGTTTTTACAATTTGTATTTTTGAATGTCTCTCGTAACTGTAGCACAACACATTCGTTCAATAACCGTCACCACATTCACACCTTGTGTGGTTCTGTATATGTAGTAATAGTACGTGCATTATCGCGGAAGAGTGGCAGGAACTACCACCCCTGCTCCTCCTGAAAAAAGGGATGTCAGATTTAGCATTATCAAAAAAATAACTGGCGGCAGCTGTCTCAGATGCAATTGAATACCGCAAACAACAGGAGTTATGGTGTAAAGTTATTCTTCAGCAATCATGCCAGATCACCATTTCCATTCCTGACGACAGTTGTAACATTTGGGGCTAGGCAGTTATGAATATTATTTCATATTTTAATCACAGGTTTCTGTTTTTACCCGCATTTAATTTTCATCCAACGAAGACATGCATTCATATAGTTATTCTTCTGTGCAACAAATACAGTTATTGTATGTACATTGGACCCACGCGGTCAGTTTAACATGACTTAGTCATGTTTTAGTTCCCAAATCAGCATCATGTTTTTCTTCATCAGTGCCAAATCCCCAAAGAAGATCAAGATAATGATCGACGTCAGTATGATGACGTATGATGTTGCTGTGGTGATGGCAAACGGTGTGTCATCCCGGACGCTAACAAGCGTCCTTCTGTACCGCGTGGTCTCCTTGGTGCCCATCTTGTTCGCCTCCAGCTCACGTAGAGACTGTTTGAGTTCAAATATAGTGATGTCCGGCGTTCTTGTGCATCTGCATCGTTGAAGGCAACGGAAATCACCTGTGAATTATATGTACACATAGCTTGATTAAATTGCCGAAACTTATTGTATTAGCAAATGATATGCTAATCGGATCATAATGCATCGGAGGTATAAGTTGTTAAGCACCCTTCACCACACACAAGTAACACAAACATCACGTGCATGCTTCTGAAACAGAAACAACAGCAATAAGTATGGTTGATGCATGTGCGACATTCCAGCTGTCTGGCCTTGACTTGTATGTATGTTGTCATACTTGACTTAATTCAAGTATAGCTTATAACTCTTGTCATTCGTTGTGTATATGCGGCGACAATCAGATTGTGTATTGCATCTGCAACGTTGATGAGACAATGGGGAACGTCTGGCCTGGACTTGTATGAATGTTTATTGCATAAATGTATACAATATTTATATACCCCAAGACATGAATTAATTCAATTATAATGCTAGGGTTCAGTTATCGCATCGCCGTTTTTAAATTATAGCTATGGTGACATTCGGAACATATCCTGTGTATTTTAGATACATGTTTTGATGCAATGGTTTAAATGTATATTGTATGTGGATGATATACACATGTGTTATGTCAAGTTTGGATGCAACTGACGCCTTTTGATGTAACTAACGAATGTTGATTTACAAAGACACCCAGCTCTTTGTGTAAAATCACCAGTCGGTTTTGGACAATGTTTGAGTTTGACCCCACACAAGCGTCATAGCTGGAGTCTGACACTGTATAATAGGACTAACAGGTCCATACGAGTGTGTAATATATGAGGCAGTTAGTGACGAGGGGAGATAACCCCGTGATAGTTCGGTGCGTCGATTTGAAGGGAGATAACTCAGTGATAGCTACGCGCGTCAGTATGAGGGGCAATAATCAGGTGATAGCTTGGCATAACCCAGTGATAGTCCGGCGCGTCGGTATGAAGGGGCATAAACCAGTGATAGTTCGGCGCGTCGGTATGAAGGGGCATAACCCAGTGATAGTTCGGCGCGTCGGTATGAAGGGAGATACCCCGTGATAGTTCGGCGCGTCGATATTAAGGGAGATACCCCGTGATAGTTCGGCGCGTCGATATTAAGGGATATACCCCCGTGATAGTTCGGCGCGTCCGTATGAAGGGAGATAACCCAGTGATAGCTCGGTGCGTCGATATGAAGGGAGATAACCCAGTGATAGCTCGGTGCGTCGATGTAAAGGGAGATAACTCAGTGATAGTTCGCGCGTTGATATTAAGGGTGATAACCCCGTGATAGTTCCGCGCGTCAGTGTGAAGGGCGATACTCAGGTGATATCTTGGCGAATCGGTATGAAGGGAGATAACACCGTCATAGTTCGGCGCGTTGATATTAAGGGTGATAACCCCGTGATAGCTCGGTGCGTCGGTATGAAGGGGGATAACCCAGTGATAGTTCCGCGCGTCGATATTAAGTGTGATAACCCCGTGATAGCTCGGCGCGTCGATTTGAAGGGAGATAACCCATTGATAGTTCCGCGCGTCAGTATGAAGGAAGATAATCAGGTGATAGTTCAGCGCGTCAGTATGAAGGAAGTTAATCAGGTGATAGTTCCGTGCGTCGGTATGAAGGGAGCTAACCCAGTGATAATTCCGCGCGTCGATATGAAGGGAAATAATCAGATGATAGCTCGGCGCGTCGATATTAAGGGAGATAAACAAGTGATGGTTCGGCGCATCGGTATGAAGGGGGATAACCCAGTGATAGTTCGGCGCGTCGGTATGAATAGAGATAACCCCGTGATAACTCGACGCTTCGATACGAAGGGAGATAACCCAGGCAACACACAAGAAAATGCACACCGACGATCGACCATTCTAGTGTCACGTGGTCCGGAACACTTGCAGTTCATATGGTAATCCATTCAGGCTTTCGCCCATACGGATGTGATGCAATATGCCAGGTCTCACGCATGTGTTCGTCTGTTATTGTAGTAGTTCTCGGTCCCAAATTAATGACACTGAACTAAAGAATATAAATCAATAGACAAATGTGCCATCATCTACAAATGTCACACGTATTAGTCCAGGAGATATTTGTCGACATCTGCATCCCTAAAAAGTTGAAATTAGTTTGTGATAATATCGACTTCTTTTTAATTTCTGGCCGCCAGTTTGGCCGCCATCTTGACCATCCAAACCCTAATGAATACTTCATATCAATATTCCATATCAACATGTAATGGTGTGTAGAAATCGCAAAACAATAACGCCCATCGTAAGAAAGTAAAGAAATGTAGACGTGATTTCAAATTTCGGTCGCCATTTTGGCCGCCATCTTCGATTTGGAAAACCATTTATTGCATGAGATGTAAGGTAATTACTTCACCTCAGTATTTCCAACTCAACTGTAAGCATGGGTGGAGTTGTCTCGACAATAATGCCCAATGATGTGAATATGAGGGAATTTCGGTGATTTTTCAAATCTGTCCGCCATTGTGGGCGCCTTTTTGGATTTGGGGGACTTTTATTTGGATATGGTACAAGGAAAGTTCTTCGCCTAAGTGTTCCCAACTCTTTATAGTAAGCAGGTGTGGAGTTGTCATGACAATAATGCTCACTGATCAGCGATTTTTTATTTCTGGTGGCCATTTTGGCCGCCATCTTGGATTTGGGCGAATATTCCTCAACTCAGGTATAAGAGGAATCCTAGCTCGAGTATCTCCTGCACATATGTATGCATGGGTGTCGTTATGATAGCAATAACATTCATTGATTCGAAACATTACATCGCTTTATTAGCGTTGATTCGGCTTTGACCTATTATACCGGCATTTGGGAAAACGTGATATCGGAAACAAATATCCCACAATGAATGTATATTATGGTCCCCATGTGTCGCCAATGACTCTTCTATTCGATAAATATATAATATCACGCCATGATGCCAATATTTTCCAACAGAGACAAACAAAAGGTGGTGAAATGTCAGAAAAATAGCATATTTTCACATTTCGGCGGCCATCTTGGCCGCCATATTGGATTATGGTGTCGGATTTTTGGCTAATTTATAAGGGTTGTATATTAGCATAACGAATCGAGCGGAAGGCAAGACCGCATGCGATATCATATTTACTATAACGGCGATCAAAGAGACCTGGTGCATATACACAAAATGGTCGACATGATGGACGGCATCTCGTATGGAGTCCCTTCGGCCACTTTGTTTTCTTGTTAACAACCGAAAAAATTAGAGGAAACATTAAGAAAAAAAAATTAGTGGGGTGAAGTTGAGTCCTGGGTGGGGGGGGGGGGGTTCAGAGGTCGACCAATATCTCCTGGACTATATGTAGTGGATCATAATACGAGAAAAAAAAACAATAGGTTTCTGGAACAAGCTGTAAAATAAAAATAAGTTTGTATAATCAGGAGATGAGCTCAAAGAATATGGATACATCGACACAATACACCACGCCTCGGGTGCGCGTTCGGTGGTTACCGTGACGGTTTATGCGGCCCCAACGTTAATGCCGTATAATGTTTATTGTAAACGCAATAATACCATGACAAAAGAATCATTGGTAAATATGACACGCCCTACATACGACACACATATACTGGGCGATGAGAATAACGTATGGAATGCCTGTCTACATATCTTATCTGTGGTGCAAAATGTGCACGACGGCTACGCCCAGATTTCTCCCTGCTAATAATAATATTTAAAAGGGCAAGTGGTAGATAATATAAGTCACGCGACGCTTAGTAGTCGGATATGTCGTCACGTGACGGGAAGTGAGATCAAAATTAGGCGAGGCCGTAGGCCGAGTCTATTATTGATATCATAGAGCCTCACATGACACCATAACGACCGATAAGCGTCCCGTAACGTTTTTATTTTGTCAGCGGTAAAATTCAGCATATACCATAAGTTAATCGTCCCTGTAATTGATTTTAATTTGTTAAGTTAAATGTGTTGTCTATGGCCATTACCTTATGTAATGTCACATGTCGGGTAATAGGCGTTGAACGTCAACGCATTGGGACAATGGCAAATGACCAGAATAGGCCATGGTAGTCTTCATCGTTCGTCAGATATATCGCATCATGTTTTGGTGCATAGTGCATAGTGATAATATGTCTATAAGTTCGCAGAAAACGATTTCCGACAGATATATTCGTTTTCTTGGTGCCAAAATACACCGAAAATATCCCTGATGCAACATAGTATTTTATTTGTGAAAAACAAGTTGGTGGTTAAGCACTTAATATTTATTTCAGCACTGGGATCACTGACGCCATCATCGACCTAATATGGGTTCATACACCGTCACTATTCATCGACACTTATTGGCTAATCACAAGAGCTGACATAGTTCTAGTCTGACACACAACAGTGGGGCAGCATAAGGCCATATGACCTGGTGTTTAAACATACGCTCATTTCTTGATTGTGTCTCCAACGTCGCTGGTATTGTTGCTGGTGCTGCTGATACAGTCAGTGATATTGTAGGTGATTCTGTTGCCGCTATTGGTGTTGTTGCTGGTGTTGATGCTGATGTTGCCGCTGGTGCTGCTGGTGTTGTCGTATGTGTTGTTACCGATGATGACAATGCTGGTGTTTCTGTTTGTGTTTCACCTGGTGTTTCTGTTGTTGTTGTTGCTGCTGTTTCTTCTTTTGTTGGATGTAGTGGTATTGTAGTTATTGACGTGGCCGTTGTTGTTGTAGGTTGTGGTGATGGTGATATTGATGTTATTATCATGGTCGTTACTATTGGTGTTGTTGATGTTGTTGTCTGACATAGTGTTGGTATGTGAGTGATATCACTCCGTGTACCACTGTTACTATTCACTGGCAGCAATGGTTTGTCTGGAAATAGTATCACACACATTACACGAACAATGTACCTATAGTCATGTG
This sequence comes from Siphonodentalium dalli, assembly GCA_032622095.1. NCBI lineage: Eukaryota > Metazoa > Mollusca > Scaphopoda > Gadilida > Siphonodentaliidae > Siphonodentalium > Siphonodentalium dalli. The sequence goes on from CP136069.1 coordinate 202,061,164, forward strand.
GTTAAGATCCGTGGCTTGATTATTCGAGTCGGATTTAGAGACGTCATCTGGGTGACGCGCATATTATGTTATCATCACGGTTTGTAGTTTCTGAGTATTCACATTTAACGTTAAATTGGCGCTGGGTTGAGCGGAGTACACCGGCGAGTACGGAGGACAACCAAATTCTGCTCTGGTCCGATATGAAAACATTGGTTTGCCCGATTATTTTAGAAATTGCCAAATGCTATAGTTTTTTGCTTTGCAATACTGAATATAATGTTCAAACATCACTGCTTGATAAATTGCTGGATTTTTCTTTCACTCTGGTGTTCATTCATACAGTTATATAACGATTATATATCAATAAACCTTGCCTATCATTTGCAATACAATTGAACAGTAAACACCGAAACATAACATAGTAGAATGACTGCTTCACCAATAAGGCACTCAGAACCATATGATTTGCTTCGTAAACACCACCACCACCACGAACAAACCCCCAACCGATCAATATTAGTGTCAGGAGATTAACTACAACTTGATAGACTGGCGTTCAAATCATATAAGTCACTAGTACTTGCAAGACAGTTGCCAAGAATTTTACCAAATTAACATATTGTTTGCCAACACTCAATTATGTTTGTATTTGGTACATTTGGCAAGTGGAAGCGGCGCGAACAGTGCGTACTTTTAAATACCAATCGCATGTTTTTTATCAGGTAAATGGTGAATACTCGTTGTTTAGATGTGTATATATATGGTTTCATAACATATATTAAAGCTGATATACTTGCAAGTTATATGCTATTCGTTTATTTATATTATCTTCGTTCCATTTCAGATTCCAGACTTGGAGACATTGGCACATGTGTACGGATATGGGAGTGTATCGCAGGACTGACTACATGTGTACTCATCCAACACGTTGGTCCCAATACTTTGATACGAGACACGGAGAAGTCATAATTATGTCACAATTAAGTTATAATATATTATATATTAACATTATCTTTATTAAGATGTATCTGTATATTCTTCAAGACGAGAACCTTTCGAACGACAATTGACAATGTTTGTCAATTTTAAAATCAACCCCAGGGACGGTGGCTTCCATGAGGCTTTTTCATTAGTAAAGCTTACATTACATTACTACAAATCGAAATGGCAAGCGTATGCTGACATAACAAAATAGCCTATACTTTAGGTAATCGGATTTGAGTCTTGTAAATCATTATCACAATACCAAATGTGTCAACATTTATCCGTGTTGTCGCATAATTTGCACTGTATCGTGTGACATAGCTACACAATACATAATGCGTTTATCATACGTCTACAACAAAGCTCGTCGAAATTGAGAACTTTTATATCTTGGGTGTCACAAATCAGAGAGCTAAGTAGGTATCTTGAGCCATATTTATATAAGAGGCCATATGTAGTGAAATTAGCCATAACACATAACGATGAGATATTTCGAAAACACAAATCATCATCCGAACAAAATGCGCTATATATGTGTTGTAGTTTGTATCATGGGACGCCAGAAGACATTACTGCATTTAACCCTTTACCCAACGGAAGGGCCCTGTGCCAATGCATTCTCTTATATATGCGAGTCGACCATAGGTCGCCTCGCATATATAAGAGAATGCATTGGCTTAACACATTAAAAATTATAAAATTGTTAAAGAATGTAAGAAAAAATGGTAAAAAGTGTTAAAAAAAGATTTGTTTTAGGCCAATGCATTCTCTTATATATGCGAGGCGACCTATGGTCGACTCGCATATATAAGAGAATGCATTGGCACAGGGTATAACTGTAACTATCACAATGTGGTCAAGGAGCCGGTTCCAATGATATCCATATTTGTATGGTTCTATTGAGACAGACCGAAGATATTTTAGGCTGTTGAAGCTTTATTTGGCCGGTTTTGGCCGGTTTGTTGGGTAAAGGGTTAAAAATATTCGACTGTATACTAATGATGTCAAAAATAATAAATAAATCATGTGTCGAAAGGTCTTCGACGAAATGCCGAATCGTCCAAGTGATTGGCCGAAACAACCAAGTGCCGAAACGTCCTGAAATGTCACATATCCGCGGATACTTCCAGTGTCAAGTTCCCTATAATCAAATAACATTATTTTGTCAAATCATGGCGTACTAAAATCTAGATTTGTGCAATGATGTTGGAAATTAATTCATGATTATAACACTTTTGTTCCCGTTTGCATAATCGTCATATGTTCACAATTAGGGACGAAAATTGTGTATGTTCTATATGTATTATAGCATATATATGCGGGCGCTGTAAAACTAATTACACTAGTTCTGCATTATCCCATAGCAACCATAAGCTCATCCCACTAATTAATAGTATGTGTGGAAAGCTCCATGGACTGAAATATGTGGGAAAAATTTCGGAAAAAAGTTGTGTCCAAGAGGCTTATTCCTGGGTTGTTGACTTTTGAAATGAAATTTATTCTCAACTGATTTAAATCAAGATAAAGTAAGCTCCCTCTCATGATATTCAGATACGATGTACCAACTGCAATTGTGAAATGGTTCAATATTGCATCAGTTCGTGCTATATGCATACACTGAACATATGACAATATGTTATGTCAACAATGCAGAACGTGTATAGGCTGATATATTTCAAATGACTATAGTGTTTCCTGAATGTTGGGTCATAATAAATCCAAGTGGCAAAATTGTACAAACGTTCAAGACATGGTTGTTAAAGTTGAGTTTTGAAATGTCTGAACTTGGAGGCAAAATGTGCGTTTAAAGTTCACAACAAATAAGACGAAATCGTGCCGTCGAATTACAAGAGACATACATACATACACACATGTCGCGCTAGGACGCACCACATCACACGAAATCGTGCAGTCGAATTACAAGAGACATACATACCTACATACATGTCGCGCTAGGACGCACCACATCACACGAAATCGTGCTGTCGAATTACAAGATACATACATACATGTCGAATTACAAGATACATACATACATGTCGCGCTAGGACGCACCACACCACAATATACATACATACATGTCGAATTACAAGATACATACATACATGTCGCGCTAGGACGCACCACACCACAAGATACATACATACATGTCGCGCTAGGACGCACCACATCACACGTTGTTAGTTTCGCAAGTTGTGGTAGACGGACTCATGATGTGCCAGTGTTCACATTATGTTATTTGTTGTAGTTCGACAATAAATAGCACGTAGGACAGTGGAAGGATGTTCGCGTATATTACTATTTTTATTAATAACCACATATAAGAGAATGCATTGACCTAACAATTTTTCATCCTTTGTTATTATTTTTTACAATTTTAATAAATTTTTCTTATATTCTTTAACATACTTATTTTGTAGGTTTAGTGCCAGGAAACCTTACGTTTTTCATGGGCATCAAAATATTACTATGAATATTTGGTGGTAGTTTTGAGTTATAACATGCCCCTAAGGTTTTATCCAGTTTGTTTTTTAATTCGCTATAGCATGCTTAAGCATACCCAAACAAATTCAACCCAAAATTATTTGTTTTAGGGCCGATTTTACAGACCGCAAATTAGGGCTGATGAGATCGGCCCCTGGCACTGAAAGGGTTAATAATAATAGTTAATTTTATAGAAGACCTAATCGCGTGAACATTTATCTAGCCTCTATATTCGCAGAATCGTTGCCGTGTGTCTATCGATGAGAATTGGACCCGAATTAAGGAGCAAATACATGTGTGTACATTAGTGCGGAGTTCTGACTTTTTTTTCTGAAATGGTAGGATCAGCTTTGCTTGAAGTGTCAATCATATTGGGTCAATCATTTCAGTGCGAAAGGTACCTGCATGGGAACTCACTTACTGGTTTTGTTCCCTGAAATAAAAGCTCAATATAATCATATACTGTTGCGAAGACGTACCATCAGCCTGACACATGGCCACAAATTTCCAAAAGCATGGAACGTCGTGCCACTTGTTAGATGTTATGGTGGTGATCACACAGTCTTCAATTCCGAACTGGTCATTTGGTTCCAAATATGTTATGGAATTGAATTCGTAGGTGCCCCAGTTGTGCCATGCCAGCGGAATGTCACCACTCCATGATGTCCAGACATTCTCGTGGAGCCGGTCATTGGTGCCGATGTAGAAGATAGCCATTAACGGTAATCTGCGAAAAAACAATGTATTTGAAGAAAAAGCTAAGCAGTGATGGCTATGATATTTACTCAATAATTTAATCCTCCACAAACAAAGCTATGTATTCATGTTTGTCAATTAACTAAAAGGGTATGTTATGTGGGAACACAGCCGTTTTTATAATTTCGCATATTTATTTTTCAAAGATAAAAAAATGTAGAGACAGATACATTTCTTCTGGCATATATTACATATATTTTGCTACTATCGTTATATATGTCTGTATGTTGACCACACAGAGGAGTCCAAATGTGTGGGAATAACAGCGGTACCGTTCACACGGATGTCGTGAAAGCCTAACACAATTAACGTAACTATATATGCATTTGGTATGCATGAAATGTATTGCATGTAACTGTAGAATTTTATTTGATGACGTGTGATATTATTAAATTCCGGTTGGGTCAATCCACAACGTTATGTGCGATAAAATAAGAATGATAGCATAAATTGAATTACTTAATGGATTTTACTGAACCAACCAAATCCATGGAAGCAAACAAATATTCACATGGGCAGCGTGATGTTGAAGACACTAAATTACTTAAAGTGCATTGTAACTATACCAAGTAACTGTATCACTATATGTATACAGTGGCTTATATTCGAGACTCTGTGGGTATTTTACTTGTTTGGACCAACGGGCATTTATGGAAAAATAAAACCTATTGTGTGTATCATATATAAATCGTTACATTGTATATATAATGCTAATGTTCAATTTATTTATATATTCATGCATGCATAGCTGTCAATGTACCAGTGTGTATGTGTTTGTAAATACAAGAACTAGCTGAATTCCAATATATATGAATGATGAGGTGGGGTGGGTGGGGCGGACACTTGTGTGCCAGCAGCATATAAATATATCCTACATGTATATGAGCAGCACATTTACAAAATGTATACACAGTATGCACCAGCGCTACAAAGTGTTTCAACTTAATCATGTTTTACATTACTAAAACAATATGCTACCTGTACCATAATCATGTGCATGCAGCATAAGTAGACTAAAGTCAATAATATAAATGTAATCCAGTCGATGCAGTTGGATTACTTTATGTATGAGATACATTTTGGATATTATTCTGCTGGTTGGTTCTGCTGAAACACCCACCCTCACCAGGTAGTAAAAATGAAAATTTATTTTGAAAATGCTTTTTCTCACCCTCACTGGTATCTATCTCTAAATGGGGAATATTATTTTGTCAAGTAATGGTAACATATATTTGTACTAATACTTGAAATGTGGTCAGTGAATGAATTTCAAAGCTTTGTGTTGGCATCCCAATTAAAGGATGGCTAAGAATTATTAGCTGCATCAAATATTTCTTTTACTTTTCTTTGACAATTGCGGCCAACACGACGTATAATTTCTAACATACGTTTCGTAAATCCAATGTTAAATTGGTGGTCGAACTAATAAATAATCCAATACATAACAGCAGAAAGCTGGAACATCTTTTTCAGACAACACCAAACCCAGTAATGGGTAAACTAGGCCGACTTTATTCACGATTTGCACGGGCACACAGTACCGCCCGAAATGGGGACATTATATATACAAGCAAAGTCAATATGTGAACTATAAAAACAAATAATTCTGAATTTAGAGAATTAAATATACACTTTGGTTTTTTTTTACAATGACTGATCGTTAATTATGTGGTTACAAACAATTGTTGTGAATGCAATGAATATATACCTGCTTAAAGTCGGACGATAGCTACATGTGATGGTACTTCTGATCACACGATCCGGTTTTTGGTTACACAAACCGGGTCTTGGGATCAGACACTCAATCATTAACTGACACATTATGTATGAACGCAATAAGAAATTATTCACAATTTAGGCTGATATTATATAACACCACGATTGTAAATGTGACACTATCACCGGTAAGCAGCAGTGCCCAGCGAAGGGCCATTGGTGCGTACATGTATATTTATATGGACATGTGGGTGTGCGCGTACGTCGCACTCTTGTGCGCATTGCTGCTTTCTGATATGTGTTAACGCTCACGTGACATTGTTGTATATCTGTTCTTTATATCGGAGTCAGGGATGGAAAAACAATGTGGCACCGAATTCGATTAAAAGTTTTACCGCCGAATAACACCAAACTGAGTTATGGTCATCTCCATGATGCATGGAGTTGCGTGATACTGTTTAAAGATAACAAGGAGTTGTGGGTTTGGGTTGAAGAGGTGTGCACACATAAATAACCGAAATTTCAGCCGATTTTTATCAAAATGATGTGTAATTCTCTGCATGATATAGGGAATATAATAATGTGGTTAGTTTCAGTGGCGCCGTCCATGTCAGGATGTTTTATTCACTGATGTCCATCATACTGATATCATTATTATAGTCATCCTAATTGAACAGGGTGTCTACGGTATGACCCATACAAGTAATTCATTACTGACTGACGAAGGTTCAATCTTTGAATGGGAACGTGCGAAGGAGCTCTACAAGAGACATGCCATTCGGAAAATACCTGACAATACGTATCACACACATGTTCATGAACGGGCTGCCAGTTTAACTGTGAAGTGCTATGTCTGTATGTTGATACATCACTGGGACACACATGTACGACACTAGCTTGGTATGCTTTGTGCGGAATTTAATAAATAAATATTTGAACTCTTATTTTAGAACGAAAATCTGATACCATACCGTTGATATAATATGGACGGTCGAGTGACCAATATATGTATGATAGATGCTAATTTTTACTTGCAGTAAGGCGCTTGACAAACTGTACATTCGTAAGTTACATTCACACGTGAGATAAATTTCGGAATCCACTCAAAAACACAAGATATCCGTATAAATGCACATGTATTTAGAGTACTTACACATCAGAAATGATGAATTCTTGTGTGTTAATGTCAGTGACTTCCACCATCTCTCCACCGCTCTGATTACAGAAGTCAGCAGCTGCGTTAGCGTTCACATTCGCACTGTTGCGCCAGTAGCATTTGTCGTTGAATTTCTTTCCAGTGAGGTTACATGGTGAGACGATCTCATTCACTGGTAAAATTCCACAATCGATAGGATTAAGGAGGAATATAATACTCAAGACTTCTGATAAATAGATATAGAACCATACAATTTTGGGACAAAGAAGTGATTATTGCACGAGAGCGTTTGGCGGAAGGATACCGCAACGCGGGAGAACTTTCTACGTCATGCGGACATACCAAAATGGCGAACGTGCGCATGTGCGAGCGCGAATGTGATACGAACGAAAGTCAAAGTCCAGGAGATATTGGTCGACCTCTGCACCCCCCAGGACTCAACTTCAGCCCACTAATTTTCTTCCTTAAGGTCTCCTATAATTGTTTTCACTTGTTAACAAGAAAAAAAAAGTGGCCGCAGAGACTCCAGACAAGATGGCGTCCATCATGGCGGCCATTTAAAAAAAATGCACCATGTGTTTATGATCGCCGTTATAGTAAAGATGATATCACAAGCGGTCTTGTTTTCCGCTCGATTTGTTTTGCTAATATACAGCCCTTACAAATTAGCCAAAATCCGACACCAGAATCCAATATGGCGGCCAAGATGGCCGCCGAAATGTGAAAATATGCTATTTTTCTGACATGTTACCACCTTTCTTTGTCTCTGTGGGAAACAATTGGCATCTTTGCGTCATGTTATACATTTAGCATATTGAGGAGTCATTTTCGAACACATGGCGACCATAATATACGTGCATTGCGGGACATTTTTGTCCGATATCACGTTTTCCCAAATGCCGGTATAATAGGTCAAAGCCGAATCTACGTTAATAACGCGATGTAATGTTTCGAATCAATGAATGTTATTGCTATTATAACAACACCCATGCATATATATGTGCAGGAGATTCTCCAGCTATGATTCCTCTTATACCTGAGTTGAGGAATATTTACCCAAATCCAAGATGGCGGCCAAAATGGCCACCAGAATTAAAAAATCGCCGAAAATCGCAGATGTTAACATCAGTGAGCATTATTGTCATGAAAACTCCACACCTGCTTACTATTGTGAGTTGCGAACACTTAGGCGAAGAACTTTCCTTGTACCATATCCAAATGAAAGTACCCCAAATCCAAAATGGCGCCCACAATGGCGGACAGATTTTGAAAAATCACCGAAATTCCCTCATATTCACATCATTGTGCATTATTGTCGAGACAACTCCAGTTACTCCACCCATGCTTACAGTTCAGTTGAGTTGGAAATACTGAGGTGAAGTAATTACCTTATATCTCATGCAAGAAATTGTTTTCCAAATCGTAGATGGCGGCCAAAATGGCGACCGAAATTTGAAAACAAGTCTACATTCCTTTACTTTCTTACGATGGGCGTTATTGTTCCGCGATTTCTATCCACCATTACATGTTATCATCTGATTGGATCTGTTCGGTGAGACGATTGCTGGACGCCAACAAGCTTGTTCTTATGATCATGTTCAATGAGTTTGGGTATATTATGCATTATGGTCTTCTACGCCTTAGCAGAAATGCATCCGTCAAATGTCGGGCTTTCAACATTCGAAGCCATATTCAGAAGTTGTCCGGGTACGTCAGTGCATTAGATGAGTATGCGAATTGATGAACCATATATTGGGAAGTGGTTGTTTGGGAAGATCACCAAGTGTACACGTTGTTATCCCCATTGGGTCACCAAAGCTGACAATACGCAGATAGATAGGTCCTTCTGAAAGCTAGTATACGCATCGACCGAATACCTTTCTAGTGTATCGCACAAGATGACGCATATACCCCATATGTAGCATCTGAATTATACCATAAGCTATACCACGAATTAAGCTCGCTAAGAATTCCAAGCTTTCGAAACAAAGACGTGAGCTGGACATGTTGATATGGAATAGTGACATGAAGTATTCACTAGGGTTTGGCAATTGATACTCACAGCCAAGATCGCTGCTAAATTATTAGAAATTGAAAAGAAATCGATATTTTCACATCTTAATTTCAACTTTTTGTCATAATATCGGTATGTATGGACGAAACTGTACATACCCCATATACTAGTTCAACTTGAAGGTATCAAAACTCATAACATATCTCTTACCCTTCTGGAAAGATGAAAACCACAATTAATATCGCGATGTGGCATTTCGAAATTCATTCTCCACTTAGCGCAGATAATGGCCGTAAGCGTAGGTGCGCCGAATAGTTATATCAGAACAATTACCTGATAACAGATTCTGATTTGCCACGTCACGTCCATAATTAGCTGGACCAGCTTCCATTTCTTTGTCTGATAAATCTAGGTAACTCACACCGACAAATTATTTACCACTTCCTGGGAGTAGGGTCCCTCTAATCATAACGTTTCAAACAATTCATTGTCCGGTGTCTAGCTTACGATTTAAAATATTTGCTAAATATGATATTTGTGCGTCATCTTGAACTATGAAGGCATATGACCGATGAGTATACAAGCTTACAGAAGGTCATCTCTATGTATGTGTCTCATGCCCCATGTGGATAACGACATGTACACCTGGCGAACCAGTTAGCTAGTCACTTCTCAATAGATGGTTCGTCAACTCACAAACTCAGCGAACGTATTGTCATACGTGGACAACTTCGACAGTGTTTCGAAGGTTGCTAGCTGTCTCATTCCCTTGGACAGATGTCTATCTGGTTTGGAGAAGACCATATTGTATAGACTACCCACACTTCTAGACCATGATCCGAAGCAAACTGTGTGACGCCCCGCATTTGTTTCGTCGAATATCTCCCAGCAGAGAGGAACAATGCTCGCGGTGCTAGTTTATGGACATGCGCCATGATAGTGGGAATGAAATGGGCCACGGTATACACCACCCCTACACCTGGTGCATGTTTAAGATATAGAATGTCATGCGTGTCGGTTTTATTTGGTGTGGTAAGGTTGTATTTCCACATTGTATTTCGAAGCCTTTCTGATTCAACTACGTACATTTTTGTCTGGATAATACTATGGTAGCCTCCCTCAAAACAGTCGGATGGACTGAAGGATAATGTCTTCATAGCATGAATGTATGCGTTTTTTGTTATCCTCTCTCAGGGTTAGTGTCAGTATGTTGGCGGTATTATTCAAGAACATGTCAGGAACTGTGGTGCATTTATTTCACTATGTATTTAAAGAACAATGTACAGTCTCGATGACAATGTCTATGGACGTTGGGGGACGCGACCTTTATGGTCATATAGCTGTATATATATATAACTTTAGAATATAGCAGTTAATGTATCATGCAGGAAAATGTTCGCAATGGTGCTGTTACCAAGAAATCACTCGGTGAACCAACGTTTGTTGAACTTAAGCAAGAGCTCATCAACGTAACATTCAACTGGATGTTGTTCGCGTCGAACATTTCACCCTTTTGTTGATGGCATTTGTACTTTCTTGAACCATACCACCCAGCGTGAGTATGTCATATCAACCAACTATCAAAGGTATCGCCTTTAAGACTACACTCCAGTCCTGGTGGGGCTTATACAGCAGTAGACAATGGCACAACCTGGTCCAGCTGTTTAAGAACGGCTTCCAAACGGATGGGAACATACAATCTTAGCATACAAGGAAAGCAAAGCCACACAAGAGATCCTGTCTGAATCTAAAACATAACAAAATAAGGGGCGGTGCAGCCATGGTCCAACTTCATTTCCACTATCATCACACATACCCACAAACTAGCACCGTGTGTATTGTTATCATCTGATTGGATCTGTTCGGTGAGACGTTTGCTGGACGCCAACAAGCTTGTTCTTATGATCATGTTCAAGGAGTTTGGGTATATTATGCATTATGGTCTTCTACGCCTTAGCAGAAATGCATCCGTCAAATGTCGGGCTTTCAACATTCGAAGCCATATTCAGAAGTTGTCCGGGTACGTCAATGCATTAGATGAGTATGCGAATTGATGAACCATATATTGGGAAGTGGCTGTTTGGGAAGATCACCAGGTGTACACGTTGTTATCCCCATTGGGTCACCAAAGCTGACAATACGCAGATAGATAGGTCCTTCTGAAAGCTAGCATACGCATCGACCGAATACCTTTCTAGTGTATCGCACAAGATGACGCATATACCCCATATGTAGCATCTGAATTATACCATAAGCTATACCACGAATTAAGCTCGGTAAGAATTCCAAGCTTTCGAAACAAAGACGTGAGCTGTACACCGGCATATGTATTGTTTGGAACATTCCGATTAGTGGCACCCTTCTACAAAGAAGTGTAATAAACTGTTGTTGTGAGTGAGATAGATAAATCTGACGATGAGACGGAAACGGTCTAGATAATGCTGAATGTGGCAATTCAGAATAAGCTCAGGTACTGTTGTTTTGATTCTTGGAAGTCATAATATGACTATTCGGCGCACCTATATACGGTTACGGCCAGTATGAGCCCTTAGTGGAGAATGGGTTTTTAAATGCCACATCGCGATTGTGGGTTTTCATCATTGCAAAAGGCTACGACTTACATTGGAACTAATATATGGCTTATATTATGTACCGTTTCGTCTATACAAATCGATATTATGACAAAAAGTTGAAATTAGTATGTGATAATATCGGCTTCTTTTCAATTTATGGCCGCCAGTTTGGCCGCCATATTGACTGTGAGTATCACTTGCCAAACCCTAATGAATAATGCATACATATCAACATGTAATGGTGGGTAGAAATCGCGAAACAATAATGCCCATCCTAAGAAAGTAAAGAAATGTATGCGTATTTTCAAATTTCGGTCGCCATTTTGTCCGCCATGTTCGATTTGGAAAACCATTTCTTGCTTGAGATGTAAGGTAATTACTTCGCCTCAGTATTTCCAACTCAATTGTACGCATGGATGGAGTTGTCTCGATAATAATGCCCAATGATGTTAATGTGAGGGAATTTCGGTGATTTTTTCGAAATCTGTCCGCCATTGTGGGCGCCATTTTGGATTTGGGTACTTTTATTTGGATATGGTACAAGGAAAGTTCTTCGACTAAGTGTTCCCCACTCACAATAGTAAGCAGGTGTGGAGTTTTCATGACAATAATGCTCACTGATGTTAAAATCGGCGATTTTTTAATTCTGGTGGCCATTTTGGCCGCCATCTTGGATTTAGGTAAATATTCCTCAGCTCAGGTATAAGAGTAATCATAGCTCGAGTATCTCCTGCACATATATATGCATGGGTGTTGTTATAATATCAATAACATTCATTGATTCGAAACATTACATCGCGTTATTAACGTATATTCGGCTTTGACCTATTATACCGGCATTTGGGAAAACGTGATATCGGACAAAAATATCCCGCATTGAATGTATATTATGGTCCCCATGTGGTCAAAAATGACTTCTCTATATGATAAATGTATAATATGACGCAAAGATGTCAACATTTTCCCACAGAGACAAACGAAAGGTGGTAACATGTCAGAAAAATAGCATATTTTTACATTTCGGCGGCCATCTTGGCCGCCATATTGGATTCTGGTGTCGCATTTGTGGCTAATTTGTAAGGGTCGTATATTAGCATAACGAATCGACCGGAAACCAAGACCGCATGTGATATCATCTTTACTATAATGGCGATCAAAGAGACATTATGCATTTAAACAAAATGGCCGCCATGATGGACGCCATCTTGTCTGGAGTCTCTGCGGCCACTTTTTTTTCTTGTTAACATGCGAACAAAATTAGAGGAGACCATAAGGAAGAAAATTAGTGGGGTGAAGTTGAGTCCTGGGGGGGGTGCAGAGGTCAACCAATATCTCCTGGACTATCAGTCATATATAGTAGAGCAGCTGGGACCGGAATTGGGCCTTATTTTTCGAGTTCAACCATGTGGAAGAGTAACAATATTAACTAACAACTCATCAGCAATATTAACTAACAACTCATCAGCAAATATTCAGCTATTAACTAACAACTCATCAGCAAATATTATGTTATTAACTAACAACTCATCAGCAAATATTCAGCTATTAACTAACAACTCATCAGCAAATATTATGTTATTAACTAACAACTCATCAGCAAATATTCAGTTGTTAACTAACAACTCATCAGAAAATATTCAGTTGTTAACTAACAACTCATCAGAAAATATTCAGTTGTTAACTAACAACTCATCAGAAAATATTCAGTTGTTAACTAACAACTCATCACCACATATTCAGTTGTTAACTAACAACTCATCAGCAATATTCATTTGTTAACTAACAACTCATCAGCAATATTCATTTGTTAACTAACCATTGCGTTCGCATAACGTATAAGCCGTGTTGATGCAGTCAGTGTCGTACGTAGACCACCGCTTTGTGATAGCGTTGTACCTCATGTACACACAGCCACTATTACCCAACGACGCCCAACTTGCAGAATCTAAAGTGTTCTCACTCAGCAGCCAGTCCGATCCGTTTAGCGATACCCACAGCGGACCAGACGATGCGCTCCCCAACCTGCAATAATACGTAAATGTATTTAAGATTAACATAAATCTAGATAGACAGATACATGTAGATAGATACATAGTTTATTGTCATAAATTCAGAACGGAAAATTGACAAATGTGGACAACTACAATTTTACATTTATATAAAGCAAAATCAGACAGGGATATGGTTGAACATAATTTGACGATATGTCATGATGACAGCGAAAACCAATATAGTGATTTTCCTGGGTGATGTAATACATGTATACGGACATTATGGACGAGTACGTGCGCCTGAAAGTATTAACCGCCGCTTTGCAAGTGCAGAGTCGATAAAATTAATGTCGCTATAATGTATTGTCGGAGTGCAGTCATTACCAAATTGTGATAGGAAAGCCGATACAATCTAGGAAGTGGTTAGAGTGGCGCAATTTGACCAGTTGGTCATTAATGTGAAGAAAAAGACGCGATCGTAATTCGAAATAGGACGGACAATGAAGTAGAAAGTTTATTTCATATTTGACGCCTTTTGCACATGCTGGGCATATACGAATGTCACTCCTTAATGGTTTTCCGTCGACCGCGCCCTTCTCAATGCATGTTATAAAAGTTGGCTTTCTATGTGATACATTTGAGCAGCGTATGGCTCCAAATATAGCAATTAAATAAAGCAGGGGTTCTCATACCTTGTTTCTTGTGTTAGAGTAATTCAGTATTAACACACATGACTTTGATAAATTTGGCTGGGTGGATAGTCCAACGTATCGAGGCAAATAAGAATGGTCTGGCCGTCAGCATAATATACATAGTCACCGCTGTCGTACTGTGGCATGATAACTTCACGTATGTTATTCAAATAGTCAAGACGAAGGATTCACATGGCCATATTATGTAAATTATCTTCACCTTTTTGGTTTTTGAAAATTCATTCACAATGATTGAATTGAGCCTGGTATACTTACGAATTTATGAAAACAGGGCAGATGTATCAATTAACATGAGTTATGTCACCTCAAATGTGGTATTTCATCACGTCAGTGATGTGTCAAGGCAATCGAGACTAGTTGCATAGTTACACTCTAACACACATTGCATTTAAGGGGAAACGCATGTTTTCTATAAATCAAGCCAAAATGGCAAGAAATTTTCAACAAAGAATTTTTCGGGATCTATCATCTGAACAATCGTTGATTATCACATCTCCGGTGTATATAGACTCGGAGCAATTATTAGATGTGACAAAAACAATGTATTGTTTTACTAAATTTGAGAGGTTGAAAATATTAGTTTGTTCCCCTTTGGGTACCAAGAACTGTAATTAATACTTCCACATAGCGCACTAATCACCAAATTGTTTTCTTGTATTTGTTCGTTGACACGAGGCTTTATTTGTATCATTATGTTGAGTTATAATTTGAATTTCATAATGTAAAGGCATACCACATATATGTTAATCTATAATGAAGCAGCAACAACCATTCCAGCCCAAAGGGAAACAAGTTGATAGGCACTGTGGTCTACTCAAGCTTGGTCAATCGGCAGGATTTAGGCCACAGTGTTAATACATATGGTTGCGAGCGTTAACTTTGTTATGCAGACCTGCCACCGTGTGGGTCCGGGCAGAATAGGCATACCACGCGGTGAGTGGTAAGAATACCCTAATGTGGCACCTTGTCACTTTTTGAACGTATATCCTGACTCCAAGTGGAAACATTCCTCTTGGTGCTTTTAGTTGTACATAGCTCACTGTTTTAATCTAATCCACTGTATGATGCATCTACACAGTTGCTTCGCTACAATCGTGTTTATACATGATTTGGTTCATGGCTAAACAGAACGACGTTAAAATCTAAATCATTCAATCAATCGACTATGAACCTATGACCCAGAACTCAGCTCAGCCCACGTTTTCATTGATCAACACGCATGACATGACACTTGTCGAATATAGAAAATTATTTATGGCAGTTACCTTTATAAAAGGAACTAGTCAACGATTCAAGAACAACTAAATATTATCCCATGAACTACAGATATTAATGGATAGAAGAATTGCACTAACAGTTCTACTTACTGTAAATGTTGAGTATTGTTCATACCATAAAAGTATAGTAAATGATGTTATCATTTCCAACGGATCGATGGTATTTAATTACTGTTTCACAGTAATCGCTTGTACCAAATTGCACAAAGACATTCCTAACAGAATTTGATAATATCCATTTTGAAATACCCGGAAACGTTTTAAAACGTGTCTGATCCTTACGGATGTGCTGCCTTCTCAAGAATATGTGCATACAATAATCATTGTGTGCAAATTTGAGAGAGGAAATTATATAAAACATACACTAAGTCTTTCCCTTTGCTCTAGATTTAAAATACTAGACGGTAAAATATGGATGACAGCTGAGAAATTGTGGTTTCGAAATTAAATAATCACCACATTTTAGAGGCGCACACATGTACTAGCATCGGCATAGACGGCTTTATGGGGAAGCTGGTTGCTATCACATGCATAGGTTCACTTCAATGTAACAGCCATACAAATTGTTTCCGAGATAACATGTATGTTATCTATATCGACAACATACAGTGCCAAATTCTGGTATCGAAATTGTGTCCACATTAAACTAGAATGCCTTGCACCAGGTTGACAATTATTACTCCGGATGGCATATGGATGTATATTTAGCACTAGATTGGCTGTGTTAGCTCAACGGTTAATAAGCTGTAAACGTATATGCCCCCATTTTATCGAAGTAAAAGAGGTAATAACATATAGTTTCCTCAAGGAAAGTAAAGTGGCACTCACATCTCGCAGACTATCTTCCTACAATCGATCAGTACGACCAGAGAGATCATAATATAATATTGTCCCATAAACTATTTACTTATGTGCGTGTATGACAAGTGGTTTTTTTCTGCTAAAAGAGTATGCATGAACTAACACGTAACAAAACACATTTGAAAGAGGCCAACGCCATCGACCGCCACAACTTCGGCTTATATTTGTATAAACCACATCATTCCCGCCCACACCACAGCCAATATATCAACTTAAGTATGAAGGAAAGTGCGTAGACGGTGTCAGTGCACGCAATTTCTCACAACTCAAGTAGTCTCTCTACTACATCCACACATTAGGTATCATAACATATACATAATTTATCTGTCCTGAATTGCGCTCAAGTACAAACTGAGGAGGGACTTTGTAACTGACAGATATAACAATTACATGCGAATAAGTTTGAACAATATAATTGGACAACAATTTCCACTGTTGCAGTGCCATCTAACTTTGCGACTGTGAACGCCTTTGCGGGACACTCGACATTAAACCCGTCGATTGATTGCACCAACTGCCACTGCAAGACAATAACGGATATACGACCGGACTTCGGACTCGGGGACGGACTCCTGATATAGTAAGACTGGTTCGCAATTTCACCATGTTGTTTAACATGTTTTGACAGATTAACAATTTGGTTAGTTCATAACCTACTTGTTTTCAAATTGGTTTCGTCATGTGGAACCGATATTCGCATTTATAATCTACCAGGTACAACTAGGGGGCATTTGAGAACCATCGCCCGAGTATTCGGTTACGAGCGAAGAATCGTTTGATACCCAACTAGGTTATATTAAAGTTATCAAATGTTATGTTCATAACCTATTGGTTCACACATTAGTTCATCGTCGGGAACCAAGTACATACTCACTTGGTTATATGTTGATTCCAACTGGTCTAGAACCAACTGATACTTTGGTTACCGGGAACCAAATGGTTCTCTATATTGGTTACTAATACGGGACAAGCTGAACAACCAATGAAAACAGTTGATTGCAAATAACTATAAAATTTATACATGTATTCGGATGTTATGTCCAAGACCCGTTGTATACTATATATATAGCATTAATATACCATGCGTGTGTTTACTTACAGATTACGTTCGATGAAGTTTTTGTCGATATCGTTGTCATGTGTATAAAATGTCCCGTTGCTTGTTTTGCAATAATCATGGGCCCCGCAAGCGTCGAATTGTTCCGTACTAATCCAGAAACATCTTCTAGTCACGTGGTTGTAAACGGCGTTGTATTCTCTGCAGTATCCTTGTTAGAATAGACAGACACATAATGAGTTGTTATATTGTGATTATGCCAAACACTAACATGAAAACCGTTACGCCAATGAATACGGTGCCACAACCATGACACATAATGTATGAATGTTATAATTATGCTATAACCCGTTAGTGCATGCACGAGAAAATCAGTCATCAAACGCGCATTCGTGTGAACAGAATCACAACTTGCGAAATAAAGAACGAATATATAGCTCACCTTTGAATGAAAAAAATCTAAACACCCTTTGAAAACTGTTAAGACGTCATATAGAGTATGTATGTTTATTATGCTGTCATACAGCGTGTGTAGGTTTCTTATGACGTCATATATCGTATGTATGTTTGTTATGATTTCATACATCGTATGTAGGTTTGTTATAACGCCATACATCGTATGTATGTATGTTATGACGTCATACAGCGTATGCAGTTTTGTATTTCGTGTATACATCGACCTACATTTTTCCTAGTAATAAAATGCGCATATATAATTTTGAGGCTTGGAATTCGCAAATTATGTCTGCGCAATTTTGTTTGAGGAAGCCATGCACTGAAAAAAAACTTAGTCAAAAGTAACTAAGTTACCTTAGTCAGAACCCCCGTCTCAAAACTAAAATAACTTAGCTTAGTCAGAAATGACTAAGGTTGCCCTTAGTCATTTCTGACTAAGGCCTTAGTCAGAAATAACTAAGGCCTTAGTCAGAAATAACTAAGGCCTTAGTCATAAATAACTACGGCTTGACTAAGTCATCACTGTATCCATTAGTACATTTAATTGGACCTAATTACTGGGGGTAGCATAGCCCTGCAACCTCAGCTGAACATCGCAACTGCAGATTCAAATAACTGAAAATAATGACTTACATGTATCAAAATAAATGTTATTAACTATTGAAACAATTAGACAATATAAACAATGTTTTATCTTGAAAGAAAATTATTCATCACAAAATACTAGTATGCATTGAATATACATTCAATATCTGACCAGTCGATAATTGTTTCAAATTGAAACAAAAAGTTATGCTTACATTAAAATGATAACGAGCGACCAACATAGAAGATTAAATCGGAGGAAATGAAGAGTTTTTTTAGAAGAAAAATTATATGATAAATATCTTCACCACTATCTGTGGAACTGAGGGCTTGTGTCAAGCCACGGTGGAGTTTCCGACACACATCGTGACTTGCCTTCAGGCTCGTCACAATAATTTCAGGAACACCGCTTTGGCTTGATACAAGCGTGCATATCCACACATGCATAGCACTTGGTGATAACCTCTATTTAACAAATGAATGTCTGTTTTCAGAAATGCATGCAATTATGAACGCTTTGTTGCGGTCACATTTTGAGTGAATCGCGGAAACAAACCTCGCAATATTTGATTTAAATGTCACAATTTTGAGCGCAAAGTGTCACCATATTAAAGCGCAAAATATTGCAATAATGTCACAAGCGACATGCTTATAAGCGTTTCCAATTGCGAAAATAGCATGCTTAATATACCACTTCTTTTGACTGGTACTGCACTACTGTATATATCAACAATAGCTATTTGGTATTGGTCCCTTCAAGACAACAGCAGATCCAATAAACATGTAACTGTGCGCAATGACTTGGCGACAATGTTCTCATGTAGTCGCACATTTTCCATGAAATATCAGTGAATCAGCCGAAGATAGTTTGATAAGAACATCCAACCAATAATAGTGTACTCCTGGTAAGTTGTCGTGATACCGGTAACTTGACGATAACATGGTGAATAATGACAATGTCTCATATCCACACGTTTCAATGAACAATGATGAACACGGGATGAATTGGTTGGGGTCATTGTAAAGTTGGAATTGTAGATATGTGATCAGTCATCACTACGCGGCACCAGTTTCATTGTTTTTGGTCTTTTTGTTGACATTGAAGCTCTTGTGAATTACACTGGTGCGCACAGTACAGTACTAGTACATGTATATCCTCTCTTGTAGTTGTACATGCATGTCAATGTGCTCTGATAGAATTAGATTCTGAACAAGTACTGTCAACTGCATTTTCAACATTATAATATTAATAGCTGCGCGTTGAGTCGTTGTTATTTGTGTCACTATTGCTTGACATCGAAGCTTGTGTTCATCTGAATGAAGTCAGACCAGTGATTCGATTGAATGGATCATATCATGATTCATCGATTAATTGGCATGCATCTCTGCTCTCGATTAATTTAGTGGAAATTGTCAATGATTAATAAGCCTTTTTTTCGCAGAACAGGTAACAGTTTCGATCATCAATCTAAGCCGGAATGAACTTCAAGTTCAACTTGGGGTACGCGTCCACAATGTCACTGCGAATAACGTTCACCACACTGTATGTACTGTACTGTGTACATGTACATGTAACCTTGAAGGAGTCATCAGGCACAAATCTAATTTTGGCAGCAAATATTTCAGGCGCCGTCCTTTCACATGTATAATAAAGATTCAAGCTATTATTGACAAATTGTCCACTTGTTGAAAGCAGCTGAATAATTAGTTCAACAATACACGATGAACGGTTTCGCAGATTATTTTCATAACTTCTCTTTTATCCTGATTTTATCCGCTCTCCAAATACGCCATGGTTGTTATTTATGTAATATGTCGTCTCTTTTAGTTCGTTC
This sequence comes from Siphonodentalium dalli, assembly GCA_032622095.1. NCBI lineage: Eukaryota > Metazoa > Mollusca > Scaphopoda > Gadilida > Siphonodentaliidae > Siphonodentalium > Siphonodentalium dalli. The sequence goes on from CP136069.1 coordinate 202,081,604, forward strand.
GACGCCAATATCACGTCTAAATCACTCTGATGTTAGTGATTTTATCGAAATAAAAATGTCAGCCACAAAATGGCGAGACAATAGTTTGAGTTAAAAATACGTACCCGCCCATATACGTACCGACCCGATTAACACAGAATGAATGCGATATTATATACATATTAAACGTCAGCAGATTAAGATTCAGTCATACTGTATGGAGTCATTGCCGTATATAATATGTCGCCGATACGTATACTATTGAGTTTTGACGGCATGACTGAATCACGAAAATATTAACCTTAGTAACTAAGATCAAACTTAGTTACTTTTGGCTAAGTTAGTCAAAAATAACTAAGTTACGGGTTGACTAAGGCTATGACTAAGAGTTTTTTTCAGTGTGTCTATTAACACTGATTAGCATGATGCCGTTATTTACCTTCTTACAATTTTATGAAATGAACTAGCTGTCGTTATTTGTTTAATACGCATCAATTGACATATATAGAGCAGTTCCCGCGATAACACCCGCGAATCAGACATATATAGAGCAGTTCCCGCGATAACACCACAACAATGTTACATGAAATAAATAATGTTGATAACTAAATCGGCTTTTGATGAAATTCCGTTGTTGTTGTTGTTGTAAGTGGCTGATACGGGACGCCGCGAATCAGACAGATATTTATTGCAATCCTTTAAAAAAAAACTGTGTTCAGAGTAATTACTGGTTATGGATACGGGTACAGAGTAATTACTGGTTATGGATACGGGTACGTCGATACACTCGGAAATTTCCCCTGCATTCGTTTGCAGGCATTTATCGTGTATCGCACACCATAGTTGTTGCTTTGTGTGTTTGAGCCTGACGCATTATATACCATTAGTGTACCACGGGCTGCAACGTTAATATATCAATATTTTTGCTTTCAAATAGGAGGTTACTTTAATCCCATAATTATGTAAGCGTTGTGCTTATTTAAGATGAAAACATATTTCAATCAACGGAACTTACCCATACTCTGACTCTTGACATCACACAGTTAGGCTCGTGGCTATTGATTTTGTTTTTAAACGTGCAGTGTTGCCACCATTGTGATGTATTGCAGTGTATAGTTGAATTATATTCACACATTTATTTTAGCGCGATGTAAGATGAAAACAGATTTCAAACCCCGGAACTTATCCATCCTCTGTGCACAGGCAATTTGGCTTATTCGCGGCTCATTCGATATTTCTATTCACAGTTTATTCCATATTACCAACGCTGAAGCTCATAACCGGCGCGTCCATTGTAAAGAGCACTAGCACGGCAAGTAATATACGGACCACAAAACGCACCATTTAGCTGGAAATCACATACAGCTCTTAACCCTTTACCCAACAGAAGAGCCCTGTGCCAATGCATTCTCTTATATATGCGAGTCGACCATAGGTCGCCTCGCATATATAAGAGAATGCATTGGCTTAACACATTAAAAATTATAAAATTGTTAAAGAATGTAAGAAAAAATGGTAAAAAGTGCATTCTCTTATATATGCGAGGCGACCTATGGTCGACTCGCATATATAAGAGAATGTATTGGCACAGGGCATAACTGTAACTATCACAATGTGGTCAAGGAGCCGGTTCCAATGATATCCATATTTGTATGATTCTATTGAGACAGACCGAAGATATTTTAGGCTGTTGAAGCTTTATTTGGCCGGTTTTGGCCGGTTTGTTGGGTAAAGGGTTAATAGCGGAAATTTCGTTCTCGGCGCTATATTTAAATCGATCTATGCATGGACGGGCTTTTTGAGGAGGAAAAAAAAGTAAAATAAAAATCAATGGGTGCTATCTGGATACACAACACGTTTGGATAAATCATGTATGTGATAAAAGTACCCTGTTGAGTCGGGGATTCGTTTGCCGAGTCGGTTGCCGGCTATTTTAATTCAATTCAATTCGTTATTCGATCTTATCGACCCATAATACATAGGTATTAAGATAACATATAGTACATTTATGTACATGACTTACATAATCGATATTCAAATGATATACATTAAAATATATGAACAGTATTTACAATATAAATAATATACCTGTTTGCCATATGTGCTGTCCGCTGGCGCTATATACTATGGTTCCATATTATTGATCCACACAAAGAGCATAGACACCCTCAAATGTATTACCTGCTAGGTAATATAATTAAGAGTATGTATCCACTCTGTCGCTTGCGCTTGTTATTTCTTGTTAGCTTCGTAGGAATACAGTGGCATTTACTATCATTTTCGGTATCACAAAATGTTTTCATGCTCGATTCCCCAAATATCAAATGAAACAGGATATGTTTATCTCCACTGTAATGCAATCCACCAACACAATTGAAGTTGCGAAACTGCACGAAATGCGAATGTTATCGGAATTACATGTCATGAAATGAGGTGTCCTGTTTCGGTGATCAAGTTTCTAGGTACGTTCCATGGGTTTACTCGGAACATTGTTTGAACAACTTCCCGTCCACGGTATATACAGTAAACATATGTATGTGAGCGGTTGACTCGATTAAGCAACTTTTGGCTGCGCGGTAACGTATTTTACGCTCATTGTCTTTTTGCGACAAATAACTTACGTCACAAAAATAAATATTTAAAAACAATGTACAGGGCCGGCGGTTGCTCGAACAACATTTTTGGAGGACAGGGCGCGTTACCGCCTAGTTTGTTTCCCCGGTATAATCAGGGTGGGTGCTGCATTGGTTGTTCGGTACATATTCATTGCGTTTACATAACATAAATAATTAAAGAGATGTCGGCCTAGCAGGGGCACCGGAGTCTCGAGTCCGCTTGTGTGGGGGGGGGGCACAAAATGACAACTCATTAACGCTGAACTGATAGTTAATTGCTACATTATATTTATCTACCACTCATTTATATTAAACGTCATATAGGTGGCGTCTATTGGGTCTGCACAAAAACCGTATTAAAGATAGAGTTCCTCCCCATTTTTTAATATTGACAGAGGTCTGATGCTAATTTTTGACATGCACGTCGTGTGTTCATTTTAAAAAGACGTATATTTATTATGAAATGACTTATGTTATGTTGGAATTGATCTATGAACGGTAACTCTACCTTTGTTAATTTTTCATTTGACGTTTATTAATTTTAAAATGACTTATGTTAAGTTGGAATTGCCTTCTTGGCTGTTATTCAACAACATTTAATTGCATGTGACTTATATTAATTTGGAATTTACTTATTTATTATTAGTTATCGCATATTGATTACATTTGGCATGTTTGTTTTACTAATTGGCCACCATGAAAATCACTTGCAAATATAGTTCAAAGAAATAGGTCGAGTCAGACAAATAGCGAAACTAATACATACCAAAATAATGTCATTCGGTTATTGAAAACTTATATAAAGCAATTCGTGGTGGGTGATAAATCACCTTGACTTCTATAATTATGTGGCCTTGGCAGTTCAAGGTCACCGTGGATATGTGGAAATGTCGGCCACTGCACGTGTTTCCATGAACCAATGTAAACTTGTAGGTAGTTATTCAATCATTCACGAAACGCAAAATATATTGTACAATTTCCAAATACCCGATTATTAGCAATCGATACCATTGAAACACAAACTTATCAAATATGTCCCATTTGGATTAAAAAGATTTACGCAGTAGACATTCAGCTATCTAGTATACCAAAATATATTCGTGTATGCATTGTTGGCCCTATGTTTCGGCTAGATCGCCTGCACTACATGTATATCACCACTGGCCAAGTGGTCATGCTAACGTGCTATGATGAGGTTGGGACCTGCTGAATTGCTATAATGATGTTAGGACAAACTGATGCTGTTAACAAAAAGTACCGTTATTTTTTTTAAGTTGTAATTTTTCGCGGTGTTCCTATAAACATATTCAGGAAAGGCCATTATTCGTATCAAACATTCAAAAACATATTTATTGCGAAAAAATGGTTGTTGAAAATTGACTATACTCACGATGGTTATTCGCGTCGTTTCAGAAACACCGGCGCAGGCTTTAACCCTTTACCCAACAGAAGGGCCCTGTGCCAATGCATTCTCTTATATATGCGAGTCGACCATAGGTCGCCTCGCATATATAAGAGAATGCATTGGCTTAACACATTACAAATTATAAAATTGTTAAAGAATGTAAGAAAAAATGGTAAAAAGTGTTAAAAAAAGATTTTGTTTAGGCCAATGCATTCTCTTATATATGCGAGGCGACCTATGGTCGACTCGTATATATAAGAGAATGCATTGGCACAGGGCATAACTGTAACTATCACAATGTGGTCAAGGAGCCGGTTCCAATGATATCCATATTTGTATGGTTCTATTGAGACAGACCGAAGATATTTTAGGCTGTTGAAGCTTTATTTGGCCGGTTTGTTGGGTAAAGGGTTATTATATTTTTCAAAAACATATATGTTCTTGAATGTTTCACACAAACAGTGGGTTTTTTTTCTCAAATCGCTCGAATTAGCCAAACACCGCGAAAATTACTACATAAAAAAAATATCGGTACTTTTTCGTAACGGCATCACTTTGTCCTACCCGCATCATAGCAATTCAGCAGGACCACCAGCATCATAGCAGGAACACTTGACCAGGGGTGTATATGTCCAGCTCTTAAAATATATGTCGATCAGGCTACCATCTTGTTGCGACCCACAACAAATGCTCGTTATGGAAAACCCTTACGTGAACTCTCATTGATAGAGAGATTCCGCTTGTATCGTGTGTACGGAATGTAGGGTTTGTGAGTTTGTGTCCTTGGTAACTGCGTACTACGTAGCTATTCGTGCGTGTCATGTAGGTGAGTCTGACGTGGGTAATGTAACTTGCAAATGTGTTATACATGTAGACGTTGGAACATATATAATTGTCAGATTATTGACATTAACCTCTCCGTATGTATCGATCCACTAATGTTGATTGTAGTTACATGCATGCGACTTTCAATCCATCACGTGATTTTCCACTCACAGTGATTCGATATGAGTATTATCTTATTATAGTGATGTTACCTAGCAATTAACTTACAAGCTTTTCGTCAATAAGACTAACAATCTCCCCAATTATAAGCAATATTGCCATGAGTGTCTCGAAACAGCAACACTGTTGAAAAATTCAGGTTATCAAATATAAGTTAAGTTTTTGTTATAATAATTTGTTATAATCAGTCAGTCGCGTATAGACAACAAACGTGTGGAATCACGTGCCCTGTGACGTTAGAGTTACAATAACACACACAATCGCTAGAAGGGGAGTCTCTCTATTGTTACAAGCTGAAGAAACACGGGTCGTTATTTTATTTCTGGGTCGCTAATTATTGCTATCACTTCAATAAGTTGTTCCGAAACATTCACATTATCTGTATAAATATTGAAGCGAACGGTGTTGTCTTCGTATGTTTTCAAGCGTTATCTATCCAAGATACGAGCTATAACATGTGGGATAAACCGTTTGCTCCTTTCCGCGCGCGTTTGATTTAAATTTCACATTGATCGGTTCACTGATATATAGCCATGCAGACTGGTATAATCATCCATGTTGTGTAATTAAACAATACACATGCATATTAACGATGAAATAGACATGTAAGGAATAAACACATTTACAGTTAAACAGAATGCGCGAGGAAATGCGCTGGCCTTTATCTCCTAGGTTAGCGCGTTTTCAGGACAGATAACTCTGGAAAACCGACGAAGTCAACACTTTCATGAGTATTGATTGTATTTGTCGACCAACTGAGATCCACGAAATCCGAAAAAAAGTAAAAAATGTAAAAAAACAAAAACAAAAACAAAAAACTCACTTTGTTCAAGTTTGGACCTAGACATCACGTGCAGCTGTAATTTGCAACTTGAAAAATAATTTATTTATTATTCCGCTTTATAGCCCCTAATAAAGTTTATCGTCGTGTTTCAAACATTTACCGAGATTATTGGTATAGTTGTTATAACTAATGACAATTTTATATCTTATCAAACAACGGAACTTTCACAATAATATGTGACAAAACTATTCTTAATTAAGCTTTATTTTTTGAAAAGTTAACTATACAATTTATGATTGCTTGATATATAAGTGTCTTACTGTTTAGATAATTGCATTCTTTCTTGGAAATATATTTTCTAGCTCTATTGCGTGGAATTTTTAAAACTTTAAAAACAATAAAATAATCAAACCTTATGTAAGAAAGATAGTTTTCTATCTTCAAGAAAAACACCCACTAGATTAAGATTTGTTTCACTTGAATATTCTTCAATAAAATACTATGCAGCTATAATTTATATTCTTATCAAAGAAAAATGTGAGCGATGGGTTTCTTGGCCCAATACAAGTTTGTTGACTCAGTTTTCTGGATCCCAACAATATGTTAGAATCAATGTTCCTGATATTCTCCCTAGAAAATTATATTCTTTATGTTTGTGTTCTCAATTTTGGGAAAATATTTACTGCAGTATTACTATATGTATTATTAATTAGTTCAAATGGTCGAACAGGGCCTGTATTGGTTTTGTTCCACGTCAAGGCTTCGTTAGTTTTCCGTGGATTACATCAGCTTAATTAACCTGTAACTCGCTACAATGCAAGTAGAATCCATCGATCCCAGAAATATATGATAAACTTGGCTGCATATAGACACACGAATCTGTTTACCATTACATATCCACAAATGGGTTTCTTATGTAACACGATGCGCAATAATCATCACCAACTGAGCCACCGGGCCTGTACTGGCGCACTCTTATATTTCTGAGTAAGTTAATAATATATAATCGGGTATGAACTAACCTGATATCGCCGTCAAAATTGAACACCAAATGGTAAGCATGTAGCGGATATCCTGTCTCGTCACTTCCATCGTCTCCAATGATCTGCGTCTCCGGACGTGCGGTATCGAAGTTTAATAATTTGAACACCAGATCAATTACGTCGGTCTTCTCTGGTCTGAGTGCGACATTAGTTTGCCGATGGATTTTTAAGTTACTCCTTAATAGCTACCGAGAAATAGATCGTGCGGGGAGAAACACTGCCATACCTTTTAATAAATGTATGTATCGACCTTCGCCACAGAGTGCAGGTCCGGTAAAGAGATAATATAATGATCCAGTTTCACCGCGTATATCCCGCGACACCCGGTTGTGTCGGAATTTGATCAGTTTGGTCCTTTTGATAGTATATCAGATCAGATCTGCATAAACAAAGAATCAGATCTGCATAAACAACAATGGACTGATTTAAATGGACCTGTGTCTTGTTACAACAACAAGTTATCCCAGCTGCTAGACCAACATGCACCAACTAAGACCAAAACAATAGTCGTGCGTCCAACGCTACCCTGGTTCAACGACAACCTGAAAGTACTCAAAGCCGACCGGAGAAAAAAGGAGAGGACCCGAGGCACGTCTGCAGAACATGAAAGATCGTACTGTGATGCCCGAAACAAGTTATCCAATCAACTAAAGAAAGCCCGGAAGTCACACTACACCACTCTATCAACAAGTGCGAAGGTGACACCAGGCAACTTTTCAAAGTTGTGAAAAAGATGTGTGAGGAGAAACTGAGGAAGTAAATTATGTACCATCATTAAGGGGTGGTATCGGTTTAGATCGTGGTTTTAGAAATGTATTTAATGTCTTCCACCATACCGATGTCTCTGTATCTTTGTTATCAAGAATAGTTTGTATTTTATCAATATGCGAATGTTTAGCTACTCTAATGGCGTGTACTGTTTCATTTCTTTTCGATCGGTAATTAGTCCACGAATTCACTGTATTTTTGCGCTTTGCTATTCTATATGTTCGCTTTCTTTGTCTTATTAATTTGCGAATTGACGCATTCATCCAATCGGGTTCATTAGTTCGAATTGTAATTTCCTTGTGGGGAATATATTTTTCCATTATATTTTTTAGTTTAGTTGTGAATATTGATGTCAGGTCCACTGTGGTTGCGTTTTCCATGTCTGAGAGGTAATTCCAGGAGGACAATTCTTCATTCGCGTCGTGTTGATGGAAAGGGGTAGATTACACAATTTCAATACGGGCCTATTTCGTACGGAAATAGTCTCATATTGGACTGTTTTAAAAGCCACCTAGTACCACCGTATCCACTGGACCTTGTCTCGCTAGACTATTGAACAACTGTAATACTTTCAGACGACGTCGACGTATGTAAGTAGGGTTAATCGTAGCTGAAAGTTCAATGTCTTTAGCTGAAATGTCGGTGTCCTAATCTTCTGGGAATTATAACTCTGAGTGGATGACCTATAATTATGGGTCATTGACTTTTAGAGTTAAATGCTTTGTCAAAGCGGATTATTAATTGTCCATCTGGTTTGATGTAAGCGACACTTGTCCCAGTCAGATCACGACATTTGGCGGCTAAGAGCGTTGTCCTTTTCAGCGGATATATACTAGGAGAGCCAAGCTCTCGGAGACTCTTGCTCAGACTCTCGACTCGAACGCATTAGCGAGAAGTCATGTTATTATATTTTTCTCCGTGGCCGCCTGGTGTGATGTTGTAAATATTTGTACAATAAATTTCATCAACGTGTTTCCGAGAATTCCAACTTAATGGTTAGAACCTGGGGAGTGCTACATTCCCGAGATGATGCCGTGAGCTAGGACATTTCTTGGAATTCTTGGACAGGTGGTCACGGAAGAAAAATATGGAGGAAATTAAATGGACGAAATAAGGTATATATGAGGCAATTTGCAATTCATTGGCTGGTTCACCTGGTTCACCCGTGTAGCTATTAGTGAATAGTCTAAATACATGTATGACACATGTTGCTATATATAATATTAATTACTGGGATAACAATTTTGTGTCCAGGCTATGGTTTCTAAGAATTGGATAAGAATTGCTGTCACATTCTACACAGATCAGTCGCAGTAAATTATTAAATTATGCATGTTAGAGATTTTGTTCTATACAAGGTATGCTAGGAAATTACCGTTATGGTTGGCGTTTTTCTATGTCGAGTTGTTATTTATCAACTATATAGGAAATAATCGCTTGAATATAATGTGTGTCCATCGTTATATGGTATCCAAATTGATAAGATTGATTTTACAATCTACACGTGAAGATTCCAGTGAATTATTCAATGAGGCATATATATACAGAGGTAGTGAATATGCCGCAGTTGTGTGTCTGTTTGATTTTAAACAAGCGAGTTTGGTTGAACATTTTCAGAGCAAAGAAATCTGTCACAAGGTTATGGTTAGATAATTTAAACAGTGTCCTTGATGCCTATTGCGGTCTATATAGTAGTAGTTTGTCAAAATACAAAAGTAGTCTGGTTTGACATAGGTCTTGGTTTTGGAAAAGAACTTTAGAGATAATTTAGTTGTTTTGAGCAAGCTGAGGGCGTATATATTATTAACGCACATTTTGGTAAACTTGGTTGAGGTTGAATAACTTATATTTGAACTGAACAAAAATGATCTAGGAAATTCAGGTTATACAAGTGCTAAATTGTCACACCATTATGCAAGTTATATAGGTATAGAACATTTACTGATGATTTTGGGATGTTGTCAAGTTAATCAGTATGATTTTAGTGAGTTCTGGTTTTAAACGAATTGTGGGTTCAATTTCTGTTAAGGCAGTTCTGTCGGTCAATTGAGCGTATAATATTACGTTTATTGTGCTCAGATTATCAATTCGAAAACATTGGTCATTTATGACAGTTTGTCAAGAAAACTGGTTGCGTCCAGCAAGATATATCTTTAAATAAAAGAAATTAGTTGAAGTAATTCGGAAAATTTTAAATTACAGACATTATAGTCACTTGAAGTTTGAAGTATGGTTTGGGAATGTTCAATTTAGCCAAATGATTCCAATGTTTTGCAAGAATATCTAGATAGATTGCTGTACATGTATCGCCATGGTATATAGGCGTTATCAAAATGGTTTTAATGTGTTCGAGTTTCGAACAAACCAAAGTTGATCGGGTTGATCAAGTCGGAAAGTCAGAAATGTAACTGAATAATCAATTATGGTATGCCCATACACGAAAAGAATGGCTAGAAAATTGATTATGCCATAATAAAATCTGTTCCGGGTATTCTGAGAGTGTCTGTAAGTAATAAACCAGACTAACATGCTACCAGCATGTCTAAAATGTTTTTTGACGGCACCGAATACACGGAATAGAATAGAAACAAAGAAGTTACTTACCTTTAACGGAATTTAAATGGATCCGAAAATAATCCTATTAATTCCATGAAAATTATACTGTTTAAAAACATTAGAACCAGAGTAAATAAGATGAAATATTCCTTGAAAACAGGAGAAATATCTCCACCCCACAGAAAACTGTACACAACTGACTGTCCGATGAAAACACACTGAGCTTATGGGAGGCAATGCATTGTACCCATGTTTAGCCAAAAACATTCCACAGCAGATGTCCGGTGAATATATTTCAATAGAAATGAAGCTGTGCCCCCAGGGTATTAATTATGCAAACTGATCAAAGCCGTCCACAGGACAGCAGTAGATTTTCACTGACCACACGGGAGAGAAACATGGGCTCATGGTTATCGATGCATGCTAAGTTGATCGATGTATTACACCACTGAGAACCTGTTTTGTTGGTACTGTAGGGGCTGGAGTGGTGATTGTATGCATTTCGTTTATCAGTTAAGCTGTGGTCAGGAAAAATTAAAGTTTGTATGGTGACTTATCTATTGATTTTAGGTTTAAGTGGACGTATGAATTAGAAATTAGCTTACGCATTTCGTTTAAAAGTTGTCTGAGGTCATGAAAATAAAAGTTGTATAGTGAACCATTGAATTGTTTTAAAGGGACATAACATATATAATAATGTAATTTAGGTTGTATTAAAAACCCATATATAATTAGCTATGTGAACCAAATAAGCCAAGCAAATTGTCTCAGGGGTTGTACATTTTATTCCGTTGTTTCACAAGGAACAACTATATATGAAATATTTGACATTTATGTAAAATGTCCGTAATTGGTGTGGGTGTTACATGATAGTTGTTAGAATTACTAGCTGACAAGCTATATATTACTCGAAGGGTATGCCCAAATATGGGGCCCGTGATATTTGATTTGGCATTCCAAGTTTATGGAATCGTGCTTTGACACAAATGACGAGATTTGACTTGTCGGCGCTAATGATGTTGAAAAAAGTTTATGTTATAGAGCATTAAGTTACATGCTGGTATACATGGAGATGTTTAGTTTGGCATTCCAGGTTAATGGATAGCGATTTTTACGTGACAGGCGTGATTTTAACACGCTGTGACAAAGATTTCTAAAATCTCAGTTGATAGAGCATTTGTGCAAGATCGTTTTGTACCATGCTCGTATTTGTAGAAGCTTGGAGCCAAATTAAAATGTGAATTGGTTAGATTGTCATTTCAAGGTTGAAATCGTGTTCTACACGTATAAGCGTGTTGTAACGCTATTGACATTACCCAGATAATTCATTTCAGTTCTTACACAACGTATATGAAGTCCTTTCCACTAGACAGTATTGAACTTTTATTTATGCCCAAATTCAAGATCGAGTTGAACTTTATTCATCTTTCGTATCGAAACAAGGCAAATATAACCCTCCACAGGAAGTAAAATTCTGGGTATTAAACCATATTGATCCTTTGTCAAATGTCGCCCGAATTCAAGGTCAAATTGAAATTCATTCCAATTTTCGTACCGACACAAGGCGATTATTTGAATATAGCTATGACGATGGGATCGACGCCTCTATCGTTTGGATCTGGATCCGCTGGGTATTCGGAATGGAGCCAGGACGAATGGAGTTAATAGGGAGGCCACTATTAACTCCCAACACGGAATGAGAAGCTAATATTCCAGGATGGTGCCATTCTCCTGTTCGGAACAATTCCTGCTAACGACGATTCGGATTATAACATTCATGTGTTAAAACTTATGTTTTACTGTGTTACATGTATATTCCAAATGGGATAGTTTGGATCTCCACTCACGGAATTATCAAGTTTTTTGTCTTAGGACAAAAATCTTGAAAAAGGTGATGAGAGTTATGTAATACTTTCAGACGACGTCGACGTATGTAAGTAGGGTTAATCGTAGCTGAAAGTTCAATGTCTTTAGCTGAAATGCCGGTGTCCTAATCTTCTGGGAATTATAACTCTGAGTGGATGACCTATAATTATGGGTCATTGACTTTTAGAGTTAAATGCTTTGTCAAAGCGGATTATTAATTGTCCATCTGGTTTGATGTAAGCGACACTTGTCCCAGTCAGATCACGACATTTGGCGGCTAAGGGCGTTGTCCTTTTCAGCGGATATATACTAGGAGAGCCAAGCTCTCGGAGACTCTTGCTCAGACTCTCGACTCGAAGTCATGTTATTATATATTTATCCGTGGCCGCCTGGTGTGATGTTGTAAATATTTGTACAATAAATTTCATCAACGTGTTTCCGAGAATTCCAACATAATGGTTAGAACCTGGGGAGTGCTACACAACCATGTGCGAAACGAAACATTGCAATGGAGACTGACGGACCTGAACATTGCCATATATTTACATATAATATAAGTGTTAAGTTGAATACAGACAAATCCGATAATTATGTCATCGAATATCATACAATTAGGTTGATATCGGACATGAATATTCACGTAGTTTCATATTGGACTGAATATGATTCTGAAATAATTCCACAGTGGTGTTGTACACGTTATTATGTGGTATGGCGCGGGACAGAGTGAAAACATATTATAAAGCGTATGCATCTTGTAAGTCGATTTATGCTCACATAGAGCGTAACACAAATAAATAATGCCATATATGGGCTTATTTTTGTTTGTTAAATAAGTTAAATATGAGACTATTTTCGAGAGAAAAGGCAGATATTTAAAATATTAATGTAGTGTGTGTGAGTGGTGTTGGGGGATATGGCGTCTTGGTCGGTTTGGGCATAATTATCGAACGCATTCTTATTGTATTCACAAAATCTGCCGCGAATTTGAGACTAGCCGACGCAACATATAAATCAACCCAATATATTATATCCATGCACTTAGCAACGATAATGTGATCGATATAAATAACTAGCTTCAGTTTAAACTTAGCTGAACTTTGAAAAGCACGCCCAATTATTCTGCTGAACATTTGTAGTGATGAGGTCAGATTATGTCAATCATTTGTGACATCTAGTTCGTGTTACGGTTTGTGTTGTTGGGGTATGAAACGGTTGGCCAAACTGGCAGTAAATTTAAAAAGTCGACCAATAGCCGAACATGATTTAATGTAACACAGACGGGCTATGTACATATTAGAAGATCACATTACGTTTCCGTACTCACCCGACATTTCTGTTAAAAGAAAACAACAAGATATCAGCAAGAAACAGAGACCCAGTCCATTCACCTCCATCTTCCGCGGTAAAGTGCACCTTCTATTCGCCCTACAATGGTATCGCAAACGTTTCTTACACTGTTCAGACTAGATTGTACTCTTAACTGTTATTGCAATTTTGACATTTTCATCTCTACTTCATTGTGCCATATCTATATTGATGGACAGGACATTATACGTTGAATGATATTTAATTTAATTTAATTTGTATTGATTTAATTTGAGTAATTTGTTTTTATTGTTTTAATTGTATTTAATGCAGCTCCTTATTATAACACTTCGAACACCGAGGTGGTTCCAGTTTCATTCTCAAGTGTTGAGTAGGTATTATATAGACCTTCGTCGAACGTGAGATGACGGCTATTGAACGAAAAAATTGCAGTACTGCTCTAGAAATTGGACAGAGTATATATATCGTTCCAATATAACTCGGGAGATGAAGTTATTATCTTAATCGATTCGTCCATTGACACCACAAAAGCGGTTATCATTCCGAAGCCACTTCACGATTCCGTACCACGGACACCATGCACTTCAGTATCTTTAACAACGACGACAAGATAAGATGCTCATTCAATGCAGCAAGACCCCCGCTTTCTAACTTCAATGTATCGTTATCTTATCTCTAGGGCCACATCCAATTGAGTAGGGTACATATTAAAGGAGATGTTTTAAATTGTGAATGGGATAACGGTGTCTAATAATTTCCGTAGCTGCTGTCAATGTTAGAACTAAGAGAACCGCACATGTGTGTTCCTGTTCAGTTTGTTATCGTTAGAAATACAGAGAACCGCACAATACGAACGAAACTAAATCGCACTCAAGTGTCGGCACCAACTTCCTACCCGCACGGACTGAATGAACCCTCCTGTGTGTACGAATTTGTTAGAAAGCTCCACAAGAGAGCTATGACAACACCATTCAGTTCTTATATTAAATAAAGGACATATTTATTCAAAAAGGGTGCAATCCAAGAACGTAGAGTAAAGTAACATCGATCACATGGTGGTTATATTCATTACACAGTTTGAAGTAACAGTGTTAACATATACCAGAATATCTGTGTTGATTGGATGAAAAATCGCAGTACCAGGTGTACCAGGTATCTGGAAAATATCAAAAAGACCCGCTGGTAAAAGACGTGAGTTGCGGAGTTTTGTTGTTCTATCGGAAGATTGTTAACAACCTGATATCCTCTAACTGGCAAGCGGTCGATGAATAAATACCAGAATGTATTACGGGTGACTGCCAATGCTTGGCAGAATATTAAGAAATGTTGAACCATGTCAGTATATGCACATGTCATCTGGAATATACTCCAAGTGTAAAACAAATATTGAAAAGACAACTCAGTGATTCGTCTTTAACCCTTTACCCAACAGAACGGCCCTGTGCCAATGCATTCTCTTATATATGCGAGTCGACCATAGGTCGCCTCGCATATATAAGAGAATGCATTGGCTTAACACATTACAAATTATAAAATTGTTAAAGAATGTAAGAAAAAATGGTAAAAAGTGTTAAAAAAAGATTTTTTTTAGGCCAATGCATTCTCTTATATATGCGAGGCGACCTATGGTCGACTCGCATATATAAGAGAATGCATTGGCACAGGGCATAACTGTAACTATCACAATGTGGTCAAGGAGCCGATTCCAATGATATCCATATTTGTATGGTTCTATTGAGACAGACCGAAGGTATTTTAGGCTGTTGAAGCTTTATTTGGCCGGTCTTGGCCGGTTTGTTGGGTAAAGGGTTAAGCTATAACCACCATATACAAAGTGCTCATTGTTGACTCCATCCAGCCCTCATGCCTTATTTAAATTATTATACAAAACACGTTTTTGCTGTTGACGTTACAGGAAAAGCAACAATTGCATCTGGAAGGCTAGACGAGGAGCGATTCGATTCCTTTTCTAAACATTCATTTACATTGGCATAATGGGACTCGTCGAGCGACGGGTCAGTTAAGCAAACTGAGAAGATACCGTTATATTAAACACATCATGCCTCGGATATCTCGTGTGCATCCCTGACGAGGCTACCATTATATTTTAAAACTTAACCAGAAAGAGTCCCAAGCTTTAAACAGTCTAAAAAGTTTCTTGAGCAGGTTCTGCACATTCATCAATGAGGTTTTTGAATGAAACAAGCTACTGTTTGGATGATCTGCTATAATCACGTCTAAAATTACATTGTTGGCCAGTAGGATCATTGATCGGTTTACCGGCTGCTATCCAAACTGACTCATATTTTCATGAAGTTGGGTCCAATATGGCTTCCAAAACTTTTTGAAACTCTTGCACGGGACATTACATGTATGTTGTGCCGAGTTGTTTTCAGCGTTAATGATATTGCTACGAAATGACTCCAGATCACTTTGGTTGAATACAACACTATTATCCTTAGGAAACGAAGATTCCAAGTAGGATTGATAGCTTGTTCGAGACCGAAGTTCATGGCGAAATTTCTTATAGTTTAGCATTGGACGACCAAAAGCTGACATTGGTTGATGAACTGGCATTAAGGCATTTATTATAAGTAGCATTGGTCTGAGATCTAACACGTCTAATGCATCATCTTCTTCTTGGCAGTGAATGAAGGGGTCAGTTACAGACTCGTGTATAACAAAGTGGTATATTACAGAACCGGTACCAAGTACGCCATAGAAGGCACATCGGTGAACTATTCACAAAAACAACTTTTGCTGGCTATGAAACATTGTAGACATTCACCACTTGAGTCCCCGTGTTGAATATTGGCGTTGAAATCGCCGATGAAAATGACAGTCCCCATCTTACTATATGTGTGCCATTTTGGGCCGACATTTTTTTTTAGGTCGAGTTCGTAAAAATAGTCCGAAAAAGTGTCGAACCTGTGCTCGGTCCGAAATTTTTTAGAAAATGTGGAAAATGACCACGGGAATATACTCAGCAAAACTAACAAAAATTTGAACCGAAAACAAAGTCCAAAGTAGAAAGTCGGAAATTCCTCGAAATTAGGCAAAGTCTAAAAAATAAAGAGAAAATGGCCCCAATGAGTCCAAATTCTCAAGTGGCCAGCTGGCCGAAACATTTCGGGCCGAATTATTTTGGGTCGATTTCGTGAAAGTGGTCCGAAAAAGTGTCGAACCTGTGCTCGGTCCGATTTTTTGGGGAAAAGAATGCAGCCAAAAAAAAAGGCAGCAGTACACAATTTCTAAGGCTTGTAGGAAAAATAGGAAAATAAGTATCCGAGGGACACAATTTCCAGTGTAGCCTGTGATAAATGTGGATTTACTTGTCTCATAATTTAATTATGTTAAAAGTAATTCCATACCAAACACGTCCATATTGGCATTATTTTCAATGACATCACTTACCAGATACACGCTCTCCATAATAGTTTTCACTGCGGTCCGCGCAATGCAACTGAATAACGGGTATACGTTCTATCTGAGCTTATTTGAGAATAATTCGAATATTGACCTATTGCGCGAGGATGTGTTGTCCTGATCGTCAGTTTATGACACGAGTGCGATGCAGCAAAGGCTGTGTATACACATATTCCCTGCACTTTTTTCCTGAGTTATGAACGCCGCCTCGGTCAAAATAATTTCCAGTTGATACTGGTTGTTCATTTTAGTGCTGGGAGTTATGCAACGATCAATTATACTCTGGTAATGATAATTTGCTACGAGTTCTCGTCAGCGTAGGCCAGACAAAAATTAATCCGCAGCAGACAAAAGCGATTTGATCTTTGCCGCATAGGGACCAGTCATGACTGGGACGTGTCTGGGTCTCTGTGTGGGGGTGGGGGTCCACATTGTAATTTCCAACTGCAGCTATTCCCCTTGAACCAGACCAGTCACAAGAGCTTGCATAAATGCATTGGAACCAATCCCCTTAAGTTTTGATTTTTCTCGACTTTCACCTCACAGGCCTGGAAGATAGTATGTAACCGTATCCTAGGCTGAATGGATAAGTAGTCATGTGGTAACTAACCATAGAGAGGAACGAAATCAACTGGTTGGACCATGGGTCTATCCAGCGTGAGCAAATATGGAGATCTGAACCTGTAAATTGCCAACATTTCTAACATCTATAGTGTAACTCGTTTCTAAGTTAGTATTAAACTGGTTTTTCGATCCCTTTAGCTTTGTATATTAAACATGTTTAAACCATCTCTAAGGTGGCAGGACAAGAACCACGGTCGGCTCAGTGTGATAATTTTGAAACTTGAACATTAAAATCGTTAAATTCTAGCATACATATTAGCCTCCAGCTGTCCAAGTGTTGGAATTTTCCAAACTGACACCAACTAATTTTGGAACACTACCAACTGATGGCTATTTCAGTCCAAACATTTTACCAAGATTAGGAAAATGTGCAAATGTTGTAAACGGGTAGATACAGAAATGCATACAAATACAACGTTAGTCGTTTGTGTGAGCAAAAATCTTATCCGTTATAAGCCACGATCAACACCGATGTATTGCGACAGGCAAATTGGATTTGATTAATCATTACTGTTTGCTTAAATTGTGTCATGTGGTAGGGGTCAGGGGGTGTACGCACAACTTTGGTATTTTTTTTCAACAGTCGGAAATTACTGAACTGGCACAACATTTGTTGGAAATTTCACATCATCTATAGGTTGAAATTGTTCTTGTAGATTGAATTTCCAACAATTTAATAGTTGGGAATGTGTTTCTTTAGACACTTGTGTCTGTAAAAATGTACCAGTATCTACACAAATATGAACGCCGCTCGGCCAATATAATTGCTAGCTTTGGTTGATACTGGTTGTTCAGTTTACTGTTGGGAGTTTGTAACGATCAATTGTAGCACACATCCCCCGTACAATATTCAAACATAATCGGCTGAATGCTGGTCTCTGGTCCAGACCACCATAGTAATCATGGCATTCCAAGTATGGACCTTGTATCGGGGCAATACCTGGTCGCGAGCTCGGATCGTCGATTAACATCAATCTCTGGACAAAAGCGTGCTGTTATGCGTACTGCGTCGAGATTGGTGTGTGACACCCAACATGAGCAAGTGAAAGCGGCACATATCCGTAGTGTATAGCGGTATATGTATGCCGTCGCCGTTCGACTGGGATACTGGGACAGGGGGTGCGGATTTCTCACCCTCTAATTTTCAACAGCTGGAAGTTAATTCCTGAACGGGAGTTAGAAAGTTCAGACCGACCGTGGCCATATAGTGAAAGCTTAAAGATATATTATGGACTTGTTCGGTGCGTAAAATTGATAAGTTAGTACTCAGTCTTATGCTAACTGTGGGAATTCTACTAAATTGTTTTCAGACAAAAACCCGCATATTTAGATAAATTAAGTAATTTCGGTCATATTTGTGAACTGAAACGGTTACCAGGTGGAAAAAATATAAACTTAGGGGTTGTCAGACTCATATCCAGCAATGGGAAGAACCGTTGTAAACTCGGTGAAAACTGGAACATAACATGGGGTGCAAATAGAAGTTACTGGAAGGGGTGCATTTATAAACTATAAGTGAACACCCATAACAGGGACCCTCTAGCCACGTCCCTGTTGACTCATGCTTTACACTGATTTAATGTTTCCATTCGGTGTATATTTCACGGCCTATAATGTTGAATAACACAGAATAGCCTATACCATTAAAATGACTTTAGAACATAAAACACAAACAAACGTTTTCATCCTTGCACATGTGCCCCCACCTAAAGATGATCCATGTTCCGGCCTGTCCGAATGATAATTGGGATACCGACAAGCAGAAATGACCAAAATTTGAAGCATATCATTCGCATCTTTCACATCACAGCCTTTGGTTTCGAGACATCTCATCGCAGGATCGGCGTTGATCCCCGAAATTATAGTGGGTACCCACACTTGGACGCATATATTATAGTGGGTACCCACACTTGGACGCATATATTATAGTGGGTATCACACTTGGACGCATATATTATAGTGGGTACCCACACTTGGACGCATATATTATAGTGGGTACCACACTTGGACGCATATATTATAGTGGGTACCACACTTGGACACATATATTATAGTGGGTACCACACTTGGACGCATATATTATAGTGGGTACCACACTTTGACGCATATATTATAGTGGGTACCACACTTGGACGCATATATTATAGTGGGTACCACACTTGGACGCATATATTATAGTGGGTACCACACTTGGACGCATATATTATAGTGGGTACCAACACTTGGACGCATAAATTATAGTGGGTACCCACACTTGGACGCATAAATTATAGTGGGTACCCACACTTGGACGCATAAATTATAGTGGGTACCCACACTTGGACGCATAAATTATAGTGGTTACCCACACTTGGACGCATAAATTATAGTGGGTACCCACACTTGGACGCATATATTATAGTGGGTACCCACACTTGGACGCATAAATTATAGTGGGTACCCACACTTGGACGCATATATTATAGTGGGTACCCACACTTGGACGCATAAATTATAGTGGGTACCACACTTGGACGCATATATTACAGTGGGTACCACACTTGGACGCATATATTATAGTGGGTACCACACTTGGACGCATATATTATAGTGGGTACCAACACTTGGACGCATAAATTATAGTGGGTACCCACACTTGGACGCATAAATTATAGTGGGTACCCACACTTGGACGCATAAATTATAGTGGGTACCCACACTTGGACGCATAAATTATAGTGGTTACCCACACTTGGACGCATAAATTATAGTGGGTACCCACACTTGGACGCATATATTATAGTGGGTACCCACACTTGGACGCATAAATTATAGTGGGTACCCACACTTGGACGCATATATTATAGTGGGTACCCACACTTGGACGCATAAATTATAGTGGGTACCCACACTTGGACGCATATATTATAGTGGGTACCCACACTTGGACGCATAAATTATAGTGGGTACCACACTTGGACGCATATATTATAGTGGGTACCCACACTTGGACGCATATATTATAGTGGGTACCCACACTTGGACGCATAAATTATAGTGGGTACCACACTTTGACGCATATATTATAGTGGGTACCCACACTTGGACGCATATATTATAGTGGGTACCCACACTTGGACGCATAAATTATAGTGGGTACCCACACTTGGACGCATATATTATAGTGGGTACCCACACTTGGACGCATATATTATAGTGGGTACCACACATGGACGCATATATTATAGTGGGTACCACAATTGGACGCATATATTATAGTGGGTACCCACACTTGGACGCATATATTATAGTGGGTACCACACTTGGACGCATATATTATAGTGGGTACCACACTTGGACGCATATATTATAGTGGGTACCCACACTTGGACGCATATATTATAGTGGGTACCACACTTGGACGCATATATTATAGTGGGTATCACACTTGGACGCATATATTATAGTGGGTACCACACTTGGACGCATATATTATAGTGGGTACCCACACATGGACGCATATATTATAGTGGGTACCCACACTTGGACGCATAAATTATAGTGGGTACCCACACTTGGACGCATATATTATAGTGGGTACCCACACTTGGACGCATATATTATAGTGGGTACCCACACTTGGACGCATAAATTATAGTGGGTACCCACACTTGGACGCATATATAAAGTTTTGCCAACCTACTGCAGGCTAGACATGTTGTTTTTTAATTAGACATAA
This sequence comes from Siphonodentalium dalli, assembly GCA_032622095.1. NCBI lineage: Eukaryota > Metazoa > Mollusca > Scaphopoda > Gadilida > Siphonodentaliidae > Siphonodentalium > Siphonodentalium dalli. The sequence goes on from CP136069.1 coordinate 202,102,722, forward strand.
ATTGTTCTATTGATACACGCATTATCCGCCAATTTATGAGTGATAATTATGTTTCAAGCGAACTACCTAACGTCAAAAACTGTATTCTATTTATGACCAAATCGGAAATGAGTCGGAATTTCAATTAGCCTTATCGGGGTGAAAGCATGCTATAGTCGCTATCGCATTGACGGAACATTCCGCTTTGTGAAATTATGTTTTGAAAAGTGGATATCACCACTTATCTGGGAGATATCTAGCTTCATCTCAGGGAAGATATGTTTATTTATCAAAACCGCAATTCTCGGGTTTGGTGATACCCTCGGGTTTGGCGATACCACGTACACGGAGGTGTTGGATGATAATACAAAGGCAAACCATGGTAAACTGAGTTTTTAAAAGACGAGAATACGGAGCGGCCGGACCAATAATCCCAGCTTACTCGCTTCGAAGTTAGGCAACACATCGTGGTCATCGTATAAATATGGAATCCTATTAGGGCCACTTGCTAATGGCGCTTTCGGCGCGATGCGCCGAAAGCGACAAAAAGTGCGCCATTAGTAACGCGCCGAAAGCACCGAAAGCGACAAAATATGCGCCGTTACGGCGCACTATTTGTCGCTTTCTGCGCACTTTTTGTCGCTTTCGGCGCACTTTTTGTCGCTTTCGGCGCGCGCGCCGAAAGCGACAAAATGTGCGATATTAGCGCATGTTTCGGCGCGCCGAAAGCGACAAAATGTGCGCCGTAACGTCGCACATTTTGTCGCTTTCGGCGCGTTACTAATGGCGCACTTTTTGTCGCTTTCGGCGCGCGCCGAAAACGCCATTAGGCATACTATTAGGTCCACTCCCTAATGGCGCTCGCCGGAAGCGACAACAGGTGCGCCATTAGGGTATGTTTCGGCGCGACAAAAAGCGACAAAAAGTGCGCCGAAAGCGCCATTAGCAAGTGGACCTAATAGGATTCCATATATAACATATTTTATCATTTGGTCTTAAATTCTTTAACAATTTTATAATTGTTATCAATTTGGTTGTTACATTCTTTAGCAATTTTATCATTCTATTGTCATGTTCTATTACATTTTTTAACAATTTTATCATGTTCTCTTATATTCTTTAACAATTTTGTGATTTGTTATCATTACTTCTTACACTCATTGACAATTTCCGATCATTTTGCTAATTTTTCTTACATTTTTTAACAACTATAAAAACTAAGGTAGCAATGCATTCACTTGTTTATGCGAGGCGACATATGGTCGACTCGCATATATAAGATTTAACAATTTTATCATTTGTATCATTGTTTCTTACATTCTAACAATTTCGTATATTTTTTCTTTTCTTCATATTTTCTTACATTTTTTAACAATTATAAAATATAATATAAAATTTGTTAGGCAAATGCATTCTCGTAAATATGCGAGGCAACCTAGTCGACTCGCATATATAAGATAATGCATTGGCACAGTGTTCTCGCAAACAATGCAGGAAGCTCCCATCGTGAACGGGTTAAGACTTTTGTCGGTTGAAATTCATTCTGGGGAAACCTATCTGGCCATATGCATCTGAACATTGGCTTGATCAAGCCAGAATGAATTTTAGCTGACACAACACAAATAAAACCTGTTAGATTTAATTACGATAATATTCACTATAGCAGCAGCCAGACCAGCGTAGCAGAAGTCCTGGCAATACTATAGCAGCAGCCAGACCAGCGTAGCAGAAGTCCTGGCAATACTATAGCAGCAGTCAGACCAGCGTAGCAGAAGTCCTGGCAATACTATAGCAGCAGCCAGACCAGCGTAGCAGAAGTCCTGGCAATACTATAGCAGCAGCCAGACCAGCGTAGCAGAAGTCCTGGCAATACTATAGCAGCAGCCAGACCAGCGTAGCAGAAGTCCTGGCAATACTATAGCAGCAGCCAGACCAGCGTAGCAGAAGTCCTGGCAAAAGTCCTGGCAATACTATAGCAGCAGCCAGACCAGCGTAGCAGAAGTCCTGGCAATACTATAGCAGCAGCCAGACCAGCGTAGCAGAAGTCCTGGCAATAATATAGCAGCAGCCAGACCAGCGTAGCAGAAGTCCTGGCAATACTATAGCAGCAGCCAGACCAGCGTAGCAGAAGTCCTGGCAATACTATAGCAGCAGCCAGACCAGCGTAGCAGAAGTCCTGGCAATACTATAGCAGCAGCCAGACCAGCGTAGCAGAAGTCCTGGCAATACTATAGCAGCAGCCAGACCAGCGTAGCAGAAGTCCTGGCAATACTATAGCAGCAGCCATACCAGCGTAGCAGAAGTCCTGGCAATACTATAGCAGCAGCCAGACCAGCGTAGCAGAAGTCCTGGCAATACTATAGCAGCAGCCAGACCAGCGTAGCAGAAGTCCTGGCAATACTATTTGGGAATCATTCGTGTGGTATTTAGATTAAATTATGCCTCTTATGCAGTCTGTTTGACAAACAGTCTATTGAACAAGCTATGAGTTCCAGACGAACCCACCATCGTGCATGGTATCACAGCTATAAATAGCTTATTCACGCACTCCCTGTAGTATGACGTCATAGTGCACGTCTCTTATTAAAATAGTTTTACGAATGACAAATATAATATCCCCTTTCGGTTTGGTTTTCGAGAATAACAAATTCGTTATTAAAGTATTATTCGTAAATTCTGGACTCTTCTCAGCTTATTTCTGGTGTTTAATTATTTGTCATAATATCTAAATTTCTAAACACTCTGAATTTAGGAATGTGACAAGAGAACAAGCACGATAGTTTAGGTATAATTATTTGGTATACTGGAATTTCGATCGATCTGCAGGACTTAGACAATCGCTTGAGTGGTTTCACCGCTTTACAGCTGAATAAATTGTGATTGGCAGATCCTGACGTAGTGTTTCTTGTGGACAATGGGATTCTCTGCTAATAGTAGTTAATTAATCTGTTTTCAATCATACCCCTCTTCATTTAATCCATGAAGTGACAAAATCCTTAACTCAACTAGTTTTGATGAATGTACGCTTACAAAAGCTCGTCAAAAACGTATACTCAACAATTACTCAACAATTACTCAACAATTAATCAGCATCTACTCAACATTTACTCAACAACTACTCAACAATTACTCAACAATTACTCAACAATTACTCAACAATTTATCAACATTTACTCAACATTTACTCAAAAACAACTCCATATTTGCTCAACAATTTATCACCAATTACTCAACTGCGATGTAAGTATAGCTGAAATAAGCAAAGTTCACTAAATATTGAGAAAAGGCTTTCTGTTCTAATTTAAGCTATACGGTTGAGAAATGTTCTCAATCAGGAAAATTTAGATGCGATGAGTTGGCTTTGCATATTTGTTGGGAGTATTCTCGAAACTGAACTGGATATTAAAACCTGAATCAGCGATCGTATTGGAAATATCCGGAAATTGATGAAAGTCCGGATATAGTATCCGACAATGGTATATTGGAGGATTTGTTATTATTTTGCAATAATTTGATTAATTGGGTTCATCACTCGACTGTGCTGTCCATGAAATTAGAACCTCGTCTTCGAAATGTTTACTCTTTAATTACGCGGTCAAATTGTTAAGTTCTGATATACTATCAGCCATCTCTTCCCATCTGAATGTTGCAGTTTTGTATCGAAAAATGAAGCGGCAACATCTCGAAATGACTACCCTTATCGATACATGGAAATCTAAATTGAGTTACTGTTCTTAGAACATTTAATGAACATTGTATTAACACTCTCTATACTAAATGGATTCTCCCATTCAGTTATAAAAGTATTCATGGGAATGGTGACGTATTGAATAGTCTATCATTAAGTTTGAGGGTTGTCCAGAAGAAAATGAGCAGACGCCAGACACGCGAAAACATGATACAATTGCAGAAAGATTCATATTAATTTGGGTGAAATGTGCAGATAATAAGTTCAACAAATGCTATGGTCGTTTGTTGAACTTATGATCTGAACATTTCATAGGGAACTACTCGTCAATGAGTATATCAATGGTTAAATTATAAACATATGTCATGGTCTATCATTGTTTACTACTCAACTGTTGAAGACAATTCGCTCAACCGAATATCACTCAACGCGTTGAGTAAACTGTTTAGGCATCAATATTTTTCAGTGCAGGGTGTAACAGACCTGATTGGCTGACCCTGATTCCTTGCTATTTGGTTCAAAACTCTGAAACGTGTGACTAGTTCAATAGTGTGTTTTATTTCATTATTATGTGCATTTTACGAACATCCATTAAATGGTTGAGGTGTAATATATAGTATATGACATGGCAGAGGTGTATGGTACATGTATATTCAAAATCGGGGCACAATCGAAACATATTGTCCTTGTATATTTCAGTTATAAATATGACGTTTTAACGATAAGTTATTTTTTAATGTGTATTGTGATTGTCCACAGCTCGTGCACTAGGTTATCCCGTCGGGCAAACATTGCCTTATGTTTTAAACAAATTTAAATCAAAAGTGCTTTGGGTTAGAGACTTGAATGGTGACGTAGATTCCTGCGCCTGTTTAGGATTTGCCAGACCCGATCACACATCACAATGCTGGGTTCTCTCCATCGCTTATATGTTATATGCGGAGTGGTCCGCAAAACTAATGTCCATGCGTTCTTCTGTGTCGCTGTCAGATCCGTCGAACCAAACTGGGTTGAACGAGTGTGTATCCTTAGAGTATTCATCATCAGCGACGAGATCACGTGACATAGTGCTCGAGTAGATTCCAGTGTACAACCTGCTTCGCATAGGCCATTTCTGCGGAGAATAAAGAAAACATTATGTCAGGGACGCAGCTACACAACAACATTACTCTGCAGGGCCTATACATGTGTGACGCCCCTATTCCGCTAACATTGTCACCAGTTGGAGTGTTCGTACAGTGACTCAGCTACACGGCTACATGATTGTACAGGAAGTATATAACTTCCGTTACAATGGGCAAAAATAGGAGTGTTCGTTCATGGACGCGGCGACGGTGAGTGCCTTGTGTTCGTCTCGTTCCTGGCTCAACCGCTCCTCTCAATGGTCTGTGCAACCGCGTGACCTGGCGCTACTGTGTGGATCAGGATATTATGTGGTTTCGTGTGCGTAGCATTAGGATCAATCACGTGTAGTTGAATCGATGTTTAATTATAGCATTGCATGATATGCTACACAAATATATTATCGTCCTCAATTCCTAATAGTGGCAATGAGGCGATGTAATATCCGTAGACATAGAGGCCGGATTAGTCATTAGTCCAGCCAAACCGGGTCTAAGGAGGCGATTTTGTCGTTCAGTTACCAACATCTTGACAACTAGATTTGTTGATATGAGCATACAGTCAAATTTACCCACTTACCTATCGGACCAAAAGACAGGCCGATATAATGGTTATTGACATGTCATAAATTATTGCGAACGTGTACACGCTCATTGGATTTATTCATTGATAAATAAGTATCGCTCAAGGACTATTAATCCGATCTCTTTATGGGTTTAAATAAATCTGACAAAGGGCATGACTCTCAACACGAGTTTCACGCGCTGTGTATCACTTTGTTCGTGATATATTTTCTGGAATATGCTTTACCCCCGAAGACAAAATGTGGTGTATTTACATGTATATATGTATATAATAAAGGGTATAGGAGCTATCTATCTGTATGTCCGTTTATCTGTTCGCAACTGTTCTAAAACTGATTTAAAAATAAGAACACTTTAATTAAAAAAAAGAAGAAAAAAGATGGGTTGTTAAATTGTTTGTTTTAAATTTAATGTTTTTTTCTGAATTAAAATGTTCAAATGATCAAAATGTGCGCAAATGTGACGCAGGCTCCAGTCGCACGAAGAGGCCGCAGCTGAATAAAGGCTACATAATCGAGTCAATCCTTGAGCAAGAGGTCAGTCAAGGAAAACCAATTTACTTATGAGTGCACACCAGAAGCGGCATCTGAACTGTTTGAAGTGGGCAACCATGCAGAGACACAGCTTTTAATAAATAAATATATTACATGCGTTGCTTTTTTTCAATGTAATAAATTTTCCGTCATGCAGAAAATCAAAAAGTTGCCAGGTTTTGAACTGGAATATTATGAGAATTTATGGGCGGAGCCAGAGTAGAACTTTGTGGCATGATCTTCATCAAAATAAGTTGTCAACTTTGACTCATACTCTATGCAAACTACTGTGTAGGTAGAATGCCATTGGCACTGGACACATGGTGTGTACCTCCAATATCTATACAGTATTGTATACATGTGTATACACATGTTGTGTATGTTTTTCTATATTTACACATATATGTGTAAACACTTGAACAGATATGTGTATCGGCACAGGCATGCGCACTGATAAAACTAATTCTTCAAGTTGTCTCGTGGTAGCCATGTTGGTTTGTTGGTGTTGATCACAGTTTCGACTCCAATAAGGACCAAGACCACTGAATTTGAGCCGTTATACAAGAAGAATAGTTTTAGTAAAGGTGAGAATATTTATGCAAACATACGAAGAACGTAATTAGATATTTCTTACAGAATGTTGATTGAAGGTAAATTCCACGAACCAGTAGGCTAATGCGTTAGTCCTGGAATTTACACTCGACTCATCATCAATTGGTAATGTTATTTTATACTCGTATAGTTGGAACTAATAACTAGATATCCAAATTAAAAAAGTTATTTAGTCTTGTATGCATGGAAGCCGGAATCCGGTAAAAGTATCAAACAAATGTATCCGGAAATTACCTTTCCCTGCGACCGGAAACCGTCCTTGACCTTTCTATTTCTGCCGTAAAAATTCGCATAATTTCGTGTTCGATAACACGTATACTGCACTTTCTGCAGTACTATTCCTTAAATATTATACTCAGTCCTCAACAATGTGAGGTACGCCTACATATTCATTTTTCTAAATGAAAAAAACTCCAACAGGCTGTCACTCACTCAGTGACAACCTGCACGCACAGGCATTCTGAAACTTTCAGTGAAATTCTGTCGAGTTCTGAACAGTGACTGAGTGAGTGATAAATAATTAAAATACATTTATATTATTTATTAATATCTGCCTATAAGTGAACATTCAGACTACCATGATACAATCATAACTTTCTGGAGTAAGTGGAGGAATCGTGGCCCGATGAGATCATGATTACGGTGTTGACATCATGTTGTCGTACATGATGATAATTGATATTGTACTAGTACTCGTACCCGCTGGACTGTTGGACAAAACAATTGTCCATTGGCACCACGTTGTATTTGCCGTTCGGCCACGGAGTCAAGAGTTTGTAACTGTTGCAGTTGAACACTGCGGCCGAACGGCAAGTAAACCGCGGCCGAACGGCAAGTACACCACGGCCGAACGGCAAGTATATATACTGCGGCCGAATGGCAAGTGCACCATGGCCGAAAGGCAACTACAATGGAGCTGAATGGCATGTACAACATGGTTAGATTTCTAGTTTGTATCGTCTTTTTTCAGTTTAATGAACGTACACCGTGGCAACTACATGCATGGCCGAATGACAAGTACACTGCGGCCCAACTGTAGTTAGTAGGTGGAGCATCGCTGTAGAAGGTTTTGTATTTTGGCCGCGGTGGCAACGCTAACCACACCACGGTTAAGTAGTGGAGACTTGTTTTGTCCAGCTGAATGGGGGGTGAAAACATTTTTTTCCGGCGCGTATGCCAGGGTGGGTGGTGGTCAAAACCACCAACAAGCAATTTTTTCCGCAACTAAAAAAAATGTACTACTTCTTTTTTAGTGTTTTGGCAATGAGTTGCGCTTCAAAACCACTTTGAATGAGAGGAATAATGTAATTCTGACTGATAAACTGACTGCAGGCAGTTATCGTGTTGTATTTTGTTGCAAATTTTGAAATCCAAGATGGCTGCTGGCAGCCATGTTTTTTTGGCCGAACGACCTCAAAATGACTCATTCCTATTTACATGTCCATGTTAACATCCATGATAAATAGTATGCACAGAAATTCATATACAGCTGTTTACAGTGAATTTCCCCCCGCAAATCTCTGTTTTAGTGTTAAAAGGGGGGGTGGGTGTCAAAAAATGGTCGGAAAAAACTGTCGAAAATGGAAACAAATTTGGCGGTGGGGGTGGGTGGGTACAAAAAATGATCGAAAGGGAAAAAATGCCATACGTGCCTGAATTTTTTTTCCGACACCCCCCCCCCCCCCCCTGGCTGAGTAGGTTGTTTGTATAGCATGTGATTGACTACCCTGCGATCTTTCCAGCCAGGATTTTTATGTACACACGACTGCGATTACGTCACAAGTGGATACGACACAATTTTGAATCTAAAATCAAACGGTGCTTGATAATATTTTTTGACGTGAGCATGTGCAGTCTTAACTATCGGTTACTTTCTACGATGAAAATCCTTCCACTTATGATTGAATCGTGGTTTTCTGAAAGCTCACTAAGTAGATAATATTATTTCATTTCCAAGTTCCAACAACACCTAATTTCGAATTAATGGAATATGCACAAGTCATCAAAAACCAAAATTAGTTTTTGCACCTTTTATAGCTCAAACAAGTTAACTTGTGTCGAAACCTCAAAAGAATAAATATCTCCACCTCTACTTATAATACTGTCAATAGCAAGCCCACGGGTAGCCATGGGGCTTCGTTCCCTTTGAACGAACTGCCCTTTTTTACTGCAAGTGCCCGGTGGTGGTGATCGCCGTTCAGGTGAACATGTCATGTGCAGCATTTGCTGAGCGGCAATTACCGACAGGGACCTCTCTTCAAACGAACGATGTATATACGTACCAGTATATAAATATAGTCACATATACTTAATGCAGACTTAGTCTCGACAGAGACTGGTGTACACAAATTCAATATATACAAATGTATAGACTGCCAACCCATGTTGGTATAAAGCTGCTATTACAGACATGCGGCTGATGCATGAGGCTAGATGGGTTTATATATATAGGCGCAACGTTTCAAATCATATATATTATATAAATCACTGGGGTTCGATCAGAGGGTCCCCATCTCAACAGATTCCAACAACAACAAAATTTGATCAAAGGTCACTTTAGTTATCAGAATCAAATAATTATCCAAAAATAATGCTAACGACTGTGAACTCTCGTATATAATTGCCCAAAATATGTTGTATAGCAACATTTTGTTCAATGGAATTTAGTATCGAGAGTATGTCGGTCGGCTTTTTCGGGAAACTTCTGGGACAGAAAGTTTTCCTGATAATGAAAAATAATAGATTTATAAAATCGATATCTAATAAATCTGAGCTTTGATGGGTGCCTTCCTCGACTCAAATCAAATATTTTTTACCCCCGAAGCCAGCGAAGCCATTGAAATAGTATTTGAGAGGAGTTTTATCCAATTGAGTACCTTTAAGAAAATTTTCAATAGATTATACAGGGGTATTACTTTGAGCTTTTGTTCCTATAATTTTTGGTCAATTGTTTCAAAACCTTCAGACGTTTAGTACCATGGGAAACTGCATTATTCCTACATTTTTTTGTTAATTTTTTTTAAATGGCACAAATATTTATTGCCATGGGAATCTGTGCACCTGCGATTTTAAAGTCGGTCAGAGTACACTTGCACTTTACTTGCTACCAAAGCTCATATACAGAGAATACTCTTTTTGATTTCATCTTCTTTTTTCCCGTTTCATGCAGAACATAACTCAACATTTGAGTTGAGTCGCTATGGATGCTTGCGACATAAATGGTCAAGATAAGTTCATCATAAGTTATTGTCGTTAAAGAGACTGTTCAGCAGACATTCTACAGGCCACACATGACGTTGTAAATTTTACTGGTGGAGGAAAGACCACTCAGAGGCTTGACTTCACCAAGAAATCGCCCACTGCGTGTAGAAACCACCAACCCCAGAAAGCAACTGACAAACTTGCCCAGATACACGATTCCAGTCACCCTTCCTATGACGGGGTTTGAACCAGCTTCGTCAGCGTTGGACGGCCTGTGACGGTGTAATACACCTGGCACTCTACCGATTCGACCACCGGGGGCCCCTGCTCCAGCTTGAAAACAAATTTGACTTCTTGTCTGATATAATACAACATGTGTTGGATATTTTAGGAGGTGGGTGTGGGGAAGGGTGGCTTTATACATTTCAAATTCAAGGTGCATCCCTCCCCAATGAAGACGCTCCATCCACGTCCCTGATGAATGTTGGTGAAGTACATACCGGTATGCGATGTTATAGCCCTGGAAGTTATTGCTGTGGCCAATTTTCAGATTTCATGTGTATGTATACAATTGCAATTAAATAACTAGTCTGAGTAATAGCTTTTTCTAATGAAAACAATATTGTAATAAGTGTTTACTAATTTTTGCAGATAACCTCAGCTTATCGTAAGAATGAGTGATGTCATCCTCTGAATTTGCTGCAAGACAACTTCGCCATAAATCTGGAATTTGTGAGAGGACAAAACATTTCCAATGGCAGCCTGTGTCTGTGAGTAAAATATAATGATGTTACTTTGCATTTCAACTAATCTTTTAATTTTGCGGGGCATTGGGGCTACATGATCGGATTCACATGTATCACAACCTACATGCACATGTACAGTCGGTCAGGATGCTGAAATCAATCATCCAGATGAACTACTCTCATAATGAGGGGTGCTTACGACTCTATGTCAATGCCATCTTACGGAACACTCATGTTAGCACTGCGAAGCTCAACAGGGATATTATATATATATATATTCTTCGCTGATGTTGAATCGAATATGAATCATATACTCATGCAGCAGCATGTTTAATTGAATATGATTTTTTTAAATATTTGCAGGATCCTAAAATTAAGTTACCCCTAGTGTCATCGAGAATATTTCATCAAGTGAACTCGTTGCAGAAGGTGCATGGATATATTTTGCGACAGCAAAACTCGAGCAGAATGTAATTATGCACTGTCCACCATGATTTTGATAAAATATTTGAGATTATGGTACAAGTTGTGTTCTGTATTTATTCTACACGATTGTGTCAATCCATGAGTCAGCTACCTTTATTGTGATTTAAGTCTGATGGATAACCGGTTATGATCGGGACATCACCTGAAGCTGATTGTTGACATACTAAATGTACCTATAATAGCTGTTTGTCAACTGTCTTGGTGACAATATCAACACAAATAGTTCTGGCTTCTATTCCACTAGAGGCATACAATAATAGGTATTCAATGATGAGATTTGGTTGAATAGTCAATAGGTGTGGAATAAAATTTATTTTATTTTACTTCTAATTACACAGCTGCAATATTTTGGTCTATTTCGTAAATTCAATTACATTGTTGGTATACATTTTCAGCTTGTCCACGATAGTGCAATCCTGATGTCATTGAGACTCGCAACATATTTGACATCATGCATGACAGCCTATCCAGTACCAGAGAATTAATTTAATTTCTTGCCATGTTCAATATATAACTAACTTGCCTAGATAGTGGATAAATATTATTACTTGATTGAATATTGGTGTGTAGTAAATACAAAACCAAACCACACCTGCACTTGGAGTAGGCAAACAATTGTGCACTTATCTGATGCATACTTAATATTGATTATATATAAACAGTTTACAGCTCGTGTTTGTTCTGAGCAATAACTATTTCTAAAAATAGTGACACATATATGTCCCACAGGGCAACTTGATAGTCATATTATATAAGGAAATCAATATTAATTGATAGTAGTGTTCCCAAATAGGTGTTTTTGATTCATTTCTCTTATGTTATACCGAGGAAACTATATACTTGTTGTGGGAACAGATAATTCATCTTTAAATTGAAGCTTGGAAATCATAGTGTGTCATTTCATGTTTGGGAAATATGATTAACATTGGTACAAGTGACCTAGATAGCTGGAACCTGATTTGTGGATTTTCATCAACAAGTGGGTGGAAAATGGTTGGTTAAATGTTAAAGGTACTCAATCCGATTTGACCCTCATAAATGACTATTTCTTTGGCTTCTGAGGTAAAAAAAATAATTGATTCGAGTCGAGTAACCTACCCATCAACCCTCAGAGTGATCAGATATAAATTTTTGAAGTTTTGTTATCTCTTGTTTCTGGCCCAGAACATGCCGTCAAAAGGAAGTTCTCAGTGCTTCATTTTAGAGTTATCCATCTTCGTCTGTTTGAATAAATGTTTATGTTGCAATTATTAGTACACATCTCAAGAAAATTACAAATTAAAAAAAATCAATATCTGATCATTCTGAGCTTGGATGGATGGGTTCCTCGACTCAAATTAATTATTTGTTTACACCTGAATTCGAAGAAATAGTAATTTAGGGGTGCTTAATCAGATTGAGTACCTTTAAGATCCATGCTATAATAGATTTTGTTCAGTTCAAACCATGACATACATAACAAATGATTTAAAATTCTGACTTCATATATTTATTTTGTCAGGATGACTACAGAATCAGATATACAATGTGCTCTATCAGGAAGTAGAGGTCTACCATACAGTAATGATATGTTACTACTTGTAGCTTAAAAATGTCATGAGTTGAATTTCCCATTCAAGGTGGATGACAAACAGTATTTATGGACCAGTTCTCAAATGTGTGACAATCTTCAGCCGTGTAATATCATACAAATGCTTTGTAAATTACCATGTAATATGTTATTGTGAAGGAGGATGGATGATAAGTCACATTATTGTAATTGATGATCTGACAATATTCAACTAAGGAATTTTCTGTTCTCTGTTCATTAAAATCATGGTAAAAGAAGCCTTGATTTTTGCTAACTACAGGATTGGAGCAGTGGTCATACTATTATTCCTCTAGTTTATTAACTGACTGAAACAGCTGAAGTGGACTATCTAATAACATTTCTCCAGTGAACATGTCTGCTTGTGCCTCAACTGTTACTGTAGTGTCAACCAGAGTTTGAAGGCTCCTGCAGCACATGAAATATGAATTTTCAGCTTCATTTGTTGGATATATAGTTATATACCATTGATAAAGTGAGTCAACTGACTGAAACAGCTGAAGTGGACTATCTAATAACATTTATCCAGTGAACATGTCTGCTTGTGCCTCAACTGTTACTGTAGTGTCAACCAGAGTTTGAAGGCTCCTGCAGCACATGAAATATGAATTTTCAGCTTCATTTGTTGGATATATAGTTATATACCATTGATAAAGTGAGTGAACTGACTGAAACAGCTGAAGTGGACTATCTAATAACATTTCTCCAGTGAACATGTCTGCTTGTGCCTCAACTGTTACTGTAGTGTCAACCAGAGTTTGAAGGCTCCTGCAGCACATGAAATAGGAATTTTCAGCTTCATTTGTTGGATATATAGTTATATACCATTAAAATAAAGTTCATGTAAAATAATTATACTCTTTGAGAATAAACTTTCCTCTATCAAAGTAATGGTGGTAACATTGTATTGAAAAACGATGTCAGTTTAATATAATATGGGTTTATTTATCTACTGAAAATAGGATAAGTCAGTGGGGTGTACAATTAAATAACATCAAAGAGACCATATCTAATCTTGGTGTTTGGTGTGATGACACCTTATCAGTGTTCTGTGTATTCTGCTTCTGAATTGTAATGTAAGCATTGATACTGATTCAAAATTGCCATGGTACACCATGAAAGTAATAGAGAAGTTATTCCTGGGTGGTATCCTAACTACCGTACATTAACGCAACAGAAATTGCTGGTCCCACTTTTAATTGTAACTTCTTTTGTAAATGTTAACAGTACTTATCTGACAGTGCCGTCTCGTCAAAAGTTCCAAACAGATAAAAACGATAAATTTAATATATGCTCAGTTTTCGAAAAAATCATCATGTCATTGATGCGGGAGAGGTGGCTTGGAATCATTCCAAAGATCCTCATGCCCTGTCAATTGAAGAGGTGACTTCGATGCTGACCCCAGAATAAGAGCAATTATTAAAATACATGTAACATGCATGTAAATCTATTCATAATAGCATTGTTTGTATTGTCATTTTATTGTACCGGTATATATGAATTTCAATGCCAACTCTCTCTGAAGTTCCATTCCACAAATCCGTTATACATGTATATGATAACTAATGGGTTGATACTTTTTGGAGAGTGTTGTGTCCTCTTGTCAAAACTTATCAAAATGATATTTTCATGCTCACTCAGTTTTTGAAAAATCCTCTTGTCATTGACAAGGGAGAGGTGACTTGGAGTCAATCTAAAGATCCTCATACCCTGTCAATCGAAGAGGTGACTTCGATGCCTTATCCTGGATGCAAGCAATTAAAATATAAACTTGACTGCATCTATCTTTTCCGGTTCAATATAATTGTTTAATTGCCAATTTATTTTACAGGCAAATGACAATGCCAACTATGGGTGATGTTCGATCAATTAAGCGTACTGGATGTATATCTAATAGCACATTCCTCGGGATTTTATTCTGGGTAACATTTTTCTGACAATGCTGTGTTTTCTCAACAAATTTATCAATATATTTACTTTCATTCTCAGTTTTTGAAAGATCTTCATGTCATTGCCATGGGAGAGGTGGCTTGGAGTCAATCCGAAGATCCTCATGCCCTGTCAATTGAAGAAGTGGCTTCAAAAACTGATAATTAAAGTATCATATTCATACATTTTGTTGAGAAAACACAGCATTGTCAGAAAAATGTTACCCAGAATAAAATCCCGAGGAATGTGCTATTAGATATACATCCAGTACGCTTAATTGATCGAACATCACCCATATTTGGTATTGTCATTTGCCTGTAAAATAAATGGCAATTAAACAATTATATTGAACCGGAAAAACTGAGATAAATAGTGAGTTAAAACTTTTCTTGCCCATTTGAATGTCATTGCAAATTTATTATACTAGTACATGTAAATGTCAATGTAATATGAGGTTCATTCAGAATATATAACATATGATAGCATGTTTTTCATGATTTATTTTGGCTAATAATTATCGCTTTCAATATCAAACATTCTTACTGTGATGGCCTAAATTCAGTGGCCTCAACCATGCGATTCTGATTCGACATTACAGTTGCTACATCACCCAAAAATGTCCAATATTTGCAAAAAGAATGCATGTAAATTTATTACACATAAAGTGTATAGATTAGTTGGTACACAGTGTGTGTACCAAATATGCACAATACTGGGTACTATATACTACAAAATTGTGTAGGTTGTTACACAGATGTGTATAAATAAAGTACCCACTGCTGTGTACTATGTACACAAATGTGTACACACTAACTGTGTATTATATGTGTACTAACTGTGTAGTAACTGTATACCAACGTTTTACTTCACATAAGTGTATAGCGACTACACATACATGTGTGTATGGAGCTACACATATTGTGCGTACCAAAAATTGCTCTACAGTTTCTACACATAATTGTTGGGGAGCAGATGTTACACATATATGTGTACAAAGTGTGTAGCGTTTCTACACAGTGTTTTTTTAGAGAGTATAGCAATATAAGTTTAGGATTGCAAACGATGTGTATATCATATATGGTCATGCAGTAGCATCGTTTTGTTGCCCAAGCAAAAAAAATACAAGATAGTTGTAAAAATCATATCGAAGGAACATGTCCATATCTGAGCAAAACTCGCGTGCGAAAGAATCAACTGTGACATGATAACACCAGTCGGCAGCCGCTACTTAGACACGCCCTCGCTGGAGGTAATTTACACCTCCACCCTTTGACTGATTGTTTGACAATTCTAAACCGCGATGAAGTAAAGACGGATTCGTCATCTCGAGTTTAGTCTCCGTGAAGCTGGTTTAGCTGGACTGCCGAATTAAATGATTTAGTTGCCCGTTTAAGCTTATAAAACGCAAACAAATTGAGAGAAACTTATCCCCACACGCTTTATATATATATATATGTGAGTGCTTCTCGCTTATAAATTTCCAATCAAAATATGGTCGCTGTCGTAATTATTGATTTTCGCAATAAATAAACGAGGCGGTCCGCATTAGGAACGTACGATTAATTATCTCGACGTCACAGAGTCACTACTGCTAAACTACTGGTATGGGTGGACCAGGTTTAAACCAGAGATGACGAATGCGTCACTTAGACCTTCGGTCGCGGGTTTAGTCCACGGATTTAGCTGACTCACGGCGGTTTAAACCTAGAGGTTTACATAGACCAGGTTTAAACCTGAGATGACGAATCGGGCCAGAGAGTCAAAAACTGGTCAGTTTCGTATTTGTATTCCATGTTGTTCTGCGATAGTTCAATCCGATGAAGACAATGGGGATATATACGTCCGCTGTTGTACATGTATATAATTTAAGATATATACGTCCGCTGTTGTATATATGAAAACATTGACGCATCTATGTTCGTTGTTATGGCTGAACATAGTCTGACTACGAGTCCAATATGTATTTTATATGATTTCACAGAGTATCACGGTACGATGAATACATTACAATAATAACCAATACACGTCCGATGCACGTGACTGATTTTTTTAAAATTAAACGGCATCAATTGATATGAAACACTGGATTCGTAGTTTACTCAAGAGGCTTTTATTATCAGGTCTGGTAATTCCCAATTATAGCTACAATAGCTGTATGTGTGTAGCTCTTGTAGCTACATTTGAATATCGCAACACAATATTTTACCAATTGGCGTTGCACGAAAGCATCATCGCGAGCTGTTGCAACTAAGGGTGAGGGGTGTTATCTTATTACAACTAAGGGTGAGGGGTGTTATCTTATTACAACTAAGGGTGAGGGGTATTATGTTATTACAACTAAGGGTGAGGGGTATTATGTTATTACAACTAAGGGTGAGGGGTATTATGTTTTTACAACTAAGGGTGAGGGGTGTTATGTTAATACAACTAAGGGTGAGGGGTGTTATGTTATTACAACTAAGGGTGAGGGGTATTATGTTATTACAACTAAGGGTGAGGGGTATTATGTTCTTACAACTAAGGGTGAGGGGTGTTATGTTATACACCTAAGGGTGAGTGGTGTTATGTTATTACAACCAAGGGTGAGGGGTATTATGTTATTACACATAAGGGTGATGGGTGTTATGTTATTACAACTAAGGGTGATGGGTGTTATGTTATTACAACTAAGGGTGAGGTGTGTTATGATATTACAACTAAGGGTGTTATGTTGTTACAATTAAGGGTGAGGGGTGTTATGTTATTACAACTAAGGGTGAGGGGTATTATGTTCTTACAACTAATGGTGAGGGGTATTATGGTATTACAACTAAGGATGAGGGGTATTATGTTACTACAACTAAGGGTGAGGGGTATTATGTTCTTACAACTAAGGATGATGGGTATTATGTTATTACAACTAAGGGTGAGGGGTATTATGTTCTTACAACTAAGGGTGAGGGGTGTTATGTTATACACCTAAGGGTGAGTGGTGTTATGTTATTACAACCAAGGGTGAGGGGTATTATGTTATTACACATAAGGGTGATGGGTGTTATGTTATTACAACTAAGGGTGATGGGTGTTATGTTATTACAACTAAGGGTGAGGTGTGTTATGATATTACAACTAAGGGTGTTATGTTGTTACAACTAAGGGTGAGGGGTGTTATGTTTTTACAACTAAGGGTGATGGGTATTATGTTATTACAACTAAGGATGAGGGGTATTATGTTATTACAACTAAGGGTGATGGGTATTATGTTATTACAACTATGGGTGAGGGGTATTATGTTATTACAACTAATGGTGAGGGGTATTATGTTATTATAACTAAGGGTGAGGGGTATTATGTTATTACAACTAATGGTGAGGGGTATTATGTTATTACAACTAAGGGTGATGGGTATTATGTTATTACAACTATGGGTGAGGGGTATTATGTTATTACAACTAAGGGTGAGGGGTATTATGTTATTACAACTATGGGTGAGGGGTATTATGTTATTATAACTATGGGTGATGGGTATCATGTTATTACAACTATGGGTGAGGGGAATTATGTTATTACAACTAAGGGTGAGGGGTATTATGTTATTACAACTAAGGGTGAGGGGTATTATGTTATTATAACTAATGGTGAGGGGAATTATGTTATTACAACTAAGGGTGAGGGGTATTATGTTATTACAACTAAGGGTGAGGGGTATCATGTTATTACAACTATGGGTGAGGGGAATTATGTTATTATAACTAAGGGTGAAGGGTATTATGTTATTACAACTAAGGGTGAGGGGTATCATGTTATTACAACTATGGGTGAGGGGAATTATGTTATTATAACTAAGGGTGAGGGGTATTATGTTATTATAACTATGGGTGAGGGGTATTATGTTATTATAACTAAGGGTGGGGGGTATTATGTTATTACAAATAAGGGTGAGGGGTTTTATGTTATTACAACTATGGGTGAGGGGTATTATGTTATTACAACTAAGGGTGAGGGGTATTATGTTATTATAACTAAGGGTGAGGGGAATTATGTTATTACAACTAAGGGTGAGGGGTATTATGTTATTACAACTAAGGGTGATGGGTATCATGTTATTACAACTATGGGTGAGGGGTATTATGTTATTATAACTAAGGGTGAGGGGTATTATGTTATTACAACTAAGGGTGAGGGGTATTATGTTAATATAACTAAGGGTGAGGGGTATTATGTTATTTTAACTAAGGGTGAGGGGTATTATGTTATTACAACTAAGGGTGAGGGGTATTATGTTATTACAACTAAGGGTGAGGGTATTATGTTATTACAACTAAGGGTGAGGGGTATTATGTTATTACAACTAAGGGTGAGGGGTATTATGTTATTACAACTAAGGGTGAGGGGTATTATGTTCTTACAACTAAGGGTGAGGGGTATTATGTTCTTACAACTAAGGGTGAGGGGTTTTATGTTATTACAACTAAGGGTGAGGGGTATTATGTTATTACCACTAAGGGTGAGGGTATTATGTTATTATAACTAAGGGTGAGGGGTATTATGTTATTACAACTAAGGGTGAGGGGTTTTATGTTCTTACAACTAAGGGTGAGGGGTATTATGTTATTACAAATAAGGGTGAGGGTGTTATGTTAGTACAACTAAGGGTGATGGGTTTTATGTTAGTACAACTAAGGGTGAGGGGTATTATGTTATTATAACTAAGGGTGAGGGGTATTATGTTCTTACAAATAAGGGTGAGGGGTTTTATGTTCTTGCAACTAAGGTTGGGGGGTTTTATGTTATTAAAACTAAGGGTGAGGGGTTTTATGTTATTACAACTAAGGGTGAGGGGTTTTATGATATTACAACTAAGGGTGAGGGGTATGATGTTCTTACAACTAAGGTTGGGGGATTTTATGTTCTTACAACTGCAGTTGGGGGTTTTATGTTCTTACAACTAAGGGTGAGGGGTATTATGTTATTACAGCTAAGGTTGTGGGGTTTTATGTTCTTACAACTAAGGTTGGGGGTTTTATGTTCTTACAACTGAGGGTGAGGGGTATTATGTTATTACAACTAAGGGTGAAGGGTATTATGTTATTACAACTAAGGGTGATGGGTATTATGTTGTTACAACTAAGGGTGAGGGGTTTTATGTTATTACAACTAAGGATGAGGAGTATTATGTTCTTACAACTAAGGGTGAGGGGTATTATGTTATTACAACTAAGGGTGAAGGGTATTATGTTATTACAACTAAGGGTGATGGGTATTATGTTCTTACAACTAAGGATGAGGAGTATTATGTTCTTACAACTAAGTGTGGGGGGTATTATGTTCTTACAACTAAGGGTGGGGTATTATGTTATTACAACTAAGGGTGAGGGGTATTATGTTCTTACAACTAAGTGTGGGGGGTATTATGTTCTTACAACTAAGGGTGGGGTATTATGTTATTACAACTAAGGGTGAGGGGTATTATGTTATTACAACTAAGTGTGGGGGGTATTATGTTCTTACAACTAAGGGTGGGGTATTGTGTTATTACAACTAAGTGTGAGGGGTATTATGTTATTACAACTAAGTGTGGGGGTATTATGTTATTACAACTAAGGGTGAGGGTATTATGTTCTTACAACTAAGGGTGAGGGGTTTTATGTTATTACAACTAATGGTGAGGGGTGTTATGTTATTACAACTAAGAGTGAGGGTGTTATGTTATTACAACTAAGGGTGATGTGTGTTATGTTATTACAGCTAAGGGTGAGGGGTGTTATGTTATTACAACTAATGGTGAGGGGTGTTATCTTATTACAACTAAGGGTGATGGGTATTATGTTATTACAACTAAGGGTGAGGGGTATTATGTTATTACAACTAAGGGTGAGGGGTATTATGTTTTTACAACTAAGGGTGAGGGGTGTTATGTTAATACAACTAAGGGTGAGGGGTGTTATGTTATTACAACTAAGGGTGAGGGGTATTATGTTATTACAACTAAGGGTGAGGGGTATTATGTTCTTACAACTAAGGGTGAGGGGTGTTATGTTATACACCTAAGGGTGAGTGGTCTTATGTTATTACAACCAAGGGTGAGGGGTATTATGTTATTACACATAAGGGTGATGGGTGTTATGTTATTACAACTAAGGGTGATGGGTGTTATGTTATTACAACTAAGGGTGAGGTGTGTTATGATATTACAACTAAGGGTGTTATGTTGTTACAACTAAGGGTGAGGGGTGTTATGTTTTTACAACTAAGGGTGATGGGTATTATGTTATTACAACTAAGGATGAGGGGTTTTATGTTATTACAACTAAGGGTGATGGGTATTATGTTATTACAACTATGGGTGAGGGGTATTATGTTATTACAACTAATGGTGAGGGGTATTATGTTATTATAACTAAGGGTGAGGGGTATTATGTTATTACAACTAATGGTGAGGGGTATTATGTTATTACAACTAAGGGTGATGGGTATTATGTTATTACAACTATGGGTGAGGGGTATTATGTTATTACAACTAAGGGTGAGGGGTATTATGTTATTACAACTATGGGTGAGGGGTATTATGTTATTATAACTATGGGTGATGGGTATCATGTTATTACAACTATGGGTGAGGGGAATTATGTTATTACAACTAAGGGTGAGGGGTATTATGTTATTACAACTAAGGGTGAGGGGTATTATGTTATTATAACTAATGGTGAGGGGAATTATGTTATTACAACTAAGGGTGAGGGGTATTATGTTATTACAACTAAGGGTGAGGGGTATCATGTTATTACAACTATGGGTGAGGAGAATTATGTTATTATAACTAAGGGTGAAGGGTATTATGTTATTACAACTAAGGGTGAGGGGTATCATGTTATTACAACTATGGGTGAGGGGAATTATGTTATTATAACTAAGGGTGAGGGGTATTATGTTATTATAACTATGGGTGAGGGGTATTATGTTATTATAACTAAGGGTGAGGGGTATTATGTTATTACAAATAAGGGTGAGGGGTTTTATGTTATTACAACTATGGGTGAGGGGTATTATGTTATTACAACTAAGGGTGAGGGGTATTATGTTATTATAACTAAGGGTGAGGGGAATTATGTTATTACAACTAAGGGTGAGGGGTATTATGTTATTACAACTAAGGGTGATGGGTATCATGTTATTACAACTATGGGTGAGGGGTATTATGTTATTATAACTAAGGGTGAGGGGTATTATGTTATTACAACTAAGGGTGAGGGGTATTATGTTATTATAACTAAGGGTGAGGGGTATTATGTTATTATAACTAAGGGTGAGGGGTATTATGTTATTACAACTAAGGGTGAGGAGTATTATGTTATTACAACTAAGGGTGAGGGTATTATGTTATTACAACTAAGGGTGAGGGGTATTATGTTATTACAACTAAGGGTGAGGGGTATTATGTTATTACAACTAAGGGTGAGGGGTATTATGTTCTTACAACTAAGGGTGAGGGGTATTATGTTCTTACAACTAAGGGTGAGGGGTTTTATGTTATTACAACTAAGGGTGAGGGGTATTATGTTATTACCACTAAGGGTGAGGGTATTATGTTATTATAACTAAGGGTGAGGGGTATTATGTTATTACAACTAAGGGTGAGGGGTTTTATGTTCTTACAACTAAGGGTGAGGGGTATTATGTTATTACAAATAAGGGTGAGGGTGTTATGTTAGTACAACTAAGTGTGAGGGGTTTTATGTTCTTACAACTAAGGGTGAGGGGTATTATGTTATTACAAATAAGGGTGAGGGGTATTATGTTATACAACTAAGTGTGAATGGTATTATGTTCTTACAACTAAGGGTGATGGGTTTTATGTTAGTACAACTAAGGGTGAGGGGTATTATGTTATTATAACTAAGGGTGAGGGGTATTATGTTCTTACAAATAAGGGTGAGGGGTTTTATGTTCTTGCAACTAAGGTTGGGGGGTTTATGTTATTAAAACTAAGGGTGAGGGGTTTTATGTTATTACAACTAAGGGTGAGGGGTTTTATGATATTACAACTAAGGGTGAGGGGTATGATGTTCTTACAACTAAGGTTGGGGGATTTTATGTTCTTACAACTGCAGTTGGGGGTTTTATGTTCTTACAACTAAGGGTGAGGGGTATTATGTTATTACAGCTAAGGTTGTGGGGTTTTATGTTCTTACAACTAAGGTTGGGGGTTTTATGTTCTTACAACTGAGGGTGAGGGGTATTATGTTATTACAACTAAGGGTGAAGGGTATTATGTTATTACAACTAAGGGTGATGGGTATTATGTTCTTACAACTAAGGATGAGGGGTATTATGTTCTTACAACTAAGGGTGAGGGGTATTATGTTATTACAACTAAGTGTGGGGGGTATTATGTTCTTACAACTAAGGGTGGGGTATTATGTTATTACAACTAAGGGTGAGGGGTATTATGTTATTACAACTAAGTGTGGGGGGTATTATGTTCTTACAACTAAGGGTGGGGTATTGTGTTATTACAACTAAGTGTGAGGGGTATTATGTTATTACAACTAAGTGTGGGGGTATTATGTTATTACAACTAAGGGTGAGGGTATTATGTTCTTACAACTAAGGGTGAGGGGTTTTATGTTATTACAACTAATGGTGAGGGGTGTTATGTTATTACAACTAAGAGTGAGGGTGTTATGTTATTACAACTAAGGGTGATGTGTGTTATGTTATTACAGCTAAGGGTGAGGGGTGTTATGTTATTACAACTAAGGGTGGGGGTGTTATGTTATTACAACTAAGGGTGAGGGGTGTTATGTTATTACCACTAAGGGTGAGGGGTATGATGTTCTTACAAATAAGGGTGAGTGGTATTATGTTATTACAACTAAGGGTGAGGGGTATTATGTTATTACAACTAATGGTGAGGGGTATTAAGTTATTACAACTATGGGTGAGGGGTTTTATGTTATTACAACTAAGGGTGAGGTGTATTATGTTCTTACAACTTATGAAACCACTGCCGGTGACATTTCGGTGGCACCAGCTTGCGGAATATCATTGGTATAGCCTGGCACATGCATCTGTTTAGAAATTCGCTATGCTATGTGATATGGGGCAAGGATCCATCCATATATGATATAGTGTTCTGTATAGGTACAGTTGGCAGGAAAAAGTAACAGTGTTGGAATAAATTTTTTAATTATACATAAAAATGGCAAATAATATTGATTTACGAAGAGTATAATCAAACCATGTTCGTGTATATTTAAATGAATGTTTGTTGGGTTATCTCTCTTCACACAGATTCATGCATCAATCCTCAATATCAATATTAGCTACACTAGCTACATATGGCTATTGTAGCTATATTTGGGAATTGCCAGACCTGATTATTATAATAATCATTGTCACACTAACAGGCAAAAATAAAATATGTCCAAATGAAAAAAGTAGAATAACTAGAGAGATGAGAATGAGAACAACACCGTTTGCCATTTCGTGAAATGCCCTTATAATGACGAACAACCATACCAAATGTCAGTATTTTCATATAACTCATGATGAACGAACAGCCATACTAAATGTCAACAATATCATATATCTCATGATGACGAACAGCCATACCAAATGTCAGCAATATCATATAACTCATGATGACGAACAGCCATACCAAATGTCAACAATATCATATAACTCATGATGACGAACAGCCATACCAAATGTCAGCAATATCATATAACTCATGATGACGAACAGCCATACCAAATGTCAGCAATGTCATATAACTCATGATGACGAACAGCCATACCAAATGTCAACAATATCATATAACTCATGATGACGAACAGCCATACCAAATGTCAGCAATATCATATAACTCATGATGACGAACAGCCATACCAAATATCAACAATATCATATATCTCATGATGCCGAACAGCCATACCAAATGTCAACAATATCATATAACTCATGATGACGAACGGATGTCAGCAATATCATATAACTCATGATGACGAACAGCCATACTAAATGTCAGCAATGTCATATAACTCATGATGACGAACAGACATACCAAATGTCAGCAGTATCATATAACTCATGGCTGAGATACTCCAGTAAACGGACAAAAATCGACATTTCCAGATAAACGAAGGAAAATAACTGTTGAAAAGAACAATACCGGTTGACACTTCATTGAAAGCCCTTGTGATAATGAACACACATGCCAACTCACATCAAGATCCAATAACCCATGGTTAAGATACTCAGAACGACGGGCAAAACAATCGACATTTCCAGATATATAAAGAAGAATAGATGTAGGACTGAAAAATCGAACAAAACGTATGAACATTACTATGAATGTCCTCATTGAGATGCGACAATATGTGTGAGATGATGTCCTAGGTGGTACAGTGCAATATGACATGTCTTAAGTGGTTATTAATTTCCAACAACATAGTATTGCTGAGGTCAAACGCTTGATATGACATTTAAAATGACATTGTGTGTACCAATCTTTATATTTAGAAAAAAGGATTGCATTTTCCACAGAATGTTATTGATCTGATATTCAGTCTGAAGCAAAATTGTAAACTCGTGTGGCCCATTTCTGAGTATGTATTGTAATAGTTTTAACAGTGTTGGTTGTGTGTTCCATAAACCTTGACTCCTTGAAGCTGGAATTCTTCAAGTGATATGTATGTCTAATAAGGGACCAGTATATTGTTTCTCATCAGTGGTAACCACACATGATGACATACCAAGTCCAAGTTCGGTCTATTGTGGACAAAACACGGTCTATTTTTGTAAAAAAAATCGACGGACATATATGTGGTATCAATTTTAGGCTACACACAAACCACGTATGGACACATTTTATGTCTCAATACCAAATGATAACCACTTTGCAATAACATTCCTCTTAAACCCTCATTCGACACATAATATATATAAAATATCACATAATATTGCAAGTGCGGGCGCACCGACGGACGCGCGGACGACGGACGCCAACCAATGACAACAGCTCAAATTTGACTTCGTCAAATTGAGCCAGAAGGATAATTTCTAGACTAATCACCACGCTTCGTGTCAGTCATTAAAACTAGCATTGGCCACATCTATCTAACGTTATAAGTATCTTTAAGTAAGTATTCCCCCACATACATAGAACGTATTCATGTAATGATGTAATGCCATTGGATATCTGAAGATCATGGCATTAAATTTATAAAAATGTGTCCCGTGATTTACATTTAATTATAAGTCATACAAATTTTTTAGTTTGTATAAATATTCCACACATATTTTTGAAGTAAGACACCGCTCTTTATGTTTACCATATCAGACTGAATAACAATGAACAGTCTTCCTCATATAATTAACGCCCTCGGGTGTATACTGTCCTACAGATTCTCGAGAGCTGTGGTTCGCTGGGCGTTTTATTTATAGATAATGGGTTTTTCCGGTTGTGACAATTCGCAGTAGGTCCCTATTTGCGGAGTTCTATTTGCGGAGGTCTCCGAATTCGCGGACGTCCCCTAAAATGGTCGAAATATGATGATTTTAATGAGGGAACGGTGCGTATATGTCTATTGACACGTATTGTAAACAAATAACGACACGATCATTCTATCAATCATATCATCATCATCATCATCATCATCATCATCATCATAATACGGAACAAGTCTTGCGATTTTTCGTCCCAATAACATTATTTGCAATGCTTGTTTACAAATATATGATCGTCATTCGATATTTACTTGTGAGTTACTTGTGAGTCACTTGAACATATTACTTGTCGTCGAACTCGTATTTTATATAATAGAAGAATGAGTCTATGTATATTATGAATTGATCGAGTGTTGGAGACTCAACAGCGAAGTATGGCAGAGAGTTCCAGCTATTTACCACCCTCTGCGTGAAGAAATATTTTCCAATGACCTTGTTAACAATGGGCATATGTAGCTTTGTATTATGTCCTCTTGTTCATCCTGATGAATGTCTTTCCAATAGGTCACAGGCATTGATATTGTAATGACCATTCAACAGTTTATATACCTCGATTAGATCTCCTCTAAATATTCGATATTTTAAAGACATCAGACTGAGTCTTATCATTCGGTCTCGGTGGCATAGAGTTTTGATTTGACGAACTAGTTTCGTTG
Organism: Siphonodentalium dalli; assembly: GCA_032622095.1. Classification (NCBI taxonomy): domain Eukaryota; kingdom Metazoa; phylum Mollusca; class Scaphopoda; order Gadilida; family Siphonodentaliidae; genus Siphonodentalium; species Siphonodentalium dalli. The sequence goes on from CP136069.1 coordinate 202,129,336, forward strand.
CTTTTCTTTGTATTTCTCTAACACAATGCTTTGATATGTGTGATGTGGGCTCCATGCAGAGTTACAGTATTCGACGATAGGTCTGACCATGTTTATGTAGAGCGATTAGAAAGTGTCGATGTCCAAGTTCGTGGAAGTTCTGTTGACTATGCCGATGATTTGAGAAGCTTTATTGTTTTAGGATATTGTAGGAAGGTTAATCTGGTCGTGTCAAATTGAGCTATAGCGATGGGATATCTCGCAGGACAACACATTTCGTGTTTTCGTGGGGTGTGTATTCGCTGGATGTCGTATAGTTGCAGTATCTACGCAGTAATTGCTTTCGATGTTTATGTATGAACAATGACTGGGCCATGCACTCTTGGCGGGAACACAATGCCTCCGATTTTTGATCCGCATTTAGAAGCTTTATGGTGTGGTGAATGAGAAGCCTGCAGTAATAAGCCGTAGTTTTTTTTAATAATTTGAAGGATTAGTTGTTTTAACGGAATTCTGAGGCGGTGCATTCATGTAACGAATATATGTTATATTATAATTTATATTTATGGCTAATAATATGATCTTGAGGGCGTTACCATTTCTGATTATGGTTTTCTGGTATATATTATGATCAACAGATTACTCATAAATTACGCACCTCGGTGTGTAGACGGAGAGTGACATATCTACGACACAATTGTCAATAACCCTTTCATGACGGCATGTACCAGTGCATTATCTTATATATGCGAGGCTCCCATACATATACATATATCGTGTACCAGTGCATTATCTTATAGATGCGAGGCTCCCATACATATACATGTATATGCGAGTCTCGCATACAGAAGATAATACACTGGCTTACAATTGCAAGGTAAATAGTGTTAGTCCAATGTCCTATCTTATATATTCGAGGCTCCCTTTGTGAGACTCGCATAGATATGCCTTCAGGATGCTCCAGTCATGGAAGGGTTAACTGTACTCAATCCGATTCGATGGTCCCAATATAATCGGATTCCAACAACAACATGTTTTTTAAATACCGCTTCAGCTATCAGAATCGATTAATTGTCCAAAATATTGCTAACAACAGTCAATTATCGTATAACATTGCCCGATACGTGTTATTTATCAACATGTTGTTCGACGAAATTTGGCCTTATTATCAACACAAAGCCTCTTGATTTTAGAGTTATCCATCTTCATAACCAATTTCGTCCGAGACCGTCGGCTCGTCGACTTTTTACTGTGCCACTAATAAGTCTCGATGGCGAAAAATAATAAATTTTAAAAATCGATATCGAATAACTCTGATCAATAACTCGAATCAAATATTTGTTTAGCTCCGAATCAAAATAAATAGTAATTGAGGGGCGTTTAATCGGATTGTGCATCTTTAATAGTTAAAGTAAAGTTTGCATTCGGATATATATAACCCGTGGTGTGTCGTGCCTATAATAAACAAAGCAAGGGTCGTTGACACATAATTTGTAAATCCCTCATGTGTGCGTAGTAAGTATATATATACCACACTGTGGAGATTTGCATGAATATTTTTTCAGCGTTGGATCGTGCTTGCGCCACATATGCATGTACGCACTTCAAAACACGCTGCAAAACAACACAAACATGTGCGTATCAAATGCACCGTGGAATTAATGTCGGTCTTTCTCTTCCGGTCACAGTTACAAATCCCAAATATAAAGACAGCAAATAGCTACTTTATGAATAAAATACATAAACAACTGTATGTGGTATAATACAACTTCACCCCTGATCAAGTGGTCCTGCTAAATTAATGTGCTATGATACGGGTGGATCATGCTCAATTGCCATGATGCTGTTAGGGCAAACTGATGATGTTAACAAACAATACCGTTATATCATTTTAGTTTGTCTTTTTCGCAGTGTTCTGATAATCTGAACAAATCCAGGAAAATCCATTATGCGTATCAAACATTCAAAAACATATTTGTTGCGAAATATGTTTAATACTGGTTGTGTTATTTGTTGAAAATCGACTATAATCAAGATGGCTATTCGCGTAGTTTTAGAAACTTCAGCGCAGGCATTATTATAGTTTTCAAAAAGGTATATGTGCTTAAATGTTTCATAAACACACGTTTTTTTTCTCAAATCGCTCGGATTAGCCAAATATAGCGAAAATGACGTTAGAAAAAAATAACGGTACTGTTTCGTAACAGCATCAATTGGCCCTACCCGCATCATAGCAATTTAGCAGACCACCAGCATCATAGCATATTAGCAGGACCACTTGACCAGGGGTGTATTTGTCTATGAAGGCATCTTAAATTGTTCTATTTCCGTTGTAGTTTGCGGTAAATCTCTCAACGGATCAACAATTTTCCGCAATTGAGACTGCTAAGAAGATAGAGTTATCCTTCTTGGTACACTCTTGGTACAGAATAGTGTTATCCTTCTTGGTACACTCTTGGTACAAGATAGAGTTATCCTTCTTGGTACACTCTTGGTACAAAATAGAGTTATCCTTCTTGGTACACTCTTGGTACAAGATAGAGTTATCCTTCTTGGTACACTCTTGGTATAAAATAGAGTTATCCTTCATGGTACACTCTTGCAAGATAGTGTTATCCTTCTTGGTACACCCTTGGTGCGCTCTGATGTTTTCGCGCGGATTACTTGTCTTATCTAAAATATCACCTATAACTGAACCAAGAATGTCATAATAAATTATAAATAAAATTGATAGAATCTTTTCCGGACATGTTTCCTCGTTTTATATCTATTATAATATACACTGGAATCTGTATAACATTTGCTGGGAAGAGACAGACCACATTTAATGTGCGTTCACACACTGGCAAGTTTGCACGGTATTTTTTGCAGGCTTTTTCTCACACAAAACCTCATGGTGCCAGACTATGAACGGCACCATGCATATTGACCAAATCTAACGACAGGAGAAATAAACTTTATGTAGTTCCACATGTAACGGTGCTACTAACACATTGCCTTAAAATAATTGTCTGATTTATTCTTGCCAGATAATTGCATGCTATTTACAGGCAAATATTGACAGCATCGCTACCAGTGGAACTACATAGTTGCTACTTCTCATGTCGTTAGCTGTGGTATCATGTAGTTAGCTGTGGTATGATACATTTTATATTCATATCTCCGGTTATATACATAGTTTTTATTTCTCACGTAGTTAGCTGTGGCATGATACATGTTATATTCATATCTCCGGTTATATACATAGTTTTTATTTCTCACGTAGTTAGCTGTGGCATGATACATGTTATATTCATATCTCCGGTTATATACATAGTTTTTATTTCTCACGTAGTTAGCTGTGGCATGATACATGTTATATTCATATCTCCGGTTATATACATAGTTTTTACTTCTCATGTCGTTAGCTGTGGTATGATACATTTTATATTCATCTTTCCGTTCATATGCTGGCATCATATGGTTTTCTATGAGAAAATGTCTGAAAAACATGCCGTGCAAACTTGCCAGTGTATGAACGTACCCTTAACGACACCCTGTCCGATTCACCAAAGCGTTCGATATTATGATTGATTTTACTCATTTTCACAAACTGTTTTCACCGTAATATTTATTGATGCGTTTGTGGATATTCCTGACGCATGTTCCATATATATTGCAAGTGTGTCCATATATATAACAAGTGTGTCCATATATATAACAAGTGTGTCCATATATATAACAAGTGTGTCCATATATATAACAAGTGTGTCCATATTTCATTTACCTGGTAAGCTTAACATTAACCCTTTACCCAACAAACCGGCCAAATAAAGCTTCAACAGCCTAAAATATCTTCGTTCTGTCTCAATAGAACCATACAAATATGGATATCATTGGAACCGGCTCCTTGACCACATTGTGATAGTTACAGTTATGCCCTGTGCCAATGCATTCTCTTATATATGCGAGTCGACCATAGGTCGCCTCGCATATATAAGAGAATGCATTGGCCTAAAAAAAATCTTTTTTTACCATTTTTTCTTACATTCTTTAACAATTTTATAATTTTTAATGTGTTACGCCAATGCATTCTCTTATATATGCGAGGTGACCTATGGTCGACTCGCATATATAAGAGAATGCATTGGCACAGGGCCGTTCTGTTGGGTAAAGGGTTAACTTATGCAATTTTGACAAATTCGATGTCAAACCGGACAGCTGACATTCAAAGGGACATGCCGTATATAATACATAGCTTTCGAAATTATGATCGTTTTCACTCGTTTTCAACGTAAACTGCGTTGTTGTTTAATTGTGTTTTTCGAATGCCTAGACCTATATGCCATACACATAATGCCGGTAGCAAGTTTATATTTTATTTCCCTTGTAAGCTGAACATTAAAGCCACATGGAGGTTTTCGCTATAAAATACACATATAATAATATTCGCTTTTTGATTTCCCCTGATATTGGATTAGGTCGAAACGTACATGAAATATCTTTCTACGAGCACTATACACGCTGGTTATCCCATAATACCCGCTGCGGGCAAATATTGAGTAAACCCCGTTTCGGGAACGAGTGAAGAGTACAGGTAGGTTTGTTTTGAGTGAAATTTTTTTTTTAAACACGCCAAGGATAGAGTGTCCCATATAGACTGCTCAACGTTTTCAAAAAAATTCTCGAGAAGTGTATGCGTTGAAAGTTTTTCTGCATGAAACCTAAATTTACCCAGACATTCCGAATGCGCTCGACTAAGATTGTGTTTTTCTCGAGAACTGATATATGAATTTTCTCTAAATTCCTGTCACAGCAAAATATGTATTGCCCATCATACACGTCTTTCGTTGGTTAGTATAACTTCTACATTTACTACTTTTAACTAATTAGACTAGTCCTGGTATGAACAAGTCTAACTGTAACGGCCCGATGTGCGGTTTACTGACGCCTGCACCGGGGTTTACTGCCCGCGGCGAGGTTTATAGGATGACCAGCGTGCTTATGTCACAGTAAGATGACGTCATAAAAAATAAAACTTCGAATACAATGAACAATGTGCGGTGCCATTTTCAATCATGGGATTCTGAGTCGGAATGTCCGCAAAGGTATACTGCGTTATCTGTACATGGAAATATTTGAAAACAGCACGCACTTTCTCTTCGATATTTCTTCAACATGTTGTCGTGCCGTAAACTTTTCAAAGCGATGCGAGCTTTAGATTGTACTTCCCATTTGCATTGTACTCGTTTTAGATCCTCTATATATCAGGTCAGGCACACCCTGAATTCCACTATTATAGTGGCATTCCACTATTATAGTGGTATATGACTATAGCATATTCATATTTCCTGTATTGGCGTTGGGAATAGAAAACGGCGCATACCAGTGCACAGCCAACTGTCACTCTTAACAATATCGCAGCGAATGAACAGTCTTCCGACAAAATTCGTTGAGCGATCTATTGCGCCAGCTTTGTTATTCAATAACATTATAATATTACTAATATATGCCTATCTAAATGACAATAACATGATGACTCAATCGCTCCTTCATAACAACATTTCAACTAATTGCTTGCTAATTGAGTTGGTTCTCGTGTGTAGTCATGATTAATCATTCTCCTGAACAAACTATATGTACATGTATGATACCGAATTAGTGCGACACTGGTTTTGAATAATATTTGTGTGAAATATGTTTTTTGATTATCCCTCTTTTATCAACTTAACAAAACGGTAATGGTCATATACCACTATAATAGTGGAATACCACTATAATAGTGGAATTCAGGAGGTGCCTGACCTGTATATTGGTTCATGCTAAAATACCTGACTTTCCTAAATGTTGTGACAAACGCGGAAAATGATAAATGTTTAATATCGGCTGGAAACCCCATGTGGCTTTAATGTGAGACATAGAGAGATTTCCAGTCACATCATAATGATATATGTTTAATATCGGCTGGAAACCCCATGTGGCTTTAATGTGAGACATGGAGAGATTTCCAGTCACATCATAATGATATATGTTTAATATCGGCTGGAAACCCCATGTGGCTTTAATGTAAGACATGGAGAGATTTCCAGTCACATCATAAATGATATATATCTCATATATATTTTGAAGACCTCTGTCTGTTTGCCTGTCTGTCTGTCTGTCTGTATGTCCTTAATACAAATCTACGATTCTCGACCGATCGGGACGAAACTTGGTACGTGTGTGTAGTTTGACCAGGCGGTGGTCGTTATCGCATTGGAGAGCCCGTGCGACGCCCGTGCAGCGCATGCGCAGACGAGATCTCGGAAACGGGTGGAGCTATCGACTTGAAATTTGGTATGTGAATGTATCTTGTCCCGAGTACGAATTTTATCGGGTCGCCGAGCCCGTGCGACGCCAACTTCGCGCATGCACAGACGAGATCTCGGAAACGGGTGGAGCTATCGACTTGAAATTTGCTATGTGAATGTATCTTGCCCCGGATACGAATTTTATCGGGTCGCCGAGCCCGTGCGACGCCAGCTTCGCGCATGCGCAGACGAGATCTCGGAAACGGGTGGAGCTATCGACTTGAAATTTGCTCGAATTTTATCGGGTCACCGAGCCCGTGCGACGCCAGATTCGCGCATCTTCGCGCATGCGCAGACGAAATATCGGAAACGGGTGGAGCTATCGACTTGAAATTTGGTTTTTGAATAGCCCGGACAACGTCGGGCTCATCGGCTGGTCTCTTATATATTATGATACAATATGTCTGTCTGTTTGTCTGTCTGTCTGTCTGTCCTTTATACAAATCTACGATTCTCCACCGATCGGGACGAAACTTGGTACGTGTGTGTAGTTTGACCAGGCGGTGGTCGTTGTCGTATTGGCGAGCCCGTGCGACGCCCGCGCAGCGCATGCGCAGACGAGATATCGGAAACGGGTGGAGCTATCGACTTGAAATTTACTGTGTGAATGTATCTTGCACCGGGTACAAATTTTATCGGGTCGCCGAGCCCGTGCGACGCCAGCTTCGCGCATGCGCATACCAGATCTCGGAAACGGGTTGAGCTATCGACTTGAAATTTGCTATGTGAATGTATCTTGCCCCGGATACGAATTTTATCGGGTCGCCGAGCCCGTGCGACGCCAGATTCGCGCATGCGCAGACGAGATCTCAGAAACGGGTGGAGCTATCGCCTTGAAATTTGCTATGTGAATGTATCGGGTCGCCGAGCCCGTGCGACGCCAGCTTCGCGCATGCGCAGACCAGATCTCGGAAACGGGTGGAGCTATCGACTTGAAATTTGGTTTTTTGAATAGCCCGGACAACGTCGGGCTCATCGGCTAGTCTATTATATATTTTGGAAGATCTGTTTGTTTGTTTGTTTGTTTGTGTGTAATCGATGAACTCGAAAACGGCCGACCCGATTTCGATGAAACTTGGTATGTGGGAGTATTTTCGGGCCAGGAGTAACATAGGACTATTGATTTTCAGATCCGATGTCAACTTTTCACGTGCCGAGGTCAAATCTGTTTTTACGCTGTGTTACGGGACTTTCATTTGAGTTCGGTGCTTACAAATCGATTCGAAACAGCGCGAATAATAACATACCAGTCATAATAATGACACTGTGAGAATCTTTCGTGTTTCCTCTTTCCAACGATATATAATGCGTATGTATCCGTTTTAGTTATCTGCCTCAATTATCAAGAAGAAGTGGTACTATCTTCCATCAGGATAAAAACAATGCGTAACTTCTATGACGTCGTTAGAGGTCATAACGTTAGATCACGTTAACGCTTAACAGGCCGATGCATTTGACTGTTTCAGACGTCTTGGCAATATCTCGGGTACCAATGGTAATTTATCTTTACGTTGAAACTTGATAATTAATGAGCGTGTGTATATGAGGCGCGTTTATATACTTGAGTGAAAATCAAATCGGGTTAAACTGGCGGATTTTTACGGACGAAATTTGATGCATAGGGTATCTCGGTATCCGCTGGGCCGATTTCCCGGTATCCGATGGGCCGATTTCCACCATTTTTGGGGTGTTGGTGTTTGACCCCACCTGACCTTGACCTTCAAACTGGTCAATTCATGGTCAAATCGGGTAAAACCGGATGGATTTCGACGGGTACTTTTGTCGGGTACTTTTGTTCGGGCACTGTGTTTTGGACGGGTCAAATCGTGACCCCACTTGACATTGGCCTTCAAAATAGACAATTCAAGGTCAAAGCCCGGACGAAGTCGGGTCACCTTCTAGTATATATATATATTTAAGATGGTCTGGTCTGTTTCTGGCACCACATTCAACAAAAACAACAAAAACAAAATGATTTAGAAACTCGTTTCGAATTCACATTAGAACTGCTGTTCCCAAACAAATACATATGAAACAACTGGTGTTAAAATAGTTCACATACAATGCTACAGTTGCTTAAACGGTACAGTTGGCAACCAAAATGTATAGTAATGTTCTAATATAGCCACATAACTGTACCGATTCATACAACATAATTCCCTAGTGACAGAGGCTCCAGTTGACTGGTTTCCATGACACCCCCCCCCCCCCCCCCCCGCCCCCTCAAATATATACAAAATGTTCCAGGAAGTGGTTGACCACCTTTAAAGCAACGCATGGATTGTACTATAGAGAAAAAAATCAGAGCTGTTTCATGGAATTAACGACCGAGTTTGTTTAACGACCCAGTATAGATAGCGACATAGTTTGATGAACATAATGTGATAAAAACAAGCGATTTCTACGATAAATTGACGTCTGGAGAGATAATGTCACTTAAATATGGACCTGTCGAATTTGACACAATAAAATCACCATAAAACCACCATAACACCACCACAAAACCTCCATACAAAACCTCCATGTACATAATAATGATATACTATAGCAAATGGTTAGATCGCACACATAAGCCCATAACAGGATGTTTTGATGGCCAAATATCGACTCAAAAGAGGGATTGATTTGTTGTCAGGCTAGCAAAAATGACGAAGAATGTCCCAAAGCGCAGTAAATAACACAGAGCGTCTTCAATCATGATATTTTTAAAAAGTAAGAATGATTGATGTTTATCGAATTTATTATTTAATGTAGAGATTCGTGTTTCGCCTGGGCGCATGGGTGTTTTATTTATAGAATGGGAATTTTTGGGAGGATTAAAAGTCGAGTTGCGACTGGAGGCCGAGTCCGGTAAAAGGTGTAGTTGGGAATTTCAATTTCGTTTATTATCGTTAACATTATGTCAATAATGTTGATTTCAAATTTTATACACATTTTTAGTTCTGCAGCCAACTGGGGGTTGTGGTCGGAGACGACCGAGTTGGTCGCCGGTTCGTTAATTAGGTGCTGGTTGTTATTGTTATTTTACGGAATTCTGAGTTGGTCATTCGCAAAACCAATATATGTTATATTCTATAATTACAATCATGGGTATGTAGTAAATGATCTTGAGCGCGTTACCATTTCTGACATTATAGTGTTCTGGTCAATGACTGTGTCATATAACTTATGCTGATTGCATGTATTGTATGTTTATGCCCCAGATAATGTGAACATTGCTCTATTACAGTTTGACTAATGTTGCAAAATCGGTCGGCAAATCTTTAAAATAAATATTGATCGTGTAACTTACTTTGATAGGGTGTAAAGATTCGGCGTTGCCATGGATACTCTGTGGATTTGTGTAGTCCAGTGTCCTCATGAGATGAGCTATGTAGGTCGTCGCCAATAGCAACACGTCTAATTTGGACAGTTTTGTGTTAGGAGGCACCGATGGTAGTGTTTTCTGTAACTCATGGAAAGCGACGCGCAATGTCTTAACACGAGTTCGCTCCCTCGCAGCGTTGTTTGACACAGGTCTGCATTTAACACGAGTTCGCTCCCTTGCAGCGTTGTTAGACACAGGTCTGCATTTCCTTCGCCTTGTGTGTTCACTGGTGACGCCACACTCTTGTGAGAGTCTACCCATGTTACGTGTATTAGTGTCGTTTCTCGTATAAGCTATCCTAAACATTTTGTGTTGAGGTAACACATACTTTCGCGTGGGGATAGCGTCACTTTCAAGCATAAATTGCTTTATCATTTCTTCACAATCCGTCTGTAGATAATCCAAGAAAAAACATCACGGAAGATAATTCTAAAATGTATTTTTAACTGCGTTTATCCGCCAATCATGTTTTTTGAAAAGGTACCGCACTAACTTGGCACCATTCCTTTTCATAGGGATCTCGCAATGGACAAAGGAAAATGGTCAGCCTTCCAAGTTCGACGGTTTTTCTTGTATTCCACATCGAATGGTCGTAATCTCGGAGATTTAAACTTCAAACGAATATCACACTTTGCGGGGTTTATGATACTGTAGCTTTTGTGTTGTTCCTGTAAGAGTCGGCGATCTGCGATTGGTATGGAAGATTCTATTGTAACAAACGGACATGTTTATCGTCCATTAAGTTATCATTCCACAAAGTTCTGACGCCTCCAGACGCCTCCGGTTATTTGTGTTGAATAGAGTTATCGTTCGCGATGCCTTTATGTGCGACCTCGTGTTTATCAACCATTAAGATATCAATCTGCTTATTTTTTGGCTTGTCTCTGGATTCGTTCGCACTCAGTTACTACCACTTAGATTCCCGAAGGGATAGCACGTGCGTGAGCAGCTTTCTCCATACGTTTTAGCTAAGGGTTAGGGTTAGAGTTGGTGTCAGTGTCAGTGTTAGTTGCTACCACTGAGCTACCCGAAGGCATAGCACATGTCCCATACCCGAAGGGATAGCACGTGCTATGCGTGTTCTCCGTGGGAAGTAGTGCGTTTAAATGGAAATACTTAAAGCGATATTTAACATACATGGCTCATTTGAACCTAAAATCATATGTATACCTAATTTGATAGCAGAGGAAATGAGGTTGACACCTATGGCAAGCCAAACCGTTATTTAATATTAATATTACTTAAGTAAAATAAAATGACACTTTATTTTACTTAAGTGAAATAAAATCATATTTTATTTTACTTAAGTAAAATAACGGTCATTTTTTATTTCACTTTTTGTTTTACTTAAGTAAAATAAAATGTCATTTATAAAGTTTCATTTTATTTTACTTAAGGGGATGGCAAAGTTTGGTCAAGATGGCCACCGCGGATTGCACCCTACCTCCAGATGATCAATAATTACTCACCGGCCATAGAATGGATAAACTTATTATTTTTCACACATAATAATCAATAATAAACAAAGATCTTGTCATTAGTAGAGAAATTTTAGCTGTTAGAATTTACTCGCGGTAGAGTGACAAAAAATCATGTCCCCAAACGGTGTTTCTCCAGTTCCAATGGTTAACTTTTTGCACAAACTGAACAGTCAAAAATGCTATGTAACTGAACATAATGTGTTTGTTTCTTTGAAAGGTTTGGTCAGGAATTCCCCATATCAATTGGTTCCAGTTTGGTATTCGGAAATTAACAGTCACGTATTCTTCGCTGCGCGGACAGAAAATCAGTGCATGCCATGTTCACACATGCATGCGTATCCACACCTGGATTAGGGTGATATATATATAACATGTGCAATATTTATATACGGACTACGAAATCCTTGTAAATATAAGATTTATCGAAGTGAAAGAGAAATTATTTCACAAACACATCGACATATTACCATCCTCATCGGAATGTGACGGGGCGAGTGTTGGTTTGAGGTCTGATTCCGTCGGGCCGTAAACTGTCGCTTTAAGACAATGATAGTGTGAGAATTAAGACGGTATATTTCTACCAGAGCTCACCAGTCATACTTCCTAGATGACTTTGTCACCGGTCGGGTATACTGGTACTGCTCTGTGGTTTTCTATATTTAGTGCGGGGTTTTCCAGCCAAAATGGCGAAACCGATCGCCCCAAAGTCAAATTTCCGATGTCCTTTGAGAACAATTACCGCACTAATATCTTAACCCTTTAACCAACAAAACCGGCCAAATAAAGCTTCAACAGCCTAAAATATCTTCGGTCTGTCTCAATAGAACCATACAAATATGGATATTATTGGAACCGGCTCCTTGACCACATTGTGATAGTTACAGTTATGCCCCGTGCCAATGCATTCTCTTATATATGCGAGTCGACCATATGTCGCCTCGCATATATAAGAGAATGCATTGGCCTAAAAAAAATCTTCTTTTTACCATTTTTTCTTACATTCTTTAACAATTTTATAATTTTTAATGTGTTAAGCCAATGCATTCTCTTATATATGTGAGGCGACCTATGGTCGACTCGCATATATAAGAGAATGCATTGGCACAGGGCCGTTCTGTTGGGTAAAGGGTTAAAGGCAGAATGGAGAACTAGAGCGTCTTTGTTGACAATTTTCGCAAGCTACTCGTCAAAATTGCAGCAAATTAGAAGTCTTTGTGGTTACAATACACCAAATACAAATTAGTAGAGTGATTTCCCCTGGCACTACCAAGCTAGGATCAGCATAAAAACAATTATGGCAGCTGAATGGTCAATGATACATGGATGAAAAGTGCACGAAAAAATGCACAAACGTGTTTTCCGTCGAGAAACATCAAATATAACCATATGGTGAACGGTTATGGCTGGGCAAATGGCGAATAATTTATGGGAGGTGTTTGTGTTTTTTTCGATGTCATTTTTTCCTCAGTTTTAAGGGTAGTGTGACGTTTGTCAAGCTGCATTGTGATCCACCACGTTTACAAGTACTTTTGGGCACATTTCCGTGTGTCTAAAAGGACGCTCTTTAATTTTAAATACTCGTGCAGGGTCAAAGCTTTCCTGCGAATACAGGCCAGCGGAATTTGTTAACACTGAGGCCTATGTAAATCATTTGGTGTATTGTAATCTTGTGTTGGCATGACAATGTCCTCCAAGTGCGTTGTTGTTGATAAAATAATCGGAGAACCAAATCACACCGTTTCGCAATATAGTTCTTTGGTTCTAGTGGGACGAAATTTGTTCGATGTTGTGTGTGCTAATCGAGGGCAACGTGTTGCAATGTTCGCTTAATATATATATATATATATTAATATCGCGGAAGTCCACCAAATGTGGGTAAACTGTCGCTGGTATAGTCACGATCTTACCGAATCATCAAGGCGTGTAAACCCTACATGGATTTTGATTGTTTACCTGTGTATTGCACTCATCTGAGTACAGGTACACCAATGACGCACTCAACTGGGTCTCACTGCACGAAATATGTTTATGGTCGTAAGCAGGTAGGATAAGAAACGATAAGGGCTCAGCTAATGCACTAAGTGGATGGATATCAAGGTGGCTATCAGGTGACTGACAATACGCATGGATGGGTATCAAGGGAGGCTATCGGGTGACTGACATAACGCGTGAATTAAAATCAAGGGAGAAATCGGGCGACTGATAAAATGATCTACCCTTGGGTCAATCATGTGTCGGTGTTGCCAACGTGCTGGTGTGAGTTGAATAACGGTTAAAGTACGCATTAACTTACCATCACACACACATTCAGAGTACCAATGAACTGCGTGGCTTGTACCTTGGCACCATAGTCACAGGCTACACGCAATTAATTATATAGAGTTATATACGCTTCTTGAATTTGTGTCGGGGGGAAAACTCGAGTCAGCATAAACACAAATGATGGCTGCTGATTGGTTGATTACCTTTGAAAGAAAATTCGTAACTAGTTTTAAAAGTTAGACATATGCATTTATATCGTGTGCGTCATGCATGAGAGTCGTGTGTTACAAATAAAATTATTATTTAAAAAACGTGAATTTTGGGTGTGGTCACATTTCCTGGCATAATATTCCCATTAACGAGTAGATGGATTAAAGCATCTACGTAAAAGTGTGTAACAGAATGGCCAATGGCCGCTAGATTTCAATTGTATCACTTCGTGCGTCAAATTGGCGCGGTTTCCACGATGAGAGTTCGGTTACATTTCAATTATAGGTTACACGCAACTAACTATATAGAGTTACGATTCTTGAAATTGTGCAGGAAACCTCGAGTCACAAAACAAAACATATCGCTGCTGATTTATTATCTTTGAAAACCCTAGCCTATACGTAAATATGGCGATATTGTTTGTTTCAAATTGTGTGGATGGTCAGGAAGAGTATGGCCGTGTCCCGAAGTTATGGAAGGGGTCTCGGTATATTAATGATCCTTATGTGTGTGCAGTAAATGGGGTATATATATTTGCGAAAATGCAAGATATTTTTTTAAATACAATAAATGGCGCTTTTGTTGTCAGCAAAATGGTGTATCGGATGATATTCTAAGGGGAAATGTACCACTTAAAGTTCAAATATCCTCAACCAATCGCCGGCGGGACTAGTACTTATACAGTAACGACTGTCGCCTATACGGGACATACTTAGTTGTTTAAATGGTAACCCAGAATGACACACTGGCGAAACGCCATATTTTAATTTGGTCAGCAAAACAATTGAACTGGAATCCTGAGTACCCATATAACCATTCTCGTATATATTCGAGTCGCCCAGTGGGTGCCTCCAGTGACGTGGCTAGAGCGTCTCCGTGGGGGGGGGTGCCCATGCACTTTGGAAATTGCAACTGCACCCCCCTTGAATCCGACCAAACACAAGTTTTGCATAATTCCATTTGCAACCCTCCTCTTGCACCCCAATGCCTAATAGCCTATACATTCTTCATAAACCATGTTTCTGTATACCTGGTATGAGAACATTCAGATATTTGAACCTGAAAATTGCATAAATCCTAACATCTTGTTGTCCATCAAATGCACATGGCTATGGACAAGAGTCGGCCCGGTGTGAGAAAATTTTGAAAACCGAATAAGAAATTCGCAAAATCCTAGCATCCAGACTGGCTTCCACCTTTCCAAGTGTTGGAAATTTCAAACCTCATAATCACCCTTAGGTTGGAAAATTCTCCAATTGATGACCATTTCAGTCCACAATTTTGACCAATTGTAGTAAAATATTGTTTTCTTAAACTATTTCGCAGTTTTTATTGACCAGGCGTGAGGGAACATGACACACCGGGTCGACCATGGTTCTGCTCGGTGTGTGAAAATTTTAAATCTGAACAAGAAAATCGCAAAATCTACCATCTTGATGAAATGTAGGACAATATTGATTTCTTAAATTATCTAGCAGTTTTTTGACTGGCAACGGGGGAGGGACCAGGTTACAAGCTTTCCAAGTGTTGGAGATTTCCAACCTGATACCCCCCCCCCCCCCCAAGGTTTGAAAATTTCCAACCGATGGCGATTTCAGTTCAAAATGTTGAACAAAAGTAGGAAATTATCCAAATATTGGTCAACAAAATAAATCTTCCCACTAAATTGTTTGAAAATCAAACTACAAGAATATTTTCAACCTAGTTTTGTTGTGAAATTTCCAACCAATGATGTGTCAGGTATGAAATTTCCAACTGTTGAAGATTTTGACCAAAGTTGTGGAGTGAACACCCCCCCCCCCCAACCCCTGTCGCCACGACCCTGTGATCCTCGCTTATATAAGAGAATGTTTTAGCAAATTTCATGGAAGCGTTAAATAATAAAAAGTTCTATTTATGTCCCATGTTGTTCTTAATTATTATTGTATAGACGTTTATGAGTTTTCGCTTTTACCCCAATGTGAGCCTCACAGAGATGGAAGCAAGCACCACGGAGTGTCGTCTGCTCCAGTATATGTGGGGCTCTCTATCGGTTACATCTACCCACTGCGAGTGTATTTAAGGAAGTATTCAGGGTCCCATGCCATTTTTTTGTACGAAACATTTTTTACTTTTTATTCGGTTCCTATTGTATATACAATAACCTGTTTGGAACAAGAAATTCTACAAGTAAGACGCGATTTAGATATTGTATTTTCTATGCATTTATTTCATACAGCTTCGATGTTTCAAAGGGATTTTTAAAGATATTTTTTTGGTATTTATTGGTCCATGCAGTTCAATTTTGTCCAACAGAACAAAGCAGAAAACAATGTTAAAGGTACTCAATCCGATCAGACGCTCCTAAATTACTATTTCCTTGGCTTCGGGGGTAAAAATATTTGATTCGAGTCGTGGAACCCACCCATCAAAGCTCAGAGTGATCAGATATCGATTTTTGAAGTTTGTTATTTAAGAACTAATAACATCTGTATCGAAATCTTCGTAAAAGTGTTATTTACTCACAACCCAACAATCTGTTTATTTATCAATTGTTTGGGGCACAGAAACACCCGGTGAAATGGATGGTCTTGGTCAAAATTGCGGATGAAGATGGATAACTCTAATTTGACCAAGACCAATCCAATTTCACGATGAAGATTGATAAATAACAGATTGTTGGGTTGTGAGTAAATAACACTTTTACGAGATTTCGATACAGATGTATTAGTTCTTAAATAACAAACTTCAAAAATCGATATCTGATCACTCTGAGCTTTGATGGGTGGGTTCCACGACTCGAATCAAATATTTTTACCCCCGAAGCCAAGGAAATAGTAATATGGGGACCCTCTGATCGGATTAAGTACCTTTAAACTAAATGTGATATATTGTTCTAACTTGACGTCTGGAACCCTGTGTGGCTCTTTAAGAACTAATAACATCTGTATCGAAATCTTCGTAAAAGTGGTATTTACTCACAACCCAACAATCTGTTTATTTATCAAATATTGAACTAATGGCTTTCTTCGTTTGATACGGATCTGAGTTCCCGCTGGGACAATTAGGAATATTTCGAGATTCCGATAAGGCGAGAACTAGGGGACGATGTGCGGTTATACAAACAGATTCCGATAAGGCGAGAACCAGGGGAAGATGTGCGGTTATACAAACAGATTCCGCGTTTTTGCGGATAAAAATATCTGCACGATAAACTATAGTTTCTCCGTCAGCTATTCTCAGCTATCTCCTCGGTTTGTTATCTGACAAGTGAGCGTGATACGATATGTGTAATATTCTACATAATATAAAGTCCTCGATGCTGTAAGCATCCTTTTAAATTCTCCAGATCAAATGTTCATTAAATAAATATAAAGAGCGCGGATTTTAAACATGTCCTGCCCTAACACCCCATGACGCTCAGCTGCAGTGCGCCTGTCTACCATAAAATAACAAGACAACCATAACCAGAATTGGTAACTAGGTCAGGCACATCCTGAATTCCACTATTATAGTGGTATTCCACTTTTATAGTGGGATACGGCTATAACATATTCATATTTCCTTTATTTGCACCGGTACAGTATATAGACGGCGCATACCAGTGCACAGCCAAATATCACACTTAACAATATCGCAGCGAATGAACAAAATTCCGACCAAATTCGTTTTGCAGTCTTTTTGCGCCAGCTTTGTTATTCAATAGTATTATAATAATACTAATATATGTCTATCTAATTGACACTAACATGATGACTCAATCGCTCCTTCATAACAACATTTCAACTAATTGCATGCTAATTGAGTTGGTTCTAGTGTGCCATCATGATTAATCATTCTCCTGGAAAACATATATGTATGATACCGAATTAGTGCGACACTGATTTTGAATAATATTTGTGTGAAATATCATTTTGGATTATCCCTCTTTTATCATAATTACAAAACGGTAATGGGCATATACCACTATAATAGTGGAATATACCACTATAATAGTGGAATTCAGGATGTGCCTGACCTGGTAACGCGCTCAAGATCATATATTATATACACATGTTTGTAATTATAGAATATAAAATATATTGGTTTCGCGAATGACCAGCTCCGAATTCCGTTAAAATAACAATAACAACCAACACCTAATTAACGAACCGGTGGCCGACTCGGTCGTCTCCGACCACAACTCCCAGTGGGCGGCAGAACGAAAAATGTCTATAAAAGTTGAAATCAACATTATTGACATGATTGTGTAATAATGTAAAGGACAATAAACGAAATTGAAATTCCGAACTACACCTTTTACCAGATTAGGCCTCTGGGTCGCGCAGTTCGACTTTTAAATCCGTCCCAAAAATTCCCAATATCTATAAATAAAACGCCCAGCGTAAAGTCCAGCGGCCAGGCGAACAATAATTTTGATATTAGTATACACACGGCGCGCGTAATTAGATCGGACACGTGAGCCAATTAATATGATATTTCGATGACCAAATATCGACATGCAAAAGAGGAATTTTTTTATTGATCAAAATTAAATGTATATATTATATTGTAACAAAATTAGCAAAAATATGATCTCACACAAGCTCTTTCGTCCCCAGGCTATCAATAACTTGCACACATACTTTCACTCACCTGCTATTTCACTCATCGTGACAAGTCTATAAATATACACGCTTCTGGTATACATATGAGCCCCACAAGCTATGCTAGACATAGATATAGTCAAATAGCTAATCGGTCCAATATTAATAAGATATTAATTGTATATATATATATATATATATATATATATAGCCCTTTCCTAAGTATAATAGGATCTTGATTAATGTAGAAATAAGTTAATTTCCTTTCATGGTGGATCAACTCGACGGTTCCTCGGCACTTATTCATCTGGCCAATAGGACTATACTTGTGAGTTTGAGAGATAAAGTTGGGTTTCGGTGGGAACGATATTTTGAAACATCATGGTTTGTTTGCTTCTGACTTTGTTTAAGAGCTGCTATGATTAAAAAGCTGTTTTTTGTGCCAACAATTTCTCCTGTAAATATCTAGATTGTATTTCTGATATAAAGGACTTCAGTGATAACAAATCAGGATTAAATTTAGAGGATTTTTTAACACATGTTGTATTTTTGTCAGCCTGTAGCACAAATTACAAAACCGTTTCATATAAAGAGCGCCCATGCTCCCGTCACCCAAAAGCTGTCGATAGTTGTTATTTGTGACAATGGCGAGTTTGCGATACCCGTCCGACGGGAACGGATAAGTCGGTGAACGTCGTCACGGTCACTTAGGTACTTTCAATTCAGCAAATAAAGCGATAACGAATTGAAATGGGTAGATGTGTCCCATTGACCGGTAGCCTTTCACTACGATTTTCTCACTCAAATGTCCATGAATTCCATGACATTCCAGTCAGCTATGCGTTAACCTATTTATAGGAAGATTTCATGGGCAAATATCATTGATAAAGTTGTAATTTTAACCCAGGATTTGTGTTCAAATTCTCGAGGCGGCTTCTGGTATTTAGATAAATACGGAAGGCCGATCTTTTCACTAACAACTTTGTTCACTGCTTTAATGACAGGTTTTGATTAATAGAGTGAGTAGATGATGCCATAGACGAAGTCTCGACCCATTTCAGGGACATGGCTGTACATGTAGATGGTCGCCGCGTTAGGAAGAAGTGTCCACATTCGAATTTCTAACTACACCCCTTGAACCATGTCAAATTCACAAGTTTGCGCGTAGCGTAATTCCATTTGCACCCCCCATTGGCTCGCATCAAGCTTTCCAATTGATGGACATTTTGAGACCTGGCAGCCCCCCCCCCCCATGTTGGAAAAATACTAACAGTTTCTGACAGCCATTTCAGTCCAAATTGTGACGAAAAATAGGAAACTATGCAAATGTGGGTCCAAAAACTACAAATTCTCCACTAATAAATTGTTGGAAAATCAAACTACGAAACAATTTCAACCTATAGGTGTGAAATTTCCAACAAATGTTGTGTCAGGTATATCAAGTTTTCAAATATTGAACATATGACCAAAGTTGGGGGGGGTTGAGACACCCCTGTCGTCACGTCCCTGTCTCAACCTATTGAACCCATTGTACAAGGGCATCAATATAACGTGGATTTATTTATGTATTGTACATTTGAATACAACCGTTTAGTTACTTTATCGTATGTAGGTGGGGACTGATTTCTCATTTTAATATATATTTACTATTTGAATGGTCATGGTGCATTTGAACCACAATACTGGTGTATATCGTAGTGGGGAAAATATATGTCGCCAAAGACACGAAATACCTATACATACTCTACAAAATATAAGCATAATCAGAGCGAGAGCTGTTTTATGTGTTTCGCACAAAAGTGAAGCAATCTTTTCTGGGCCACAAATAAGTACAGATTTCAAGAAACAACAAACTTCAAAAATCGATATCTGATCACTCTGAGCTTTGATGGGTGGGTTCCTCGACTCGAATCAAATATTGTTTTACCCCCGAAGCCAAAGAAATATTAACTTGGGAGCATAAAT
This sequence comes from Siphonodentalium dalli, assembly GCA_032622095.1. NCBI lineage: Eukaryota > Metazoa > Mollusca > Scaphopoda > Gadilida > Siphonodentaliidae > Siphonodentalium > Siphonodentalium dalli. The sequence goes on from CP136069.1 coordinate 202,149,494, forward strand.
CCGGATTATGCATCTTTAATATGACTAAATATTCCCCAACTAAAATAAGAACAAATGAGGTCTTATATCTAACTGAAAGTAAGTGGAGGACAATATTAGAACCTTGGTCTAAAACAATACATTTTACACCGAATATGGGTTGGAAAATTTAACTATAACGTAATTGTATATTTGAGCTACCATAATCTATTTTCTAAGTTTAAAATTTCCAACCGATTTATACTCAACACTATCGATCTATGACTTGCAGAATCCAATTTTTGGAAATGTTACCAATAGGGGGATGAAAGAAGAGCATAATCCACATACAGCTGCCACCTCGTCCTTGATGAAAGCAACTGATTATCCTGGGGCTCATCTAATCTAAATAAAAAATGCCAACAATCCATAACGCTAAGTATAACTTCGGCCAATAAAGCGAATAACAATCTATCTATATCATAATATCCTTTTTGTTGCGGTTGGCTCACCATACATTACCAGTCGGTGTGACGAATTATACCACGGTGGCTCACCATACATTACCAGTCGGTGTGACGAATTATACCACGGTGGCTCACCATACATTACCAGTCGGTGTGACGAATTCTACCGGTAAAACAGTTTGCGATTACAAAACGTGTACCGGTACGGGTAGCTACCCGTACGCGTACCCGTACCCGTACCGGTTTGATATTGCAAACTCGGTATTAAGTGATGGATTCTGGTGCGCACTTTCGTCTTGTTTGTCCCATACGATTTTTCGTGTTTCTTTTGTCAAATGAGCTTAAAATTAATATAGAACATTTGGACTAATTTAATCAAATTGGCCAAGGCATCTTTCATTATCGTAATACTCATTACATTATTAACCCTTTACCCAACAAACCGGCCAAAACCGGCCAAATAAAGCTTCAACAGCCTAAAATATCTTCGGTCTGTCTCAATAGAACCATACAAATATAGATATCATTGGAACCGGCTCCTTGACCACATTGTGATAGTTACAGTTATGGCCTGTGCCAATGCATTCTCTTATATATGCGAGTCGACCATAGGTCGCCTCGCATATATAAGAGAATGCATTGGCCTAAACACTTTTTACCATTTTTTCTTACATTCTTTAACAATTTTATAATTTTAATGTGTTAAGCCGATGCATTCTCTTATATATGCGAGGCGACCTATGGTCGACTCGCATATATAAGAGAATGCATTGGCACAGGGCCCTTCTGTTGGGTAAAGGGTTAATACTAATAACTAGTTGAATGTGGATTCATTATACTGATTATATGCACTTTATTAATACTAAATGGTAACATAAATCTGCACAACTAGTTGAATGTAGCATCATTGTACTGATCACATTCACTTTATTAATATGCATTAGTAACAATAATTGTTATCACTAGTTGAATGTAGCATCACTAATCTGATGCTGGTGTGCATGTTTAGCTTCGCATACTGTGTCACTCTATAATGGACAATGCACTTTAATTACATGCTAATTTCTATTTCTAGTTATATCTATTTATATATGGTAGTTATTGGTCAGCAGTTTCTAATCTCTGTTTGTGCATTGACAGTTATATGGTGAGACGATGACGATGTGGACACTTAATATGATGATGTGCCTATAGAGTACTAATGCTGGTGACGTTGATGATGCTGCTGATGATGATTAAGATGATGACGACGACGATGATAATTGTGATGATGGTGATGTTGATGATGATAAAGATTATGATGTTTATGGCGATGTATACAATTATGACGATATGACTATAGCGTGCTGATGCTGATGCTGATGATGATGATACTGGTTATGGTGATGTTTATGATTATGATAATGGCGGTGACGATGATTATAATGGCGTAGACGATGACGGCCCAAATGGCGATGATTCTACCAATGGGGAGGATAACTATGACGACGATGGCAATGACGATGTTGCGGCGGTGATGATGGTGATGATGGTGATGATGGTGATGATGGGTGATGATGGGTGATGATGGGTGATGATGGGTGATGATGGGTGATGATGGGTGATGATGGGTGATGATGATGATGGGTGATGATGGGTGATGATGGGTGATGATGATGATGGGTGATGATGATGATGGGTGATGATGATGATGGGTGATGATGATGATGGGTGATGATGGTGATGCGGCGGTGATGATGGGTGATGATGGGTGATGATGGGTGATGATGGGTGATGATGGGTGATGATGGGTGATGATGGGTGATGATGGGTGATGATGGGTGATGATGGGTGATGATGGGTGATGATGGGTGATGATGGTGATGATGGTGATGATGGTGATGATGGTGATGATGGGTGATGATGGGTGATGATGGGTGATGATGGGTGATGATGGGTGATGATGGGTGATGATGGGTGATGATGGGTGATGATGGGTGATGATGGTGATGATGGTGATGATGGGTGATGATGGGTGATGATGGGTGATGATGGGTGATGATGGGTGATGATGGGTGATGATGATGATGGGTGATGATGGGTGATGATGGGTGATGATGATGATGGGTGATGATGATGATGGGTGATGATGATGATGGGTGATGATGATGATGGGTGATGATGGGTGATGATGGGTGATGATGGTGATGCGGCGGTGATGATGGGTGATGATGGGTGATGATGGTGATGCGGCGGTGATGATGGGTGATGATGGGTGATGATGGGTGATGATGGGTGATGATGGGTGATGATGGGTGATGATGGGTGATGATGGGTGATGATGGGTGATGATGGGTGATGATGGGTGATGATGGGTGATGATGGGTGATGATGGTGATGATGGTGATGATGGTGATGATGGTGATGATGGGTGATGATGGGTGATGATGGGTGATGATGGGTGATGATGGGTGATGATGGGTGATGATGGGTGATGATGGGTGATGATGGGTGATGATGGGTGATGATGGGTGATGATGGGTGATGATGGTGATGATGGGTGATGATGGGTGATGATGGTGATGATGGGTGATGATGGGTGATGATGGGTGATGATGGGTGATGATGGGTGATGATGGGTGATGATGGGTGATGATGGGTGATGATGGGTGATGATGGGTGATGATGGGTGATGATGGGTGATGATGGGTGATGATGGGTGATGATGGGTGATGATGGGTGATGATGGGTGATGATGGGTGATGATGGGTGATGATGGGTGATGATGGGTGATGATGGGTGATGATGGGTGATGATGGGTGATGATGGGTGATGATGGGTGATGATGGGTGATGATGGGTGATGATGGGTGATGATGGGTGATGATGGGTGATGATGGGTGATGATGGGTGATGATGGGTGATGATGGGTGATGATGGGTGATGATGGGTGATGATGGGTGATGATGGGTGATGATGGGTGATGATGGGTGATGATGGGTGATGATGGGTGATGATGGGTGATGATGGGTGATGATGGGTGATGATGGGTGATGATGGGTGATGATGGGTGATGATGGGTGATGATGGGTGATGATGGGTGATGATGGGTGATGATGGGTGATGATGGGTGATGATGGGTGATGATGGGTGATGATGGGTGATGATGGGTGATGATGGGTGATGATGGGTGATGATGGGTGATGATGGGTGATGATGGGTGATGATGGGTGATGATGGGTGATGATGGGTGATGATGGGTGATGATGGGTGATGATGGGTGATGATGGGTGATGATGGGTGATGATGGGTGATGATGGGTGATGATGGGTGATGATGGGTGATGATGGGTGATGATGGGTGATGATGGGTGATGATGGGTGATGATGGGTGATGATGGGTGATGATGGGTGATGATGGGTGATGATGGGTGATGATGGGTGATGATGGGTGATGATGGGTGATGATGGGTGATGATGGGTGATGATGGGTGATGATGGGTGATGATGGGTGATGATGGGTGATGATGGGTGATGATGGGTGATGATGGGTGATGATGGGTGATGATGGGTGATGATGGGTGATGATGGGTGATGATGGGTGATGATGGTGATGATGGGTGATGATGGGTGATGATGGGTGATGATGGGTGATGATGGGTGATGATGGGTGATGATGGGTGATGATGGGTGATGATGGGTGATGATGGGTGATGATGGGTGATGATGGGTGATGATGGGTGATGATGGGTGATGATGGGTGATGATGGGTGATGATGGGTGATGATGGGTGATGATGGGTGATGATGGGTGATGATGGGTGATGATGGGTGATGATGGGTGATGATGGGTGATGATGGGTGATGATGGGTGATGATGGGTGATGATGGGTGATGATGGGTGATGATGGGTGATGATGGGTGATGATGGGTGATGATGGGTGATGATGGTGATGATGGGTGATGATGGGTGATGATGGGTGATGATGGGTGATGATGGTGATGGTGATGATGGGTGATGATGGGTGATGATGGGTGATGATGGGTGATGATGGGTGATGATGGGTTGATGATGGGTGATGATGGGTGATGATGGGTGATGATGGGTGATGATGGGTGATGATGGGTGATGATGGGTGATGATGGGTGATGATGGGTGATGATGGGTGATGATGGTGATGATGGGATGATGTGATGGGTGATGATGGGTGATGATGGGTGATGATGGGTGATGATGGGTGATGATGGGTGATGATGGGATGGGTGATGATGGGTGATGATGGGTGATGATGGGTGATGATGGGTGATGATGGGTGATGATGGGTGATGATGGGTGATGATGGGTGATGATGGGTGATGATGGGTGATGATGGGTGATGATGGGTGATGATGGGTGATGATGGGTGATGATGGGTGATGATGGGGTGATGATGGTGATGGGTGATGATGGGTGATGATGGGTGATGATGGTGATGATGGGTGATGATGGGTGATGATGGGGTGATGATGGGTGATGATGGGTGATGATGGTGATGAGGGTGATGATGGGTGATGATGGTGATGATGGGTGATGATGGGTGATGATGGGTGATGATGGGTGATGATGGGTGATGATGGGTGATGATGGGTGATGATGGGTGATGATGGGTGATGATGGGTGATGATGGGTGATGATGGGTGATGATGGGTGATGATGGGTGATGATGGGTGGATGAGATGATGGGTGATGATGGGTGATGATGGGTGATGATGTGGTGATGATGGGTGATGATGGGTGATGATGGGTGATGATGGGTGATGATGGGTGATGATGGGTGATGATGGGTGATGATGGGTGATGATGGGTGATGATGGGTGATGATGGGTGATGATGTGTGATGATGGGTGATGATGGGTGATGATGGGTGATGATGGGTGATGATGGGTGATGATGGTGATGATGGTGATGATGGGTGATGATGGGTGATGATGGGTGATGATGGGTGATGATGGGTGATGATGGGTGATGATGGTGATGATGGGTGATGATGGGTGATGATGGGTGATGATGGTGAGTGATGATGGGTGATGATGGGTGAATCAGGGTGATGATGGGTGATGATGTGTGATGATGGGTGAATCAGGGTGATGATGGGTGATGATGGGTGATGATGGGTGATGATGGGTGATGATGGGTGATGATGGGTGATGATGGGTGAATCAGGGTGATGATGGGTGATGATGGGTGATGATGGGTGATGATGGGTGATGATGGGTGAATCAGGGTGATGATGGGTGATGATGTGTGATGATGGGTGATGATGGGTGAATCAGGGTGATGATGGGTGATGATGGGTGATGATGGGTGATGATGGGTGATGATGGGTGATGATGGGTGATGATGGGTGATGATGGGTGGTGATGGGTGATGATGGGTGATGATGGGTGATGATGGGTGATGATGGGTGATGATGGGTGATGTGATGATGGGTGATGATGGGTGATGATGGGTGAATCAGGGTGATGATTATATATTTGTTGTTTTTTGTTTGAAATATTGAGCGTAGATTAGTCATGTTATTTATCTAATTCTCATCTCAAGGTATGGGTTTCTGTGTTTTAACTTATGGCGTGTATTTATCTTCATGTACATGCGCATACATTGTCTGTCATATATGGTGTTGTGATGGCATTAGTCAGTATGTATTTACATGTCATATCTAGATGACATTGTATATACCTAGCTGTGGTAATCACCACATGAGCAATACACTGTGTTTATACGCTACCCTCAATTAAACATGTATATTTATCACAGAATTAGCCCCTGTACCCGGCTACCCTCAATTAAACATGTATATGTATCACATAATTAGCCCCTGTACCCGGCTACCCTCAATAAAACATGTATATTTTATCACATAATTAGCCCCTGTACCCGGCTACCCTCAATAAAACATGTATATTTTATCACATAATTAGCCCCTGTACCCAGAGACGTCCCTGCTAGGCTGTACCCGATCTCATATGTTTTAGTAAGACAAACGTGCATTATCGGCATTATAGCGCATTTAGGTACCTGACCAACTCGTACCCTGCTGTTTTTCAGCAATCCATGGGGACAAAACGGTGGTATTTCAACAAAATAACGGACATACTATGATCAGGCACCAAGACTAAGACATATTACATCTTTTTTTTTTAATTAATCGCTTTAGTTAACTAAATAACGGGCATTTTATAGCAGGGTACGAGTTGGTCAGGGTACAAGTTGACTCGCTCCCAAACGACACATATAAATTGGGACTATAATTATTTCTTGAAGGTGTCTTTACTCCCTCTTTGCTTATGATAAGAAAATCATTATTTTATTTGTTTTAACCCCAGCGTTTCGATATCGTTCTTCCTTGCTAAATATTAGTATGTGATAAAATGGATCACAAATTCGTCGCAATTATATATAAAATTTATGAATTTATCGCTACAGATCTGCTCGAATCAATTTAGTGCACTGGGTTAATACATTTCGTATATTTAGAATAGCGACTCATCAGATATCCTGTATATATATATCTATAGAAACCACATATGCCTAGAAATCACCGCATTATCATACCCTGTGGCGCTATACAGTCAATACTGCTAGCTGTTTGAACGGACCAGCGATGTATGTGTATGACATCTCCGCTTATAATATGGAAATCATAGAGCGAGAAAATTGTACACATTATCGTGATTGTATCTGTGTGCATGTCGTTTACTTTTAGTTATCACACAGTGAGTCGTCCCCACGCCCAATTTCATCAACACCCATTCCATTCATGAGGCGCATACTTCTATGACGTGACGTCCCAGCCAATAGGATTGTCACTGCAAGCTCTCTCGATAACAAGGAAGAATAGGCGCAGGAACCGGTTCAATGGCCATGAAAAGCAAACTCCATACCTGTATGGCGAGTCTTTTGCAAACAGTGCGCATGTATCGATCGTGATTTACACAATCAGGTAAATTCTAACAACACCTGACCGGACATTACCAAAATGGCGATCAGATCCAGCACTTTGATGGCGCTCAAATGAGCAAACTGGCTTATTTTGTGAATTAGAGATACGATATATTCTGTGGGATTAAGTGTAATAAAGGTACGTATCAACGTGGCACAGGATGTATGGCGTGTTATACCTGTAATGGTAGTATTATCGTTGAAGTGGATGGTGTGCTCAGCTGTCAAATTTCATGTTTACACATCTAACTTTCCGATCTCTGTTTTCGACCATCTATTTCGCGTTTTGTTGGACATTTGTGACTAAATGTATGTTGAAATTGTTCTGATTACTTGATTTTTCAACCATTATTTAGTTTTAAAGTTGAATGTTTTCATACTTTTGTTCACAATTTCTAACCGGGTGGCAGGTCGTACATTTCAAAGTGATGTAAAACTTGAGGTACCAGCGTTCCAATCGATTGACAATCGTTGGGTGATGATGATGATCATGATGATGATTATGATGATGATGATGATGATGATGATGATGACCACGACGATGGTGATGATGATGATCATGATGGTGATGATTATGATGATGATAATGATGATGATGGTGATGATGATGATGATGATTATGATGACGATGATGACGATGATTATGATGATGATGATGCTGATGATGATGATAATTATGGGGATGTTGTTGATGCTGATGATGATAAGGATAACGACGACCACGACGATGACGACGACGATGATGATAACAATGATGATGATGGCGATTCTGATGATTACGACACGACGACGATGATGATCATGATGACGATGACGACAACGATGATGGTGATGATGATGACTTGAGAATTTCGGTCTAGTTGAGGTGGTGGAATTATGTATTGTTTTAATAAGGTTTATATGTGCTTGTTTAACTTGAAGATAGCACCGGGTCCCTAACCTGGTTTTGATCTAGTTCTTTCCAAGTATAGAAACGTTACAGATGCTGGTTTTATGGTTTTATGGTGTCAAATCTGACACGGCTTATTTCATGTTGTGGTCAATACAGCGGAAATAAAATAACTACGCCCCTACTCCCCTACTCCCCTAAACCCGTACTCATCATATAACCTAAACTGCAATTATCATCCAAAATCGTGTTATTATAAATGTAGTCTGTATTTATTAACTCTAGATTCACCCCTCGCTGTTAAGGTTATGTGGACCACTCCGCGGTGGTGCTCAGAAAGGAAATAATCAAGGCAATTTACATAAATTATTTTCATAAATTTGATATCCATATACAGCAAACAGCGTCATTTTTGTTATAAACGAATCACACACCGTGTTTATTATTCGCTGAATCATGGCCGTAATGTGTATTGTTAATCATGCGTCCCGAGTACAGTAGCAACCATTTACATTTGTGCGTAGTTCAAACGTTGTTTCTTCTGAAATGTTACAGTCGATATGGTTGGGATTATGTTTAACCCTTTACCCAACAGAACGGCCCTGTGCCAATGCATTCTCTTATATATGCGAGTCGACCATAGGTCGCCTCGCATATATAAGAGAATGCATTGGCTTAACACATTAAAAATTATAAAATTGTTAAAGAATGTAAGAAAAAATGGTAAAAAGTGTTAAAAAAAGATTTTTTTTTAGGCCAATGCATTCTCTTATATATGCGAGGCGACCTATGGTCGACTCGCATATATAAGAGAATGCATTGGCACAGGGCATAACTGTAACTATCACAATGTGATCAAGGAGCCGGTTCCAATGATATCCATATTTGTATGGTTCTATTGAGACAGACCGAAGATATTTTAGGCTGTTGAAGCTTTATTTGGCCGGTTTTGGCCGGTTTGTTGGGAAAATGGTTAATGGCGTCTGTGGGATTTTTAGATTTTTTTTTTTAGACTGCATTGTCAAAATTGAGATATCATAATAATTGGGGTTGGGATTTTCGACATTCGTATAGTTCTAATCAAAGTTAAAAGTTTATTCTCAAAAAACCAATGATTGTATACAGAGATATAAAATATTTCGACAGCCGGGAATTCCGTTGGGAATCTAGTGTTTGAATACCAACTTCTCAGTTTTATTCATTGACACTGGTCTTTATCTACAGTAGTATTCACGATTCATTAAGTGACTCACTCATAAACCTGTTAATTAAGAAATGAATGTAGTGAGTGTGTGTGTTATTATGGGATACGGAGCTGTGGTCGTTAATGAATGTAGTGAGTGTGTGTGTTATTATGGGATACGGAGCTGTGGTCGTTAATGAATGTAGTGAGTGTGTGTGTTATTATGGGATACGGAGCTGTGGTCGTTAATGAATGTAGTGAATGTGTGTGTTATTAGGGGATACGGATCTGTGGTCGTTAATGAATGTAGTGAGTGTGTGTGTGTTATTAGGGGATACGGAGCTGTGGTCGTTAAGAATGTAGTGAGTATGTGTGGTATTAGGCGGTACGGAGCTGTGGTCGTTAATGAATGTAGTGAGTGTGTATCATTATGGGATACGGAGCTGTGGTCGTTAATGAATGTAGTGAGTATGTGTGTTATTAAGGGATACGGAGCTGTGGTCGTTAAGAATGTAGTGAGTATGTGTGGTATTAGGCGGTACGGAGCTGTGGTCGTTAATGAATGTAGTGAGTGTGTGTGTTATTAGGGGATACGGAGCTGTTGTCGTTAAGAATGTAGTGAGTATGTTTGGTATTAGGGGGGTACGGAGATGTGGTCGTTAATGCATGTAGTGAGTGTGTGTGTTATTAGGGGATACGGAGCTGTGGTCGTTTAGAATGTAGTGAGTATGTGTGTTATTAGGGGGTACGGAACTGTGGTCGTTAATTAATGTAGTGAGTATGTGTGGTATTAGGCGATACGGAGCTGTGGTCGTTAATGAATGTAGTGAGTGTGTGTGTTATTAGGGGATACGGAGCTGTGGTCGTTAAGAATGTAGTGAGTATGTGTGGTATTAGGCGGTACGGAGCTGTGGTCGTTAATGAATGTAGTGAGTGTGTGTGTTATTAGGGGATACGGAGCTGTTGTCGTTAAGAATGTAGTGAGTATGTTTGGTATTAGGGGGTACGGAGCTGTGGTCGTTAATGCATGTAGTGAGTGTGTGTGTTATTAGGGGATACGGAGCTGTGGTCGTTAAGAATGTAGTGAGTATGTGTGTTATTAGGGGGTACGGAGTTGTGGTCGTTAATGAATGTAGTGAGTGTGTGTGTGTTATTAGGGGATACGGAGCTGTGGTCGTTAAGAATGTAGTGAGTATGTGTGTTATTAGGGGGTACGGAGCTGTGGTCGTTAATGAATGTAGTGAGTGTGTGTGTTATGATGGGATACGGAGCTGTGGTCGTTGGGGCACATTCTATAAACCGCGAATCACTACACTCAATTTTTGTATATTTATATAGTTTTTAAATTATTTATTCCCATCAAAAGCTGAGTGTATTCTTAATTATGTTCTCGAAATATTCCGATAATTTGAGACGAGCCCACGCAGCACATTAAGTCAGCCCAATATAAAATTTCCAAGCACTTAGCTACGATAACGTGATCGATATAAATAACTGGCTTTAGATGCAATTCGGCTTAACTTATAAAAGCACGCCCAATTATTATGCTGACCGCGTTAGTGATTAGTTCAGATTAGGTAACAGTAACTGTTTGTAACTTCCTGTTAGTGATACACTCTGTGCATTATAAGGATCGATGTATACCGGGTGACCCCGTCGACTGTTGACCTATCACCAAACAGGATTTAGCTTAACACGGACCGGCTATGTATATATACTACATCTATGAACACCGGCTGTCATTTTATTGCACCATATCCGGCAGTGGTTCCTGGGTAAGGGCTGTGGTTCCTGGGTAAGGGTTGTGGCAGCCGGCAGTGGTTCCTGGGTAAGGGTTGTGGCATAAATGAGGGTGTCACGCTCTCTTCCGCAAGAGAGTGTAAAAGTTATGTATTACATAATTTCATAATACGGTATATATGAGCATGACTCACCCCTCTCTTTTCGTGAATTAGGGGTGGTGTTGACACTCTCATGAATATTCGATATATTCAGGCTGGCACCCATCTACATAATTATAATGTACTTCCACCGCATCACTGTTTTGTCTAAAAATATGAACTTATCGCTCTGCACAATAATGTTATATGTTATTAATGGCGTCTGCATTTATCAGCTCTAATTGAAATTCAAATTTCGCCTTGAGCAATACAGTTTATTTTTTGCTTTCGAATTCGTACTTGTGTTCGGTGACTCAGTGCATGGCTAAACAGTCGAAGGAATGTGGATAGTTGAAATAGATCAAGTATAGCCATATGGGGTATGTCATTCAAGCTCAAAATATATTATACATGTCTCTCAAGGCGTGCACAACACACGAAGAGCGGAGTTTAAAAACATGTATATAGGGACGTGATATAAAACAAATCTCTGTCGAAGATTGAATTGTTGAAAATATGAAGTTGGTGTTTAACACAGCGAAACCTCATTTAGAATTTCCAAGCAGAAACAATATTCAAGAACGCTCTTCATGTGTTAACTTTTTGGGAAAAGTAACAGGACACGCTCTTCTTGTTTGAACTTTGAAAAGCACGCCCAATTATTCTTCTGACCGTTGTTAGTGATTATGTCAGCTTAGGTCAACAATGTGTGACGTCTTGTTCGTGTTACGGTCTGTCTTATTGGGTTACGAAACGGGTGACCCAATTGGCAGTTGACCAATCACCGAACAGTATTTAGTGTAACACATGCAGACGTGCTATGTATATAGGTAAACACGTGTAAGTCAGAACATACTCTATAGTATGAAAACATTGTGCGGATGTTGTTAACAGTGGTTAATTCGTCATAACATGTTTTGCAGTTCCCACTGGATTGGACTTGTCCAACTGGTACCCCAAAAGTAAAAAAATGTTGGACATTTCCAAAACTTACACACCCTAAAGTTGGACAATTTCCAACTGGTGCTCATTTTATACCAACGTTTTGACCAAATGTAGAATACTGTCCTGCTGTTTGTCTGCAAACAAAATTACCCCACAATGATTCATTATCAAATATTGAAAACAATTTCAACCTATATGTGGTCTACACTTTCCAACTTACTTGTGTTGTGTCGAGCATGAAAATTTTGACCTTCCCCCCCCCCCCCCTATCGCCACGGTCCCGACAAGAAACTCTGATCATGTCTATAAAAAACCCGGTTCAAATGCTGATATAACTCGGGTTATCTTGTGGACAATGGTCATGGGTGTTGTTTGCTTCTGTGTGTGTTCTGTGCAAAGTGTAATTTCGATTAAAAAGGATAACTTGTTCACGCACAAATGTATATACATGTAAGGCAATGCACACATCGTACCGAGACACACGCTATCTATTCCTTAATAATGGATATCACGACAGGCGAAGGTTGCAGCTCGAGATTGCATTATTTAGGAAAATTTAATTTGTGAACCGATTTCGCGATAAACCTGACATTGATTTTAACCCGGGGAAAAGCAAACAGTTCCCATGTTTTGAACTGGTGCATTGAATATGATATATACGGGCGTAGCCAGAGTAGAGATTCGTGGAATTATATACATATATACCAATCGCAGCAATATCATCTATCCTATATATAACCAAAACTTTCTTTTAGAATATGTTTGATCTTACTCATTCTAACCAGGAAGTTTATTGCAGCCATAAGTTTGACTATATATAATCCAATGAATGAGAACTAATATTCTTTCCAAATAACATTTCTGCTGTAACAGTTTAATGTCATTTTGATCGTGAACTTATACATAATTATCTAGATTTGACTAAATAGTGTTTAAACTAAACACAGTGTGCCTTTAGTGTGTGGTTGCTTTGATGCTTCTGATAGCGTGTCAAGTTGGCATCAACCATATAATACACATATGGTTAAGTGGTCCTGCTAATTTGCTATGATGCTGGTGGGTCCTGCTAAATTACTTTATATAATGCAGGTAGGACAAAGCGATGTTGCTTTAAAATACTGATAATGGTGGCGCTGATGTTTGGACAACGACAATGCTAGCCATCTTTACCCAACAGAACGGCCCTGTGCCAATGCATTCTCTTATATATGCGAGTCGACCATAGGTCGCCTCGCATATATAAGAGAATGCATTGGCTTAACACATTAAAAATTATAAAACTGTTAAAGAATGTAAGAAAAAATGGTAAAAAGTGTTAAAAACAGATTTTTTTTAGGCCAATGCATTCTCTTATATATGCGAGGCGACCTATGGTCGACTCGCATATATAAGAGAATGCATTGGCACAGGGCATAACTGTAACTATCACAATGTGGTCAAGGAGCCGATTCCAATGATATCCATATTTGTATGGTTCTATTGAGACAGACCGAAGATATTTTAGGCTGTTGAAGCTTTATTTGGCCGGTTTTGGCCGGTTTGTTGGGTAAAGGGTTAAAAGAGTTCAACATATACAAGCTTTTGAATGTTTTCTACCCATATTGTTTATTCCTCGATTTGTTCAGATCATCCAAAGTTGACAGCGTAATACAATACCGTTACTTGCTCTTAAGATCATGGCTTTGCCCTAACACCATAATAACAATTAATCAAGACCCACCGACATCATAGCAAATTAGCCGGACCACTTAACCAGGGATTGAACCGTGTGGTATTTGCTATGCAGGTACACACATATAAATTTGCAGTGGAGCAAGTCTAGCATAGGTATATATATCAGACCACAGTGAGATGTCATGCAGTGAAGCAAGTCTATCATATTTAGATATACAATAGTGAGATGTCATGCAGTGAAGCGGGTCTATCATATTTATATATCAGACCACGATAGTGAGATGTCATGCAATGAAGCGGGTCTATCATATTTATATATCAGACCACAATGAGATGTCATGCAGTGATGCATGTATATCATATTGATATATCAAGCGATGGTGCGATTATGTCATGCCTTAGGGAATATCGTCAACCGCGCCACCGTTTCACGGCCTTGACCAAGATGTTCAGGTAACCATGTATAGACCAAAGCTAAACAGATATTGAATGATATTATTAGTTCATACTCATTGACTTATAGTCATAATTATAGCTGCAATACACTTCCTGGTTAGAATGAGTATGAGTTATTCGATATGCGATCAAACTGATGAAAATGTCATGTTGGGTTAGGAAACTTTTAGGATACATTTCATGTATTGGTGCGAACGGTATGTATATCATGCCATGAATCTCTACTCTGGCTACGCACACATATAACATATTCCAAGCACCAGTTTAAAACCGGGAATGTTTTGCTTTTCCCGAGTTACAATTCAATGTCATGTTTATCGCAAAATCGGCTCATAAATTAAATTGGCCTAAATATATGTAATCTCGAGCTGCGACCTTCGCATACAGATTACAGTGAAATGCATTATTAAGGAACAACACAGATATACATTTAAATACGTTACCATGTTTTGAACTAGTAGAACATGATATATACGGGGTAGTCAGAGTAGAGATCCATGATATGATATAGTATGAATCAAGTCATCTCTTCGAGTCAAATGTATAGATGTACGGGAAATTGAGATATTTTCTACGTATATAATTGAGATCGATACATGATTATGCAGATGTTTAGCCATCAAAGCAAACATGAGGAATGTTGTACCCCCGTATAGAGGAATCAGCGTGTCCGTCCGTGACAACAAAAGTGGTTTATGGGCTTTGGGCTTAGGTATATGCATGGTTTAGGGGGCTATTTGGGTTTATGAGTTAAGACTTTGTTTCCAATGCCATATTAACTGTTGTTTTGTTTCTTTAAAACATTCAAGCACATCTTTCTTAAAACCCCGTAAAGCTGGACAAAGTCAATATCCATACTGTCCTTGGATACTGGACAACCTGATTGAGGATTTAAGCTCATTAACCCTGGACGTTCCTAATCATATATGTGACCCGCCATATCAAATCCAGTCGTAAATCGGGTTTGTTTTACCCTGTGCAAATGCATTCTCTTATATATGCGAGTCGACCATAGGTCGCCTTGCATATAGAAGAGAATGCATTGGCCTAACAATTTTTTACAATTTTAATAATTTGTTCTTGTATTCTTTAACAATTTTATAATTTCACTCATACAGAGCATTTTATGTCCTAAAAATTGTCAGAAACATTTATTTAAAAACAATGATACAAAATTATTAGGCCAATGCATTCTCTTATATATGCGAGTCGACCATAGGTCGCCTCGCATATATAAGAGAATGCATTGGCCTAACAATTTTTTATAATTTTTTTTAAATAAATGTTTCTTACAAATTTTAGGACATAAAATAAAACAACAACATCCATTACCCTGCAGGGAGCCCCACACATATATAGAAGCATATAGAAAGTGTCGTCTGCTCATGTTTGTCTGGGGCTCTGTATGGGTGAAATTATAAAATTGTTAAAGAAAACAAGAAAAATTTATTAAAATTGTAAAAAATTGTTAGACCAATGCATTCTCGTATATATGCGAGGCGACCTATGGTCGACTCGCATATATAAGTGAATGCATTGGCACAGGGTAAAAAAAACGACTTACGACTGGATTTGATATGGCGGGTCACATATATTGTGTTCTTCAAATAATGAAGAGTTACATAACACATAGCTATATACACATTAGATTTATAAAAAAACATAGTTTACCGAGATAATACATGTTTTATGTGTGGTATGCTAATATACATATTCAAACTAGCCCGTAAACATCTTTTGTTGGTGATTTTTTTTTTAAAGCCCATTAATATGGACTGATCTAATCACGTAAACCAAAAAGCACTAAAACACCCTATACTGTTGGACCGTCCGTGGGCGCAACATTGTCTTGTCCCACACAGTGTGTAAATAGTGGAGGGAGATAGAGAGAAACATGTATATATGACTAAGTTCCAAACTAACTACCTGATAAAATGACAGTTATTTAGAGAAAGCCGCCTTGAACTGAATCGAGACGACAGGTATGCACACGCGCCGCCTTTCGAATGACCATGCATGGGCTAACGAATACACGAAAGAGATAGAGCGAGAGAGGGTGGAGAGAGGGAGAGAGAGAGTAACGATACAATTGACCCAGTCCGGGATTAACAAGCGAGAACAATCCGGATTCACTTGTATGAGCCAGTCGTCTGTTTGCAACCACGGGAAGCCCGGATTCGTGGCTAGGACATATATCAAGCTGATAATGGCATATACAACGGTGATATAATGCGAAAATGTCACATAATAGTGATTTAAAGCAATTTAAAGAAGTGGGTCGGATCCGGATCCGGAATCAGCGAAAAAGCACTTTTTCGGCCCGGATTCGTGGCTAGGACATCTATCCAGCTGATAATAGCATATACAACGGTAATACAATGCGAAAATGTCACAAAATAGTGATTTAAAGCAATTTTTTAAAAGTGGGTCGGATCCGGATCCGGAAAAAAACACTTTTTCGGCCAAATCCGTATCCGGATCCGGAATCCGGATTAAAGTTAGTCCCTGTAAATATACCTTCATTATAGATTATCGGTCATTGGTTTAACCTGGCAACAGTATTTAGTTCCGTGGGAACCTGTGCATCTGCGATTATGGGGTCTGTCAGATACTCAGATTGTGTTAGATCATATGGAGTTATTCCCCCTTTTCAGCAAATGTATGAAATTTATCATATTAAGATGGAATGACCATGACTTGTATTCTATAATGTCTTAACCAACACGCATAAATCACCCCTCTCTGTTAATTGGTATTCATGATTTATCGGGGTGGGCGCGGCAGCATCGTAAATACACCAAAATAGACACCAACGAAGTATTTATACCACGAGAAATACGCGATACAAAATATTGCCGAAGGAATAACAACTTTGTATAACGTTTCACAAGTAAGCGTTTACTGTTTAATCCACATTTAAAATAATAAAGAGCCTTGTTTGGTTCGTTAACTCACTTCATAATATAATTGTATAATCACAGCTAATATTCATATACAGTACGGTTGGACTGTAACCCTATGGTATGAATCCAATACAGGGCGAGCCATGTTTGATCATTATCCGCCAGAGAAGAACACACGTCAACATCGGCTCAGTGTGCATTCATCAATATTAAATGCCGCTTTTGTTCTGTGCGCCGTCAGGTAGCGGAAAACTACTCATATTAGCGTTATATTTATTGATTTGCTATTAAGACTATATCAATTATGGACCATCCCGTACCCTAATTGATTGGTGTTGTTCTGATGCAGAACTTGGGGCGGGTAGCTTTCTCGACATATATATATAAGAGAATGCATTAGGCCTAACAATTTGTTATTATTTGTTTGTTTTTTTTATAAATTTGGCTTACATTATTTAACAATTTGTATTATTTTTTATCATTTTTTTCTTACATTCTTTAACAATTTTTATCATTTGTTATTAGTGTTTCTTACCTTATATAACAATTGTTGTGATATGTCCTTATATTCTTTAACAATTTTATCAGTTTTATCATGTGTTTCTTACATTCTTTAACAATTTTATCATTTTTTCTTACATTCTTTATCAATTTTTTATCTTTTTTTTTCTTTAAATTTGTTTATCATTTTCGTTATCATTATTTCTTACATTCTTTAACAATTTTTTATAATTTTTTTCATTTTTGTTCGTACATTTTTTAACAATTATAAAAAAATAAATATATATTTGTTAGGCCAATGATTCCCTGATATTGGTATGAGACTCTGGAACGCGTAGCTTGTTATATAGTCTGTAATTTAATCAGACTGCTTTGTCGAATGTGTTTCACTTGCCTGGTCATTTTGACACCAGTTAAAGGGAGCGTTGGTGTGTATACCCCCCCCCCCCACCTTCGGTCAAGGAAGTTGAATATTAAGTTGACATGTCCAAAATATTAATATCGACCAACGAGTAAGAAGATCATATGTATTGGCGATTAAATAGGGCCGGGGCTCCGACATATAACAAAGGAACCCACAACAGCAATCACAACCACACCATACATCATCCTGTATATATGTTATGTTCGTCAGCTACGTTGTATTTGTTAAAATGTTAATGGGAGAGGGGCGGATTTAAGTTGTTAAAACTTGTGCCCCGATCCCTCTTGTAATATTATATTACAATAAAATATGTTTTAATAAACAAAAAAACAATGGCGACTCAAGCTCAACCAAAGGTACGCCCAGAAGTATTTATCACTTTGAAGTTTAAACAATGTGTATATCGCTTTTCAGCTGCATTGAGGTGAGGGATTACATTTTACATTCGAATCCATTGAACATTGATTCCGGAACTTCGATTTGTTATATGTGGCAGCTAAATCACAAGTGGACAAATATCCCACCCAAACAAGTTTTTATTCATTGTCCGTACTATCTTGCAAAGCGCAACACACCAACACCGAGTACATGAATGTGTGCCCTTGTGTATGACATCAAATCATACACAATATAATAAAGTATATATTAGCACTCGCTAATCTTACAAAACAGTCATAACGTAGCGTCATTTGTTTTCACACA
The DNA here is from genome assembly GCA_032622095.1 of Siphonodentalium dalli. NCBI lineage: Eukaryota > Metazoa > Mollusca > Scaphopoda > Gadilida > Siphonodentaliidae > Siphonodentalium > Siphonodentalium dalli. The sequence continues at coordinate 202,168,434 of CP136069.1, forward strand.
CAAATGTCCACAACATCTAGTCTGATAACCTCTGGAAAGCAATGCAAAATACAAATTATCACCATTACTGATCACCATGTAAATACCTTTATAGGGTTATCTTCATTACATGTGTGTTATTATATTGTATCGGGAGAGGGGCTTCATAAGTTGTACAAAAAAAGTACCAATCCATGTTGTATATCATTTTATTACATGATCCTACCTTTATTCCATTCAATAAACCCATTCTATAAATTGTGATATTAAACGTTCGTTTAATAACAGGAAATAGTGCCAGGTGACCTCTGACTTCCGGTTTGTGGTTTCTTTACATTCCGTACGCTACGTCTCAAAATACTATGGCTTCCAATATAATTTCAACAAACTATAATGAATGAAGAGTTTGAAAAGTTATGTCGTTAAATATACGCCATTAAATACTCCAAAGAGTCTTTATTTATATGGGACTATTTCTTTGCGCTTGCAAACAACGCAGAGTTGTGTGAAACGTCATCGCATGCCTTATAGAAGTTGATGTTAGTTTCGCGTCCCATTTGTTGATTTAAGTATGTTTTGTCGAGGTTTTGGATCATGTAATAAATAGAATTTACAACTCGTCCCAAGTTTATATCGGAATTTACAAAACTCGTCCAGTAAATTAGGTCTGGACCTCGCCAAAGGCTCGGTCCAGACCTAATTTACTGGACTCGTTTTGTAAATTTCGCTATAAACTGGGGACTCGTTGTAGATCCTCTATTTACAAATAAAATATGGTTCAAGCAGTTTCAAGTAAAAACAAGAGGGTTTACATCACAGTTGGAATCAGAAATAATATCATTTATACTCTGGCATAATCTGTGCGGAAATTGACCGATATACCGCAATCTTGGATACCGCCAATTATTCCCTTCTCTGTTTATTTGTATATATGTATAAAACATTGTTTTCTACAATGGCCACCGTGGTCCGGTGTATACACTGTATATATCCCCCCGTCTATACTGTACATATATTACTGCTCCTACTCCATTCCCGTATTTAAGTTTTCTATTTATCCAGACCAAGCCCGGCGAATAACGCTACCGGAATCGCCGCGGGCATCTTCATATACAATAAAATTCACAATGGAAAATAAAATGAATATAAACCATTGAAAGTCTCGTCACCAAATAGTATTGTATGAGCAAAATTTACGCCCATTATGTGTGTTGCAAAAGGCCAAACATACTTAAATGTATGGTTATGGCAACATGTCTGAACAAAATGGGGGTTGGTTGTGCTTTAATGGGGAAGTAATGTTACAGATGACAGATAAGCCGGAATGCAAAAATAAAATGCTGGTCACCGAGATATTTGTGACAGTTTTCAAGGCAAATGTATCAGTTAAATGTAATATTATATGCACAGTAATCCTATAGATACTCGCTGAGTGTATTGTAATCCAATGCACATATATATTATTTGTTATAAATAACTTATCTCTTAGAAAGTTTCCAGAAAAGTCCTGCCACGTCATATTGCTTGAGTTCACGCCCCGTATCAACATAATGTTTTACACGATGGGTTCCACGCGTTGCCCAATACATTATCTGCCAATTAATTTGATTACACGCGTACGTCTTGCACGTGCATGAACATCGTAACTTTGTTAATAATTTAATATACATTCATATGTGACCCGCCATATCAAATCGGGATTGTTTTACCCTGTGCCAATGCATTCTCTTATATATGCGAGTCGACCATAGGTCGCCTCGCATATATAAGAGAATGCGTTGGCCTAACAATTGTTTATCATTTTTTTCAAATAAATGTTTCTGACAATTTTTAGGACATAAAATAAAAAAAAACATCCATTACCCTGCAGGGAGCCCCACACATATATATATATAAGCATATAAAAGAGTGTCGTCTGCTCATGTTTGTCTGGGGCTCTGTATGGGTGAAATTATAAAATTGTTAAAGAATACAAGAAAACATTATTAAAATTGTAAAAAAAATGTTATGCCAATGCATTCTCTTATATATTCGAGGCGACCTGTGGTCGACTCGCATATATAAGAGAATGCATTGGCACAGGGTAAAAAAAATTCCGATTTGCGACTGGATTTGATATGGCGGGTATATTAACCCATATAGAGCACCACACAGCCTGGAGCAGACGACACTGTGTAGTGCATGCTTCCATCTGTGTGAGGCTCCCTGTGGGTTATATGGCGGGTCACATATTGGGTTTATTGGGTTGAGATTAATTGGTCATGTATTCAAAAGTATACCCAATTCATCACACTGTGATATAAGAAAACACGTTATTCATTCACAAACAAATATAATATATACATGTACAATAAGTGCCCCCGCCACTTCCATATATAATATATACATGTACAATAAGTGCCCCCGCCACTTCCATATATAATATATACATGTACAATAAGTGCCCCCGCCACTTCCATATATAATATATACATGTACAATAAGTGCCCCCGCCACTTCCATATATAATATATACATGTACAATAAGTGCCCCCGCCACATCCATATATAATATATACATGTACAATAAGTGCCCCCGCCACATCCATATATAATACCAATTATTTTATTAAGAAATCAACCCATTCTTAGACATTGACATGTGTTTTTGTTTTTGTTCTGTATATCTGTTGGATATGCTGTCATATATACTGCGAACAATGTTATGTGTATATTAACTCAACTTTAAAGTGATGTGAATCACTCCGCTAGGTCATCAAAAAATATAAATGGAGAACAATCTTGTTCAAAGTAGTAATTTTTACAAATATTATATCCAAATTGACAACACACACCGTCATTCTTATATATATTGATTAAATGTAGTGACTCTCGATGGCTAAATCGTTTCTAGAACTCATAAATTACCTATTGAAACAGGTTCGTGGACAAATACATGAAGTTGTTGTGCTACGAACTTGCAGTAAGTGTGTGAACGTGGGTGGTGAATACCCCAGACTTTGTCATGATCTGCGATTCTCTTCTCGTACAGAAGTACGCAAAATGTATACATTGACGCATATTTTGTGTACGAACCCATATTAATTGAGGACATGAACACACAAATGAAGATCTAGCACCATATATCAAACACGCCACGGAAACGATGTAACCACCCCGAGAGCCTGTGTGCAGCCGGAGGGTATAAATGATACTGTAATTATATAAATGTCACACATTATATTACTTATAGTATATTATATACATGTCAATTTGTATATGGATAGATGCTAGTTAATGAACTTGAAAACCCACCCAATTTATTTAACATTGGCCTATATAAATGCAGCAGTTCACACCCCATGTCTCAGCGCACAGCGCCAGTGAAATGCACCACGTTTGTCTGAGCTTATGCAAGTTTACACGCGGATAATGTTGTAGGGTTCAGTCGACATTCATTGTCCCCATATTCATTCGAGCGTATAATATCCCCTGTCGCGATTATTTAATTGTACCCTGGGGATATATTTCCTGATCTGAATATCTTAATCGGATAAACCATGGTGCGCCCACCAGGACATCGGGTACAATTAGTTGTATACCCGTTGTCAAATTAGCATTTCCTGTAATATCGGATGCGGTGCATGTGTGGATTTAATGTCAACCATATATAGTTCGATTTAATATCTGCTGTGAAATGTTATGCAGTGATTGCATGTAGTATCACATGGATTCGCAATAGACATTCTGAATCACGTAAGCTAATACGACGGTTTGCACTCAAAAATACAGCTTATGGTACGTTTATACACTGACAAGTTTCATGCACGGCATTTTTTTTGCAGGAATTTTCACATATAAAACTCATGATGCTAGAATATATAAACGGCAACATGCATATAAAATGCATATTTACCAAACCTAACGACATGAGAAGTAAAATCTCGGCAGTTACAAATGTAAAGGTGCCACTAAGGCGTTGCCTTAACCCTTTACCCAACAAAACGGCCCTGTGCCAATGCATTCTCTTATATATGCGAGTCGACCATAGGTCGCCTCGCATATATAAGAGAATGCATTGGCTTAACATATTAAAAATGATAAAAATGTAAGAAAAAATTATAAAATTGTTGTGTAAGAAAAAATGGTAAAAAGTGTTAAAAAAAGATTTGTTTAGGCCAATGCATTCTCTTATATATGCGAGGCGACCTATGGTCGACTCGCATATATAAGAGAATGCATTGGCATAGGGCATAACTGTAACCATCACAATGTGGTCAATGAACCGGTTCCAATGATATCCACATTTGTATGGTTCTATTGAGACAGACCGAAGATATTTTAGGCTGTTGAAGCTTTATTTGGGCCGGTTTGTTGGATAATTGTATGATTGATTCTTACGAGATAATTGCATATTATTTACAGGCAAATTTCGACAGCATCGATACTAGATGAACTACATTGTTTTACTTATCATGTATATAGTTAGCTGTGGTAGAGGTACAGTTAATAAGAATTTTTCCATTAGGTTCCTGCCACAGTGAATCTTTATCTACCGAAATGTCTACAAAATAACGCCTGGCAAATTAGCGACTGTATGAACTTACCCTTATAATGATCGCCTTTTAATTTCCCCAGTCTGAGAGTCGATACAGGTCGATAAATACCTGGACTACATTTCAACGTCATATTTCCTAGAAAGATGCATTGGAGTCATAAAATATACAACTTCGAAGTCGGGCCCCGAACAATCCCTGTGTCATTTTTATTCATTGAAATTCTGGAATCGGAAATTGATTAAAGACATAGTATTGGGCTTTTCGGGTGTGTGAAACTGGTAAGTTAGCATTCAGCCGCTATGCCAGCCGGAGGAATGTAGCATTTTAGTAACATCGTCGAAAATGTCCAGCAAATCGGCCGTACCACTCAATCTATAGATCGTCTGAACTACCCTCAATTGTAAATATTTACCTCTCGATTCGGGACGCAACTATCTGCGATAACCTAACCAAATCAATTTCACCTGTGAGAATCACTGCAATTAATTAATATATAAGAATGACGATATGTGTTGCCAATTTGGATATAATAGTTGTAAAAATAACTGCTTTGAGCAAGATTGTTCTCCATGTCTATTTGATCAACCTACCGCAGTATTTCACATCACTTTAACGCGCGACTGTCCGGAATAGGTGTTATCCATACATGGGACTATTAAAGACCCTTCATTCTCTGCTTTATCTTCATTGTAACCATCACAACTATAAAGTGCCATGAACGTTTCAGAGCGATGACAATCGAGATTTTCTTCCCATGCTCTATATACAGATTAAATATTTACGCGACCTGATTAAACAATTTGATTCGACACAAACGAACCGCCCAATATGGACTGATACATTTTAAGAAACAATTCGTATTTTAAACGTTTAATTTTGTTGGTCAAAAATTCAAATGATCGGCGCCTATAAAGAGCGTTCGTGCACCTGTCGCATTCAAACGGTATATAATAAAGAGCGTTTTCAATTATGGCCTTTTGTGATCGTTTCGAAGTATTGCATTATGGGTGATTTAGTGGAATTCCTCGATGCATGTTTGATACGAACGATACTCGTTACAAGTATTTTCATTATAGTTTGCCTGGAATGCCGAACATTGGCTGATGAAAATGTTACTTATTTTGGTGCAAGCTGCAAAACAGAGCTCAGTCCCCTCACTACACGATGTCTGAACGCTGCCGGCACGTGTAATCTCTTAATTAAATCTAACATTTTTTATTGAAGTGTTTTGCCTGTTATAATTCATTCTGGCTCGATCTAGACCACTTTCAAGTGAATATGGACAGTTCAGTTTCTCAGAATGGTGCAGAATGAATTGTAACCTGCAAAAGTCTCAAATAAATAAATGCGACTTTTCTTCACATTCCGTGTAGGTGCGGGCAGCGGTAAGTCCTGTGTAGGGGACTGAACTCTGCATGGAGCTTGATTTTGGTGTACAATCGGACATGGAATTCTTAAGCGCTGTATCGGCGAATTGTTCGGAAATAATCGTTGTATAGTTTCGATAGACAATGTTATTGGATAAAGCATGTACATATAGAATAGGATTTACAAAATATTGGTCAAAAATGCAATTCATATACATAATCCGGGCGGTGGTGTGACCCAGTGGCCGTCTTCCCAACATCGCATAGCTTAATCATTTAGCAGATTGCAGATTTAACTTCTCGACAGTACGTTAGGGTAATATAGTACAATGTAATAGTAATGTACATAAAATCTACATATAATGTGACAAAAGATACGGAAGGGGTGGTGAATTATTATTTTTGTTAGAACACTTTGTCACTTATTGGTTACTTATTGGTTAGTAGTCAGAACAATATCGATTTTCGCAGATATACCCTCTTACCAAAGTATGTATGCATAATGCTTGGGTTTCGAACGAGCAATGTCCGTATAATTATACAATTGTTTTTTATTAGGATGTACATACTTAAGAAATTACTCTTGCGTGTGTTTTTGTTTAACTATAAAAGATTTTGGAAACGGAAACACGATGGACATGTAGTTAGACACGTGTAGCATCGTGCAGTAACATTTAAGGCCGAACTAAGGGTGGATACACACATGCATGTAATCTCTGTAAATATCGTGTATTTGGCGTTTTACATGGATCATACAAACATGTAATATGTGTCTGCTGACAACCCAATCATTGCGACTATGTTTGACCACAGTGAGAGAAGCTCTGGACGTTCAGAGATCTGTCGTCAGGCCGCTTAAAATAATTGTCCTCGCGATAACCCAAATGGTGGACGTTCTGTATTTTAAATCATTGTCAGTACTCTTGAGTTGTATACCAGTGATGGCCTCAGGGTTTCCCCAAACGCAGGGGCTATGATTCCCAAAATGGGGGGGGGTGGTATATTACTCCGGAAGCTACCGGACTGAACATTGCATATTTCCTCGACGGGGGTGGGGGCATGCATGACCCTGAGTCCTTAGTGCAACTATGGAATATTTAAGTAAAACATTATATTGTGCATTCTTTCCCAGATAATCCCGGCTGTTAAATTCAACTAAATCCCTTAGTTATTCGAAGCTTTCGAGAACCAGCCCCTCCCCAATCACGGATTATGGTCGACAATTTTATAAATCAAGCCTGTATGGGCTAAAATTGTGACAGTTAGGAACTTGTGCAACCTTTGGTTTGAGAAACATATACTGTTCTGTAAATTATGGTTGAAAATGGGGGGGGGGTGTCACTATTTTTAATTTCAACGCCGTACCTGCATTAATGTTTTGGCGCTGTAATGGATATTTGCATGGAAATCCCGATTGAATTGTCATCACATGAGCTCGCTCTCATATTACCCGTTCAATCTCAACAAATCGGTATCGTCCTAACAGAGCTTCAAATTCTGCATATTTTATTTTTGTTTTGGTTGACCCTGTTTCTAAGAAGTGACGAGAAACAAATCAAGTCTAAAATTGATGGACTCAAACCACTTTTCGAAATTAATTAAAACTCGTGAAAAACAGAAACAGATATCAAATGCAGGATTTATTCATTTCGGCACCCATGCCAGAAGACATGTTTATGACTGGCCTGAACTTTCTTGATAGACGTTTGTTTGGTGATGGCTTAACTACTCGCTGGACCGATTGCGGGCATGAGATTAATACTACCAATGATTGGTGTGACCATGTAAAATACATGGAATACATGGATTTTACATACATAAATTACATACAAGTGTGTATCCACCCTAAGTTGTATATGGCTCGTAATATTTTAGTATTTGTCATACATTAATATATATATAGGTAGCCACGCAATGGCACGCATCAATATATATGAGTTGTTGTTTCACAAATGTTGGTCATGATTATCCACATCGCGAGTGGTAACGATTTCCATCGGATGATAAACAATGCAACCAAAACCTATTAGGCACAGCATCCGTTTTCAGAGCGCTTTTAACACACACTAATTGTAAAATGACATGGTATCAGGCTCATTGTGTACGATTAGCAAAGCGTAAATGTGTTTGTGCGCATGACAAGCCTTGAAATAGGGTGTCTGTCATTTGGAGAATGAGGTCCCCAGAGGGTGAATTTAGTGATGCTACCCCGCATAGCGGGCTAGCATCACCAAATTCACCCTCTGGAACCTCATTCTGCTGAGGTGTAAGCAGAATGAGGTCCACAGAGGGTGAATTTGGTGACGATAGCCCGCTATGCGGGGTAGCATCACTAAATTCACCCTCTGGGGACCTCATTCTGCAAATGACAGACACCCTATTTCAAGGCTTGGTGCATGACATATGCATATACTCTGTATATACTGCCACTAAATACTGAACATTCAGATGTTGCACGTGGCATCTTAAAAGCTGAATTCGTAACGATGGGTGCGTATAATTGCCTTGTCGAACGGCCATTGATGTCCGGTGAATAGAAGCTAACTGCATTTAAAGCCCGCATGACTGTTTTACAAATTCGACATGGAATTGCTCGCCCGACAAGCTAAAACTATTAACCTAAACTTCCTAAAGTCACCTAAGCCACCAGTAAACAATGCATGTGTTGTATGCTTTTAACGGCATACTACGTGTTTATTTCACAAAATCAAATTGATAATGCACTATTCAGCACCACCCAACGGAATAATTCATTAAACTGTATAATTATATTCAATAATTTGATGCATGTAATTTTGTCTCTCATAGGGAGCCTCGCATATATAATATAATGCTTGGCTTACAAGGTCAATGTAAATAGTGTTAGGTCAATGCATTCTCTTATATATGTGAGATTCCCTATGGGATACACACATATATATAAGAGGATGCATTGGCACAAGGTTTTCACAAAATTTCAGAAAGCTCCAGTCAATAAAGTGTTAAATGCTCTGAATAATACAACTAAAGTTTCACATGACCGACACGCAGAGCATCTAAATAGGAAACCATCTGAGCCATATGTAAACAATGTCGTTGTTAGTGGTCATACCAACATACTACACGTTTGCCAAGTTTCGATTTTCTTGTTTTTACAGGACGCAATGTGATAATTATGTCCCTCTTGCCTCCAGTTACATGTAAACATACAACAACATCGATTTTGTCACGTTTTGAGAGATTTTGAGAGAGTATGTATTTTATTAACATGTTAAAATTAGATTAATCATTAAAGTGATGTGAAACACACCGGTATGGTGATCAAATATAAATGGAGATTATTTTGATTATTGAACTCGACAACAGATGGCTAATCGTGTGTCGTGACTTCTCTCACAACAACACATGGCTAATCGTGTGACGTGAAGTCTCTCACAGCAACACATGGTTAATCGTGTGACGTGAATTCTCTCACAACAACACATGGCGAATCGTGTGACGCGAATTCTCTCACAACAACACATGGCTAATCGTGTGACGTGAATTCTCTCACAACAATACATGGCTAATCGCGTGACGTGAAGTATCTCATAACAACGCATGGCTAATCGCGTGACGTGAATTATTTCACAACACATGGCTAATCGCGTGACGTGAATTCTCTCACAACACAATGGGCTAATCGTGTGACGTGAAGTCTCTCACAACAACACATGGCTAATCGTGTGACGTGAATTCACTCACAACAATACATGGCTAATCGTGTGACGTGATTCTCTCACAACAACGCATGGCTAATCCTGTGACGTGAAGTCTCTCACAATAACACATGGCTAATCGTGTGACGTGAATTCTCTCACAACAACACATGGCTAATCGTGTGACGTGAAGTCTCTCATAACAACGCATGGCTAATCGTGTGACGTGAAGTCTCTAATAACAACGCATGGCTAATCGCGTGACGTGAAATCTCTCACAACAACGCATGGCTAATCGCTAATCGTGTGACGTCACCTCTTTCACGACAACGCGTGGCCACTCGTGTGACGTCACGTCTCTCACTCTCACGACAACGCTTGGCTAATCGTGTGACGTCGCCTCATCTGCTATGGGACACATCGACTCCGCTTTAAGTGACGATGGTGATGTTCACCCATTGGGCACATCGATTGTGCATTTAATTGTGTCGTCTGATGATTTGGGGATATAGCGAAACTGAACTAAAAAAGCAAAAAGAAACTCTTTTTTTTTATAGATTTTCGGTTGTATTGAATTTTTTTGGGTATGCTTAAGCATGCTATAGCGAATTTAAAAACAAACTGGATAAAACATTAGGGGCATGTTATAACTAAAAACTATCACCAATTATTCATAGTAATAATTTTGATGCCCATAAAAAAACGTAAGATTCATTGGCACTAAACCTACAAAATAAGTCTGGCACTGAAAGAGTTAAAGAATATAAGAAAAAATTATAAAAATTGTAAAAAATTGTAAAAAATAATAACAAATGATGAAAAATTGTTCGACCAATGCATTCTCTTATATATGCGAGGCGACCTATGGTCGACTCGCATATATAAGAGAATGCATTGGCACAGGGTATATATATACTTGTGCACATAACTTGGCGGCGTAGTGCCCTAATTTGCGAACATCTCTATAGTATAGCATTGGTTACAAGAACATCTCTATAGTATAGCATTGGTTACAAGAACATCTCTATAGTATAGCATTGGTTACAAGAACATCTCTATAGTATAGCATTGGTTACAAGAACATCTCTATAGTATAGCATTGGTTACAAGAACATATATATAGTATAGCATTGGTTACAAGAACATCTCTATAGTATAGCATTGGTTACAAGAACATCTCTATAGTATATTACAAGAACATATCTATAGTATAGCATTGGTTACAAGAACATCTCTATAGTATAGCATTGGTTACAATAAATAAGTTGGATGCACCTTGATGCGTGTTGCAGTTTTAATATAAAATTGACATAAGTCTTCAGGGGAGATGCAGGTTCTGCATAAATCCAGCCAAAATGGCGAGAGATTTTCAATAAAGATTTATCTGGATCTATCTGGCGAAAAATCTTGAATTTAACATATCATCATTGCATATAGAATCTGATTAATTACTAATGCATTTGAGAGGTCCGACTTTAACAGGGGGATATCCGTATAATTCTGCCTTATTTTGATAATCCGGCCTTGTCAATGATTATCCGGCCTTGCAGGTATAATGGCGGTACGAGCTAGGTTGTGACTGATTTAAACGGTATCGGAGACAACATAATGTTGGAGCAAACACGATGAGCGATGAGGTAATGTGCATAGTCTACATATCCACATCATGTTTGATATTCCGCTAGCATTGGTATTTTATAAGCGTTGTTTGTCACGATTTTAGCTAATTATGTAATGCACACCATATCAGTTCTATTTTTTTTTTTCGGACAAATGGGTAAACTCGAATAAATTTTCGATGTCAATAGACGGCATGGTGTATTATCCAACGAATACGGTAGTTTATTCTAAGAAATAGTGCGTTATACGCATTTTTTGGAGTTATTCATAGACGTGGGTTCATTGCTAATGATTAAGCGGCCATACTCGGTAGATAACGCGGTCACCACCATAATAAATATATGGTGGCCTTGTTATTTATCGAGTATGGCCGCTTCATCCACATTCAACGTACCCACATGTGTGAATAACTCCAGAAAAAGCGTGTAACGCACAACTTCGTGAATTAAACTAGTGTTGCCGTCTATTGGCAGCGAAAATTTATCGAGTTAAACCATTTGTCCGAAAAAATGGAATTTATATGGTATATTTAAATGATTATATAGCTACATTCGTGATAAACAACGCTTATAAAAGATAAATGCTAGCGGCATGTCACGAATATGCATGGATGTTGTAGATATGTAAACTATGTACACTTACATCGTCCTTCGTCATGTTTTTTCCGATAGAATGTGATTTTAAGTAGTTTTTATATCGTTAACAACCTAACATACTCTTTATAAGGCCGGAGTAATATTCACATGGCCGGATATAAAAAAAAAAAAAATAAGGCCGAATTATAAGGATGTGTACGTAAGTTATCCAACTTATTTATTGCAGCCGTCGTGACAAGCTTGTGTTTCTGTTCATATCATTCGTACACCGTTGTTAATAGCAAGAAAAGCCGGATATTATTCCCTTACGAACTGGTTTTCATACAAATTTTCGTTCTTGTCTACTGGACATCGCACAGAACACTCACTCCTGGTCGATGCATAATACAAATATCATAGTCATACGTATTTAGGTATTTAGGTATTTAGGTATTCCATTTGTGACAACTGAACATTAAGCTTCATTGAGTCCGGAATAATGTGTGGTGTTGCGAGACCGCAGTTATGCACACACACACCCTTGTTTGTATTACATACGTTGTGATTACATTTCTTTAGAAATTCAAACAATACCGTAGTTGTGAGGACCTCGTTATTTCGTAAATATATCCAAACTCGGAGTGTACCTTTAACGAAATAACGGCAATCTTTGTAACGCATGCGTAGTATCATTTCCGCCTAGTGCGGACGAAAAAATATAAAAAAATTCAAAAAATACAAATTTCTGTCGCCTTAAGGGAAAAAATTGTTAACATTGTGAGGACATTGTTTTACTATATGAATGTCCTCACAGAGTTGGGTTGACACACTCACACACACACACACACACACACACATGTTATATATTTACCTAAGTTATCTAAATTATTAACAGTGTTAATGACGGCGGCGAGTTATTACAATACCCACCGCGAATGCCATCATAGTATATTATGCATGTGTGTGTCGCACTTGTCCTCCGATCCCAATTAAAAAGTGTATCATACTATAGTATATCTTCGTATTGTTTTGGGTACTTACCAACGGCGAGTGCTTGTGTGCCCTTTAACCAATGGTTGAACCACCTACATGTACGTCCTCACCCAAATACTTTCATGCTGGCTTCCAATACTCATACAATGTGTGAACATCAATAGATTTTCAATCCATATTTAAGCAGGCCGTTAATGGTGTCCCTTTCCAAACTTTCGTCAACATTTTTAAATATTGGAAATTTCATACCAAGAAGGTTAAATTGTTTTCCAATCAGTATTTTGTGTTAAACCTGTCTTCTACTCTAAAAGATGAATTATCTCTATTTGCGAACAAATTATTGTAATAGGGTTTCCATTTTCACAAGTTGTAAATTGCAGACCAAAAAGCATTAAATTGTTTTCCAATCAGCATTTTATATTATGTGTCTTCTGCGCTAAAAGAAGAAATATTGCCTATTTGTTGTCAAATCTTTAGACCGAAATGACCATCAGTTGCAATATAGCCAACCATATAGGGCTTCTAAATTGCATATAGTTTGACAACTCCAAGACCAAGAGGCGGGATGGACATGGCTTTATGAATGTTAGGGTGGTTTACGGGGTGCTGCTGGATACTCTAAGGTGGAAACCTTGTGGAGCAAACATGTCATCATTGAGACGAAAGTAAATATTTGTGACATTTGTATAAGGTACCAATTAAATTGCCACCAATACGCATTTGGCTTACTTCCACATCATGTATAATACATGTATATGTATTGTGGTTTCTATATAATTTGTGTATGTTCCTATTGAGAATACAATATTGTTCACGCTAACGAAAACCTTCTATCCACTTTTTTTAAAGTCACAGGGACGTCAAAAATCAGATTTGCTAGACAATGGGGCACTGTCTGAAGGATATATATATACATGTATTATTTATATTTCAGGTAGAAATGGCTGCATCATCCGGTCCCAGAAACACCCCGGATGTCCGGAACATATTCGCACCGAAGTCAAGAGGCGGCGGCAGCAAACAACCATTGAAAAACATGAGAAGCTACACACCGAAGATGCTGAGTGAAGATTCTGGATCTTCCTACTTCGATAAACAAATCGAAATAGTCTCCATCGAAAAGCCATCTTCAAAAAAGCAGCCAGAGAAGGCGCTACTGATTGGTGACGTCACGTCGCCAATGGCAATTTTAAATGTCAATCAAACTGACGATGTGATATCGCGTTCACCCACGTCCAGTCCCATGGGATTTTCTACACGAAATGGAGATGCTATAGATGGGGACAGATCGACAAAGAATCCTTTGTTTGGAATGAGTGATTCTACGGAAAGACAGATCAGTTCACCAAAATTGAATGGCGACCTCCGAGCACCGCCAAGGGTTAATAAATTCCAGATGAATTCACCACGTGAAGACAATACAACCGACAAACATATACATGTAACTGATGACAATAATAACCGGTCACCAATTAGTGACCATAGGAACGCGGTGGATAGTAACGGTGTTTCTCGAAACGGGTTGCCATGGATACCGCCTGTGGATTATGATGAATCCGAGGCTACATTAGATTTCGACGAGGATCTCGATGAACCTGAAGCAGTTGACTTCGTTGTGCGCAAACGCGATCCCAATATTAGTGAATATGGCGGAGAAGACTTCGGGAAATATATGCCTGATGATGAGGTTGATGATAATAAATATAGTGAATATACGTGGCGGAAAAATATCAGGCACCATATTACGCCGAATGACCGGAAATCTCAAACGGAAGTAACTAGAACCAAAAAGGAAAAGAAAACAATAGGAACAATCTTTAAGAATAAAAAGAGCATGCCCCAGCCTTCAGGACAATCTAATACAATCGGGCACAGTGACAGGAAGTCCATTCGACACTTTAGTTCCGATGACGCTAAAATTAGTGGTTACGTCAAAAAGCCAGGAAAGTACATTTACGTGAAGAAAGGTCCGGCTCCTCTTCCGCCAAATCACATAGAGCCGTCGGATTACGAAAGGTTTTTAATAAACCGCCGCGGAAAAGAGGCAATGGTAGATTACAGCCGTGAGGGTCGTGAAAATCAGGCCTATATTCCGGATGACGTCAGCCAAGTCAGCGGTAAATCTAACAGCACGTGGAGACGATTCACAAGCAAGTTCAGGAAACACGAGCATCATCACAGTGACATACACGTAGAGGTACGATGACGTCATCGGTGTGTCTAAGTGCAGCAGTGGGAATTATGTTGAGGTCATTTGCGCCTGGTGCAGTCTCAGCGCTTCATCAACACTGTCCACCACTCGTTGTGGTGACTGTTATTCCATGGTGCTATGGTGAGCATATGTACATGTGCATGTGTGCGTTTAGGTATAGCGCATGAATGAGGTCTTCATAAGATAGGGCAGATCCGAGTCAGCCACTGTGTGTGGCTGGACTCCAATGACTGATGACGACAGCAAGCCACCTACATGCTTATTGTTGGGTAATGACCAGAACAAATTCAGCGGACCTTTCACATTACTGTTAGAGAAGTATGTGCATGCATTGCCACGCGCACCCATAATGTTAGTTCCAACTTCAGAAACTAACTAGTTTCGGTATACGGTATAAAACGTTTACCAACATAACTTCATGAAGCAAAGTATTGAAATCAGAATAAATATAATGTATAGCTGCGTTGTTGTGTCACGCGATAGCATGAGGCAGAACATATTACATAGCCACGGAACAACTCATGGCATGTGTCCATGCATACTACATTGACATATTCCAGTGAAGTATTGACAATGAGATATTTTTTATATCTGAAATTATATATTAAATGAATCGACTTACTGAATTCTAGTTTTCATATTGACAGTGAGTCGTATGTACATGTACATACGCCTATGGTCTCAGTTCTATACCTCTAAAGGTGTTTCACCCCTCCCAACATTACTCTTAAGTCGGCCTAATTGAGTTTTCAGAAACCAATAATCTATTTCACATCGGTCCAGTCGGCATAAAATACAGCCAACTTCACGGCTTAGCCACTGTCTGGCTTAGTTACCTTATTGTCATGGTAAATTTCAAATTATAATAATCACTTTGAAATCTACCATATGATTCAAATTTTGGAATTCTATGATATCTAAAAACGCTTAAATTTTGTACTAATTTGCAATTGTTCAAACGAAGTGGTCTAAGATAACGCAGAGATGGTTAATGTCAACACTGATGGTCATGGCAATTTTTTCAAAACAAAATTCAATCTTCAATTATTGAAGTTACACATCCTCAAATTTATGGATTCAACTATAGGCTGGAATGGATAGTTTTAAAGCCATCTTGGACACTTCATTAAAAACGACACTTCCTGTGTTTTCAACAGAAAATAGATCCATATGTTACCCGCCATATCAAATTCAGTCGTAAGTCGGGATTTATTTGGCCCTGTGCCAATGCATTCTCTTATATATGCGAGTCGACCATAGGTCGCCTCGCATATATAAGAGAATGCATTGGCCTAACAATGTTTTATAATTTTTTTTAAATAAATGTCTCTTACAATTTTTAGGACATAAAATAAAAAAACATCCATTATCCCGCAGGGAGCCTCACACATATATAGAAGCATATAGAAGAGTGTCGTCTGCTCATGTTTGTCTGGGGCTCTGTATGGGTGAAATTATAAAATTGTTAAAGAAAACATTATTAAAATTGTAAAACATTGTTAGGCCAATGCATTCTCTTATATATGCGAGGCGACCTATGGTCGACTCGCATATATAAGAGATTGCATTGGCACAGGGTAAAAAAATCCCGACTTACGACTGGATTTGATATGGCGGGTCACATATGCTCTACCGAAGTGAATCTATTTTAAATAATAATCAGTGCTCGTACTATAGATCACAATGTTAGCTTTCTGTTTTTTTTTTGTGATTTCCATAATAATTCAACAGAAGTCTGATTTAATATAGATTTGTAGACATTGTATTGCTCAAAAACATGTCACCTAAACAGAAGGGCGTATTATCTCCCTTTGAATATCAACATTATGTGTATTATGATCGAGCCCTTTTAGCAGACATTTGGTATTCAAATTCTAATGTTTATTTATTTCTTCATTTTATTTCATTCATACACATCAACACTTCTAGGCCAGTATTTACATTGTATATTTATAATAATACTGACTTATAATTGGCGTTGCGTGTCTAACCAGGGAATGGTTGATTATGTCGCTGTTGTGATGTTCAACTGAATCAAGGCGGGTTCCTTGATGATGTAGTATTTTATTCTGCATCCTTGTATGTCAGAGCAATATGAAAATTATTGTACTTCAAATCAAGTTGTTACGAGGTCCAAATAGCATAGGTGTTCCTTATAACATGAGTATCGAGTAGTGAATTGGCGTTCCCTGATTAACAAATAATAGTATTGAAACGAACTTATATACAGTGACTCAGTGAGCCTAGGTGACAGATTGCTCTCGCCATGTGGATAATTTCACAGTACATGTTAATTGCTGAAGTAATCTGTCACCAAGGACTTGTTAATTGCCTTAAGGGTTTTTTAAAACCATGGAGTAATTTATGCGAGCCTGTGGGGTTTTGCACCTGCCAAAGTTGTAACAATAACATGTAAATACTGGCCTAGAAATGTTCAATTTCAATTCAATTTAACAGTAACTCTGGTCACCAAAAAAGACACAACAGAAACGATATATATGACACAGTTACGTAACTTACGTATCATCAATGCATGTATACATACACAACAAAACATTAACCCTTTACCCAACAGAACGGCCCTGTGCCAATGCATTCTCTTATATATGCGAGTCGACCATAGGTCGCCTCGCATATATAAGAGAATGCATTGGCTTAACACATTAAACATTATAAAATTGTTAAAGAATGTAAGAAAAAATGGTAAAAAGTGTTAAAAAAAGATTTTTTTTAGGCCAATGCATTCTCTTATATATGCGAGGCGACCTATGGTCGACTCGCATATATAAGAGAATGCATTGGCACAGGGCATAACTGTAACCATCACAATGTGGTCAATGAGCCGGTTCCAATGATACCCATATTTGTATGGTTATATTGAGACAGACCGAAGATAATTTAGGCTGTTGCAGCTTTATTTGGCCGGTTTTGGCCGGTTTGTTGGGTAAAGGGTTAAGCTGAGTATGATTAGAGTGGTACTATATAGTATGCATCGATGTAGCTTTTGATAAGTATATACTTGTTTACTCCTCATAATCAGATAATATATGTACTAATATCTGGTCTATGGTGTGTATCAACGAATTTATATTTATATCCATGTGTGTAATCGTGCACCTACAAATATACTAATATATGGTCTACGGTGTGTGTCAACAAATTTAGATCTACGTATATTCATGGGTGTACTCGTCCACACAATGTGAACGCACATGCAGTATTGTGCGTAAGCCTCAGGAGTTTCTGAACATTTCCAAAATCTTTTTTAATAAATATCGATTTGTTTTTGTTTTGCGTTCGCTGATGTGATGTTAATGTGTAAGAATGAATTAAAAGGAAGATATACAATAACATAATCAAATTTCAATATCAAATGTCTGCTAAAAGGGTTTGGTCATAGTAGTTCAGTGGCATCAGGTCATTTATGTTTACATATCTGAGCAAATGCATGTGATTTATGTTAATGTTGAAGAAATGGCAGCCTCAGTGCCACGCTACACATATAGTTTGGAATTCCTCATCTAAACATACTATATACTACAAGCGTAATAACTATACAGGTCAGACACTTCCTGTATTTGACTATTATAACTACTTTCAACGATGATATATATATTTGGCATTACGGCATCTATTACTTCCTTGTTTTAGTGGAGACTACATGCGGTTCATGCGGTTGCATCCCAGTGCACAGCCACGTTGAACTCTTAACAACTCTGAAACAAATTAGCGGTATCAAGATTATATTTTGCCAACTTCTTGTAGTTAATAATAACACCATATATCGCAAACCGAGAACTAGAAACTCAAAAACTCTGCACTAAATTAGAACAAATTCGATATATACAACTTCTTGTAGTTAATAATAACACAATATATCGCAAACCGAGAACTAGAAACTCAAAAACTCTGCACTAAATTAGAACAAATTCGATATATACAACTTCTTGTAGTTAATAATAACACCATATATCACAAACCAAGAACTAGAAACTCAAAAACTCTGCACTAAATTAGAACAAATTCGATATATACAACTTCTTGTAGTTAATAATAACACCATATATCGCAAACCGAGAACTAGAAACTCAAAAACTCTGCACTAAATTAGAACAAATTCGATATATACAACTTCTTGTAGTTAATAATAACACCATATATCGCAAACCGAGAACTAGAAACTCAAAAACTCTGCAATAAATTAGAACAAATTCGATATATACAACTTCTTGTAGTTAATAATAACACCATATATCGCAAACCGAGAACTAGAAACTCAAAAACTCTAACTTTGTTTCGATTTGGCCTCTGCACTAAATTAGAACAAAATCGATATATTTTAAATGTACTAGCTGAAGATAGTTGTTTTATGGACTTTTATAATATACATCTTACTAGCTTGGGTACCCGATGTTGCTCCAGTGAATAATGCGTAATTTATTGGTGGCAATTCAAGGTTTGGTGACACATCTGTACCAATTTCCCGACATATATATTCTAAGTTGATAAAGAATGCTCTGTATTGATCATATTTGCCTGTCGGCTGGAGTCAACGACATCTATCTAATGACACGCTTCGGGTCAATTTATCCCCCGTCTTCAATTTTCACCGACCAGGTTGCATCTATTTTGGGTATAATATTTAATTATTTAGCTAAATTAATTAATAGTGCCATTTTAAGACATCTGAGGTCAACGGGACACATATAATAAGATTCCCCGAGTCAATATTTTTTTACCCTGTGCCGCATTCTCTTATATATGCGAGTCGACCATAGGTCGCCTCGCATATATAAGAGAATGCATTGGCCTAACAATTTTTTATAATTTTTTTTAAATATATGTTTCTTACAATTTTTAGGACATAAAATAAAAAAAACACCCATTACCCTGCAGGGAGCCCCACACATATATAGAATCACACAGAAGAGTGTCGTCTGCTCATGTTTGTCTGGGGCTCTGTATGGGTGAAATTATAAAATTGTTAAAGAATACAAGAAAAAATTATTAAAATTGTTAGGCCAATGCATTCTCTTATATATGCGAGGCGACCTATGTGAAAAACAAATTCAGCTACGAGGATGGAACCGTTTGGTCGCCTCTAGCCAAAATATATATCAAATAATTATTAGTGCCATTTTAAGATATCTGAGGTGAACTGGACCTATGTAATAACGCTCCCCGGTTTTATTTGTATTAATATTTCGTATGAACTCAATTCGAAGGCCTGATTTACCTTTACATGGGGCCTGATTTACCTTTACATGGGGCAGCCACGTGTCGTTTGTGGAACTTATTACCTGAACGTTAACTATGCATCCTTCTGCACGTGCGTTATCTGTTCGCTTGTCTGTCCTCCTGAACATCCTTCCAAATGAGCAACATGACATTTCAATATGTATTTTCATTTCTGGATGCCAGAGTCCATTCAGTGAAGAAAGGTTGAATGCCCCGCCTATTTTTTCAATATTTAGTAAAAGAATGGTAATAAACGACTTTACGGGTACAACCACTGTATGCTTAGTTGTTAACGGTATCACATGCTATACGAAAAACGCAGACATGTATACATGCAACACATACCGTATGCTCTGTTTAAGGGTCAAACGCACGTTTGGTCAAAATTGCATGGTATTTCAAAATTGATTTTCTCAATATATGTCAGGAAATTCTTTGTGAAATTTGGTACAAGCGATTATTTAAGAATCATCGATCAGTTGGGTAGTATATCCAATTTTACTTTACATTAACTTCTGTAAAATATATTGTTTTCAAAAGTGGTGTTCATATGTGACCCGCCATATCAAATCCAGTCGTAAGTCGGGATTTGTTTTACCCTGTGCCAATGCATTCTCTTATATATGCGAGGCGACCTATGGTCGACTCGCATATATAAGAGAATGCATTGGCCTAACAATTTTTTACAATTTTAATAATTTTTTCTTGTATTCTTTAACAATTTTATAATTTCACCCATACAGAGCCCCAGAAAAACATGAGCAGACGACACTCTTCTATATGATTCTATATATGTGTGGGGCTCCCTGCAGGGTAATGGATGTTTTTTATTTTATGTCCTAAAAATTGTAAGAAACAATTTATTTAAAAAAAATGATACAAAATTGTTAGGCCAATGCATTCTCTTATATATGCGAGGCGATTTAATGATTAATTTCAATTAGACAGACAACTATCCGTAAATAATGTTCTATATTTGAGACTGTTCATTTCATGCCTGTTGATCAATGACAAATTGGGCTGAGATGAGTTCTGGGTCATGGGTTCATAACCAAGTTATAGATGACCACCATAATCTCTTAAAACTGTGGCTTAATTCCAGTGTATTACTCCCATAATGAGTAGGCCACACTGCAGATCACCATTAACATTGTCTTATCATTGGGTTTGTGACTGAACTCAACTCAATATTATGATAAAAATGCAGCTTCGTTTGGTTATTGGATTGTTGTGTGAAATTATTAATTAGTCTTGACGTTCTCGGTACCGAAAGGGACACAAATGAAATTAATATTTTCAACCTCTCAAATGTATTAAAATTCATTGTTTTTATCGTCTCTTAATAATTGCTCAGATTATATATACAATGATGATATGTTCAATTCAAGATTTTTCGTCAGATAGATCCAGATATATTTGTTGTTGAAAATCTCTTGCCATGTTTTGACTGGATTTATTCAAAACGTGCGTCTCCCCCTTATAGTGTAGGTTCGATGTCCTGACAATATGTGATCTCAACAGTCAGGAGTGAAACGATAAGACACTACTGTCTCAATTTCCTTATCAATACTGTTGTATTGTGCACAAAACTTCAGACGGAACATGAAATTTAATTGACTGATTTGTATTTTGTTAAAGGTACTCAATCCGATCACAGGGTCCCCATATCATCAAGATACAACAACAACAACAACAACATTTCTTCAAAATACGGTATCAAATTTCCCAAAACGTGTTATTATCAGCATTTTGTTCAACGAAATTTTGCCTATTATCACGTGAGTATTCACGAAATTTGGCCGTATTACCACTCGTTTTTAGAGTTATCCATCCTCATCCGCAATTTTGACCGAGACCATCCAGTTGACGGCATGATCTGGGCCACAAACAATTGAAATAACAAACTTCAAAAATCGGTATCTGATCACTATGATCTTTGATGAGTAGGTTTCTCGACTCGAATCAAATATTTTTTAACAGAGAAGCCAAAGAAATAGTAATTTAGGGATGTTTAATAGTAATTTAGGGATGTTTAATAGTAATTTAGGGATGTTTAATAGTAATTTAGGGATGTGTAATAGTAATTTAGGGATGTTTAATAGTAATTTAGGGATGTTTAATAGTAATTTAGGGATGTTTAATAGTAATTTAGGGATGTTTAATCGGATTGAGTATCTTTAGAAGTTTTACATGTCAGACTTTGGCAGAAATGTAGCACAATGTCAGCTTTCGAACAGCAAGTTTGATAGTTTTTAGGAAAAAAACTATTTATTTTTAGTTTTCACATTTGAGTTGCTGTCACCTATAATTGTTTATACATGTCCATATAATATGCCTTAACCACACTGAGGTATCCAAATACATGCGCTTTAGTGCGATTCACATGCAATATGATCCGTTCCATCCCGTTTAGTGTGATTCACATGCAATATGATCCGTTCCATCCCGGTGCCCATATTGTATTATGTTAAATACTCAATTCTATGGATATAATACCTCGAGCCTCGAGCCTGACGAAGCAAGCCACATTGCACTAACACCAAATGAAAGGCATGCGATGATCGCAATCCTGTATTGTGCAATAATGGTTCTATTCTACCGGCGAACAAATATTACATTCTTGTCTATGCCCACCACGCCTTGAGTACATTAATGCTTTTCTATAATGTGAATAATAACTAACAGCTTCCTTGTTCGGCTTCTTGACTCGAGGTGCATGTAATTTAATTTTTTAATATTGGTATAAGGGATCGTTTGGGGTACGTCGGCTTCTTGACTCGAGGTGCATGTAATTTCATTTTGTAATATTGGTGTAAGGGATCGTTTGGGGTACGTTCATACATAGATCATGCCATGAATATCTTCTCTGGTTAACGCCCGTAGAAACTCTCAGTTGTTACATAATGTGGTATGACAACAACCTGGGCCGGTGTGATGGACTTGCGGTAAGCGGTAATTACACTATTATAGCGGTATAGTCCACTATTATAGTGGTACCGGTATATGACTGTAGCATATTCATATTTCCTGTATTTGCGTCGGGAATAGAAGAGGGCGCATACCAGTGCACAGCCAAATGTCACTCTCAACAATATCACAGCGAATGAACAGTCTTCCGACAAAAGTCGTTGTGATCTTTTTCGCCAGCTTTGTTATTCACTAATATTATAATATTACTAATATATGCCTATCTAAATTACAATTACATGATGACTCAATCGCTCCTTCATAACAACATTTCAACCAATTGCATGCTAATTGAGTTGGTTATCGTGTGCCGTCATGAATAATCATTCTCCTGGACAAACTATATGTATGATACCGACTTAGTGCGACACTGATTTTCAATAATATTTGTGTGAAATTTTGGATTATCCTCTTTTATCAAATTAACAAAACGGCAATGGGCATATACCACTATAATAGTGGAATGCAGGATGTGCCTGACCTGGTAAATGACGAGTTGGTAGGTCTTCAGTAGATTACTTTAATTGTGATGCGGCAATATTAAGCAGCAATGGTACGTACATCTATATCTCTGGGCGTGAGTAAATAAAGTCGAGAACTGTGTCAATATGGAAATCGCATGGTGAAAACTCATGTAAAATCCGAAGAGCGATTCCCCAATAAAGCTTCTGGTCTCTCGTTCTCATGACTCCCCCCCCCCCCCCCCCGAGTTCCCAATTCACCCATGGTTTTATAACATCATTGAAATGCCTCGCTGAAACCCGTTAACACACCAGACTGCGACGGACAAGGCATAGGTCAGAGAAAGGCTAATTATATACTGTTGTGTAATAAGACATTCCAACTGACCGAATATGTGTGAGGTCAAGTGTGCACGGACATTTTAAAGGTTAAAAGTACACGGACAGTTGTAAGGTTAAAACTAGATAGAGATAGTTTTGGCCATATCTATGTGTTACGAATAATGGTACGGCCACACACTGGAAAGCGTAAAATGCATCTCTACCAAAGCTATGATGACACGAGAAGTCAATTAATGTATTGCCATGTATTGTCTACGTGACATATATCCAACACTTAACATCGCTATTACACACGATCTCACGATTACACATGTAACGGTGCTAGTAACACATGTAACGGTGCTAGTAACACATGTAACGGTGCTAGTAACACATATAACGGTGCTAGTAACACACGTAACGGTGATAGTAACACACGTGACGATGCTAGTAACACGTGTAACGGTGCTAGTAACACATGTAACGGTGCTAGTAACACATGTAACGGTGCTAGTAACACATGTAACCGTGATAGTAACACATGTGACGGTGCTAGTAACACATGTGACGATGCTAGTAACACATGTAACGGTGCTAGTAACACATGTAACGGTGCTAGTAACACATGTAACGGTGATAGTAACACATGTAACGGTGCTAGTAACACATGTAACGGTGATAGTAACACATATAACGGTGCTAGTAACATATGTAACTTAGTGCGACACTGATTTTGAATAATATTTGTGTGAAATTTTGGATTATCCCTCTTTTATCAAATTAACAAAACGGCAATGTGCATATACCACTATAATAGTGGAATACCACTACAATAGGAATGCAGGATGTGCCTGACCTGGTAAATGACGAGTTGGTAGGTATTCAGTAGATTACTTTAATTGTGATGCGGCAATATCAAGCAGCAATGGTACGTACATCTATATCTCTGGGCGTAAGTAAATAAAGTCGAGAACTGTGTCAATATGGAAATCGCATGGTGAAAACCCATGTAAAATCCGAAGAGCGATTCCCCAATAAAGCTTCTGGTCTCTCGTTTTCATGACCCCCCCCCCCCCCCGCCGAGTTCCCAATTCACCCATGGTTTTATAACATCATTGAAATGCCTCGCTGAAACCCGTTAACACACCAGACTGCGATGGACAAGGCATAGATCAGAGAAAGGCTAATTATATACTGTTGTGTAATAAGACATTCCAACTGACCGAATATGTGTGAGGTCAAGTGTGCACGGACATTTTAAAGGTTAAAAGTACACGGACAGTTGTAAGGTTAAAACTAGATAGAGATAGTTTTGGCCATATCTATGTGTTACGAATAATGGTACGGCCACACACTGGAAAGCGTAAAATGCATCTCTACCAAAGCTATGATGACACGAGAAGTCAATTAATGTATTGCCATGTATTGTCTACGTGACATATATCCAACACTTAACATCGCTATTACACACGATCTCACGATTACACATGTAACGGTGCTAGTAACACATGTAACGGTGCTAGTAACACATGTAACGGTGCTAGTAACACATATAACGGTGCTAGTAACACACGTAACGGTGATAGTAACACACGTGACGATGCTAGTAACACGTGTAACGGTGCTAGTAACACATGTAACGGTGCTAGTAACACATGTAACGGTGCTAGTAACACATGTAACCGTGATAGTAACACATGTGACGGTGCTAGTAACACATGTGACGATGCTAGTAACACATGTAACGGTGCTAGTAACACATGTAACGGTGCTAGTAACACATGTAACGGTGATAGTAACACATGTTACGGTGCTAGTAACACATGTAACGGTGATAGTAACACATATAACGGTGCTAGTAACATATGTAACTTAGTGCGACACTGATTTTGAATAATATTTGTGTGAAATTTTGGATTATCCCTCTGTTATCAAATTAACAAAACGGCAATGTGCATATACCACTATAATAGTGGAATACCACTACAATAGGAATGCAGGATGTGCCTGACCTGGTAAATGACGAGTTGGTAGGTATTCAGTAGATTACTTTAATTGTGATGCGGCAATATCAAGCAGCAATGGTACGTACATCTATATATCTGGGCGTAAGTAAATAAAGTCGAGAACTGTGTCAATATGGAAATCGCATGGTGAAAACCCATGTAAAATCCGAAGAGCGATTCCCCAATAAAGCTTCTGGTCTCTCGTTTTCATGAACCCCCCCCCCCCCCCGCCGAGTTCCCAATTCACCCATGGTTTTATAACATCATTGAAATGCCTCGCTGAAACCCGTTAACACACCAGACTGCGATGGACAAGGCATAGGTCAGAGAAAGGCTAATTATATACTGTTGTGTAATAAGACATTCCAATTGACCGAATATGTGTGAGGTCAAGTGTGCACGGACATTTTAAAGGTTAAAAGTACACGGTCGGTTGTAAGGTTAAAACTAGATAGAGATAGTTTTGGCCATATCTATGCGTTACGAATAATGGTACGGCCACACACTGGAAAGCGTAAAATGCATCTCTACCAAAGCTATGACGACACGAGAAGTCAATTAATGTATTGCCATGTATTGTCTACGTGACATATATCTAACACTTAACATCGCTATTACACACGATCTCACATCAACCCATTGGCTTGGATTATTCCTGACTGTTACTCCACACAAGTGGAAGTAACCTTCACCGAAGATGGACTAATTCTGACCATACCTCACCCAGGTCATTAATTCCACTGTGATACATAATATACCCCCACATACCAGTAACATCCCTGATCGAACGGAATTTACCATCTTTTTCTTAGACTATTCATAACACCAACAAATAATACGCTGATAATTAGGAAAAATTGTTTACAAACTCCTTTCGAAACTCACCTCCAGGGGATCAAAACGCGTAAACGCATTTTACCATACGTGTATGTAAACTTCTAACTTCGATACAATTATATCTTATATGGCGACACGAGGAGTAAAATGTCAGTAGTCCAAAACGTAACGGTGCTAGTCCCACATGTAATGGTGCTAGTAACACATATACCGGTGCTAGTAACATATTTAACGTTGCTAGTAACACATTTAACGTTGCTAGTAACACATGTAGCGGTGCTAGTAAGACACGTAACGGTGCTAGTAACACATGTAACGGTGCTAGTAACACATATAACGGTGCCAGTAACACTTAGCAGTGCCAGTAACACATTTAACGATGCTAGTAACACATGTAACGGTGCTAGTAACACATTTAACGGTGATAGTAACACATGTGACAGCGCTAGTAACACATGCAACTGCGCTAGTAACATATGTAACGTTGCTAATAACACATGTAACGGCGCTAGTAACACGTGTAACAGTGCTAGTAACACATGTAACGGTGCTAGTAACATATTTAACGGTGCTAGTAACACATGTAAAGGCGCTAGTAACACATGTAACGGTGCTAGTAACACATTTCGAAATTATTCTCAGTTGTTGAAAGTCACCTCCCCGATGTTCACGGCTATGCAGATGATACCCAAATCTACTTTTCATTTCGACCGACAGAGAGAGGCGAAACTAAAGCACGTCAAATTGTGGAGAACTGTATTGTGGACATTAGAGCGTGGGTGATTACCAACCGACTCATGATAAGACTGAATTCATAATCATTGGTTCTCGACAACAACTTCAGAAAGTCAACATCAGTTCAATTAATGTGGGAGACGCCGACATACCAACAAAGGACACTGTTCGCAACCTGGGATCGTATTTTGACACAAACATGACAATGGATAACCATATCTCTAATATGTTGAAGAAGGCGTTCAGAGGTTTATACAAAATCCGACAAATTAGACAATACCTCGATGTAGACTTAACTAAGATATTGGTCCATGCTTTTGTCACGTCACACTTAGATTACTGTAATTCTTTACTGTATGGACTACCGGATTACCAGTGTGATCGCCTGCAAAAAGTGCTAAATGCTGCGGCGCGAGTTGTATCATACACTCCTCGGCATGAACATATAACTCCAGTTATCAAGCAATTACACTGGCTGCCAGTGGAGTATCGAATCATGTTCAAAATTATTTTGCTTGTATTCAAATCTCGTAATAACATGTCACCATTGTATATACAGGATATGATCAAAGACAGAAATATGTGTACATATGAATTACGATCTGATAGTAGTATGCCTTTGTACATTCCTTTCAACAAACAGAAAACGTTTGGCGATAGGGCATTTTCATTTGCAGGTCCACATCTATGGAATAGCATTCCACCTCACTTGAAAATATTCACTGATTTAAATAAGTTTAAGACCGGCCTCAAAACATATCTCTTTGATGTAGCATTTAATTCCTAGATATATGTGCATGTACATGTATTATGCTGATTAGGCAATGAGCTCGATTTAATGTAAAGCGCCGTTGAATATGTACTCATAATATTGAGCGCTATACAAATTAATTATTGTATTGTATTGTATGTGACGATGCTAGTAACACATATAACGGTGCTAGTAACACATGTAACGGTGCTAGTAACACATTTAACGGTGCTAGTAACACATGTAACAGCGCTAGTAACATATGTAACGTTGCTAGTAACACATTTAACGGCGCTAGTAACACATTTAACGGTGCTAGTAACACATGTAACGGCACTAGTAACACATGTAACGGTGCTAGTAACACATGTAACGGTGTCAGTAACACATTTAACGGTGCTAGTAACATATTTAACGGTGCTAGTAACACATGTAACGGCACTAGTAACACATGCAACGGCACTAGTAACACATGTAAAGGTGCTAGTAACACATGTAACGGTGTCAGTAACACATTTAACGGTGCTAGTAACACATGTAACGGTGCTAGTAACACATGTAACGGTGTCAGTAACATATTTAACGGTGCTAGTAACACATGTAACGGTGCTAGTAACACATGTAACGCCGTTAGTAACACATGCAACGGCGCTAGTAACACATGTAACGGTGCTAGTAACACATGTAACGGCGTTAGTAACACATGTAACGGTTCTAGTAACACATGTAACGGTGATAGTATCACATGTGACGGTGCTAGTAACACGCTGCCTTAAATACCTGTATAATTGATTTTTGCGAGATAATTTCATGCAATGTACAAGCAAACATCGATAGAATCGCTATTATAGTGGAGCTACGTGTGTGTGGTACTGATGCATTGTATATGCATGTTTCCGTTCATATTCTGGCACCACAGGTTTTCTGTGAGAAAATTCCAGCAAAGAATGACGTGCAAACTTCCCAGTGTATGAACGTACCCTCAAAGGCGCGGATGGCCATCGTTATAGGTTTTCATTTATAAATAACTGTTTCCAAATTATCAAAATTTCCTCCCGAATATAGCAATAGTATAGTATAATGATAGTATGAATGCGATATTTCCACAAAACACACTTTGTGTGAACCGAGCGTTTGTTTATATAGCACGTATCCATATCTTTAACATTCAATTTGATCAGTGTTCGGGTATTTCATCCGAGTGTATGGACAAAGGGGAGTAATTCTAAAACACTCGTTGGTGTCGATTCAATGGCGACTGTGTTCTGACAAGAATCGAATATACATGCACGGAAATCAACCGATAGCGTGACAAAAGATATTCAGTATAACTTAAAAAATTGAAACCCAGCGTTGCCCAGGTTAAAGTGACGTGGAGCCCTCCGATGTGGACAATAGGTGGGAATAGAGAATACTGTTGCTCAATTAGTGTAATTCTCATAAATGTGATATTCATATACACGCACAGGATGCAATCGATACAATCCGGTTCCGCTTTTGATGTCAGGTTCGACTTTTAGTAACCTGGAATTTTGAAGCTGCCAGTCGGTTTTCTGTTACTCAGCCTGTTCTCCCGACAATGCGCACATTGTCTGATTATAATAGAACTTATTTTAGGTAGATACTTTGCTTAGAATCGGCTCATTCTGAGTTGATAATGTGCTGATTATTAAAGCGTTTTAGTCACATCGACCCATAATGAGGCGATTCTAAGCACATTATGTGCGGACAATGACACATATAAGACAACTCACGACTGTTCAGGTGTACGCTCTTTAACATGTGTTTTCACTGTGGCCCGCAATTATTATTATTATCCAATATCTGCTTATTTAAGAATCATATAGTCACATTATGTACCTATTTCGCATTATAGGTCGAGTATGTGCGTATTTCTCATTATAGGTCGAGTATGTGCGTATTTCTCATTATAGGTCGAGTATGTGCGTATTTCTCATTATACGTCGAGTATGTGCGTATTTCTTATCATAGGTCGAGTATGTGCGTATTTTGCAGTATAGGTCGAGTAAGTGCGTATTTCTCATTATAGGTCGAGTATATGCGTATATGCGCGAGGATATGTTGGGTTACTAGTTCATCCGCGCACGGTATATAATCGGATTACTAGATCACCCGCGCACGGTATATAATCGGATTACTAGACCACCCGCGCACGGTATATAATCGGATTACTAGATCACCCCGCACGATAAATAATCGACACAAACTCGGGTATGAAAAGCGAACTGTGCAGAAGCAGACAACTAAGGCGCTTTCCAAGATTCGTACGGATTTGTTAGCTTATAAATGTTCTGACGTTAAAGAACGCGTTCCGCTTGTTGTGACACATCACCCCGCAACTAAACTAATGAGACTCATTCTGGTTCAGCCCCAGCATATTCTGGACGGAGATGATCTACTTCCGAACATATTGAAGGAGATGCCGTTACTGGCGACTAGGCAACCACCTAACCTACGACAGATGCTTGTTTCTAGCCAATGTCGGTCGTCTAATCTTTCTATCGGAACCAAACCGTGTAACACTCCAAGATGTGGCGCATGCCAACTAGTATCTTCGGATACTATTCGTTCTAAGGACGGATATCCGATCATTCCGAAGGGTCTATTCACCTGTCGAAGCACAGGTGTGGTATACATCTTAACGTGCGCACGATGCCCGGATGTTCACTACATAGGAGAGACTGGACAGCCGTTATGTAGACGAATCACTGGCCACCGACAGAATATCAACAACCACGACGATTTGCCTGTTGCGAACCATTTCTGCCTTCCGCGCCATTCCGTTACGGACATTCGTGTCCAAGTGATACAGGGAGGACTATCGGACCTTAACAGTCACAGGATTACAGAGCAAAAGTACATTTCAATGTTTGACAGTTTCAATTCCGGTATCAATAGAGATGCTGGATTCATGTCCGCGTGGTTGTAGTCTTATTGTGATATCTTATTGCAACTAACATGCAGCTATATACCTTTCAATTGTACCTATACACTAGGTTCTAATTTATATCTACTAGAATTTGGTAACCATCAACGTGTTTACCTAGGATACAACGTCATCACGTCATCATCAACGCTTCGTGTAGTTTTAACGTTTCTTGTCTCATTTCTCGTTCTCATTGATAAAGTCTATGTTAGACGAAAGCTCGTGAGAAAAAAATATACAATAGGTCTTAAAGGTGTTACCATTTATTTCAACCCAACTATCAATCATACCTATATGGCTACACTACTTTACCTATATATATATATATATATATATATATATATATATATATATATATATATATATATATATAACCGTTTATATAGTACTTGAGAGTTGTATATATGATCCAAAATAATGGAGACATGACTTATAAAACGATCATTTAATACATTTGTAATACAAATGTATTAAATGATCGTTTTATAAGTCATGTCTCCATTATTTTGGATACTATATATATATATATATATATATATATATATATGTGTGTTACAGTTAAAACGTATAATCAGTTATTATGTATATTAACTAAAATTTTCAGTTATTATGTATAATTCCTACTTTCATCAGCTATTATAGGTTTAATACCTGAAATGTTTAGTTATTATATATAATAACAGACATTGTAAGCAATTATTTAGATATGTTAACTGAAATTTGCATTCGAGGAGAAGAAGTTGAAAAAAATTGTACGATTCTATGTCATTATTATCTATGTCAAATTGAGGCAAATTTCTCCCTGTTAATATCAGATGAGTGCTATTTCTATCTGCGACTGTACATTTTTCGATGTGTAATAGTAAAATGGCTATCTATAGTTCTAGTTAGTATGTCTAATGTGCATAATAACTGAACATTTCACGCATTATAGTTAACAAAATACGTGAAGGAATACGTTATTATACATAATAACTGAAATGGTCAGTTATTATACATAATAACTGATTATACGTTTTAACTGTAACATATATATATACCCTGCATGGCAAATAAAACTGATGACTAATACTGCCCATTAGAAGCCTATTCTATGTAACTTGAAACTCGGGAAATGAGTTGATATCAAGTCTAATTTTAAACGTGCGGAATCTTTTTGTTTCCGCAGAGACAGTGAGGTGCGAACATAGTTATGGAAACTTTCTTCGAAGTTCAAAACATTTCCGAAAGATCCTGGTGCATATTTATAAACCATGTCCGCCCAAACAGTCGAGCGCATGGTTCAATTGAGGAACAATTACACTGAAAAATGTGAATGTGGAAACATGGATTATTCAAATGCCTTATTTATTAACTGGAAAAAAACAATCTTTCTCATTCTCAACGCAATAGACATTTTGATGATATGTTCCCGAAGACTGTAGATCAGTCGCTAAGGGCATTTACACACTTTTAATCAAAGACTAACGTGTCTGTTACTGAATTGTGTCGGTATTTGTAATTGACTTCGATTGTTTTTGCCGCTGAAGTGCAATGGCATACACAAATCATTATAGTCAAACTAGTAATTTAACCCATTGGTATATAATATATAGCATCATCGGCAACCAATCGTCTTCACACCCTTCATATCAGCGATGTCTATATTGTTCTATAAATATGACAAACAACTCGTACGGTAATACTAAGACAATCATTAGTGTAATATCAACTGGAGATAACAGAGATATTATGTCCGTACACACAAATATTTCAGCGATGGATGAACTGAAATGTGATATCCCGATTTTTTATCGATCTTTCAAACGAGGGGCCAGCACCCGTGATTCAAACTGTTGTTGGCAAGATACCACAAAACATGCCAAACGTGTGATGGGCGCAAGTATAGGCAGCTCCAGTGAGTG
Source organism: Siphonodentalium dalli (assembly GCA_032622095.1). Taxonomy (NCBI): domain Eukaryota; kingdom Metazoa; phylum Mollusca; class Scaphopoda; order Gadilida; family Siphonodentaliidae; genus Siphonodentalium; species Siphonodentalium dalli. Next base: position 202,201,562 of record CP136069.1, read on the forward strand.
TATTCTAGTTTGTGTCTGTTTTCTGGGACCCACTCCGTGAAGACAACTGTTGTGAATATGTGATGTAGGTGTTTCATATATTGTGGGGTGAATAGTTTAACAGATAACTACCATTGGTATTGGACTACAACAATTATGTATAAGCTGAATGTGTACACATGTCCGCTTGTGTCAAATCTTTATTATCTTTATTAAATAATATAGACAAGTGACTTCCATTCCATGGGGTTTGTTATATGTTGATTGACCTGTCTTTAAGTGTCTTACTGTCACTTCTTGTGTCATGTTCGCCATTACACAGCTATATAAAAAGTAAATGCAACGTATCCCAAACCCTCCATGAGACTGGGAGTGACTTGCCGATGTCGTGATTTTCCTAAACCAAAATCACCAGTTATAACGTATGTTTAAGGAGATTAACATTGTTATATACTATCTAGTGAATTTTGCTGTTTTTTTGTCATGGGACACCGAAATACACACTGGTAAACAATGTCAGTTACTATTTGATTCGATTCGAGATTCGATTCGATGTCGATATCAGGAAGGAAATTCGATATCGAAATTATATTCGATGCAAAATCCCCGATTCGCAGATCCCTAGAACAAGACTTGTTAATTTATATTGAACACAGACAGACAGACATGCAAACATTCGCAAATACATGTGTAGATATAGTGTTGCCGACATACAAGCATGTTCGTAATATGGGACTGAAGAATATTTAAGATACACTTGAGAGTTGTGATAATGTAATTGCTCGAGGTTTCGGCCACTCTGATTAAATTAAGATAAGATAAGATAAGATAATTTTTATTTTAAAGTCGGAGGTAAAACATTATACAAACACAAGCTCTGAAGAGCTTTTGACCGAATGTAAAACAAATAGATATGTCAATTAAACACATACACATTATCATATAAATTGTATATCAGTTAAAATATGTTATGCTAGTTAACATATACTTAAATTTGACACCTCCAGCAAAAAAGAGAACAGGAAATTAAGATTTGTTTGAATTTCATGTTTTTGAGGTTTTGGAATGCTTTCAACGGTTAGCTAAAAATGTTAATCTCATGTAATAATAATATAGATAAACTATTATTCTTTATTTGATCATGCATTTATAGTTAAAATGGTTACAATGGCCTGGTTTGTGGTGTCTGTGGGCTCTGGAATGCTTTCGCTGACTTATTATTGCAACAGATCTTAATATACATATGCCTCAAGCATAATTATGGAAATAATATGTACAGTTCTGTTATCGGTGCATACATACAAGGTCATAAAGGCCCTCACAGTGTGAAAAGAAAGTTAATGTAACCTCGCTGATCAAATGATAAATAACGTTTTCGGATACTACCCTACCAATATATTTCACATAAATATAGGATCTCGAATGAGTCGCAATTATATACGAAGTATATTAACCGAGTGCACTAAATTCGATTCGTGCCGATCGTTAGTAAGGCTTGAATCAATTTTAGTGGACGATGTTAATTTAGTGGACGATGTTAATTTAGTGGACGAGGTTAAATTAGTGGATGAGGTTAAATTAGTGGACGAGGTTAATCAAATTCGTATATAATTGTGACGAACTTGAGATCATGTTATCAAATAATCACATTTTAGCAAGGAAAATCGACATCGAAACGGCTGGTGTTGAAACATAATAAATAGAGGATCTCATATGAGTTTCTATTTTATACGGAATTTATCAACCGAGTTCACTAAATTTGATTTGAGCCGAGGTGTACCAAATATAATTTAGTGGACGAGGTTGATAAATTACGAACGAGTTTGAGATACCTTTTATCACATCATCAAATAAACGCGAATCAACGCGAAGTATTCATCGAAAACAACAATCATAAACTTCAGCGATCGCAAGTCATTTAAATAATGGCGGGACGTCATCGCACGCGCTAAGATTACACATGTGTCTTACCAATAATTATGAAGCTGGTTTTGTGAGTTAATTATGTGATAATATTTATTTCCTTATCACAACCATAGAGGAAGTAAAGACACCTTCAAGAAAAATATAGTTAAATTTAAGGGTCTCTTTTTTATGTTGAAAAAATTGTTTGACCACCATTATCAACCAACATCGTATCTCACTGTCAACATTAAATAACCCAACACAAATCGAATATCATAATTATATTCAAATTAACATAATAACAAAGTTTAGACATTGACATCGGCATCATAGTGCTAAGCTCTTGCGACAACGCACGTGCCGATAATACACGTGTGTCTTAGTAAAAATATGAGGCCGGGTTCAGGGGCAAATTGTGTGATCATTTGTTAAAAACTTATCTGCTTCTCGAGGTGTCCAAATGATACTCACAAATAAAATGAATGGCATCTGCATTTTAGAGTTATTGTTCGTTGCTGATTACCTAAAAATGTCCTACTGGTCGCATTTAGCAACAATGGTTTCAACAAGCGGAATTTCGTAAATGGATGATTAATGATAATGAAAATATTAACAAATTCCTTCTATGTTCCGGTATTGTTATTGGTTAAAATATAGCATAACAAATTATTAAGATTGTTCAGCTGTCCCATCGGTCATTGCGAACGCATTCCGTATCTTTAAGCTCACTGTAAATAACAAGCCTGTAGGTGACATGGACTGCGCTATATGCCATATGACAAGTGTGTTAATGTCGTAAATCCACACATAATTTGGTCAGATTTACAACACCCCATTAACAAGACGATTGACGAGAAAACTTATTACAAACATAACACCAATTCATGTGTTAACACGAACACATACGTCACATAAAATCAAAATACATTAACCCAATACACACACAAGACAGTGGTAAAAGCTACAGATGATAACAATATTTCACAAGGTTACAAAGGCGGACATAAATACATATGTGCGCACACACAAGCATAATACACATAACATACATGTGTACTCTTTCCGGTTCATTGTCCCGGGTAAAATAGTAATACCTGCTACACAATTGTATTTGTGCTCTTTTAATATATCTGATAAGATGATATGGTTTCACAACTGATAACTTAATGTAATAATAGCTTTAAATCGAGTAAAGGTGTCCACAAGTGGAAACGAGAGAGTATGAAAAAACAATATGATTATGGCAAAGTTTTGACACAACCCGAACTCAACTAGTGTAGTTATAATTGAATATTATAGTTGACTTTAACCCTTTCAGTGCCAAGTCCGATTTTTGTATCAACCCCATATACCCTGTGCCAATGAATTCTCTTATATCTGCGAGTCGACCATAGGTCGTCTCGCATATATAAGATAATGCATTGGCCTAACAATTTTTAATCATTTGTTATTATGTTTTACAATTTTTTACAATTTTAATATTTTTTTCTTATATTCTTTAACTCTTTCAGTGCCGGACTTATTTTATAGGTTTAGTGCTAGGGAATCTTAAGTTTTTCATGGGCATCAAAATTATTACTATGAATATTTGGAGATAGTTTTGAGTTATAACTTGCCCCTAAGGTTTTATCCAGTTTGTTTTTAAATTCGCTATAGCATGCTTAAGCATACCCAAAACAAATTCAACCCCAAAAAAAGTAAATCTAAAAAAAAATTAAAAAAATTCATTTGTTTAGGGCCGATGAGATCGGCCCGTGGCACTGAAAGAGTTAACCCAATTTCTCTAGTGTTGGTGCATCACGTGTGATTTCGCATACCAGTGTACAGCCAAATTGCAGATTTGAATTGAGTCCTTTGTCTTGTGTCGTCGTGGTAACCATTCGCTCGCGTGGATCGTAACTTTTTATTTCGGCACAAAATATAAATGTGATACCGAATTAGTAGTTATAAGTTATACCGAATTAATGATTTTGAATATTTTGTTGCGAATTTACAAAAAGGTAATATTCACACCACCTAATGTAGCTAAATATAACCGTACTAAATATAACCTTACTAAATATAACTATAACCATTCTAAACATAACCATACTAAACATAACCATACTAGATATAACCATACTCAATATAACCATACTAGATATAACCATACTCAATATAGCCATACTATAAATATAGCCATACTATAAATATAGCCATACTAAATATAGCCATACTGTAAATATAACCATACTATAAATATAACATACTAAATATAACCATACTCTAAATATAACCATAATCTAAATATAACATACTAAATATAAGCATACTCTAAATATAACCATACTATAAATATAACCATACTATAAATATAACCATATTATAAATATAACCATACTATAAATATCACCATACTATAAAAATATAACATACTAAATATAACCATACTCTAAATATAACCATAATCTAAATATAACATACTAAATATAACCATACTCTAAATATAACCATAATCTAAATATAACATACTAAATATAACCATACTCTAAATATAACCATACTCTAAATATAACCATACATAAATATAACAATACTATAAATATACCCATACTAGTTGAATTCATGATCATGCATTGAATTTATAGTCTGGCTAACGCCCGTAGAGAACATATTCCACCATTACAAAACCTTGACACTTTTTGAAGTTTTGATAGGGAACCTAATGAAGCTGAACAATAACGCGGGATTATATTTCTTAGTTATTTTTTGCTCCTTAATAATGTACTTCATTCAAGGTGAAGGTCATAGCTCGAAATGTCACTATCTTATTGACTTTGTAAGTGAATTTGCTATGCGTCGCTTACAATTGTGCAATTTATCCTTGGTAAATAATTCAATCTTTCTTGCGACATCGGCTCAGAAAAGTCAAACAAAAGCAAGCAATTTAGAGTTGGGACCTTCACCTACACTAAAGTATATTATTAAGGACCAGACAGAAACTAAGAAATAAATTCCCCCCTTTGTTTTCGACTTTATAAGGTTCCCTCTCAAAACTTCAATAAGTTCTATGATCTCTACTGGTGTTAGCCAGAATATAGGTTCATGGCATGGTCTTATGGAGTTTGATCTCTACTGGTGTTAGCCAGAGTAGAGATTTATGGCATGATCTAGTACCATACCAAATCGTATCGTTTCTCACAATGAGGTCTCAACATAAGCTACATCCGGTTAGCACTAAACGGATATCCAGAGCAATAATACAAAGGTATCAAATCATTATCACCAAGAAGAGCGGAAACAAGAGAGTCAATGTCTGTTCAGACGCTCACCTGACTGTATGCAACGACGATGACTGTGACTCCGGACCACAACAATCAATGCGTGTCAGCATTACTTTAAAATAAATATATCTCAACAGGGATGTTGTTAGAAGGTCTCCGTATATTGGTGGTGAATGCCCATCTTCAATTATCCAGCAAAACAGTTGAGTGCCTATGTTGCTAATCCTTCATGTGAGAGCATTGTGAATATGTTGAGTTACGATATCCTGTCATACAATTAGAGGTAAAATACATTATGAGGTAAGCATGAGTTAAGTGTGCCTGGCATTTGCAGAATGGGGTCCACAGAGGGTGAATGTAGTACCGCTATCGCGCATAGCGGGTTATCATCACTAAACTCACCATCTGGGGACCTTACTCTGCTTAGGCTTCATCTTCTATGGAAAGTTTGTTATTATTAAACTTCTATAGAAACATCTTCACATAGATTCTATTTCTTTTTTAATTTAGTTTCACTATATCCCCAAATTGGCAAACGACACATTGAATAATCAAGGTTCCCAATGGGTGCACATAACAATATTCATTATTTGGCTACTTCAAACCGAGTCTATGTCTCCCATAGCAGATGAGGCCTTAGCATAATGAGGTCCCCAGAGGGTGAATTTGGTGATGCTACACCGCTATGCGGGAGAGAGTCACTAAATTCACCTTCTGTCGACCACATTCTGATAATGACAGACACATTAAACTAACGCAGGCTTGTTGTGAGGATCGACATATAACGGGAGGTAACGAGGAAACAACGTAACAGAGCATTAAATCATTACATAAGACATACAAAGGTCGTCACATTAATAGGACGTTCAATGTGTTTAATCTCAATAAAACCGTACATGTAGATATACATACACTATTTCAGATATATATGAATTGTAATTGAATGTGAAATTAATATTTACAAGCGATCAAGCGAAATACATGCAAGGAACACACACAAATTCTCGCCATTGACACCGGCAATTGTTATCATGTATACGATACTCTCTATACGATGCGGCGGAATCCGTTTAATATGCCATGCTTAACACATCGCTAAAACATGTATTCCAAGACATGTGAAACATCTGGTCTTATACACACATATATATATAGTTCACTTATATTGTAGTATTTTAACAGACCTGTCTTTAAAGACACGGTTGGCCTTGACGGTGGGTATCCTGTGAAAATATCTCCACCCGTCAAAAACCGCCACAAACAGAAAGAATATCTAAAATGACCAGAGCTCGATTTTGCTCACTATTCATTTGGTTTTCTAAAAATCGGTTCACACTCTGACGAGACTTTACCGAATTAATATAGGTTTATCACTTGATAAAACTATATCAAATTAGTCGAAACGTCGCCATTAACACTACATCAAATCTGACCCTCAATGATGTATGTGTGAATATCACGAATGGTAACTCTGATATGCGATGTCAGGTGCAACGCTGGAACGGACTGGTGTATAGATGGTAAGAGGTAGGTTTTTCTCACCTTCTATATAAACAAAAGGGTTGTTTATCCCGAAAGTTCCTTATACCGAAATTGTTCTATTCTGAAGGTTCTTTACTTCCTAAAGACATTAAAGGCCCACTTAATTTTTCGAATGCCAATATCACATTATACACAATATATTCCAGAGTATATACCATTTGGAAAAGGAACCAATATATATATATATATATATATATATATATATATATATATATATATTCCACAGCACACGGAACACCTGTGACCTAGGAGTGATAGTGAATCTCAGATTCATACCACGACTTTCCCCGTTATTTAACCAAGAATGCATCGTAATTCATAACTAAGAATAATAGCCTAGCAGTACATACCAGATGGAAATTAAGCATAGGACACACGCCGGTACCTTGACAAAAACTATATGTTCACATATTATTCGACCGGATGAGTTGATAATACCACGTTTTGGAGCTTCCTTTTTCAAATCGTATATAATATGGCATATGATGCATATAATGTGATCTGATTCTAAAATTAAGTGTGTCTTTACATGTTGCCGCTGCTAGACGCAAGTTCGTCTGCTGGTGGAAATATACCATCAGGGAGCAGACAACATGATTGCCATGACGACGATTGTGGGTACGAACGCGAGGAAGGAGAACACCCAGAAGAAGATTATATTTATGGACACAGCAACCCGGGGCCACGTGACTGAATCACCTGATTTATCAACTGGCGTGACATCATTTCCTTTTGTGTAGAGTCTATTAATTCTTTCTGGAACGGCGCCTTCCTTGTTGTGGACGTAGGAAACGATTGATGTCATGACTACGTTAGCAATGCTTGCGACCGTTATGTAAGCGAGGTAGGCGACGAAGATACTGACGGTGATGGCCGTGCGAGGACAATGGGACGCAGTGTATGTGACGTAGACGACAGTTGCTAGGAAGTTTGACACGCAGAATGACACCTAAAATAAAGTCAAGGAACAGTTATTGCAATACTTCACTTATTAAGTTGCTGAATTCGAATTATAACAGTTATGTTGAGAAGAAATGTATGTGGTAGGATCTAGTTACTACAGGCATGTATTATATGATTTCCTTTATCCCTTTACCCAACAGAAGGGCCCTGTGCCAATGCATTCTCTTATATATGCGAGTCGACCATAGGTCGCCTCGCATATATAAGAGAATCCATTGGCTTAACACATTAAAAATTAAAAAATTGTTAAAGAATGTAAGAAAAAATGGTAAAAAGTGTTAAAAAAAGTTTTTTTTAGGCCAATGCATTCTCTTATATATGCGAGGCGACCTATGGTCGACTCGCATATATAAGAGAATGCATTGGCACAGGGCATAACTGTAACTATCACAATGTGGTCAAGGAGCCGGTTCCAATGATATCCATATTTGTATGGTTCTATTGAGACAGACCGAAGATATTTTAGGCTGTTGAAGCTTTATTTGGCCGGTTTTGGCCGATTTGTTGGGTAAAGGGTTAAACTAGCGGGCAATTGCCGAAACGTAGATCTTCGCATGTAAAAACTCTTAGAAGCCACAGTGAAATACGATTTCGTTATTTAACTGTATATGTCGCTATATTGCACTGTAGCATGCCGGACTTTACGCGAACGAAATGTTTGACGACACATTGTATAACCTCGCTATGTAAATTGTCGGCGAACTTTTCGGTTATAGACCAACACCTCATTCGAAACAAAGGTTATTTCTTATAATTTAATCCGTCATTTCAAAGGAGAACCACCATAAGTAGAAGGCAGAAGTAAAACACGCGAAAAACTTTCCGAAGAAAATCACACGCGAGTAAAATTGAAACAGACACTCTTGACATCAAATTATCGATCTATCAAGTGTCTGGAAATTCGGCGTTTTTGATTGGCTAGCCGCAACTGATCACGCACCATGCAGCCGTGACTCATGTACATGTGATTTATATATTCGACTGTTATGACACTGAGACTTGTAACTTTCGATCTCCGTGTTTCATTTCTTTGCATGAGTCTTATCTGGGTAAATGTGCCCTTATGGTTAGTAGAAAGTATTCTTTCTGAATATTGTTCAAATTGTTGTAATATTAACCCTTTAACCAACAGAAGGGCCCTGTGCCAATGCATTCTCTTATATATGCGAGTCGACCATAGGTCGCCTCGCATATATAAGAGAATGCATTGGCTTAACACATTACAAATTATAAAATTGTTAAAGAATGTAAGAAAAAATGGTAAAAAGTGTTAAAAAAAGATTTTTTTTAGGCCAATGCATTCTCTTATATATGCGAGGCGACCTATGGTCGACTCGCATATATAAGAGAATGCATTGGCACAGGGCATAACTGTAACTATCACAATGTGGTCAAGGAGCCGGTTCCAATGATATCCATATTTGTATGGTTCTATTGAGACAGACCGAAGATATTTTAGGCTGTTGAAGCTTTATTTGGCCGGTTTTGGCCGTTTTGTTGGGTAAAGGGTTAAAAGGCAAAAATGTCAACTTTGAGCATTAATAAGATGCATATAATAAAAAGAATACCTTTTGTTTGTTACCTGAAACATAATGCAGGTTAACTGTATTAGTTGATGTGGCATCATTATCTCGTGTAGTTAATATGTACTTATATCTAATAAATCAGATCTGTCCTCGTGTAGTTAAGATGTATTTATATCAAATAAATCAGATCTTACCTCGTGTAGTTAATATGTATTTATATCAAATAAATCAGATCTTACCTCATGTATTTAAGATGTATTTATATCAAATAAATCAGATCTTACCTCGTGTAGTTAATATGTATTTTTATCTTACAATTTAGCTATAATTCCTCAAATACACGCGAAAACGCCCAGGCGGTTTCCGATCTTGTATCCTGGATAGCAACAAGGATATCGTAGATGGCAACAACGAGTGCACGTGCGTTTTGACAACTGGCTTGTTTTCAAAACAAAGCGTCTAAATAACAAATTTAAAAGCCGTAAAATAACATCAGCGTGCGCTACAGACGTAACATAATAAATACTTGTGTTAAAAAGTGGAAAAATGTGGAGAGAGGACATGACAGGACCGAAAAAACTAAAAACAACGCACCGCAAAATGTTTGGAAATGAAAAAAAACCACATTGTTTACAGCGCGTACGAATACGGACTATTTTGACAATTTCTATTATAAGCAAAGTAGGGAATTCCCCGTAATTCAGTACGGTCTTGATCAGAAACTGCTGACGCAATTTTTATTCGATAAAATACAGAAGGGAAATTGAAATAAAATTATTTTTTGTTAAGGATACAAGAGAGATTACTTACGAAAAGTCCGTAATTTCATTGCATTTCTCATGAATTAATTTTAATGGTTGATTTAGATGCTTTTAAAGCGTCGTCTGCATTTGCAATTTCTGCAGAGTACACAGCGTAAATCTAGCGATTCTTGTGAATATACGTAAAATAAATTTAAAACAATATGGAATTTAACGAGGTATCATACGATGATCTGATGCAGCTATTTCGAGAAGATGACGATTTGCATGATGTTGTGAGCAGAATCGACAATGAAAACACTCAAAACAGTTCTAAAACTAGTGAAAATGTTTTTGTTGAAACTCAGTGTACTACCGGTAGTACTACTTCTCAAATGTTGCCTGTGGATGCCACGATCTCAGCCAGTGTTTCCGATTATGGGTCCTCAGTTCCACTATGGGGATGGAGAAGGAAGAACAGTGAAACTAACAACATTATCACTACAACTGCAAGTACTTCAACTGCTATAAATACCACTGCTGACAGTGCTGTTACATCACCACAGACAGAAGTAAGTGCTCAGCAGAGATCAGCAATGGCAACATCCAAAGCACCAACATTTGTTAATGTTCAGGACTCTGACAAAGATGACTTTGTAACTAGTATGCAGAATGCAAACACGGTGAAGAAAACCCAAGTTGTAATAAGGGCATTTACAAGATTTCTGTCACAGAAGAATGAATTTCGGGCTATTGAGACGATTGATCCAATACACATGGACAATTACATAGGGTCCTTCATACTGTCAGTCAGGAAAGCAGATGGATCTGATTATGAGCCGGACTCATTGACATCCTACCACCGCGGTATCGATAGATATTTGAGGGAGAAGAAGTATCCATATCTAATATGCATGGACCGAGAATTCGAAAGTTCTAGGACAGTATTAGCAAGTAAGAGGAAGCAGTTAAAAGAATCTGGAAAAGGTAATCGGCCAAATGCAGCTGAACCAATAACAGAAAGTGAGGAAGTGATTCTCAGGGAAAAATGTGTGTTAAGCGTTGACTGCCCATACGGATTGATGAATCTAATGTGGTATAACAATGTGAAATTGTTCGGCATGCGCACTGGAAAGGAACAGCATAGTTTAAGATGGAATGACATTGTGCTTGAAAGGGACGCAACTGGAATTGAATATATAAAACATAATGAAAGGTCAACAAAAACCCGAACAGGAGAAAGTTCCAATACTCACCATCGTGCATTCATTCCGAAAGCATTTGCAATTCCTGGAGTTCAAGCTACAAAATGTCCAGTTGCAGCCTACAAGATTTTTGCATCAAAGCGTCCATTGAATACTTTGCAGGATGATTCACCATTCTACATTCAAGTGAATCATAATCGGAAACCACAATTGTTTATCACCACCCTGTGTGTTTCTGAGATCCGTATTCAAGTCTCGCTGCCTTCTCTGGGCTGTCTATCGACTCGTCCTACGGACTCGTCGATAGACTGCCCAGAGAAGGCAGCTCGACTTGAATACGGATCTCAGAAACACACATGGTGGTGATAACCTATATATATCAAATAAATCAGATCTTACCTCGTGTATTTAATATGTATTTATATCAAATAAATCAGATCTTATCTCGCGTATTCAATATGTATTTAGATAACATAAATCAGATCTTACCTCGTGTATTTAGTATGTATTTAGATCAACTAAATCAGATCTTACCTCGTGTATTTAATATGTATTTATATCAAATACATCAGATCTTACCTCGTGTAGTTAATTATATTTATATCAAATAAATCAGATCTGACCTCGTGTATTTAATATGTATTTATATCAAATAAATCAGATCTTACCTCGTGTATTTAATATGTATTTATATAAAATAAATCAGATCTTACCTCGTGTATTTATTATTTAGTTATATCAACTAAATCAGATCTTATCTCGCGCATTTAATATGTATTTATATCAACTAAATCAGATCTTACCTCGTGTATTTAATATGTATTTATATCAAATAAATCAGATCTGACCTCGTGTATTTAATATGCATTTATATAAAATAAATCAGACCTTACCTCGTGTATTTAATATGTATTTATATAAAATAAATCAGACCTTATCTCGTGTATTTAACATGTATTTATATCAAATAAATCAGATCGTAGCTCGTGTATTTAATATGTATTTATATCAAATAATTCAGATCTTACCTCGTGTATTTAATATGTATTTATATCATATAAATCAGATATTACCTCGTGTATTTAATATGTATTTATATCAAATAAATCAGATCTTATCTCGTGTATTTAATATGTATTTATATAAAATAAATCAGACCTTATAGCGCCCGCTCTCCCGCGGCGAAGCATCGGAAGCGAAGCGACCTAGGGTATACATATGCGAATATGAGATATACTAATCGACTTTTTCAGCCCACTATAAAAATAGATTAAATTACCTAAAGTAGAATAATTTATTTATAATTCAAAGGTCAGCGGAGTCCAAAAATTATTGTTGGCGACGGCCGCCATTTTGTATTGATTAATGCCACCTCGAAATGTGTAATTGGGCAAAATGCTCCAGGGCAAAAATAAAAAACTTTGATCTAGCAACTGTTAGCTATACTTCATCATATGTAGGAACATCATACTCCTAAAGCCAAATATATTTTCAAAAAGTGAATGTAAATTGAACAAAAGCTCTGGTTAACGAAAAAGTTAAATTGCATGAAAAAGTTTTGTTTACATATTTCATAAAATTATTAAAAATATTTACCCCGAAAGAGGAATCTAGCGACCTTGCAGACCGTTTACATATTATCTTTAATTTTCTAACGGTATTTCCTCCTAAAAGATTGATGAAATATTCTCAAAGTTCAAGGCCGACAAACGGAAACTTTAAGTTCCGATTGAAAGATCGCAGAGTCATTTTAAGATTGCTTCTTGGGAAACCAGTAAAGGCGTCATGACATCAGGACGTACATCATGACGTCACTACCTACACCGGCGCGCAAAATACCAGACAGGACTGCGTCGATGGCCAGACAGCTGAGACTCGTATTACATGGCAGGCTAAATATCCACATTTACTTTATATATGTTATTATTTAAATACATTGTATATATCATTTTCTTGTGTCCCATTATAAGGGTGGATACACACATGCATGTAATATATGCATGTATTTTACATGGCCACACCAATAATTGACAACATTAATCACCTGCGCGCGAGCGGTTCATTGTTAACAGGCCAGACAAGTGAGTAGTCCAAAACATGTCTACTCTTACGGATGCGGAAATTAGTCAAGACAGTCTGTGTGATATCTGGCATTTTAGTAATGCACGAACACCAGAAGCCATACGTTTGGCATATACAGGCTTGATGTAGAACATTTTCAACCATGATGCTTGTTTGGGTGGGGTCTCGAAAGCTTCAAATCGCTAAGGGACTTAGTTGAATGTATCGGTACAATAATCTGGGCAAGAAGGTACAATATGATATGTTTTACTTAAATAGCTCAGAGTTAGCCACCCGCCTGGTAGCTTTCGGGTCATATATAGCCACTGCATGCGTCAGGGAAATTCTAATCCACCACTGCTATAAATAAGAGAGGACTGGTAATTATTTAAATAGAAAGTCTACCATATGGGTTGTCCCACGAACAATTATTTTAAGTGGCCTTGCGACTCGGTCCAAGATAATGGATTATCTACATTCCGACTTAATTGGAACTAGAACTCAGTGCGTTCAACACGTAGGCAATGATTGGGTTGTCAGTGGACACATATTACATCGTCTGTATGATCCATGTAAAACGCCAAAATACACGATAATTACAGAGATTACATGCATGTGTATGCACCCTTAGTGTTTATCATCAAATCCTTCTATACAGATAGCAATTCATCCGATAATCCCATGAAAAGTAACAAGCGGGCGCAAATTACGTGTACGTACATGATCATATTATCGTGTATTTAATATGTATTTATATATCATAAATCAGACCTTATATCGTGTATTTAATATGTATTTATATCAAATAAATCAGATCTTACTTCGTGTATTTAATATGTATTTATATCAAATAAATCAGATCTTACCTCGTGTAGTTAATATGTAATTATATCAAATAAATTAGATCTTACCTCGTGTATTTAATATGTATTTATATCAAATAAATCACATCTTACCTCGTGTATTTGATATGTATTTATATCAAATAAATCAGATCTTACTTTTTCTCCGGAGCAGGTCGGTATGACGAAGGAGACAGACCCCAGAGCCATTAACATGAGCGGCGGAAGAATCTCTGTTCCGATGTGCACTGTGCTGCGCCGTCGCAATGTAAGTGTAAAGGTGACCGTCGCCCATTCATTGATTCCGTCACCTGTAGTATAGTATAACATTCAAAATATATAACGCAATGAGACACGCATGAATTATGGTATGTTTATTGTTTTAAATTTGCGTGAAATAATCATTTGGTGTCTAAGTGTTCATGTTTGGATCGGAGTGGCATATCGAGATGTCCCTCAACTCAGATCAGACCAATGTCGGGACAGTGTAAACGTATAAGTGTCTGCCAAATATATACTCATTATGGTATAGTAATGAATAATTAGTCAGTGTTAAATAATCCATTTTGATATACCAATACATGTAGTAACTAGGGTCGTAATTGAAAAACCTGATATATAAAAGAATTTGTGCCTAATTGGGCTTTATAGATAGATTTGTGGTTCGCTCAGACCGGTTAAACCAATAAATTGTTCTATAATTATCTCTCAACAATTACTTAAACCACATGCAAAGAGAGAGGGCATCCCGTTAAAACGAGTAAGCTATAAATAAAACATATATAAATTTGAACCAAGTACGCCTCTTTAAAAACAGCTCGGTATACAGGTAGAAGTACATACAGGTACATACGTGTTTATAGTGAAGCAGTTTTAAAGTCACGCTCGGTATAAAATTATTTTTAAATGATATTTAATATACTCCAGCGACACATAGAGTTAACGATTTTAACGCAACATTTATAGTAGACAGTATCACCCTATACCACAGTATACCATAGACTTAATAGTTATAACACCAACAATTATCTCGACCGACACAGAACATTGACACAAACACCCTCTGAGAGTTCTCGCACATATTTGAATATTAAAATGATGGTTGTATGCCACGTTGTTTTAAGGACCAATGCTCGGTACTATATGTCCTGTATCGGTTCATCGTGAATTCAATGTATCATGATACAATTTCAAACAATACACGTATCGTATCGTATCGTGTCATTTGTACCGCGATGCAGGAAATCAAGTAATTTATGAGCAACAGCTGCAATGTCCTTGCTTGTTTACTATGTGTATTGCTTGTTTACTATGTGTATTGCTTGTTTACTATGTGTATTGTTTGGTTACTATGTGTATTGTTTGTTTACTATGTGTATTGCTTGTTTACTATGTGTATTGCTTGTTTACTATGTGTATTGCTTGTTTACTATGTGTATTGCTTGTTTACTATGTGTATTTGACTCATCTAACGAACAATTCAACTGCATTTCGGTTTAGCATTAACTCCAACTGCAGTTACAAACATGTTGGTCTGATAATTCAGGTCGCGTTCATTTGAGAACACTTATTCAGTGTATGTAGTGTTGATCATGCATCATGATTCGTATCGTAACCAAGTACCGGTATATCAGTACAGCCCTATGCTTGGTGTAGTCAAATTCGGATCGATAATTGTATGAACTGCTGGTAAGGTTGACTTAATGCCGGATTATCATGTGACGACTTTTGCCCAATCAGAAATAATGTTAGTTAATGGATGGATAATAATACTAAAAATCAGTGTGTCGCAGACGGTCCGATCAAAACAATAGCAGACTCCGTAAGTTGCGTAACTCGGCGATGTTAAGGCGACATGGCGCTCAAGTAATAGCAGTATCGTCAGAATCCGAATGTTGTAATAACGAGTCGAAACGTGATGTGACATGCGCTTAGCATGGCATATAGTCAGCAAACTGCAACTGATGATGGTCCTATCAAAACATTTTGGCATCTTTTTAACACATTGGTAGTAATTTTCAAAAATTTAGAAATTCTACCTTTGGCATTAAATAATCTTGTTTTTGTGGGGTACGTTCTAAAATTATTTTCAAAATTCTAATAAACCGCTCCAGGGTCCAGCTTCCGCCTGAAAATTCATGTCATCAGAACGAGGAGCAATCAATTTTGTCTGCGATAAATTGGGACCTTGGTCATCATCACATATAGCCTCGAATCTTCTTTAATATGCCTATAGCAGACAACTTCCCCTTTCTTTTGACATCCATACATTTGTGCACCACCTTCATTATGTGGGGAAATTATATGACGGATAGGTTGTAAGCCATTATTTCTTTCACTCTGCTTATGTTGACAAACGGAAAGGCCGTAAGTTACGTTAGCCAGTGCTCCATTCTGACTTGTTGTTGTCATTCCGGAGGGCTAGGTGTGATTTTCTTTGACCCGGGCAGATGTGTTACCTTGTCAGGCACCCACTTACCTGTATTGGTTAACATAAAAAACAATAGCAGACTCCGTAAGATGTTATGGCGACATGGCGCTCAAGTAATAGCAGCATCGTCAGATTGCGAATGTTGACACGTGCCGTTGCTTATTGTCATGGCCAAATTCGAAGACATACCCATACGATCCAATGGCAATTGATGAATATGATACATCCGTCATGTGTAATATTTGTAAGTTACTTGAAAGTTGTAGTCAACAAAATTGTAAGATTGTGACTGTAAACAGTCAACTGTAGCCTGTCAACATGACCGCTTTCGCTGGAATGCAGACAATGTCCATGCATAGCAATCGGCCTATTTTCAAAGATTAACATACTGTCAGGTTCACATATACACATCGAAAACCGACAGTGTTAGCAATATTCCATCATTATAAGAATCTACTTTGTCCTAAATTTGTATATAAGATGGTGTATGTACAACCAACCATCCGCCGTTGACTAGACTTAGTGGTAATGTTTGTTCCACGTGATGCCCGACACTGCTTGAACTTGGATAGTCACGGTAAGGTTAAGCTATATAGTGTATCGTGTCTATTTTTGCGCCGACAGATCATCAGGGGAAAAGCGCTTAATTGGGATAAGTCAACATTGTTTTATGTCTGTTTACATGTAGTACAGGTGTGTACGGAATACATCAGATTCCATTTGGTTGCCACGTGATGTAGAAGATTTTATTTGCAAATGTCATGCAATCTGTATATCCGGAATACATAGGATTCCATATGGGTGCCACGTCATGTGGAATATTAATCTTTGCCACGTCATGTGGAAGGTTGGATTTGCAAATTTCATGCAATCATTCTGTGTGTAACATCCGTGAAGGAATACATCGGATTCCAGTTTCAAAGGTCGCGCACGCAAAGTGCGAATTCCGATATTTCGATATGTAGTATTATAGCATGCACGTGGCGAGTTGGCACTCAATCACGCTGAGAGGCGGTGTCCAATGGCTTTGAAGTAACCAGTATAGTTCAGCCAAATTAAGCTGGGTTGGTCACGTGACGATTGATACCACATTTGTGGTGTTAAATTGACACACCTCATATTGGTATAAGAAATTAATCACTTTGTTAGTGACGTATTTTGACTTTCCGTGTATCTTTGTGTGAGATATTTCTGACTGTTGCGTCAAAAATTAATTGATCAATATTAATTGGCGCATTTGTTTTCGATCTGGCAACCGTCAAAGTTTTTAGATTTCAAAGTTTGGCGAAGTTTAAATAATGTCAAAATATTTATTTAGGTATTATTTCACGTCTTCAGGTTATCGAAGTCATGTTATTTGTGTATGTATTATTTTTGGTTTATGCCTGTTTACGAACAATATTGTGATTAGACACTTCGATAATTCTTAAAAACCAGATTACAACGTACCTAATTAGGAACACGCTATAAATGTGAGACTAGGCCGAGGACGGCTCTAATATATAAAATGTAACTGGGCTGTTATGTTATTTTTCCCACGTTCTTATACATTGTAAAACAAAGAATCCGATGAGGTGGCGATGCTGCCATCTTTTCTCTATCAATGTGAACTGCTATCGGCACCACGTGATCGTCACATCCAATCAGCATCGGTGCAGACAGTTGGTACTATGGGTTACCAAATATAATATTTCTGGAACCAAATGGACAGGTACTACGAGGGTATTTGATACTAATGGAACCTAAATCGATCGCTATTATTAACAGTGTAAATGTATTGTCCCCTTTTGTTTGTTAATACCAAAATAGAATAATAATGTACAGATCGACAATATGGCAGTCATTGCTGCAAACAACGTTATTTAGGCAATACGAATTGTGGTGTGTCTATTCACACTCAACTGTCTGCGTTAACATTAATGGCTACAAGCCGTAGTTTCAACATGCGGAACTTTGTCATTGATGGATTATTAATGGATTATTGATGGATTATTGATAATGACAGTAAGAACACTTTATTTTGTTCATACATTGATGGATTATTGATAATGACAGTAATAACAGTTTATTTTGTTCATGATTTTCTTGGTAATAATGGTTTAACAAACTTCAAAATTATTTATCCGTTACAACCACCGTTAATGCCATGCCTTGGTGTATTTGAAGCACATCCGTAGATTACAACATATTCTCGTGCAAATAGGTTCATATCGGACGTATCTGATTCACAAATAGGTTCATATCGGACGTATCTGATTCTCAAATAGCTTCACATTGTACCAAAATGTTCACATAGCTTCATATCGGACGTATCTGATTCTCAAATAAGCCATTAGTTGACTTGTACCCGAAATTCCGCTGAATGGTGCGGGCACAATGGGAACACACCATACAGAGCGTACATCTGGTAAGTCGTGAGTTCTTTTATTACTATCATTCTCCAGTCTGTTCTCGTGACCATTTAAGTAATGGATGTTGATTTTGTTGCATTCCATAGAGTATGGATGCAAGTTGGTTTGACATTTTGTGTGGAACGCTTTCACACATAAAATGTCAGACCAAATTGCATCCATGCTCTATGGAACGCAACAAAATCAACATCCATTACTTATATTTACACTCAACCGAGTCAACTGCCAGATTAGAAGAGCATTAAGTGTCCATTTCCAACGTTGTTCTCGTGTCTTGTTGAAAGTTGCGTCTAAACTAAAATGGATGCAAGTTGGGTTCAGCGCGCGACGTTATGTGATGTAATTTCGAACAACGTCCTGTATGCATGTTCCACAACGCGAATGCATGTGTGATTGTAAATTTATAAGCACACTACGACCCTAATGGTATTGAAATAGCCTGCATAAACCTGTTTTATAACCAGCGTTTAGGCCCATATATATAATATTTAAGTTGTCAAATTATACCAATTTGAGAATATATCACGCAATTATAAAATAAGGCCATTATTATTTTTGCTTATTTTCACGAGAACAGGCTGGTATATTTACCTGGGTCTATAGTCGAATTGGTCTCAGTGAGGTCCCATATGCTGTTCGTCTCAAATCTTTCCAAAGTGACTGCTCCACCTTTGATGTTTACTTCCCCGCTCGTGTCGGAATCGGTCGAGAAGATCAGCTCACATTGTTGAACGTCGAATGGATAATATGTTACATCGAGCTGACATCTTGACGACAGCGCTGGATAATTCAAAATGAGCAAGCCTATTAACTTAAATAGAGTTGTTAAATAGAGACACGACATACGACATTCGCAGTAGGATAAATGTGAGCATTCAAACAGGATTATTAAACCGAAAATACTGAGAAGAACGTGGACAAGTAAATATACGTACATGGCACACCGCACCACTGTGTGCCACGCCCACAAAACAATCCCAATACCGACGACTCGAATTCAAATATTTTAATTCGAGTCGACAAAAGTGCGACGTTTCGTTTCAAATAAATGCGGGTAGACGCACTACCGACGAAGAATGCGTGTGGGCAACACGAATCTAATTGATGATGCGTCTGAGATCCGTGTTTGAAACAAAGGTCGCATCTCCGTCGATTCGAATTTATATCTGAGAAATGCCAACGAGCTGCATAATGATATGACAATGAGGGATTCCAACTGAAACAGCAAAACCCCAACGAGCGTGACGTAATTTAGTGGCATTTGAATTCGAGTCGACAAAAGTACGACGTTTGTTTCAAATTAAATGCGAGTAGACGCACTAAATACAATTTTATTCCGTTTTGATATAGCCGCTACTGTAGGCAAGTGGCGACGGCTAATTAATTTAAGAAAACATTATTTTTATATACTTTTGTTCAAAATTGTGAAATTAAATGGTCATCAGTTGGAAATTTCCAACATGTGTAAAGCTTGAGACCAGTCTAGATGCTATAGGATTTAGTAAGAACAGGTTTTGTACTTGTGGAATATGATCTCTACGGACGCAGCCAGATTAGAGATTCGTGGTACGGTATGTTATTGAATAACAAGGAACTAGGTATATCCCGGCTCAGTTCTGGGTAAACCCCAAACTCCAGGCAGAGTTATCTCCCATCGCTCCGATGAGATACCACTGCCATAATGACATTAATTGGTAAGGAATTCTTACGTGTTTTTAGTTCTTATGTTTTAGGATTAAAATTGTCTATGTCTGGCTCAGTTCATATTTTTCTTATCAATACCGAAAGAATTACCATTATTGCAAACTATAAACAAAATTTGGTGGTCAAAACAAGATAATAGGTGACTAAATAGTAGTAAATACAGTTCCGCGACGATATGTAAAAATAGATTTATCATCTGCAAAGTACACTCATTTTATAATAATAATAGGATAATATTCGAAGCAGAGGATATTCGGCAAAATAATCGACGAGGCGCTTGCAGAGTTGATTCTTGTCCGAATACCCGATGCTGAGAATATTATCAAATTAAAAACCCACACATCGAACTGTCATTAAAGCCAACAATGCAATTGGTCTGGCCTATGCAGCTCTATCTTGATTACCTGAGTATACTGTCTGGCCTATACAGCTCTATCTTGATTACCTGAGTATACTGTCTAGCCCATACAGCTCTATCTTGATTACATGAGTATACTGTCTGGCCTATACAGCTCTATCTTGATTACCTGAGTATACTGTCTGGCCTATAACACCGCTCTATCTTGATTACCTGAGTATACTGTCTGGCCTATACAGCTCTATCTTGATTACCTGAGTATACGCATATACAGCTCTATCTTGATTACCTGAGTATACTGTCTGGCCTATACAGCTCTATCTTGATTACCTGAGTATACTGTCTTGCCTATACAGCTCTATCTTGATTACCTGAGTACACGCCCACAGTTCTGCACGGAGAGTCATTGTTATAAACGGTGAAAAGCAACATTATTTAAATCGACTCGGAACTCGCCAGTTGAGGGTTGGTCCCTCAGAAGTTTGCAGATGTGCTATGGATTCGGCTAGTGTGGGCTATATATTTTATGTGTTTATTTTTTCTTTCGTGATTTAAAGATACCCCATCAAATTGGACATCAGATAAGTTAACATTACATAAGACATTTTTTCCATCGATCAGGCAAATGAAACATGAAAAATAATGGCAATCGATGATGGACGTAATACATATGCATCAACAATACTCCTCAGGAACATCCAAAATAATTGATCAGAATGAGCATAAATTGCTTATTTTCGAATAATATTTCCAATTTCCATCGTTAACCATTGGTAATGAAGAAAAAACGTTATTCATCAAATGTGATTTTGTTTCGAATATTCTCGCATCGATCAACAAGAAACCTGGTAAAACTGCCTCATTCAGAAGTAGTCAGCTGCGAATAAGACGCTTGCATAAATGGGTTTACCGATTCTTGGTTCCCAGTGTAGAATAAGTAAGAATAGAAGTGTTATAGTTTCTAATCAGATGGGGTTTCTTGAATTCTTTCATTTTCTGAAAGACACTTTCTAGCTTGTTTTCAAAGTATCATTCTTTATGGTTTATACACAGGGACGTCGTCCCCACCATTGCTGCGCACATAATGACCATTTAATTTATCACGCCCCTTCAGGCTAGATGTTTCAAACTGAATGGTATTCTAACATTTCCAGTGTTTGGACAATTATAACATGACTTGCGCCACCCTCCGTGGTTGGAAACGTCCAATCAGTGCCATGATATATTAATACCATGAACTTACAAAAAGTATCATCGTCAAAAGTTAACAATTTGTCAGTGCACAAATGTATAACCTGTGTTATTTTTCTTTGAAACAGCATAAAATCGCGTAAATAGTGACTATCGTTCACTATATATCTGAACCTTCACATTGCTAAATCCTAGCACCAAAAGAAGTCTAACTCCATGACAATTCAGGCCTCGATGTGTTTCTTGTTTTGAATTGTTTTAAAATCCGAACCTGATTGTAATCGGTAGTCCTAGAATATGTATATATAGGGCTAACTATATACACAGGTTAATTCAGGCCGCAATTGGTTTGTGTTTGTTTTATTTGTAATTGATTGACATTTTTCACTGGCCCATGATCAGTGGGGTGGGAAAATAATTAAACATTTTAATTTGACTGTCATCAAAATTATCAAGGACAGTTCCGGTCGAAAACTTTGACCGAATGTAGGAAAGTTGTCTAAACCAACAAATTAGCCGCTAATTACTAATTACCACCAACACTATACCACAGTGGAAATAGGCGAGCTTTTGCTTGCTTTCCTGTGCGCTCATTGGTGGCAATCGATGGCATGACTTATCAGACCGAGCTATTTCATGTGTAGATTTCTCCTCTACTGCTATACCTATCTCTCAACCTCCATGTCTATCTTTCGATGTCTTACTTATCTCTAGTTATCTTACTAGTATTTCATAAGCAACATGACAGTCATGTTGAGGGAGGAGGGTGGGACAGCAAGGGTTGATTATCATGTTTGTATGTATATAAAGGTATATTTTTAGTACATATTCCTAAGCTATGTGTATTCACTATCTTGTCCCTGTCAAGCTGCATTATTGTTTTATTTATCTATTTATCTATAATGTTGTATATGTATTCATACTATATGAATGTCACTCTGTATTGCTCATTTGTATATGTGCTTATGCTCACCTGTCTACTTGTTTTGCATCTATTAGTAATTTAAAAATTATCTATCTATCTATACCACAACGCCAGCGCGAGTCCAGTTTACGACGGTCGTGTTGTGCATCGTTTTATTCTATATTCTTGACTCGCGACGGGAGTAGCATAAAACTAATCCCTTGCATATTCTTAAAGAATGCCCACGGGTATTCGTAAAAGAATGCCCTTGGGCGTTAACAGAACACTAATCATGACTAACGTGACCCAAAAGTTTGAGCATTCTGCCAGGTAACAGTCGGTGTCAGGACAAAGCGATACAACGCCGGTGGGTTTTAACTGTAAATAACTTTTCATGCTACCCATGGAGTATGTCGCGACAGCCCACACACAACTTTACAAATGACATATATCCACCCCATGTGAACCGGCCATATACAGCGAGGTAGCAGTGGTACAATGTAAACGCGTTATTATTGGACCCCAATCACGCCGGTATAGCTATTAGACTATACCAGAATATATCAATAATAGGAGAACGGATATACTGGGTGAGCTATTCCTATATGGAATTCCATACCATTACCACAGATGAACAACTATATTTTTACAAACAGATAAGTCGTATTGGCTATACAATGAGATATTTATCAACATGTTCACTATCAGACGAATAAACCGAAACAACTGGTTGTTTCACATTCATGGTCCATCGATTATCCACTCATATTTCTCCTCAATATATACTGATCTAATTTATTAAGCTGTTTGTGGCCAGTGCCTCAAAATCAAAGGTCACAAAATCAAGGCCGATAAATTGGCAATAGTAACGTTCCCAGAAGACCAGAACTTCCAACAGACATTTGTAACACACCGATGTGCGCCCATGCCTGTGCCACATCGCTGGCAGCATTATTGCATCAGAAATTATTTCATCATACGATGCACGAACAACAGGCGTAATTGGTTAGTCGGACAGTCGTACCTAGCATGCTGACGAGATCATTCGATGCTGGTTCTCAGGAGAACACTCAGTCGAACAGTGCAGTGATATAAAGTTTATAGTTTGTTTTTGGTACACTGCACTGGTTATGATATATATCTGCACCTACATTCTAAGCGCAACAAGGTTATCAGATGTGACTATACTGTTGGTTCACCGCGCAATGGCATCACTCCTTGGTGTGGCATGAGCTTAGAAAGCATACAGTAGTTGCGCGTGTGAGATGTACAGTGTGTACGGACGTACTGATCACACCAAGCCCATGTTCATGTGTGATGCATCTGGCAAGTACTTTGCCCAACCAGGACAACACCAACAATCACCAAACGTTGCACTCCAATGAAAGGGAGTTCAAGTGCGGACAGAGCGAAAAACTTTTATAAGAACATTTCTGTTGATATACAATACAAACGTCCACCATTAATACATTAAGAAATGGAGCATAATTTTGCTGGGAGTTATTTTTACAATTATTATATCCAAATTAGGCACAACACCGTCATTTATATATATATTTTTCGTATGTGGATTGTTCATTGGTTTATCTCGCCGATAACGACTTATTCGCGTTGTTCCGTGGTTCTGGAAATGACACGACTTTCAACTCATGGACAAATTCGCTGACTAATATCGTTGACTCCATCGCAACATTCCTCTTGTTTGCAGGCAAAGCAATAACAGGAATTGAACGTACTATTCTTGGAATCTAATGACTTCGTGTGTATATCATTATTGCTCGATAGTCGAATTCAGTCTCTAAAAATGTATTGATGCAAGTTATTTATGGAACTAATGCTTAATCAAACGTAGTCAGTAGCAGCAGCTTAAACAATGTATGTCCACATGTACATGTATAACCAAGCTCCATTTGTAACTATTTGTGCGATTTAGCATCAGTCGACAATTACACTATACAGTATATATACTTTATAACCACTAACATGTGATATAGCTTTCACCTACATTATTAGCGTTGTATGGGCAAGGATGCCAAGCCCATACATGTACCTAATTACCCAGACTATCTACTCACGCGAAATTAATGTCATCCGTACCGTAGAGCGATTTGGAACATAATAGTACCTTATTCAGCATTAAGACAACACACACTCTAACCACATGCGTGTGATGTAGCATCAGTCCATCTTTTTGCGAAAACCCTGTGCCAATGAATTCTCTTATATATGCGAGTCGACCATAGATCGCCTCGCATATACAAGAGAATGCATTGGCCTAACAAATTTCATACTATTTTTTTTATAATTGTTAAAAAATGTAAGAAAAAAAGAAAAAAATATATAAAAACATAGGTAAAGAAAGTAAGAAATAATGATAAACATTGATAAAGAATGTAAGAAAAAATGATAAAGAATGAAAGAAAAAATTTAAAAAAAAAAGGATAAAATTGTTAAAGAATGTAAGAAAAAATAATAAACAAAATATTAAAATTATTAAATAATATAAAAAAAATGGATACAAAAAATTGTCGGCCAATGCATTCTCTTATATATGCGAGCCGACCAATCGTCGACTCGCATATATAAGACATTGCATTGGCATATGATATTTAATGGTGCACCAGCTCCGGTTGTGCTAAGATAAAATTTACTCTAACTACTTATGTGTGATATAGCATCAATCCACCGAAAATTATGACATTGAGCTTCAGTTTCTCTGCCTCACTACTTGAATTATATTTCATTCTCCAAATGTATTTACGCACAATGAACGCATGTGCGTGCTATTATTTATCTCTGCTTATTGTTGATTCTAGGTTTATATTTTTTTATTATTTTGTTATGTTGTGATTTGTTTTCTTTCTCTTATCTGCATTTGTTCTCTTAGTACTGTTTTTTTTTAATATGTGGGTTTTATTGTTGGGCGCTCTGTCTTTCTCTTTTATTTTGTATGTTCTATGTACATTATTGAATGTATATTATCAGGCGTTGCCCAGGTTAAAGTGATGTGAAACCCTCTGCATGCTGTGGATATTTGGTGGGAATAGAGAATACGTATACTCTTGCTCAAAGTGTTACATGTATTCTCATAAATTGTATATCCAAATGGCATCACAAAACATTATTCTATTCTTACACATGGAATATCAGTAGTGGCTCACCTTGTCAGTCGGAGTGATTGTCATTTTTTATCGCGATTAATCCGTCCCACCAATAAAGAAGTATTTATTTATTTACAACTGCATATACTTCGTACGTTACATCATGAAACATGAACACATTAAACACATTAGTTCGCAAAAATAAAAGACGACAATTGGGTTTTACAGAGATATGTTACAGAGTTGTATCAATCAATATAGTGGGTTAGACAAAGATTTTGGAGACACCTAATTATCATATCTTCATGAAGATACAGATGTTTTAAAGAAATTTCCATGTGCTCCTCTGTTCACGGTGCTGCATACTGGCTAATTATTCTCAGTTTAAAAGAAATGTTGCTCTCCATGTATTTCTGCTTCATGTGCCCAATTCGTATTAAATTTAGGGGCCCCATATCTCACACCCAGACGGCACCAAGTTGGCGTATTTAAACCACACCATTAGATTCCTCGTATCACGGAGAAGAATATGTATCAGTCTGGTGGAAATCGGCGCTAAACATATTGTTAATCAATGTTGGTGTCCCTCTCACGCTCTATGCACCCAGGGTCCGCGCTGGACCGAATTTTTTGCCAAATTATTTTAGCAATTGCCACTATCCCCGATAGTACCATCTCTGCAACCGTACGTCTTATGTTTCGACACTCGCGTTTGAACGACTTTTGATATCGACAGAAAAGCAGGTAGTTAATAATTAATTATACTCGCATATCTATTGTGGTTTATTGTGCCCGTCTCCCTTTCGGTGCACCCCTGACTCGAATGACGCCACTTTTGACAGCTTTAACCACACCATTATACACATCATACCATGGGGATGATTTTGTAGAAGTTTGGTGGCAATCGGTGACTAAACCAATTCTTATCAAATAGTGTAACCACCCCCACAATCACTCATCCAAACGACACCAATTTGGCGTCTTTAAATCAATAGAGAATGGAGAAGGATGTGTATCAATTTGATGGAAGTCGACGCTAAATTGTTTGATCAATGTTGGTGTGCCTCTCTTTTTCGGTGCATCCCTGACTAGAAAAGCGCCACTGTTGACATATATACATCACGCCATTAGATTCCTCATATCATGGGGATGATTATATATAAGTTTGGTGGCAATCGGCGTCAACATTTTGTTCTGCCCCTCCCCCTTTTCTGCCCCTGACAATAACGTCGTCACTTTAGAAACTTTTAAACCACACCATTATCTTTCTCTTAAAAAGATGTTAGACCCCTTCGGTGCCATCTAGGTGGTCCCCAATGAATTTCTATAGAACACAGACAGACATTCGCAAATATAGATATAGACGAAGCATGTAAATACCGTAGAGCTGTAAAATATAATTTCCTATGATGGAGGTCACTAAAACATATATTTCCTGACAAATGTTGTGATTGGACGACATTGGCATAATGAATTATGGTGGTAATATAGAACACGGACATTTTCTCCAGAAGTAGTATGCGTAGCTATTCGAGACGGTTTACACATAACTGGTCCTATCTTAAGCTACCTTCACACAATGGGGGCCTATGCTATAGAATACAATTTGTGTAATATCAGCGTTAATTTGTGATTTACTAATTTGGTAATACATATTTTGTGTTCTATAGTATTAGACTGTATTTCTATCAGTGTATTTCTTTCATTGTAGATTGAAACTAAATATATGCCCAAAAACTCTTTATATGCCAAATATATTGACATGTAATGACTTATATGATCTTTTTTGGCGAACTATCTATATACCGGGATTCACTTGACCGGAAAATCTTTGCATTTGGTGGAGAAAAGGGGGCCTGAAAGTTTCATCGTTGCATGTGTCCATAGTACTCGAACGCTACAGCTTTGTAACATGTCAAAAATCGCAATCCGGAATGATAAAGTACTGACTAAGAGGGTTCTATGGTACAGCAATAATACCATTTATGTAAAAAATCATTATTAGATTACAACTGCATAGGCTACATTATTGATTTTTCACTTCGTGTTCACGACTATTGTCCGTGAGGATAATGGTGATTGCGTTTAGCTGGGTACATGTTCTTTGTAATGCGGTCACCGAATCACAATTGTTAACCCATTGAGATGGTTTACGCTCAATGCAGTTGAAAGGAGATAGCCATGTCAGCGGCCTAGATTTTAATTATGAATGGAATTAAAGAGTTACAGTAAATTGTCGGGCTTGGACTCTTTGTGTGAAGGTACACGGATACGGTGAATTGGGGGTGGTGGCATTTCGTGTTGAAACAGTCACTGATAAGTTGCGTTACGAATCAGTAGACCTCAAATCTTTACCATGACATTATGCAACCTATTTGAACCACATGGCATTTGTGTGCTCAAGAAGTTTGCGTTCATCTTGTGGTCTAAACAATTTAATTTGACCAATATTGCCGCCCATAATATTCCATAAAAATCGGGGTCCCCTGATCCTTAAAGGCCCACTTAAAGATACGGACGGCGTTGGCGGTGGGTATGCTGTTAAAATATATACTAATCAGAAATATTGCATAAACAGTATGTTATTATCAAATTTGTTCCTTTGTTGTGTAAACAAAAGCAAAAAAACGTTACAGAACCAGACTTTTGTTTAGATCCGGCTATACGGTTAAAGCCACATGGCGGTTTGCGCTCCAAAATACACAAAACAATATTCGCTTTTGAAATTTTCCCGGTATCAAAATAGGTAAATAAATACCCAAACTAACTTTCTACGACCAATACATGTCCCATAAAGACGCATTCAAGTCATGAAAATTACAACAAAACGAAATGTTTGGGTCCCGAACAATTTTTTTCCAACCTGCCATTTTGGACGATGCAAAACTACCGACAACAGCCGAGGATTTCCGGGTGTATTCGTAAATAAGCTTCCTCAGCGTCTTATAATTTCCGGTACGCGATAAAGGTATTTCAATTTGATCGTATATGTGTCCCTGTGAGAAAATGGTCTCTGTTGACAAGAATTTAATGATAGGACGGTCATCCTGAATTTATCCGAGACGTGGCGGTGGTGCGATTGGGAGGAGGGGGTTAAGAAAGGAACATAATATTGTTTATACATGTATAATAATTAATTATGTTGAGATGCATTTGTATTTAAATTTCAATCCAACATCATTATCGTAGTAAATTGCATGATTTGCAGTATATGTTGAATATATTTCTTATAGAATATAGGAATGGGTCGCCAAGTATTAGATCATATCATGAATTTATACTCTGGCTACCGTAGAGATCATATTGAACCAGTTAACATTATTATATGGGAACGTTTTAATGTTCTGCACGATGGAGAACTTTATAGCATTGAAAAAAAAAAAACCCAGTGACTATATATATTTAGTTATTATTAGTTCCTTCATAATATATTTCACAACATAGCGGGTGTTATACTCCATATTTCATGCAACATCGAGTTGGGATCTTCGTGAACTACGTACACAATGGAATACACTATTTACTGAGGAACGATATTAACTAAGAATATATTAGCTGGACTGTTTTTTTTAAATGTTTATAAACTTCCTTATCTGAACATGAAAAATTTCACATTATTGAAATGGTGTAGAATTATCTCTACGGGCGTAGCTAGGGTAGCGATTCATGATATGATTTAGCTAAGTATATATGCATATATTTTTTCACAATTTACGTAGATCCGTTCATTGCATGTTTATATGCTGAAATCAACTGTAGACAAGATAGACAGGCGGGGGAGTGGTATACACGCACGTAGCATTGGAGCTGTGTTAATTATCTACATGGATTAACTGTTTTGAATATATTTTTTAACACACGGAAAAATTAGATATCATATGAAAGTAGAATATGTGAGCTTTGTGTTCCGCACTGCTGTATAATTTGAAAGTTGTGTCGTGGGAACGGCGTGTAAACAATGTAGACACATTTAGAGGAAAAATAATTTTAAACAAATTTAATCCTATTCTACTACTGAAACCGACGGTGAAGAAGCTTTTTTGGTGTTATTTTTCATGTCTATTTTCTAACTGTTCTAATATAAAATGGGTTAACAGGTGTGATATGGCCAAGTTGGTACAGACATTCTACATAATTATATGGTTTGCGATTAAGCATTGTTTGTTTATATTTTTTTTATTACTTAGGCCCGTTCCAAACGACGGATATTTGTCGACTCGAATCTAATACCAGACCCACAATTGTATTGAATGCGTCAAAAATGCGACGTTTGAAACAATTAGATCCGTGTCAGACGCACCACAGACGAATCTCCGTCCAATTCAGACGAATCTTCGTCGGTGATGCGTCTGAAATCCGTCTTGGTTTCAAACGACGGATTTTTGACGACTCGAATCTAATACAAGTGACGAGAAGAGCCGAAAGTTGCCGAAGTAACGAATGCGAATGATATGATAATGATATGATAATGGTATAATAATGAGGGGGTTCCCATTATCTGCGGAAATACCCACATCACGTCATTTGCCGCACGGTCTCTTTGTTATAAAGACAGATATATCTATAAGCATTGCTTAGGTAACATTGTGAAAATTGTAATTATTTTGGTAGTTTGATTTCTCAACGAATATGGCATGTCACTGACTCACATCTCATAATGGATATAGTGTCAATGATTTATAATAATTCATATATACGGTATGAGGGGTAGGGGTTGTAGCAACTGATTTATACTAATTCATATATACCGATATTCCTTATTGTAAGGAATAGGGGTGGTAGTCTCTGATCTTTAATAATTAATATATACCGGTATTACTTATTATAAGGGGCAGTGGTGGTGCCAGTGATTTATAATAATTCATATATACCGGCATTACTTATTATGAGGGGTATAGGACTGGTAACCTCTTATTTATAATATTTCATATATTCCCGTATTACTTATTACAAGGGGCAGAGTGGTAGTCTATGATTTATAATAACTTATATATACCGGTATTCCTTATTATAAGGGTAGGGGTGGTAGCCTCATATTTATAATAATTCATATAAACCGGTATTAAGTATTATGAGCGGTAGGGATGGTACCCTATGATTTATAATAATTCATAGATACCGGTATATATTCCTTATTATAAAGGATATAGGTGTTATAGCCTATGATTTATAATAATTAACATATTCCGGTATTCCTTATTATAAGGGGTAGGGGTGGTATTCTTTGATTTATAATAATGATTGTATATCTGTATTTATGTGCATGGTATACACATATATGTCAATTGGTTGCACGATACAACATTTATTTCTAGCGCCGAGCCGAGCCGATTTCGATGAAACTTGGTA
Source organism: Siphonodentalium dalli (assembly GCA_032622095.1). NCBI lineage: Eukaryota > Metazoa > Mollusca > Scaphopoda > Gadilida > Siphonodentaliidae > Siphonodentalium > Siphonodentalium dalli. The sequence goes on from CP136069.1 coordinate 202,233,037, forward strand.
TGTGGGGGTACATTCCGCCGTGGAGTGGCATAAACCAATTAATTTTCCCGTGCGACGTGACCTTGACCTTGAAATCGGGTCATTTCAAGGTCAAACGCCCGAATATCACGGTATTTCGATGAAACTTGGTATGTGTGTGTACTTTCGTATGGAGAGTCTCATAAGCATATTCATTTGCCCGTGCGACGTGACCTTGGCATTGACGAAATTTTATACATATGGTTACTTTTGTCCACTGAGTGTTTTGGACGGGTCAAATCGTGACCCCGACCTGACATTGACCTTCAAAATGATCAATTCAAGGTCAAATCGGGTAAAACCGGATGGATTTCGACGGGCACGTTTGTCAGGTACTTTTGTCCGGGCAGTGTTTTGGACTGGTCAAATCGTGATTCCACTTGACCTTGACCTTCAAAATGGACAATTCAAGGTCAAAGCACGGACGAAGTCGGGTCACCTTCTAGTATATAATAGAAATATTTGAAGGCCAAGGTCAGATGGGGTCACGATTTGACCCGTCCAAAACACTGCCCGAACAAAAGTACCCGACAAAAGTACCCGTCGAAATCCATCCGGTTTTACCCGATTTGACCTTTAATTGATCAGTTTGAAGGTCCCGTCCAAAACACTCAGTGGACAAAAGTAACCCTATGTCTCAAATTTCGAGGAAATCCCATCAAAATTCGCGATTTGACCGTGAATTGAACCGATTTCAAGGTCAATGTCTCGTCGCACGGGCATATGAATAGACTTATGAGACTTCCCATACGAAAGTATCCCTAGACACTAATTTTCATCGAAATCCCGTGATATTCTGGCGTTTGACCTTGAAATGACCCGATATCAAGGTCAAGGTCACGTCGCACGGGCGAACTACTAACGTTGTCCGGGCTATTCAAAAACTAAATTTCAAGTCGATAGCTCCACCCGTTTCCGAGATCTGGTCTGCGCATGCGCGAAGCTGGCGTCGCACGGGCTCGGCGACCCGATAAAATTCGTATCCGGGGCAAGATACATTCACATACCAAATTTCAAGTCGATAGCTCCATCCGTTCCGAGATCTGTTCTGATTTGCGGATACCTCGACCGGCGATGAGTTAACGCGACATCGGCCGGTTAAGAGTTAAACGCGAACACGTCACGATCTCTTGACGGCGTAATAGATTCACGGAATGTTTTTCGATGACCGAAGCATGGTCCTGCGTTCTTCCCGATAATTAAGGTAGAAAATTTAAACGGACACAGGCGTGTGATATATTGTTGGAAAGAGGAAGCGCCACAGATTCTAACCATGCAAATTATATGACTGGCAATTTATTATTCGCGCTATATCGATCGATTTGTGAGCACCGAACTGAAATATATTAGCGCAAAACGGCGTAAAAGCAGATTTGACCTCGGCGCGTAAAAATTGATCTCGGATCTGAAATCTGATGAGCTGATATTGACCGCCTGGTCAAACTACACACACGTACCAAGTTTCGTCCCGATCGCGCCACCATTTCCGAGATTTGGTCTGCGCATGCGCGAAGCTGGCGTCGCACGGGCTCGGCGATCCGATAGAATTCGTATCCGGAGCAAGATACATTCACATAGCAAATTTCAAGTCGATAGCTCCACCCGTTTCCGAGATATCGTCTGCGCATGCGCTGCACTGGCGTCGCACGGGCTCGCCAATACGACAACGACGACCGCCTGGTCAAACTACACACACGTACCAAGTTTCGTCCCGATTGGTCGAGAATCGTAGATTTGTATTAATGACAAATAGACAAACAGACAAACAGACAGCCAGAGGTCTTCAAAATATATATGAGATAGATATATATACATAATTTATACTGTATTTTAGTATATATATGTATAACATACCGGTATTTATCATATGACTCAATCATTATTTACTTTGGAAAGTATGTCATAAATCAATTTCATATGAACTACTAGTTCATATCACCTTCCGATAATTTGATTGGTTTGTTGACACAAAGTGTGTTCTGATTGGCTGAATGGCAGCCTGAGCCGAGCCGCATCTCTAACTAAATGCAGGTCAAATTCGTGCACGTCAATCAACGCGATGCCGAAATACTCGCAATTATAATCTTGAAATATATAGTTTTGGACATTGTTATACGATAAATAGAATATGTAATTCGTATTTATCTAATAAAGCATTGTTTGTTTATATTTTTTTTATTACTTAGGCCCGTTCCAAACGACGGATATTTGTCGACTCGAATCTAATACCAGACCCACAATTGTATTGAATGCGTCAAAAATGCGACGTTTGAAACAATTAGATCCGTGTCAGACGCACCACAGACGAATCTCCGTCCAATTCAGACGAATCTTCGTCGGTGATGCGTCTGAAATCCGTCTTGGTTTCAAACGACGGATTTTTGACGACTCGAATCTAATACAAGTGACGAGAAGAGCCGAAAGTTGCCGAAGTAACGAATGCGAATGATATGATAATGATATGATAATGGTATAATAATGAGGGGGTTCCCATTATCTGCGGAAATACCCACATCACGTCATTTGCCGCACGGTCTCTTTGTTATAAAGACAGATATATCTATAAGCATTGCTTAGGTAACATTGTGAAAATTGTAATTATTTTGGTAGTTTGATTTCTCAACGAATATGGCATGTCACTGACTCACATCTCATAATGGATATAGTGTCAATGATTTATAATAATTCATATATACGGTATGAGGGGTAGGGGTTGTAGCAACTGATTTATACTAATTCATATATACCGATATTCCTTATTGTAAGGAATAGGGGTGGTAGTCTCTGATCTTTACTAATTAATATATACCGGTATTACTTATTATAAGGGGCAGTGGTGGTGCCAGTGATTTATAATAATTCATATATACCGGCATTACTTATTATGAGGGGTATAGGACTGGTAACCTCTTATTTATAATATTTCATATATTCCCGTATTACTTATTACAAGGGGCAGAGTGGTAGTCTATGATTTATAATAACTTATATATACCGGTATTCCTTATTATAAGGGTAGGGGTGGTAGCCTCATATTTATAATAATTCATATAAACCGGTATTAAGTATTATGAGCGGTAGGGATGGTACCCTATGATTTATAATAATTCATAGATACCGGTATATATTCCTTATTATAAAGGATATAGGTGTTATAGCCTATGATTTATAATAATTAACATATTCCGGTATTCCTTATTATAAGGGGTAGGGGTGGTATTCTTTGATTTATAATAATGATTGTATATCTGTATTTATGTGCATGGTATACACATATATGTCAATTGGTTGCACGATACAACATTTATTTCTAGCGCCGAGCCGAGCCGATTTCGATGAAACTTGGTATGTGGGGGTACATTCCGCCGTGGAGTGGCATAAACCAATTAATTTTCCCGTGCGACGTGACCTTGACCTTGAAATCGGGTCATTTCAAGGTCAAACGCCCGAATATCACGGTATTTCGATGAAACTTGGTATGTGTGTGTACTTTCGTATGGAGAGTCTCATAAGCATATTCATTTGCCCGTGCGACGTGACCTTGGCATTGACGAAATTTTATACATATGGTTACTTTTGTCCACTGAGTGTTTTGGACGGGTCAAATCGTGACCCCGACCTGACATTGACCTTCAAAATGATCAATTCAAGGTCAAATCGGGTAAAACCGGATGGATTTCGACGGGCACGTTTGTCAGGTACTTTTGTCCGGGCAGTGTTTCCCATCTCTAACTAAATGCAGGTCAAATTCGTGCACGTCAATCAACGCGATGCCGAAATACTCGCAATTATAATCTTGAAATATATAGTTTTGGACATTGTTATACGATAAATAGAATATGTAATTCGTATTTATCTAATAAACATACGATATAATGTCACAAACTGAGAACAGAATAGCGCACTCTATCTTCGCGTGCATATTATTTCTGCTTGTTCACCAGGTGTAATTGGGCTTCCGGTGCAATGAAGTGATGTCACATTAACCTTTTGCTGCGATGTCATATAGCTATTTAGTGATTTGTGTGCGTTTTGGACATCATAATCGATGTATAGGTGTCATATGATAAATAGAATATGTAAGTCGTGTTTCTCTCATATGATATTTATGAAACTCGTCACGAATTTTCAGTTTTCTCTCGCCAGAGGCTCGAGAAAACTGAAAATTCTTAGACTCGTTTCATAAATATCATATGAGAGAAACACTCATTTCATATCCTCTATATATATAGGCCTCTATATCTACGCGTGACCATTTTGTGACGGTAGCCGGGAATCCACCTTTAAATAAATCGACCAATGTATTAGATTCGACGCGACGAAGATGCGTCCGTCTGAAACAAAATTGGCCGCAGTCGCATCACCGACGGATTTAATACAATTAGATTCGAGTCGACAAAAATCCGTCGTTTGGAACGGGCCTAACTTGGCGATAGTTGGTGCACGTAAAGCCACCTATCACAGAAAATCAGCATTTTTCAATACCAATTATTGTCATCATGATTGCGATTTTGAATAGAACATTTTGCTCTAAGCGGATTTATCGGATTTTGGATATGTTATAGAGGATATGATTATTATTCCTCTTCAAAATGGAATAAAAACCAACTTAGCCCAAATATTTGCTAGGTCAAAACTTTTATCGACGAGACTATATTTAGTTTGTTTAGCATTTACCCCTGACCTGGAGGTCTTACATGTTTGCCCTTTTCCCACATTTCGTCTTGTGACTCAGAGGCAGGTGGTTTTAATTAAACTGATGGTGAAATAAAATAAAAGAATTTTTAGTGCTCAAAGTAACCTATTTGTACTGGTTGTGTCTATGTATATAGACTATAAACTCCACACGGTTGCCATTATGTCACCAGGGAAGAGACAGTTTTCAATATCGTTCCTTTTTATTAGAGGTAGAAACATATTTTCCCAATTTTCATTTCGGTCCTAGCTTAGTGTTTCTCTGGCTTCGGGGGTTAACAAAATATTAGACTTGAGTCGAGGACCCCACCCACCAAAGCTCAGAGTGAACATATATCGATTGTCGAAGTTTGTTATTTATCGAGATGTGTAATAATATGTGGCCCAGAAACACGTGGTCAAACGGAGGGTCTCGGACAAAATTGCGGATGAAGATGGATAACTCTAAAGTCAAATGATAATACGTAAATTTTTGTGATACTTTAGTGATTATACGGCCATATTTTGTTGAACAAAATGTTGATAAACAACAAGTTTTGGGAAATTTGATACTATAGTTGACAGTGATTAGCATTATGTTGTTGCAATACATCGATTCTGATAACTAAAGCGTATTTTGAAGAAATGTTGTTGCTGTTGTATCTTGATAGTATGGGGACCGTCTGATCGGATTGAGTACCTTTAAAAAGAACTACGGAATTTTCCTAACTGCTGTTCATCGATCCACTCAACTGAAAATTATTGCCTACAAAAATTGCGATTAGAGTATATTTGAGAAAAATCAATGTGTTCCAAGGATCAATGTAACTGACTAAAATTCATGTTTACATTGTGTATCAAACTGGAAAACCGTTCTATCGTTACATCCTTGTCAATAGAGGTTATTATTCTCGCATGGACAAATAAGATCCAACGGAAACACATTATCGCGTACCAAATAATGATAGACACGCTGGGGAAACTTAGCGCTATATCGACGAATTAGCTCCGGAATAGTTTGCATATGCATGTTTTGAGACCCCTTTTCTCGAATTACGTATACATAAATTTTAGGGTTCGAATGAGCCATAAAGAGCGTTATTTGTTACTATGTTCCTGATATGGGAATAATAAAGAGCGTTTATACCATTTGTGTGTGATTTACCAATAGAATTGCGCTGTGTTATGCAAAACTTCTGTTACACGAGCAGGTTCTTGTTTATGTACACCATCGTACGTCTTGACGAGAATATACTATTACGCGCTGATTATGTTTGGCATATGAACAAAACTATATATATATTTTTTAATATTTCTTCCGTTGATGGCGATTTGAACAATTATGAATATATCGCAACGAACGCCACCCGTGCCTTTAATTTTCGAACCACCCGACCACATTATACACAACATATTCCATATTATATACCATTTGAAAGTGGAAGCTCCAACACATTGTATTATTAACAGATCCGGTCAAATAAACTGGGAACATGTTGTTTCTGTTGAGGTACCAAGGTGTGTCCTGTATTTAATTTTGATCCGGACTGTACTATACAGTCTATTATACTCAATGGAAGGGGAATAACTCTATCTCTTAGTTTGAATTCTGATGAATTCTGGGTTGACAAGGGGGGGGGGGGGGTCTTGGAATGAATCTCTACCACTTGGTGGACAGTCCTAGGACACAGCTGCTTCTTATCCTGGTGGAATATATTTTGTTTGGTTCCTCTTCCAAATGGTATATAATATGGAATAATGTTATCTGGATATTCGAATATTAAGTGGGCCTTTAACTTACCAATGTAGTAGTGCGTGTTGGTTATAAACCAAATGTCATATGCTTATCTAAATTCAGCCGCTTAGTTGGATATAAATTAAGTACATGTATAGGTATAGAAAACTATAGTTTAAGTAGATGGTGCTATATATAGGCCTATGTTTTAAAATCGAGGTTGGATTTCCCCGGAGACCCTGGACGAGGGAGTGTTGGCCCACATTGGAATTTCCAAATGAACACCCATCCTTGACACAGGTCGAAAGTACCAAGTCCGAGAACAGTCATCGCACCCCCATCGCGGGTTGAATTTTTCCAGCTGCATGGTACCTCAAACTTGTTAAATATTAAGGTCTAGATGTTCCAACTAATATGTCAGCCGCTGTCCCTGTCCAAGGTTTGCTAGACAAATTACGTTCCACCCGTGGTAATATTGCTATATAAAGTTGATGTGGCCATTGGAGGGCAACCGATATGTGTGTTTGCCGACCATGATTCTACATGATACGGTTATTGATACCGAAGGAATTACATTTCACCGTGCGCAATTGTGGTCAAAATAACCCAAGTATCGGAAATTAGTCACACATAATGTACCTTTATTCATCAACTAAATCACTCACCAACTGACACAAATAGGCATTGCCATATCATTCGTATATATCATTAGAGTAATTTCCCTTGACAAAATCACAAATGTTTTGATGTGCGTTTAACGAACGGTGGTCGATAGTACTCGATTTGCCGTCTTTTTGTGATTTACAAGAAATCGCGTTCGCTGTTAAACTACAGTGGTCTTTAGTACTCGACACCTTCTGTACGGCTCAAATAAGCCTGCTTTGGTACTCGACACCTTCTGTACGGCTCAAATAAGCCTGCTTTGGTACTCGACACCTTCTGTACGGCTCAAATAAGCCTGCTTTGGTACTCGACACCTTCTGTACGGCTCAAATAAGCCTGCTTTGGTACTAGACACCTTCTGTACGGCTCAAATAAGCCTGCTATTACCAAACATTGTATTCTATAGTATAAGCCCCGGGGAAACCTGACTTAAATGTCACAGATATGCTAAATTTGGAGTATAAACTGCGTGTGTGATTTACGGAGACTGCCATCTACTATATGTAAAATGTGGGTAATCTTGAAATATATATACAAGCATATGCTGTAATGCTAAAATACAATGCTTTATGAATCCAAGATTGATCATTCATACATGTACATACACTAGCCTGTTTGACGAATCACTTGACATTTTGGCGGGCAAATTACCGAGGTGTGCGAACGTAGCCTTAGCCCCTCATGGGAGGTCGGCTATCAAGGTCGACACTCAGGACTATACATGTTAGCCTGAAGTTTGTATGTGTGACCACATAAGGTAAGTGTGTCTGACCAGGTAGCAGAACTGTCAATGTTAGTGAACACCACACCTAGCACACTAGAGTGACAGAGAAAAAGTCAGAGTAATGCAATGGCAGGTGGATCAAAAAGGCCTTTTAGAAAGTCAACTAAGGAAAAAAGTAAAAAGGCTTGGAACATAATTGTGATAAGAATTTTGCCCACATTATATACTGGTACATGTAGGTGCAAAATGTACGGCCTATATAAAGTGGTAGTCTAGTCCCCCGCAAATTTAGAAACAATCACATACATGTGACACAGAAAAAGGTTTCATATAAAGCGTAATATATATCAGTAAAACGCTCTTTATGTGACCTAGTTATCTCATATTGTTGACATACGCGCCCAAGTTCGGTATCTATATATACGTACTCATACAACCCTCATTTGTTATTTAAGTAATATATGATGTGGATGTCAAACCACACCACACGTCTCCGAATTACAAAACGAGAGGCGTCACATATAGGTAACGCAAATCTTATAAGACGTATGCCAGTTGGAATGTACTTCCCAACAAGTGTAGATTATTAGCTTAGTATTCGGAACATATTATTACATACATACATAGGGCTATAAACGTATATTGTGCTATAACAGTAAATCTTGAAATATATATAAAATCATATGCTGCAATGCTAAAATAAATAAAGGCTAGTGTTTGTACATGTATGAATGATAAATCTTGGATACTTTATAAATCCAAGATTTATTATTCATACATGTACAAACACTAGCCTTTTTGACGAATCACTTGACATTTTGGCGGGCAAATTACCTAGGTGTGCCAACGTAGCCTTAGTCCCTCAGGGGAGGTCGGCTATCAAGTTCGATACTCAGGACTATATACCTGAGTTTAATGCGAAAAGCCACAAATTAATGTGGAACATGCATAATAACATATATACACTGTGTACATTGGTATGAATAACATTGTCATTAGAATTTCATGTTCATGCATAACAAATTGTATGTAATACTTATATAAATATATCATATGTATATTATATACATATATTTGTACACGAGCATATATATATGTATACAGAAACATGTGTATATAAATTCACATGGATAACTCTATAGATCAGTGTACTACATGTATCTTAGTTGTATTTTTTTTTAAATGTTTCAAATAAATGCTAACGTTCTTCAATATTGATATAAATTCAATCGCAAGGAGGCCATATAACTTTTCTAGTTAAGGGTTCAACCAGTAATAGCCAGGAATGTATTTTCTTCTGAGTGTGACCAAATTATCGCAGATCAAAAGAATATGATACTCGTCACATGTTTCCGAACCGAACATTTTGCATATATAGTAAACTCTCGTGTTTTCGCCATCTTGAAAGCTCGTTTGGCAGTCTATGGTTTGCTGTCCTAAATTTCACAAATGCTGGTATGAGATGTTAGCCTTATGTTTGTGTGAGACTCGCTAAACGATTCATGGCATGGTCTACCTACCTTCCAGCGACTTCCATTCGATCGTTCCGTCTATAGCAGCTGACATTTGCTGATCGCTGTTGCCAACACGCTGGGCGTTACCAACGCCGTTGATGAGAACCAAAGATGGCGTCCATATGTCCGTTCGTTTAATCTTCACCCTCTTGAGGAATGGGTAGTCGGTTGACTTCCAAGAGATCAACGGTTCATGCCAGTTGCGCGTGATCATAACGTTGCTATGCAACGTATCAGATAGGTCATGGAAGCTCGTGATACTCAACACGTCCAATCGGAGACTGACCCGTGTCAGGTCTGTGAACAAATCACAGGCTCGTATACGACTGTCAGCTTGAGCAGTCATATTTTCAACTAAAATCCTAACCTCGTCTCGCGTTGCGGATGTCGATGGGGATGGTGTTCCTGGTGGCCCTAGTGCGCATGTTTTCACGAGACAATCAAACACCATGGCAGCGAACAACATGAGCTTTGGTGACAACAGTGACGTGTTTACAAACTCCATGTCTTTAGTTTAAGAGTGTACTGGAAATGTAGGTAGGTTCAGCGTGTTGTCCAATAACAACTTCAGATTCAGCCACGTCTAAATTATGTCTGTATGTGGCTCAAAGTCGGCTTCACAATATAAGTGGAATAGACAATCCTATGAACGGTATTATCGTCCCCTTAACGTCCCAGTGATGGAATCGATGTGATACAACTACTGACAAGCATGCCGCATACAATCTAACGCGCCTAACATTTCCCCGATATTCGACAATGTGTTCTAGCCAATGAGTACACGAGAAGGCGCACCTACACAATAGTCATCAGCGAGTACAGCAACAGCAAGCGTGGTGTAAATCACCAATAGATACATACTGTTGGATGTTGATCAAATGTTTGTGTGTTGCCAAGGGTAATGACCGGGAGTGTATGTATTGAGTCGACATACACGGGTAATTTTCAGGAGTGTATGTGTTGAGGGTAATGACCGGGAGTGTTTGTATTTATGGTAATGACCGGGAGTATAGTGTATTGAGGGTAATGACCGAGAGTGTATGTATTGAGTCGGCATGCAAGTGGTTAGCCATCTTCACATTCCTTTGAAATTATTCCCATATATGTATGGTGGACGTGGAAACCGTACGTTCCATTGTTGGTACACTTGCTCTAATCGTATATATATAATGCACATGTATATTCGGGATAATGGATGCTGATTTATTTAATGTATGTTAACATTTACGTTGGATGATGCAAGTATATGTGCAGTATACCAGTATCATCGATTATTTATCAAATTAATTCAAACCAAAATTGTTATCGCGGAACATGTAATAACTGTAATAACGATATGTGTCTCAGTATTCGCGGTGGACGTTTTAAAGACATATTAAGGTCTTATTCGGGTGCATGAAACTGAGAAGTTAGTATTCGGGCGATATGCCAATTGAAGGAATTTAGCATTCTACTAACATAATCAAAAATCTCAAACAAATCGACCGTACTACTCCATAGCAAACATTGTCAGAAGTGCGCTGAAATGTAAATATTTACTTCTCGAAACGGGACGCAACTATCTGCGATAATAAAATCAAAATTCGTCATCGAGAGTCACTGAATTTAATTAATATATAAGAATGACGATGTGTGTTGTCAATTTGGATACAATATTTGTAAAATGTAACTACTTTGATCCAGATTATTCTCCATTTCTATTTTAGCACCCTACCGGAGTGTTTCACACCACTTTGAACATATGTGACCCGCCATATCAAATCCAGTCGTAAGTCTGGATTTTTTTTACCCTGTGCCAATGTATTCTCTTATATATGCGAGTCGGCCATAGGTCGCCTCGCATATATAAGAGAATACATTGGCCTAACAATTTGTTATCATTTTTTTAAATAAATGTTTCTTACAATTTTTAGGACATAAAATAAAAAAACATCCATTACCCTGCAGGGAGCCCCACACATATATAGAAGCATATAGAAGAGTGTCGTCTGCTCGTGTTTGTCTGGGGCTCTGTATGGGTGAAATTATAAAATTGTTAAAGAATACAAGAAAAAATTATTAAAATTATAAAAAATTGTTAGGCCAAGCATTCTCTTATATATGCGAGGCGACCTATGGTCGACTCGCATATATAAGAGAATGCATTGGCACAGGGTAAACAAATCCCGACTTACGACTGGATTTGATATGGCGGGTCACATTATGTGTCTTCGTGACAGTCTCAGTATTCGCGGTAAACATATGTGTCTGTACGTATCAGAAAATTATGCACTCGATATTTTGATACTTGAAGACGGTCATTTTAACCATCAATAGATACTGTATTATGTACCGTATGTGTATACGCCTATCCAGCCCAGTATTACGATATATAAACCGTAGTAGAGATCTAATCAAGAGCACAACATGATGATTATAATGATGAAATAACGGAGATATTAAAAAATGAAACTAAAACTAAAAAAACATTTAAAACAAACGATTATTTTTTTTTTTCGAAGAATTTATATTGACTAAATAACGGGGAAATTCAGAAATGAAAAAAAAAATAAATACATAAAATAAAGAGAGTTTTTTGTTTGTTGAAGAAGTAATTTTAAAGTATTAATGCACCATTATTCAAACATTGTGTCGTGCTAATATATTCCATCACCAGTATATGTTTATGTTTAACGTATGTGGTCCTATATTAAATATTGGTTAAACATTTCTTACACGGAACGGCTCGCGATATATATTTCCAATTTTAAATTTTAAATTACCAGATATAAGTTATACAATTAATTCAATTTACGACCACGTGGTGCTGTTAATGTTTACATTACGATTGCTAGAATATTTTCGCTTGACAAATTGCATGGGGAAAATTCGAGTCATCCGATTCACGGGACCACAGCGGAAATAAGTCATTTATATGAGCCTTTACTGTGCTATTCTGGGTCACATTGGAAATAAGTCATTTGTATGAGGCTTTACTGTGCTATCCCGGGTCACAGTGGAAATAAGTCATTTGTATGAGCCTTTACTGTGCTATCCCGGGTCACAGCGGAAATAAGTCATTTGTATGAGCCTTTACTGTGCTATCCCGGGTCACAGTGGAAATAAGTCATTTGTATGAACCTTTCCTGTGCTATCCCGGGTCACAGTGGAAATAAGTCATTTGTGTGAGTTTTTCTGTGCTATCCCGGGTCACAGTGGAAATAAGTCATTTGTATGAGCATTTACTGTGATATCTTGGGTCACAGCGGAAATAAGTCATTCGTATGAGCCTTCGCTGTGCTATCCCGGGTCACAGCGGAAATAAGTCATTTGTATGAGCCGTTACTGTGCTATCCCGGGTCACAGTGGACATAAGTCATTTGTATGAGCCTTGACTGTGCTATCCCGGGTCACAGTGGAAATAAGTCATTTGTATGAGCCTTTACTGTGCTATCCCGGATCACATAGGAAATAAGTCATTCGTATGAGCCTTTACTGTGCTGTCCCGGGTCAAAGCGGAAATAAGTTATTCGTATGAGCCTTTACTGTGCTATCCCGGGTCAAAGCGAAAATAAGTTATTTGTATGAGCCTTTACTGTGTTATCCCGGGTCACAGTGGAAATAAGTCATTTGTATGAGCCTTTACTGTGCTATCCCGGGTCACAGTGGAAATAAGTCATTTGTATGAGCCTTTACTGTGCTATCCCGGGTCACAGTGGAAATAAGTCATTTGTATGAGCCTTTACTGTGCTATCCCGGGTCACAGTGGAAATAAGTCATTTGTATGAGCCTTTACTGTGCTATCCCGGGTCAAAGCGAAAATAAGATATTTGTATGAGCCTTTACTGTGCTATCCCGGGTCACAGTGGAAATAAGTCAGTTGTATGAGCCTTTACTGTGCTATCCCGGATCACATAGGAAATAAGTCATTCCTATGAGCCTTTACTGTGCTATCCCGGGTCAAAGCGGAAATAAGTCATTTGTATGAACCTTTCCTGTGCTATCCCGGGTCACAGTGGAAATAAGTCATTTGTATGAGCCTTTACTGTGTTATCCCGGGTCAAAGCGAAAATAAGTTATTTGTATGAGCCTTTACTGTGCTATCCCGGGTCACAGTGGAAATAAGTCATTTGTATGAGCCTTTACTGTGCTATCCCGGGTCAAAGCGAAAATAAGTTATTTGTATGAACCTTTACTGTGCTATCCCGGGTCACAGTGGAACTAAGTCATTTGTATGAGCCTTTACTGTGCTATCCCGGGTCAAAGCGAAAATAAGTTATTTGTATGAGCCTTTACTGTGCTATCCCGGGTCACAGTGGAAATAAGTCATTTGTATGAGGCTTTACTGTGCTATCCCGGGTCACAGTGGAAATAAGTCATTTGTATGAGCCTTTACTGTGCTATCCCGGGTCACAGCGGAAATAAGTCATTTGTATGAGGCTTTACTGTGCTATCCCGGGTCACAGTGGAAATAAGTCATTTGTATGAGCCTTTACTGTGCTATCCCGGGTCACAGCGGAAATAAGTCATTTGTATGAGCCTTTACTGTGCTATCCCGGGTCACAGTGGAAATAAGTCATTTGTATGAGCCTTTACTGTGCTATTCTGGGTCACATTGGAAATAAGTCATTTGTATGAGCCTTTACTGTGCTATTCTGGGTCACATTGGAAATAAGTCATTTGTATGAGGCTTTACTGTGCTATCCCGGGTCACAGTGGAAATAAGTCATTTGTATGAGCCTTTACTGTGCTATCCCGGGTCACAGCGGAAATAAGTCATTTGTATGAGCCTTTACTGTGCTATCCCGGGTCACAGTGGAAATAAGTCATTTGTATGAACCTTTCCTGTGCTATCCCGGGTCACAGTGGAAATAAGTCATTTGTGTAAGTTTTTCTGTGCTATCCCGGGTCACAGTGGAAATAAGTCATTTGTATGAGCATTTACTGTGATATCTTGGGTCACAGCGGAAATAAGTCATTCGTATGAGCCTTCGCTGTGCTATCCCGGGTCACAGCGGAAATAAGTCATTTGTATGAGCCGTTACTGTGCTATCCCGGGTCACAGTGGACATAAGTCATTTGTATGAGCCTTGACTGTGCTATCCCGGGTCACAGTGGAAATAAGTCATTTGTATGAGCCTTTACTGTGCTATCCCGGATCACATAGGAAATAAGTCATTCGTATGAGCCTTTACTGTGCTGTCCCGGGTCAAAGCGGAAATAAGTTATTCGTATGAGCCTTTACTGTGCTATCCCGGGTCAAAGCGAAAATAAGTTATTTGTATGAGCCTTTACTGTGCTATCCCGGGTCACAGTGGAAATAAGTCATTTGTATGAGCCTTTACTGTGCTATCCCGAGTCAAAGCGAAAATAAGTTATTTGTATGAGCCTTTACTGTGCTATCCCCGGTCACAGTGGAAATAAGTCATTTGTATGAGCCTTTACTGTGCTATCCCGGGTCACAGTGGAAATAAGTCATTTGTATGAGCCTTTACTGTGCTATCCCGGGTCAAAGCGAAAATAAGATATTTGTATGAGCCTTTACTGTGCTATCCCGGGTCACAGTGGAAATAAGTCAGTTGTATGAGCCTTTACTGTGCTATCCCGGATCACATAGGAAATAAGTCATTCCTATGAGCCTTTACTGTGCTATCCCGGGTCAAAGCGGAAATAAGTCATTTGTATGAACCTTTCCTGTGCTATCCCGGGTCACAGTGGAAATAAGTCATTTGTATGAGCCTTTACTGTGTTATCCCGGGTCAATGCGAAAATAAGTTATTTGTATGAGCCTTTACTGTGCTATCCCGGGTCACAGTGGAAATAAGTCATTTGTATGAGCCTTTACTGTGCTATCCCGGGTCAAAGCGAAAATAAGTTATTTGTATGAGCCTTTACTGTGCTATCCCGGGTCACAGTGGAACTAAGTCATTTGTATGAGCCTTTACTGTGCTATCCCGGGTCAAAGCGAAAATAAGTTATTTGTATGAGCCTTTACTGTGCTATCCCGGGTCACAGCGGAAATAAGTCATTTGTATGAGCCTTTACTGTGCTATCCCGGGTCACAGTGGAAATAAGTCATTTGTATGAGCCTTTATTGTGCTATCCCGGGTCAAAGCGAAAATAAGTTATTTGTATGAGCCTTTACTGTGCTATCCCGGGTCACAGTGGAAATAAGTCATTTGTATGAGCCTTTACTGTGCTATCCCGGGTCACAGTGGACATAAGTCATTTGTATGGGCCTTTACTGTGCTATCCCGGGTCACAGTGGAAATAAGTAATTTGTATGAGCCTTTACTGTGCTATTCCGGGTCACAGCGGACATAAGTCATTTGTATGAGCCTTTACCGTGCTATCCCGGGTCACAGCGGAAATAAATCATTTGTATGACTCGAATGACGCCACTTTTGACAGCTTTAAGCCAAGCCATTAGACACCTCATATCATGGGGATGAATTTATATAGGTTTCGTGGCAATCGGCGACTAAACCAATTCTTGTCAGATTTAGTAACCACATTACGCCCCCCCCCCCAAATCTCTCATACCAATGGCACCAATTTAGGATTCCTTGGATCATTGAGAAGATCTCAGAAGAATGTGCATCAATTTGGTGGGATTCGGCGCTAAAATTATTTTTTATCAATTTTGGTGTCCCTCTCCCCTTCCGGGCATCCCTGACGCGAACGGCGCGACTTTTGACATATTTAAACCACACCATTATATTACTCATATTATGGGGATGATTATATATAAGTTTGGTGGAATCGGCGACAAATGTTTTTCTGCCCCCCCCCCCCTTTTCTGCCCCTGACAACAACGGCGTCACTGTAGAAAATTATAACCCTCGCCATTATCTTTCTCGTAAAAAGTTACCCATATTAGACCCCTTTTGTGCCATCTAGGTGGTCCCCTGTGAATTTCTATAGAACACAGACAGACAGACATTCGCAAATATATATATAGATAAAGCCACTCCGGATAGAGTGGAGGCTGCAGAATAACACATGTTGTTGTCCATATAGAGCTTTTTTATTAAACAAATAGCTGAAACAGGCTCCATTTGGGGCATTTACTCAGCGTATAAGGAGCTTCGCGCATAGAATAGAATATAATACGTTTTACAATACACCAACTATATAGGCAGTTGCAAGTCACATAATGAGTTCAAACTTAAACATGTAAATAAAAACAAACAGAGATTATGTTCAATATAACTGTGTGATGCAAAGATTCGTCATTCAACGACCACCATTATCTTCTCAGGGTTAACTCTATAACATTATATTAAACTATTAAATACCCACCCCCCCCCCCACGTCTCTGAGAAAGAAAACTGGATCATGTTGCATACGGTATTTATAAACTTTGCATAATCATTCATTTTCTCATAATCGTTCATTTTTGAAAATTCACGCTTATTTTCTTCAATATCTCGAAATAGTCTTGCCCTTGGATCAGCGTATGCACTACACTCGATAACACAATTATATGCAGTTTCGAAACTTGCCTGATCGCACATTGTACACAATCTGTTTTAACTGGAGTTTATAAATAAAGCATGTTGATGTTAGAAGGAGCCTTTAGTCAGTGGTGGCCCCGTTATGTGCTTCGAACGCATTTTGATCGTTTAAACAAAATTTGATTTAAAAACAATTAAACTTTTTTTTAGATTGAGTTTTTGTTTTGTATTTTTTTTATTTTTTTTTTTATATATATTTTTTTTAATCAAAATTTTGAAAAAGTAACGCCTTTATGACAGAAACATATCACAAATTTAACGAAAATGGAACAAATGAGTGCACATTTCGCATGTTAAGCTGTTTGTTCATGTAAGTAATAGTTCATTTTGTGTGTATATGTAAGTTTGTTTGTACATTGTTAAAGTGATGTGAAACACTCCGGTTGGGTGATCAAATATAAATTGAGAATTATATTTCTCAAAGTAGTTATTTTGTTACAAATATTAATCCAAATTGAAACACACACCATCATTCTTATATATTAATTAAATACATCGAGTCCCGATGACTAAACCATTTGTGACCCGCCATATCAAATCCAGTCGGAAGTCGGGATTTTTTTTACCCTGTGCCAATGCATTCTCTTATATATGCGAGTCGACAATAGGTCGCCTCGCATATATAAGAGAATGCATTGGCCTAACAATTTTTTATCATGTTTTTTAAATAAATGTTTCTTACAATTTTTAGGACATAAAATAAAAAAACACCCATTACCCTGCATGGAGCCCCACACATATATAGAATCACCTAGAAGAGTGTCGTCTGCTCATGTTTGTCTGGGCTCTGTATTGGTGAAATTATAAAATTGTTAAAGAATACAAGAACAAATTATTAAAATTGTAAAACATTGTTAGGCCAATGCATTCTCTTATATATGCGAGGCGACCTATGGTCGACTCGCATATATAAGAGAATGCATTGGCACAGGGTAAAAAATTCCCGACTTCCGATTGGATTTGATATGGCGGGTCACATTTGTGTTAGCTTATCTCCGACGGATGCGTCCCGAATCAAGAAGTAAATATTTACAATTTAGCGTAGTTCAGATGATGCTTTCTATGGAGTGGTATGGTCGATATCTTTGAAATTTTCGGCGATTTTAGTAGAATGCTGCATTCCCCATGTTGGAATAGCTCATGTGTACTAACTTATTAATTTCACGCACACCATAATATGTCTACGTGTAAGTAATAGTTAATTTTGCCGTTTACCCGGTGCAAATCGGTGCATATTAACCCCTACACGATTACAGCACCGACTCGGAATTTATATTGATGTCAGAGTGACCGACCTTGTGCTATATATAAGCACTAATTATTATGTGTGACTTTAATAGTAATGTGGTTTTTCTTCTGACTATTTTTCAAAGAGAATATGTTTTCGGAAAATCAACAGATATGTATAAATAAGTAATTCATAATTTGTCCCTAATGAATGTGTCGTCAAATGACCATAATGTTAATCCCGACAATATAACTTGGTTTTAATTGGAGTAAAGTTCAGAATCTAAAAATGAGTTTATGAGAAAATTGGGTTTAATTGAACTATACCTAGATACTCCAGTAAAACATAGTGTTACTCCTAATAAAACATATATGTTAAAGTAGATCACACAGCTCTCGAATAAAACGAAGTGTAAACTAGATGCGCCGATTCGGACGAAGTTTAAACTAGATGTACCGATTCGGACGAAGTTTAAACTAGATGTGCCGATTCCGACCAATCTGTTATAGGTAATCTAGTAAAACATATATGTTAAACTAGAGCACACAGCTCTCGAATAAAACGAAGTTTAAACTAGATGCGCCGATTCGGACGAAGTTTAAACTAGGTGTACCGATTCGGACGAAGTTTAAACTAGATGTGCCGATTCGGACGAAGTTTAAACTAGATGCTCCGATTCGGACGAAGTTTAAACTAGATATGCCGAGTCGGACGAATTTAAACTAGATGCGCCGATTCGGACGAAGTTTAAACTAGATGTGCCGATTCGGACGAAATTTAAACTAGATGCACCGATTCGAACGAAGTTTAAACTAGATGCGCCGATCCGGACGAAGTTTAAACTAGATGCGCCGATTCGGACGAAGTTTAAACTAGATGCGCCGATTCGGACGAAGTTTAAACTAGTTGTGCCGATTCGGACGAAGTTTAAACTAGATGCGCCGATTCGGACGAAGTTTAAACTAGATGTACCGATTCGGACGAAGTTTAAACTAGATGTGCCGGTTGGGACGAAGTTTAAACTAGATGCTCCGATTCGGACGAAGTTTAAACTAGATATGCCGAGTCGGACGAATTTAAACTAGATGCGCCGATTCGGACGAAGTTTAAACTAGATGTGCCGATTCGGACGAAATTTAAACTAGATGCACCGATTCGGACGAAGTTTAAACTAGATGCGCCGATCCGGACGAAGTTTAAACTAGATGCGCCGATTCGGACGAAGTTTAAACTAGATGCGCCGATTCGGACGAAGTTTAAACTAGTTGTGCCGATTCGGACGAAGTTTAAACTAGATGCGCCGATTCGGACGAAGTTTAAACTAGATGCGCCGATTGGGACGAAGTTTAAACTAGATGTGCGGATTCGAATGAAGTTTAAACTAGATGTGCAGATTCGGACTAAGTTTAAACTAGATGCGCCGATTCTGACGATGTTTAAACTAGATGCGCCGATTCGGACGAAATTTAAACTAGATGCGCCGATTCGGACGAAGTTTAAACTAGATGCGCCGATTGGGACGAAGTTTAAACTAGATGCGCAGATTTGGACCAAATTTAAACTAGATGTGCAGATTCGGACGAAGTTTAAACTAGATGAGCCGATTCGGACCAAATTGTTGTTACATGTACTTGTTGGTGATCGTTGTTTTACAGATTTTATTTTTATTTCGCATGAACTCACTTCGAATGCATTGAATCCTTTATTGAGAATAAATATTAGAGATGGGCCTGTCCCAGACGGGACTGATGTATACCCCCGTATTCAACATGTCAATCCGAATAAAGTAGCCAGTACCATATAGTGGGAACTGAAATTATATCAACAGGTAAAATATTATTGCGAGAATGACTGATTTCCAAATTGCAGATGGGGTCAGTTTCTAATGATTACCTGCATCTACTCACCTGTGCGAGCATATATTCAAAGTCAAAAAAGTTGAATAGCCCGGCTAATATCGCATGTAGTTGCGCAGGTGATATGATGATTGAGTCCTGTAGCAAATTGGATTCCAATTTGAGCAAAACAATAAATTCTGAGTCAAAATTTGTGGAATCGTATATCTGAATATTCTAAATCAACATTAGTTTAATAACTGGGCCAATATGAGTCAGATCGAAGTCCAAATCGCAGATGGACATGTTCCCATGATGGTTGACCCTGTAGCAACTTTGATTGAAATTGAACAAGAACATTCTGAGAAAACGTGCGGACAAAATTGTGTCCAAGGACGGACGGAGGGCTCGACGCCCACACGGATGACAGACGGACGGACGGAGAAGTTGATTCTAGTATACCCCCAACACTGGTTCCGGGTGGGTATAATTTGTCACCGAGCAAGCGCTTGTATGTTCAAGAAGCCATCGGATATGCATACATTTATGTGCTACATCGAGGCCATAATGATGTATACGAGTGGTTGCAACGATCAGTGCGACAGTCAGTCCTCGAGAACTTGATCAATGGTAGAGAATCCCCGCATCCATCCATCGATGTTATTTAGTGTATGTATGGATATTTTCGTTTACTGCAACAATGGTAGCCACATGGATTTTATAATTCTCTGTCGTGAAACAAAAAGGTGTGTTTAGGTTATAATTGTTCTTCCTTATCTTATTTAACGGTTGGTGATTGTGGCGCTAAAGTGGAAAATCTATAATATTATTCGCGGGACTTATTCATCAAGAAAAGTCTCCCATTTATTTCTTTCAAATGGATATATGAAGGCTGGTGAATAATTAATGTCGAACAGCCAGGTACACGAAACCTGTTTACAAGTACGAGCAACTAATATATTTCCAGTATGCGACATGGTTAAGATTTAGCGACGCATTTGTCTACGGGACGTCTGTTGTGTTTAGTTGAGACATTGATCATGTTAGATAGATAGATAATATTTTATTCTCAAACTGTTATATACAGCATAAGAGAACACAATAATGACGCCTTGCAATGATTATTCGTCAGACAAAATTACGCATTACATGGGTCAATAAACACTTCATATACGGATCCACAAGTCATAGAATCTAACGTCCGAAAAATAACTTATTCATCATGAAATGAATAGCCGCGACAAAATTTAGAAATTCGAATGAGCCATGTCCATTTAAGTTACGAAGTAAGTGTAACGTGAATGATTAGTGAAATAATCGTAATAAAGATACGGTATCCTTAATTGCCATGTTTTTTAAAGATACGAGAATCAAAGATGTCAATAAAGTGAGACGTTGGGTCAACGAGGTCAGTATGACTATATCAACGAGGTCAGTATGACTATATCAACGACGTCAGTGTGACTATATCAACGAGGTCAGTATGAGGTCAGTATGAGGTCAGTAAGAGGTCAATATGAGGTCAGTATGAGGCAGTATGAGGTCAGTGAGAGGTCATTGTGAGGTCAGTATGACTATATCTATATATTCACAACCCAAAGGGTTGTTTTACAGTAACATAAGCGACGCAAGTATAGTTGTGACGTCAGTAATTTATATACCCTATCAACATGACAAAATTGTTTTTACATCCGATTCAGACCTATGGGGCCCTATGGTGGCCGCCATGTTGGAATAGAATTGTCAAATTAATAAAACGAATTTATTTTTCTTCTTCGATCAGCCTCCCTATAGCAACACTATTAAATTTGAAAAACAAAATCAACCTTATTCAAAATTAAATGCTTAATGTGGATTTAGCTGACGCGGGCGCATAGCATTCGGCAAACCTCGCCAGATTCCGTACCGTTACAGTTAGAATAATACGTCCCCTGGCAGGCCATAGCAACGTTGGAAATGATGACGTAATTTCGTTACAAAATGGTGGCGCTCTCTTGTTTGCGAAATTTGAAATGGAATTGCTTGTTATTGTTATCGCTCGTATTTTAAATGTACAACGGTATCACAGCACGTAAGCGTTGAGAACAAACGAGAAAGCACAAGCGAAGATAGCACTACGAGCCAATTACTGGAATGAATTTAGAGTCAAAGCAGTCAAAAGAAGAAGAAGAACAACAACAACATGTCAACAAGTTAAGTTGTTTTGAAGTTGAAGTGAACTGTGTTCAAAGTGAAAATCAGTCAGTCGGAAAGAAACTCAATGACGAATCTGTGACTGAAAAAAATATGAAAATGAAGGTCACTGGAATGGAATGTGGACTGGTCTGTGCAGACTGTTCACCACGGCGATTTGACTTGTTCTGTTATTGTTCAATTTTAAGTCTGTTTTCACCTGGACTGGTTTAGTGGTTAGACTTAGAGTTTCAACTGCAAGCGGCAAATCGTCAATCTACTAACTACTTCTCTAAATAGTAAATTTAATTGTTAATATCTAAAACTGTCATGTCAAACCTCAACTTGGGTCAAAGAAATCAGAAAATGGACATTTTAGAGCTGACTGATTTACTATACACAGTATAGTTCAGTCATGAACCGTTGAACGTAGCACGTAGCTGGAACTTGTGGACGCAGTAATCGGTGAAAGCGTTCATGTGGCTTACTAATCTAATAATATTAGGATTTTATTATATGACTATGACTATTCTTCCCTAAATACCACTATTGTTTGAGGATCTAATCCAAATCATCGGATCACACTGAATGAGATTTCCCCAGATCAAATCAGATCACACTCCGACGGAAATTCCCGAGATCTGCCGAATTAAAGTCGACGAACTATTTATCCTTTAAAATAGACTCTGGTAAAAAAAATAGAACTGCTGAAGTGAAAAAAATCGGCAATTAACTGGTTATTATAGTAAACTGGGCGTCATATAATAAACCTTTTATCACAGCAGTGAGTTGATCCGTGTGGTCGCAGATAGATAGATAGATAGATAGATAGTTTATTGGTCAGAATGCTATTAAGATTAAATAATGTTACAAACATAGATATATAATTATATATATAGATATTGGCATCCTGCCAGGATTGACATGGCCTTTGTTTAAGGCCGTCTTCCTGTCAACCCTTCAACGAATAGTATGTATGTGTGTCTTGCCGATAAGCATGTCGCTGGTATTGTGCATAGATTATTAATGTATGTCTTATGGTGTGCGAAAATTGATATATTTAACTGCCGACTCCTGATAATTATCTTTTTGGATCAGACGTGTCATGTTAAGTTGTTTGGAACCGACAATTATATTATATATACCTAATAATATATATCGAGAGATGCAGGCACAACGCTTAACCGAATTGAATTTTATAAGAACAATGGTTATAGAATGAAGTGGTTATAATATGAAGTGGTTATAATATAAAGTTTTCTATGGACGTGGTTGTCGACATGAATTATTGTTTGAATGTTGTACATGATGGATATTTGAGGCTCACAATTTTGACAGTCGAAATCCGGCACGACCCCTTAAACTTAAAGCGACATGTCGGATCCAGCTTGACACCAGACACGTTTATTGGGCTTCGAGATATATACACATACGCATAGGGCGTGTCAGTTGGTTAGGTACAATCTGGACAGTAGGGATTATCACATGCCACCTCATTGTGATAGGATTCCGTGAAGTTCTCACTAATAATTTTCTTGAAGGTACCCTTATTTCCTTGTTCCCTAAGATTACTATCCAGGTCATTCCAGATGCGCGGATAATTGAAATGTGGTAGGGTCTCGATTGTCTTGTTGCGCGGCGTTTCATAAACCAGTGTTCCCTTCTGTCGCATCACGTCTCGTTGAGGTGGGCAGATTGCCGGATCAAACTTGTTGCCTGCGGCAACTCGTTTGATCCGGCAATCTGCCCACCTCAACTCGATGTGATTACTAAATTTAGTTATCAACGACTTCAGCCTCACCCACTCACTGTGGATGTGACTCAGGTCAAAATACAATTCTAGCCATCTACAGTCGACAGACTCGACACACAGATGTAACAAACATGTGAAGCCCAGTGAATTGGTGACTAACAAAGTGAGTCATTTATCTTCTTGTTGAGTGAAGGAAAAGAAGAACATCTCCCAATCCCACTTGGTCTCGGCACACTGCAGAGTTCATGCAGTGACTGGTGAGAGGATATGCTTCCGGCCAACTTTCCATCTGTGTGTATGAATTATGTTTCCTGTGATGGACACATCAAGTTAAATTTAATAATTATATTGCACGGTGATTAGTTTTAGCATTCTCACATATTAAATAATTCATGATTTTAACACTGTATTCTCGATTTAAACCTTAAGCATAAAGCGGGAGCTTGATCAGCATGGCTAGCATATATATATTAACTAGTGGCTATTTGTGGAAAAATTATTAAATATAGCCCTGCGTACTTGCTATTGTCGACTTGACACATTGGGATTGGAATAATATGTATGCTAAACATAATAATTGCAGGCCAACTTAGTTGAACTGTCACGACCTTCTAGTTATACATGTACATGACTAATGTAGTAATGAGGCAATCATATAAATGTTTAATCTAGTAGCATTTTCTCAGACAATGCCATGAACATCTATGTATCTATGCCTTTCAAGAATAATGCCATTCCTCTCGGGCAATTATTAAAATGTTCATATACTATCAGATGCCTATTAACCAATAGTGTCAGCATGTGTCGCATGATTAGTAATTTTAGATAAAATTCTCAACGATCATTAAGTTTTTTGGCAAAGAGACATATATAGAATTAAATTGAAATAGAATTAAATAGAATTAAATTTCCATCAATATTGTTAATTTCAATCTAGGTCTCCACTATCACTATTGTTGACCATCACAATGATTAGACATCTGAGAGTACGATAAAAGCTCACAAAAGTCACGAACAAGCATACAATGTCGAGCTGGGACCACCCTTAATACTTGTTTCTTATCATCTACTTCACATAAGGTGTCACCCCTAAGTAGTAACCATATAGGAAATGCACCAAACACATCACTATTGCACAATGACATCAGTTTGTTTGATCTAAAATATTTATCCACTCCAGCCCCAAAACAATAGTCATTTGGGAAATTATCTCATTCATTTTTGAAGTGCCTATCATCTACTGAAGTTGGATCGTACCACAGGCCATACAATATGTCTCATTGAGTCATTGTGCCCCATCCACATAACCCGTTTTCATAAAAATGTATTCAGTATTATATGTAAATTTATCCAATACAGATATTTTTCCCTTAAGTTAAAGGTCCTCAATCCGAATCAATAGTCCCCATATCATCAGATTCCAACAACAAGAAGATTTTTTGAAATGCCGCTTCAGTTGACAGAATCGATTAATTGCTCCAAAAAAAAATGCAGTCAATTATAGCATAAAATTGACAAAAACTTGTAATTTATTAACATTTTGCTCAACGAATATTGCTGATTTGTCAAACATCTGACACACACACAAAAAAAAACAGTTGATTTTAGAATTATCCATCTTCATCTGCAATTTGGTCAGAAAATGTATTCTCGTCTGCTGTTTGCTGAGCCGCTAAAAAATTTAAATGATAGATTTTAAAAATCGGTATCTGATCACTATGAGCTTTGATGTTGTGGGTTCCTCGACTTGAATCAAATATTTTTCACCTCCGAAGTCAAGGAAATAATAATCTGCGAGGGTTAATTTGGATTGAGTACCTTTAAAATTGCAAAAATTAAATTAAATTAATTTTGCCTTGAAAATTGGTCGCTTGCCAGATTCAACCTTCACATGATGATTGCATTTTTAAGAAATATAGTAAATTGTGCTATATGGCTAATATCGCTTGACTGGCGCCATGGATATTGGTCTGGAAATTAGAGAAATGTTAGAGGCAATATCTCACTCTGACCCATGTCTGACTGTGGCCCACATTCCTCTATATCTGGTGCTGCAACATATTCTCGTGCAAATAGGTTTATTTGTACCTGAATATTCACATATGTTCATATTTTTTTTATTCATTTAAATTTGTTTAAATCAAAATTTAGAAAAACTAACGCCATTATACACTCTGCCAGGGCACCCTGAGTCACCACACCAAATTTCGTTGAAATCTGGGCACCAAAATTAACAAAGACATGTTGGTCTCAACTTTACTCCAGTCTTATATATGTATATATAAACAGTCCCATGAAACATGTATACATTTATTGATGGACGTGTCATGGGCTCTTCATACAGGATCGCGTTCATTATTTCGAAGGTTCCATATTCGCTATTCCAAAGGTTCTTATTCAGACATCGAAGGTTCGCTATTCTGAAGGTTTGCTATTCTGGGCGTATTTAACCAGAAAAGATGGACAACTCTAATACCAAGTAGTTATTATTACCACGATTTTACAGTTATCCATCTTTATCTGGAAGACCGCCCATTTGACCTCGTCCTTCTGGCACGATCAGGCACAGAAACAATAAAAATAGCAAACTGCAAAGATCGATATCTAATTACTCTGAGCTTTGATGGGTGGGTTCCTCGACACTAATCAAATATTTTTTTCCCCACCGAAACCAAGGAAGGAGTAATTTAGCAGCGTCTTATCGGATTGAGTACCGGTACCTTTAAGTGATTTCCTTCATAAAAAGAGTCTTATGATAAAGAAACCTCTCAAAACTTTAGAATATAGAATGAAACTTCAAAATAAAAGTTATAAAAACCTTCTGAATATCGAGGAATATAGAGAACCTTGGGAATGGCGAAACTTCGGTATAATGAACCTTGGGATTAGCGAACCTTTGGACACAGAGTGACATGTCGCCGTCCTACGGTCCATACGTACTGGCGTGATCGTATATATCCCAAGTTGGCCAGAAATACAGACACTCCTATGAAACATACATTTTTCATTTTATAGATGGGCGTACGTGTTTTTGGGTTGTCCATACGTACTGACGTAATCATATTATCAAACTATTTAAGAAAGACCCATTGAAGTCATAAAATATGACTTAGACGACCTCTTTGGCTCTAACACTAAATGTGTCACGCCATTGTTATTTATTGAAGTTCCGGATAAGAAACAGAATAATGCGCGACATACCGGAAAAGGTATATTACGTCATCTTAACTAAACACTATTTTAAAGATACATAACCCGATTTAACGCCCCTAAAGTACTATTTATGCGGCTTCGGGGTAAAACATATGAATTGAGTCGATGAACCCGCCAAAGCTCAGAGTTATCAGATATTTCGAAATATGTTATTTGTCACCACCTGGAATATATATATATGTGTATATTAAATTAATATTTCGAAATATAAGACGATGCAAAGGATTGCCATCAACAAGAATACGATATGTTGTGATAGTCGACGTGCGAATACATAGACAATAGTTAACTTTCATCAGCGACGAACGAAGTTTCTCCTCGAGTGAGATGCGTAGGATTATTTTTCACGAGGCGTTAGCCGAGTGAAAAATAATCCTCGCATCTCACGAGAGGAGAAACTTCGTTCGTCGCTGATGACAGTTAACTATTGTGTTTATTATATTTTCCACAACAGTTTGTCACGACACAACTCTAATAAAATGCATTGAGAAGATGTTCCGATTCTGAATATTGACCTAAATGTTCCCGTTAAATTACGCGCAATGATAAGATAACAACCCAAATAAGGTAAACCGATTACGTCACTCATTCATGATTTTTTTACTATAGCGGCGCGCGCCATAGTATGTTACCCCGTATAAGGAACGTCCGTACGTGATGTCATTTCATTGATTGATTTCTACTATTGCCACCAACTTCAAATGGGATTTTTCGGAGGAATTTTTCAAACAAACAACAAACTTTATTGATTAAATTAGTAACTGTTTGGAATGTCATAGTGTGGATAAGTCTTCCTAGTTCTATGATATATCACTGCTTCCTTTCATTTGGAATATGCACTCGAATATCAGTGGAATTTGAAGTGGAACTGCTTGAAGATACTGAAGACAGTGAAGTGGATTTCAACAATGTTTTCATTTTCTTGGTGCGAATCCACTTGTGGGGACAATTGTTTATCACGATTTCGATCTTTGGATTCCGAAGTGTAGCGTAACCAAAAATGTTTCCCAGTTGGTGTTGATCCTGCAAATTCACTGAGCTGGAATTTGATGTCGATAACACATTGGTGGTCTGTGTTTTGGTGATGTATCTTCTGTTATCTGACTATGCACTGGAACTGAGACAAGACTATGCACTGGAACTGAGACAATTATTTTGGTGTAAGGGGAGTAACCCAAAATGAGCACTTCGAATTACGTAATTCGGAACGTGCGATGTTGGGATAAATAGTCCGTCATTGCTGGGAGTAGGATAACATCGTGGCACTTCCGGGAGTGGGGATACGATTATTATTTTGGCAGAAAAAGTTACTGAAAATATAATAAATACATTTACTTCTTTACGAATGGGTAATACTGTATTATTCATGTAAATACACATGTTATATGGCAACATGGTGGTTACACGTGGAAATACTATGTGTTTACATTTGTGGTAGCACTTGTTGGGTGAATTCCAATTACAACGAGGAATCACCATATATGGAAGTTGTAAATCACACTCGTTCATCTTCCAAACTGGCATTAAAAACCATTACTTCACTTACTTTAGATACTAAATGTGACCCGCCATATCAAATCCAGTCGTAAGTCGGGATTTTTTTACCCTGTGCCAATGCATTCTCTTATATATGCGAGTCGACCATAGGTCGCCTCGCATATATAAGAGAATGCATTGGCCTAACAATTTTTTATCATTTTTTTTAAATAAATGTTTCTTACATTTTTTAGGATATAAAATAAAAAAACATCCATTACCCTGCAGGGAGCCCCACACATATATAGAAGCATATAGAAGAGTGTCGTCTGCTCATGTTTGTCTGGGGCTCTGTATGGGTAAATATGATATCGCGATTGGTATTGTTGAGAGTATTTATTGGTAATAAACTAATTTGGATAACTAATTCATCTTTGAGCGAAAATCCGTTGTTGTACCTGGAGTATACCGGGATAATGTATCTTTAAACGCGCATGGCTCATTCGAGCTTCCAAATTATGTCTACGTATTTGGAAGGAGGCATAAGACAAATACACGAAATATTGACATACTGGCTTCATATGCTCTAAGAAATAGTGTCCATGGCCACAACAATTTTTCGGCTGTTCTCAATTGTTCGTACATAATTGAAATAAGCGCCCCTTATTTCTACCATATCAGTAATATACTAACACGGAACGCCCTTTTATGTTCCATTCCGTGCAACTGGCTGTCTTTATTAGGGGGAGGGGTTGGGACCCAAATAGCGTGTCCAAAGTGGTATTTTTATGACTTCAATGTGTCTTTCTGGGATATATCATGCTCGTAGAATAGTAGCTAATATTTATCGACCTAGATTTCGATACCGATAATTATTCAAAAGCGAACATTTTGGCGCGCAAACAGCAAAGTGGCTTTAATTTCACGCACTCCATAGCTTCATTTTAATTTCACGCACTCCATAGCTTCATTTTAATTTCACGCACTCCATAGCTTCATTTTAATTTCACGCACTCCATGGCTTCATTTTAATTTCACGCACTCCATGGCTTCATTTTCATTTCACGCACTCCATAGCTTCATTTTAATTTCACGCACTCCATGGCTTCATTTTAATTTCACGCACTCCATAGCTTCATTTTAATTTCACGCACTCCACAGCTTCATTTTAATTTCACGCACTTCATAGCTTCATTTTAATTTCACGCACTCCATAGCTTCATTTTAATTTCACGCACTCCATAGCTTCATTTTAATTTCACGCACTCCATAGCTTCATTTTAATTATGTAGTACCATAACAGTTGTAACGTGATCATTTTTAACTGACCGTTGATTTTTTTTTTTCAGTAATCGAGATTAACGAAATTATCTCAAATTTACAGAAAATTATGACATTATATTTTAATGACCAATTGTGGTCTCGTGTAGGGTGTCTTCTGATACATCATTTGATGATAACCTCTTCCTATAGGTGCCCAATCTTATATGAAAAAAACAATCCACGACAACACAAAATATCAATTAATTATCTATCTGCGCTACATGACAAAATATAATTGTCCCGTTTAGCAATTTGCCAGCCATGTTTGTTTGTTTATTCAGGGTTTAGAGATGTCAAATTTTACACCAAATTAGTTAAAGATGCAATATCCGATAATCCATAAACTATTATTTCTTTGGCTTCGGGGATAAAACAATATTAGATTTTAGTCGAGGAATCCACACATCAAAGCCCAGAGTTATCAGATTTCGAGTTTTGAAATCTGATGTTGTTCACCACATCGAATATTAGGCGGCCGGGCAAATATTCGATGAATGCCGACCGACATACTCTCGATACCAAATTGCGTTGAACATAACTCTTTTTTAGGCAATTGTATACTATATATATTTTTTGCAGCACTGTGGTTGTTAGTATTTTGTTTTGGCAATTAACTGATTCTGATAACTGAAGCGGCATTTCAAGGAATGTTGTTGTTGGAGTTGTGGAATCGAATCTGATGATATGTGGACCATCGAATCGGATAGTGTACCTTTAGTTAGTTACTTTTCTGCTTTCTACGTTGTAGACAATAGAACAATTAAAATTACTCGCAATCACTACCATTAGCACACAACAAATGTAGGTTACTCCAGACTGGGAAACGCAATTTCATTTGACTGCGTGGGATCAATCCGATCTTACTTGCGTCCATGGTGTTATAGCAAGCAATGTAGACAAATCGATGGTAACATCAAACGAGTTTCTTAAAATCTAGGGACCTGCGAATATTAAATTTTAGTCGAATCGAATATTGAATCGAATATGTTCCCGCGAGTTTCGAATCGAACGAATATCGAATATATGACATGATTTTTCGGCCATGTCCCATGCAAAATGCGACCACATCAAATACAAATGAACAATGTTATTGTATTATTATATATATCAATACCATTCCGGGCATTCGTAAAACAATGCTGATTTATGGAATTATGGTGCAGATTCACGACACTGTGTATATCTACGTTAATATCGGGAAAGCGGAGAAAACCGGAACACGTGTGATGCGACGCAAACTGTGTATGTGGCACACTACGGAGACAATTTGCAGGTATTTAGACCGCTCAGATGGCAGTTATAATCGCGATCGTATCTGTAATCGGCCCCAATTGGCTACACATGCTTCCCTTAAATATTTATGTTGACCATATTCGAAAATGGCATATTCGGCTTTCAAATATCGACTCGATTTCGACTCGAATTTGAACTTCGAATCGAACTTCGAATCGAATATTCGATATTCGCAGGACCCTGTTAAAATCTTATATCCCAACATAACGAGTTGAAGATCTTATATCACATGAACACAACTAGAGCTGTATGCCTTTTTAACAAATCAAAATCTTTAAAAGAAGCTGAAAAATGCATGTGAAATGCATATATGTACGGGTTGGCTGAGACGCTTCACAGCCGTATACGAAAGTATTGTGCGCTCTGCCTTGCGACGAAACATATAGTCCCCAAATGTTTCTCTTTGTTGTTGTGCCTATTTTCGTCAGTGCAACGAAGTTGGACAATAATTGAACTTTAATGAACAAAGCAATCATTTTGCAATGTCTGGTATTGGTGTCAAGCGCGGCTTTTCTAAATAGTATTAATCTGTGTGTTTATTTACTCGGCGCGATGCCAAGTATCCCGGGAAGCACCGCGGCGATTACCCACTAGTGATAGATAAGAAAATATCTAATGGATTTTTCAATGATTTTATCGGGGTTTCATGTGATGTAATAAAATATGATAAAGAGAGCTCACATCCATCAACTATGTATCAAGGGACGCAACTTAATACTAATCTAACCCAACATTCTAACCCAACAATTGAACCCAACTCTGGAATTTGACCCAAACATTAGCCAAACTTTGGTTAACCCAACAATTCTGACTTGATATGCAATTGTCCAAAATTGACTGCTAACAAGATAGAGTTCTCTCTCTTGGTACGCTCCAAACTGCAAAACAGAGTTCAGTCCCCTTGCTACGCTATTTCAGTCTGATCCCGGCATTTATACTTTCTTAATTATACTTCCATGGTGTAACCAAGGAAGTATATTGTTTTTCTATTGGGATCGTTTTCCGTTTATTTAAAAATACTCAGAAACTAAATGCAGCAGGACCTTTAGCGAATATAGGCATCTAAGGTCTACTAAAAATAATGGTATCCGGATTTCGGCCCAATGTTTCAAGACGGAGTTATGGTCCTTACTCGATTATTTTTCATTATTATTATTATTATTATTATTATTATTATCGCCCATAAATAAGGACACACAATACACCAGGATGAATAAACCGAGTTTTTTTTTAGAGTACAGAGCTCTAAATGTTTTATTGCATATTTCGAATTGGACGAGTGATCCGGACCCGAATATACCGCTTAAAAATGTTTTTTTCCCAGGATTTTCCGCGATACGGTGTACGGAAATAGTGCACCTATTTTTCCCGCCAATTCCAAACCGGCTAATTAAAGATCAAGATAATGTCATAGCAGGTACGTTTACATACTGTATGTACGTCCCAAAAGTTTGACCGCTATACGGTCTATACCTCAAAAGTAAACTGCCTAACAGAGAATGCGAGTCAGGGTGTGTTGAGACTTTAGGAAAATTCAGCGGAAATTGCAAAGGGGGGGAAATTCAAACATCGAGATAATGTTTTTTAGACGAGTACATCTGATGGGTATTGTTCAGGCGCATCTACAGTTCGATGTTCTATCACTAACCAATTTTAGCCCCAAATCCAAACGGGCTAATGCAGGAGCAAGTTTAATGCAGGAGCATGTAAGCCGGTATACGGTAGGTACGGCTACAAAATTTGACCGCTCTACTATAAAAGCAACCTGCTCAACGGAGAGTTTGTGTCGGGTAGGTTCGGATATGGCAAATTTCACGGGAAATCAAACGGGAAAAATTACTCCGAAAATCAGATATTGAGATATCAACTTTTCGACGAGTGGATGTGATTAGTAGTATCTAAACGCAAGATTAGTACACTGTTTACATATTTAGAGTGGACGGTTTAACCCTGGTAGCGTGTAACGTTGTTAACGGTGATATATATTACTCAAATTCAAACCCTCTCTTCATGACGCAAATTCAAACGGACTTATCGAGGAGCAAGGCAAATGCATGAATATGCTCACCGATATACTATATAGGTATGTCCGCTCTACTATAAAAGTAACCTATTGTTTAGATTTGACCTGTCCAAAACACTTACCGGACAAAAGCTTCCCTAGGTATCAAATTTCATCGAAATCCTTCCGTTTTACCCGATTTGTCATTGAACTGACCATTTTGAAGGTCAATGTCAGGTCGGGGTTACGATTTGACCAGCTGAAACACTCCCCGGACAAAAGCATCCCTAGGTATCAAATTTCGTCGAAATTCGTCTGTTTTACCCGATTTTACCTTGGATTGACCTTTTTGTCAAGGTCAGGTGGGGGTCACGATTTGACCCGTACAAAACACTTCCTGGACAAAAGTAGCCATATGTATAAAATTTCGTCAAACTCCGTCCAGCAATTTTTCCGGCCATAGCTAACAGACAAACAAACAGAGAGACAGAAGTCCCAAAATATATATTAGAGTAGCCGATGAGCCCGACGTTGTCCGGGCTATTCAAAAACCAAATTTCAAGTCGATAGCTCCACCCGTTTCCGAGATCTGGTGTGCGCATGCGCGAATCTGGCGTCGCACGGGCTCGGCGACCCGATAAAATTCATATCCGGGGCAAGATACATTCACATAGCAAATTTCAAGTCGATAGCTCCACCCGTTTCCGAGATCTCGTCTGCGATTGCGCTGCACGGGCGTCGCACGGGCTCGACAATACGACAACGACGACCGCCTGGTCAAACTACACACACGTACCAAGTTTCGTCCCGATCGGTTGAGAATCGTAGATTTGTATAAATGACAGACAAACAAACATACAGACAAACAAACAGAGGTCTTCAAAATATATATGAGACTAGCCGATGAGCCCGACGTTGTCCGGGCTATTCAAAAACCAAATTTCAAGTCGATAGCTCCACCCGTTTCCGAGATCTGGTCTGCGCATGCGCGAAGCTGGCGTCACACGGGCTCGGCGACCCGATAAAATTCGTATCCGGGACATGATACATTCACATAGCAAATATCAAGTCCATAGCTCCACCCGTTTCCGAGATCTCGTCTGCGCATGCACGAAGCGGGCGCCGCACGGGCTCGCCAATACGACAACGTCGACCGCCTGGTCAAACTACACACACGTACCAAGTTTCGTCCCGATCGGTCGAGAATCGTAAATTTGTATAAATGACAGACAGACAGACAGACAAACAGACAGACAGAGGTCTTCAAAATATATATGAGATTTAGAAATGTCAATGCAAGTCCACCATCAGATCACAAAGCACCAATATGTATGGAATCCTATTAGGGCCACTTGCTAATGGCGCTTTCGGCGCGATGCGCCGAAAGCGCCGAAAACGCCGAAAGCGACAAAAAGTGCGCCATTAGTAACGCGTCGAAAGAGCCGAAAGCGACAAAATATGCGCATATTACGGCGCACTATTTGTCGCTTTCGGCGCACTTTTTGTCGCTTTCGGCGCTTTCGGCGCGTTACTAATGGCGCACAAAATGTGCGATATTAGCGCATGTTTCGGCGCGTTACTAATGGCGCACTTTTGTCGCTTTCGGCGCGCGCCGAAAGCGCCATTAGGCATACTATTAGGTCCACCCCCTAATGGCGCGCGCCGGAAGCGACAAAAAGTGCGCCATTAGGGTATGTTTCGGCGCGCGCCGAAAGCGACAAAAAGTGCGCCGATCGGCTCACATTTTGTCGCTTTCGGCGCTTTCGGCGCATCGCGCCGAAAGCGACAAAAAGTGCGCCGAAAGTGCCATTTGCAAGTGGCCCTAATAGGATTCCATAAATATGCATTCACTTGAAGAGAGACACACCTGTGCGCATAACACACGCATGGAATGGGATGCCATGGAATTATATCTGATTCCATGGAATCTAACCTCTAGTTCAATATAATATTTTTTATTGAAGTATTGTGTCTGTAATAATTAATTCTGGGGCCTATACTATAGATTGCAATTTTTTTAATATCAGCGTTAATTTGTGATTTACTAATTTTGTAATACATATTTTGTGTTATATAGTATTCGACTGTATTTCTATCAGTGTATTTCTTTCATTGTAGATTGAAACTCAACATATGCCCAAAACTCTTTATATGCAAAATACATTGACATATAATGACTTATATGATCTTTTTGGCGAACCATCTATATACCGGGATTCACTTGACCGGAAAATCTTTGCATTTGGTGAAGAAAAAGGGGGCCTGAAAGTTTCATCTGTTCATGTTTTCATAGTACTCGAACGCTACAGCTTTGTAATATGTAAAAATTCGCAATACGGAATGATAAAGTACTGGCTAAGCGGGCTCTATAGTACAGCAATAATACCATATTTGTGAAAATTCATTATTAGATTACTAATGCACAGGCTACATTATTGATTTTTCACGACGAATATCCGTGCGGAAAATGGTGAGTGCGATTAGCTGGGTACATGTTCTTTGTAATGCGGTCACGGAATCTCAATTGTTAACCCATTGAGATGGTTTACGCTCAATGGATTTGAAAGGAGATAGCCATGTCAGCGGCCTAGGCTTTAATTATGAATGGAATTAAAGAGTTACAGTTGTCGGGCTTGGGCTCAAAACGTATATATATAAACGATCTTTGTGCGAAGGTACCCGGATACGCGGTGAATCGGGGGTGGTGGCATTTCGTGTTGAAACAGTTACTGATAATTCAGGCTAAGTTGCGTTAATAATCAGTGGACCCCAAATATTTACCATGACATTATGTAACATATTTGAACCGCATGGCATTTGTGTGCTCAAGAAGTTTGCGTTCACCTTGTGGTCTAAACAATTTAATTTGGCCAATAGTGCCGCACGGAATGTTCCATGAGTGAATTTTTTGAAAAAATCGGGGTCCCCGATCCTTAACTTACCAATGTAGTAGTGCGTGTTGGTTATAACCAAATGTCATATGTTTACCTTAATTCAGCCGCTTAGTTGGGTATAAATGGAAGGTACTGAGAATTAGGTATAGTTTAAGTAGATGGTGCTATATATATGTTTTAAAATCGAGGTTGGGTGTCCCAGGAGACCCTGGACGAGGGAGTGTTGGTCCACATTGGAATTTCCAAATGAACACCCATCCTTTACACAGGTCGAAAATACCAAGTCCGAGAACAGCCATCGCACCCCCATCATGGGTTGAATTTTTCCAGCTGCATGTTACCTCAAACTGTTCAACTATTAAGGTCTAGATGTTCCCACTAATATTTCAGCCAGACAAAGCTAGCTAGACAAATTAGGTTCCATCCTTGGTAATATTGCTATATAAAGTTGATGTGGCCATTTGAACGGCAACCGATGTGTGTGTTTGCCGACCTTTTTCGACAAACCGTTAATAAAGATGTAACATAAAACATCTGAAAATGGTAAGTATTCCACACTATACTGAAAAAATTACATTTCACCGTGCGCAATTGTGGTCAAAATAACCCAAGTAGCGGAAACTAGTCACACATAATGTACCTTTATTCATCAACTAAATCACTCACCAGCTGACACAAATAGGCATTTCCATATCATTCGCATATATCATTAGAGTAATTTCCCTTGACAAAATCACAAATGTTTAGATGTGCGTTCAACGAACGGTGGTCGATAGTACTCGATTTGCCGTCTTTTTGTGATTTACAAGAAATCGCGTTCGCTGTTAGACTACAGTGGTCCATAGTACTCGACACCTTCTGTACGGCTCAAATAAGCCTGCTATTACAAAAATTGTATTCTATAGTATAGGCCCCTGGCATGATCTAGACGATTTTCAAATGAATGTGGACAGTTCAGTTTCTCAGAATAATGCAGAATGAATCGTAACCTATAAAAGTCTCAAATAAATAAAAGAGTGATTTCTTCACATTATGTGTAGGTGGTGGCAGCGGTGAGTCCTGCGTAGCAGGGGACTGAACTATACACGGAGCTTGACTCTGTATGAGAGACGATCATTGGCAATTTTGCTAGGCTAACAATAAATAAAAACATGCTTGAACTTCCTTTGTTGAAAGTCGAAGTCGGAACCTCATATTAAAGACATATTATGGACTTACTTCGGTTGGTAAAATCATTAAAAGGTATATAAATATAAGAACTGAATGCAGTGGGTGTGTGTGTGTTATTGTGTGATACGGCGCTGTTGCCGTTGGGGGCACATTTAGCGATAACAGCTTTACGGTTCCCCCAATGTGCCCCAGCGACATGTATACATGTAGGAAACGTTGCTCTAATCGTCAAATCATACGCACATCAACAGATCATCACGGATTCCTGAAATAAACATCATGTTCCGATAAAGTAATATTAATTTTAAATAATAATAACGTAATTTTGCATTAATGTTCTCCATAGATATATTGGTATGGGATACATTCGTACGAGACCCTTGTGTCGTGGAAAATACACTTTGTGTAGCCAGCTTTTGTTAGATATCTACTATATTTGCCTTCAAGAAAATCTGGAATAAACAAACACCCAACATGGTTTTCTTTGCGTATCCTGATTGTCATATTAGGCCAGAAAGTTAATCTAGGAACATTACCTCCCATGAGATGTCACTCGTAAGCTGACTTCTGGTATTCTGAAAAAGGCAATCCAGCCATGGACTGGGGCGGTGTGTTGCATTCTATTGAATCACAATCGATCTTTCGAGATGTGTTTGGATTTCGCGCTAAAACGAAAGCCGAATAAATAAGCAGTCCGTTAGTGCTAAAATAAACCACCGCGATAAACAAACCTGATAAAAGAATTTTTCGAAAATTAGTCTGAAACAATAATTTGTGCAATATCAACCAAAAATGGATAACAACTTAAATTTTAGACAGAAAAACAAAATACATTTTGCTGTCACAGACTGTACGGACCAATGCGGAATTAGAGTACTAGCTTAACATAAATTATAGCGGCTATCAATAGTCAATTTAGTATGGCAAGGGGGATAATTCACTGAATAGTTTTAACTTCCGCTTTTGAAATCTGAAGCAAACAACGATTCACTCAAAAGCTATACTAATTGAATATTAACAATAGATTTCATTTGTTTATTTTGTGGTAGGTGAAGCTAAACATTGAACACGTATATTCTGTGGTAGGTGAAGCTAAACATTGAACACGTATATTATGTGGTAGGTGAAGCTAAACATTGAACACGTATATTCTGAGTGCCATGACCTTGACATTGAACACGTATATTCTGAGTGTCATGACCTTGACATTGAACACGTATATTCTGAGTACCATGACCTTGACATTGAACACGTATATTCTGAGTGCCATGACCTTGACATTGAACACGTATATTCTGAGTACCATGACCTTGACATTGAACACGTATATTCTGAGTGCCATGACCTTGCTCCCGTTCTCTCCGACACAAATTATCAATTGTTGTCATTGCCGTTAACAGTTCCACTACCCGAGTACCTGGTTAAAACAGCAGATTGTTAGATGAGATTATATTTTATTTTGATAGCATGTGAGATCTTCACATCCTTGGAGTTCTAAAGAAGTGAAAAGCAATATTATCAAGTTCACATCAAGGACACTCAATCAAGTGAGCTTGAGTTTCATTCATATAACTTAACTGCAGCATGCTGTGTTATTTTGCAGGCTGCATTTCATATTTATGCATATTCTTCGCAAAACGTTGCAATTATCTTTTGATTTTTCATGTTGTCCGCCACTTGCCCCTCATGGCACATTCATTACTGACAATTAATTCCATCAATTGCATCATATTTCAGCAGAACATAACCTTAATTAAGATAACGACTCAATATTACCTAACTAAATTAATCCTGGTGTGTTATATATCATGGGTTCGCATTTGTAGCATTTCTCGAATTATGAATTTCTCATGTCTTAAAACTGAAATTGTTCAAAGTCCAATTATCTATCTTAGACCAATTCTAAGTTGTGAAACTCAATCAAATGGTTATGTTTATGTTCTAAATTACTGGGATATGCAAAATGTTCTCCAAAAAAATCTCAAAAACAAAAAAGCATGTTATGTTGCAAGTTAATCATCCATTATTTGGAATCCAGCAGGATCGAGAATTTGCGACTCGGCAGCTCACGACACATTCTCACTGGCACCGACAGTCACCGGCTCATCAACGTTAACATAATCTATGTCAGCTTCTAAATTGTTATGTAGAAAGTCATCATCAATAGTTCTTAAATCCATTTCTCAAAACTCCAGTGATGTGTTGACAGTTCAACGTAAACAAACTTGAGACAGAACCAATTATTTCGATGTAAGGGGAGTAATCCAAAGCTTGAATGCCGAACGCAACTCAGAACCTGCTGGCGGCTCGCTAAAGATAGTTCGTCATCGCTGGGAGTAACAAAAACTCCTCTGGGAGTAGTATAAACCTCTGGGAGTAGTATAAACCTCTGGGGGTATGGTAAACCTCTGGGAGTATGATAAACCTCTGGAAGTATGATAAACCTCTGGGAGTATGATGATCCTCTGGGAGTAGTATAAACCTATGGGAGTAGGATAAACCTCTGGGAGTAAGATAAACATCCATATTGGGTGTAAACAGCATGTAACAAAATGTGCTTAACTAGGTCTGAAAGTTATCTGGTAATGGATGTCTTTCAAGCTTAACGGTTTTAGTTTGTGGTCTAGGAGAAATAGCCGTATAACTTGTAAATGGTCAACCAGCAACATATACAAGGGTTGTCTTACAATTATAGATAATGGCACATATGTACGCTAATTGTCCGATAGTACATACGATAGTACACGTAGATAGAGTTTAATGTGTTCCCGGATCTGGGATAATCTTCCATTCCCCGTTGTTTGTATTGATTGTGGTTAATTGTATAGTTGTAAGCACGATGTACAGGAGAGATATACAATACGATGAATACGAGAGTACACACATAATTAACACCATCATACCTTAATGGCTGTTGACTGGTTGCACTCACTGTGCAACACAGGTATGAGTAGAAGAATATAATTATCCGGTAACAATAGTGTGATATACGCTATATGGAACGTATAGATAACATGGATAATTATAATGATACCTCATACCTTATATGGACACATGATACCACCAACACTGGAAATAACTACCCGTTCTCGAGAGAGGGAACTTCACTTCTCCTCGAACCTTGCTACCACCAACATATCTATATAACATGTACATAGTGCTTACCGGCAGAAACTTATTTAAAATAGAAAAGGTATGAAATTTTCTTGACTCTTGATTGTTCCCGTACACGGACAACTCTACCTTCACCTCTATATATAGGCTACGGGACAAGTGGTGACGTGACCATTCAAACAGAACCTACGTTTCGTTTATGACATGAGTACTTACGCTACCAACTTATAGTTTTCTGATTTGTTTTAAATACTTGAAATGAGTTCAAAACAAAACCTGCATTATGTCATACATCAATTCTAGAATGTCACCATTAGAATGTGCCAACCCAACTCAAATTATTCATTTCTCATCTCATATACCTGCAATTGTGCCTTCCTCATTCCCAATCACTTTGGAAATTAAAACAAATATGAATACAACACATTGTCACCCTACCCGTTCTTCCCTGTGGGATGACGTTAATTACAGTAGCGCTCAAATCGATGAGTTGAGGCACTATGGTGCAGGCCGTATAACTGTGGTCGCTTTTAACTATGCTTAATTTGTGTTTCTTACGTTCGCACCCTTTGATGTTTGCCGCCGTTATCAGCACCTGAACACCTGCTGCTTATTTGATGGTTAATTATTGGACATTTATCTCACATTCACGCCGCCTGCCAGAACTGTCTTCATTGTCCTGGACAATTAACTGCTCGCTGATAAACCAGTTCCCCAGTGACTAACTGTTCACCAGATTCGCAATGGGTAATTACTCTTTTAGTTGAAGTTGATTATGGTGTTTTCTACACATATGTTGATTTTTCAGGTTTGCGATTCGCGATTATAGGTCCTAGATCCGACTATCTTCTGTTCCATCGGTTGTCATCAAAGTTTTAGCTTCCGCTATGTTGAAAATTTCGGAGTGAGGGGAGATTGTCCGATAGTACATAAGATAGTAGATATAGTTTGATGTGTTCCCATATGTGGGGTAATCTTCCATTCCCCGTTGTTTGTATTTGTATGGTTAATATCGTGGTAAGCACGATGTACAGGAGAGATCTATAATAAGATGAATACGAGAGTACACACATAATTACCAAGATTATACCTTTATTTCTGATGACTGGTTGTACTCATTGTACAACACAGGTATGAGTAGAAGAATAGAATAATCAAGTGACACTATAGTGTGATATACGTTATAGTGAACGTATAGATAACATGGATATCATGATACCTCAGACCTTATATGGACACATGATACCACCAACACTGGAAGTAACTACCCGTTCTCGAGAGAGGGAACTTCACTTCTCCTCGAACCTTGCTACCACCGGCATCTCTGTATAACCTGTACATAGTGCTTAAAGGCAGAGACTTATTTAACATATGAAAGGTAACAAATCTTCTGGACTCTTGGTTGTTTCCGTACACGGCCAATTCTACCTTCACCACTAGGCTACGGGACATAATTCTTTATATCTTATTTTGTTGGCAAAGTGCCTATTATTTTGAAGCCACTAAACTGACAATTGTACTCCTTAGGTATGGTAGGGCTGGTATAGTGAACTTGTTGTGCTTGTTTGTTACAGCCTGTTGTATCGCCCAATGACTATCGATATGTATTGTAATTACACCGGACATGATGTCAATATATATATACATACATTTTATTATACATAGTATTGGCTTGCAATTCCAGCAGTTAAAATACACCATCTGCTCGTTCGTTTATAATGTCCTGAACATTATAAACATTCACAGAATGTTTACGGTACCGTTCGATAGCTACGAAATACTCCTGAGTTCATCGTGTAAAATATTCACGGACCATTAAACTGTTCCGATATACCAGGCGCACTTTGTGACCTAAATTGAATATCCATGATTTCACTGCATTGTTTCTTAGGCAAACACGTGTGATATATAACGTCTGGCGATATATATGCAATTTTAAATTCACAAATTGCCAGGTATAAGTGATAGAATGAATAAAATTAAATTTTAGTTTTGTTTGTGTTTATCTTACGATTGCTATAATATTTTTGCCGGGATATGCCGATGTCACTTCATGGGGTCAATTGAGTTCGCACACTTTAAAAATATGTCAAAACTGCGGTAAATATATCTGTTCACATTAAATTGCCACATTCATTTGACAACTGATGTGACTTTCGGAAAAAAAAGTATCATGTCTTATTCGGAATAGACCCGTTTGTTGTCGCAATTGTGATAATTGATTACACATAAGTGTGGTTGTGTGTGAGCTGGCCACTAACGCGTAAACCATGTCATACAAATGGTAACGGGGGGGGGGTTCTCGTACTAAGACTAGCATCTCGCTATCCCAATATCTTAGCTGGTCTTAGTACGAGCAGACTTTAACTACTAAATCTGATAATGATATTCGGATCGAGTGCATTGTGAGGCCGTAGCAGGGTTCGCGCTGCCGATTACCATTTGAATAAATTGCTATCAAAATATAAATTTGCAGCAACAAAAATAACCATAAAAAAACAACGATTTGCAACAAGAATTGGCACCTAGCTGTTTTGCTTTTGGCAATTGATTCCCATCGGGCATATAATACAGCTTGCGGAGGAAACAAAACACACATTGCTGTCCGGTCGCAACAAAACACACATTGCTATCCGATCGTAACTTGGCAAGTGCATGGATCCTAATTGAAAGCGTATAATGGTTTCGTGGATTATGTCACAACGATTTATTATATCGCTGGGGTGAATGCATGAGTTTCGAATTTCTACTATACGTCTCAGACAAATTATGAGTGCGTAAGTATACAATGTGGAGCCTCGACTGGCAATCGGAAATTCGCGGTATGTTTGAACGCTGGGTGTGTCATCATTGGGGAGGTGGCTGGCAGGTCTACGTTGGGTGGATGGTTATTTCCAGTACCATGAACATTCCGAATCAACGATCGATTCCATAATCAAGCTCTGAAAATGATTTCAGTAGCAAAAGACTCTCAGACACATCGAAATACGTAATGGATAAATTTCGTACCCCCCCCCCCCCCCCGCTGTAATATGAAACATGTGAATGGGGTGAAATAAATACAAATAAGCCTAATACATATATCACTTTTTTATATAGCTTTATACATACAAATATTTATAAAACATCATCATTATACACAATTATAAGAAATGTATACCCCACGTCAGAAATAGAATATTAAATTTAATTTAAATTTTACCTAGATTATGTTCATACTATTATTATTATCATACTCTATATTATAATGTACTATGAGTGTTATATATGTACTTGTTAATGTTATATAAGGATTCACTGTCATGTGGACTGTTTTTATGGAGATGTAACCGTGAGGTAAGTGGACATAACTTGTGTAAAACCCAAAGGGTTTTACATACAAGTTATGACCACTTACCTCACGGTTACATCTCCATAAAAATAGTCCACATGACAGTTAATCCTTATATTTATATACATTTAGCGAAAAAGCCACTTTTGTAAATGTATTTAAATCGAAAAGTGTATCGTGACAAAAACAGCCCAAAATACCCAATAGCACCCTTGGCAAAAGTTAATAGGAACAATTTCTCTTCATATTGAAACCCGATGATGTATTAAGTCAATCATGCGCGAGTCCAAATGCGCCCAAAACATTACGCGTTCGTCTTTCCAAACCCAATGACGTATCGATGGTGTTATGAGCTTGGTGTTCTGAGCCGTTGCGCATTCACCGAGAAATAACTGCAAGTAGCCACGTGGGCGCCGACCAATCAGAATGCTGGATTTAGTGATTACAACACTTAGTATGTAAATATACAAATATCAGGATCGAATAAAAATGATTACAAAAGATAATGTAATATTGATTTGGGAACCAAGGATCTCCAAACG
Source organism: Siphonodentalium dalli (assembly GCA_032622095.1). Lineage (NCBI taxonomy): Eukaryota > Metazoa > Mollusca > Scaphopoda > Gadilida > Siphonodentaliidae > Siphonodentalium > Siphonodentalium dalli. The sequence continues at coordinate 202,277,207 of CP136069.1, forward strand.
TTGATTTGGGTACTCATGATCTTTAAACGTTGAATTGTGTACCCATGATCTTTAAACGTTTATTTAGGTTCCCGTGATAGTTAAACGTTGATTTGGGTACTCAAAACATTTAAACGTTGAATTTTGGTACCCAGGATCTTTAAACATTGAGTTGGGTACCCAGGATCTTTAGACGTTGATTTTGGGACCCATAACATCGACATGTTGATTTGGGTACACATGATCTTTAAACATTGAGTTGGGTACCCAGAATATGTAGACGTCGATTTGGGTACCCATAACATCGACATGTTGATTTGGGTACCAAGGATCTTTAAATATTGATTTGGGTACACATGGTCGTTAAACATTGATCTTGGTACCAAGGACCTTTAGACGTTGATTTGGGTATCACTCATCTTTAAACATTGATTTGGGTACACATGATCTTTAAACATTGAGTTGGGTACCCAGAATATGTAGACGTCGATTTGGGTACCCATAACATCGACATGTTGATTTGGGTACCAAGGATCTTTAAATATTGATTTGGGTACACATGGTCGTTAAACATTGATCTAGGTACCAAGGACCTTTAGACGTTGATTTGGGTATCACTGATCTTTAAACATTGATTTGGGTACACATGATATTTAAACATTGAGTTGGGTACCCAGAATATGTAGACGTCGATTTGGGTACCCATAACATCGACATGTTGATTTGGGTACCAAGGATCTTTAAATATTGATTTGGGTACACATGGTCGTTAAACATTGATCTAGGTACCGAGGACCTTTAGACGTTGATTTGGGTATCACTGATCTTTAAACGTTGATTTGGGTACCCATGATCTTTAGACGTTGATTTTGGGACCCATAACATCGACATGTTGATTTGGGTACACATGATCTTTAAACATTGAGTTGGGTACCCATAATATGTAGACGTCGATTTGGGTACCCATAACATCGACATGTTGATTTGGGTACCAAGGATCTTTAAATATTGATTTGGGTACACATGGTCGTTAAACATTGATCTAGGTACCAAGGACCTTTAGACGTTGATGTGGGTATCACTGATCTTTAAACGTTGATGTGGGTCCCAGAATCTGTAGACGTTGATTTGGGTACGAAGGATATATTTAGACGTTGATTTGGGTACCCATGATCTTTAGAAGTTGATTTGGGTATCAATAATCTTTAAACGTTGATTTGGGTACACATGATCTTTAAACATTGATTTGGGTCCCATGATCTTTAGACGTTGATTTGTGTACCAAGGATCTTTAGAAGTTGATTTGAGTACCCATAACATCGACATGTTGATTTGGGTACACATGATCTTTAAACATTGATTTGGGTACACACGATCTTTAGACGTTGATTTTGGTACCCATAACATCGACATGTTGATTTGGGTACCCGGGATCTTGAAATGGTGTCCAATAGACGAACCAACGTCATCTTTAATATACTGTATATCGTCTGCTTACATTCAATTTGACATATCTCACACTGTGTAATCAAGTACCGGCGGGGAAGCAATTACGTCGGCGCGGATCGATGTCCAAAGGCGGTGATCGAGTTGTAACGGCGTTGGGTTGTAACTGATTGATTGATTGTAAGTACAAATCAACACTAATGCGAACAATCGTACTTGACATTGCTGAAATTAATCAAATTATTAAGCTCTTTATAACGATCGAGACATGACTTGACTTTAATTTACTTTTTTCATTCACAAACAGGCAAAGAACATTGATCTATGTCGAGATTCCCTCATGTTTATGATGTTTATAAAATATTTTTAATAATTGAGTGTCGCAGATATTTAATATATGGTTGGTTGCGTATTTCAGAGTGTTAACTTGAAGCAAAAATATGCATAACACATAAGGAAACTGATGAAATTCGGTTATTTATAAAACAAATTATTGCTACGGCGGCGATCAGTATGCAACGACATTTACCGATCAACAATTTTAGAACCTGCTAATTTACCGAAATCTATGTAAATATAGGTCTATGTTATTATTGTCAATTATACATGTACTATGCATCATAACTACACGTTCAGTTGGTGTTTCGTGTAGCATTGCGCATTACTGTATCGATCAATAGATAGGCTAATGTTTACTGTTATCTTTCATACAACGAGCTTCAGACCAAAACAACCATACGCAATGTATTATGTTGAACCAATATCGGGACAATATTTAGGTATAAATGTATACATTATGTTATATAAACATCGTATGTTATATACGTTATACACGCGAAACATTCAACTTTATATCAAAAGACTTAGGCCGAACCTATATATACGGCAAAACAAGCGATACAACCATAAGATAATTATTTTTGTCATGTAGGTGCTGGGTGGGGGGGGGGGGGGGAGATATCCTGACCTGGACATCCCCCCACCCCAAACCCAAGCCTGAACATTTGAAAGAAAAGGAAAAAATTGAATTAAAAAAAAAAAAAATTCTGGTCAATGAACAGACAATCAATTTCGTGAAAACAATAATTATTTTTTTTAATCTCAAAAAACATTTTTCTGGCCATTTCAGAACCAAACGATATCAAATGATTGAAAATATTTTTTAGTCGTACATGGAGGGGAAGATATCCAGGGTGGGGGGAAGATATCCAGGGGGAGATATCCTGTTACACCGGAATAAATTGGTAAACAATCCGTTTTGGGTATCGTATGGTGACTTATTTAGAGAACTGAATTCACATAGACAACTATATGTTGGAGTCCGTCTTGGATAACACAGCGGATTTTATGTGTTATACTGAGGACTCTGCTGCGTCTTTTGAAACAAAACTAGCTTCAATTTATTACGGGTTAACCCATTCTTTCGCGTACCACGAGCTAATACACGACTACGTCACATTATGTGTGTTTACAAATTAAAATTCGTCCGTTAGTTATTCAATCAGTGGGGAAATATGTGACACGCATGGGGAGGGGTCAACATATACATCCCTCAGGCCAGACAACCAATACAAGTCAACTGAATGAGTGTTCTTTCTCAACAGTTTACCGACAAACGGTATACTCCGTTCCGGCTCCGATTCCGGCATAACATATTTTTAAATCAACGGCGTACAAATATATCTAAATATTTCTACATCCAAACAGTGATAACAGTGATAAAAACGGGTAACAATCATTGATACCTTTTAATATCGTATCCTCGTTATCAAGTTCACCTTTCAGAATATTTGTACGGCCTTAATGATTAAAAGAACATGAGAAATAAACTGACTTGTGTTGTGTTTACTTCTGCGAAAATAGGTGTCCACGGAAGCAACGTAATTAATTCGTTGCGGGATTCACCTTGCGAAATAAGCTATCAAACCATGCCCGAATAACCTTGTCTGGGGCAATTCCAAACATCTGGGCTTATTTCAACCATCTATGCGTGTCAGCAGTACACATTCCTCCTATTTTCGATTCAGACAACTTCTCAAAATACGTACACGGAAGTACACCAAAATAGAAACAACTAGGTCACAAAAGTAAATATTAAACCATGCTTGAATAGCTATTTAGGGGACATCATAAAGCATGCTGGTCCTTCCAAACTCTACCCAGCTTCTGATAAAAACTTAATAAAATACTCAACCCTTTTTGGCTCGCAGGGACTCGTGGATGAAACCACTCGATCGCTACCGGAATTGAGTCCCCACCCCCCTGTGTGTTACAAAATTGGTGGCAGCGGTGGGATTAAAATACTTTGCCACGTGAAGGTGAAAAACCTAAAAATTATAAATAAACCAAATGTCAGAAGATAGTGATCAATTTGATCAGAGTAAACCCGTTGGGCTTATTGGATTTGCTAATGCATCTGAATATTCAAGTGCATGTCAATACTGCTCTGATCATACAATTGACGTCCTAGAAATTGACCTGGCAGGAATTGGTTTACTTGTTTTCTTTGATGAAACTGAACTGAACGAGTGTTACATACGTTCATCATTAAATAATTGGGACTGCTTTTTGTACATACTTGTCTAAGTGATACAAATGGCTGCAAAATGTCGTCTGATTTATCAGACATCGCAGAAAAGATGAAACATGTAAGAAACTCGTTGTACCAAGAACAGGAGGTTCTTGACCAAAATAATCTTGACTCAGATAATTCTGATGATGAGGATGGAATGATACAATTTAGTAGACCTCATAAGAAAGTCTCTTATGGAGACGAAGCCAATGGCTACTTGCTCATCGACGAGTATTCTTCCACTCCCGATGTTAAGCAAGGAAACGAATATCATCATCAAACACCACCTCCATTTAAAAGGTCAGGTGAAGACATTGAGCAACATACTTGTTCAAGAAACAAGGATGGTGCTGACGATGAAAGTGAGTATGCTTGGCTGGCACGGTCACGTGTTACACCCTCTCAGACAATGGAATTGTTTTCCAAACCAAAAGACAACTTTCAGTCACTGACTGGAAAGTTTAAACGATTGCCTGTACCCAGTTCTGTAATTACCGGAGATTGCCTCTTTGATAAACATAACTCAGAACCACATGGTGGTCAGAAAACTCAACCTGAACATAATCTTGGGTATCGCCTAAGTAGTATGGAAAATAGGGTTTTCTGAACCACATACTCACTCATATAATAAAACGAGTAGCAATGCAACTCACCATGACAACTGGGAGACATATGAAACAAACTGTAGAGCGGCAAGTAAGCCCCACATAAATTCTGCTCCCAATATGGAGAAGGTGACACCACCTTCCCATCTAAAACGTTCCTATAGGGAACAACCAACAAACCTGGACAGGTATGGTTCAACACACAGAGGAGTGGAATCCACTCAGTGGATACTCCTACATATGAACAAATAAAACGTCACACTGTCATGCCTTCTACCTATGCTGGTACAGGGTCATGGCTAGACTACCATGCTCATTTCGAAGCATGTACACAAATTAATTGTTGGAAGCAACATGAGAGAGGTCTCTACCTGGCTGTATCCCTAAGAGGGCTGGCCCAGGGAGTTCTCGGTGATATGCCCTCAGGGCTCGAGCGAGATTATGAGGCTCTCATCTCTGCAATTGAAGACAGGTTCGCAGCAGCGAACCAAACCGAGTTGTTTAGGGTTCAACTCAGAGAGCGACGCCAAAGGGCTGATGAAACACTGCCTGAGATGGGGCAGAATATAAGACGGCTTGCAAATCTGGCGTATAGATCTGCACCTTTAGAGGTCAGAGATACCCTTTCAAAAGAACAGTTTATTGATGGTCTTTATGAACCGGAAATAAGATTAAGGGTGAAACAATCAAGACCTGTCACGCTCAACGATGCCATCCCGCATGATGTTGAGTTTGAGGCATTTATTAAATCTGAAAAACATGGAGCAAAGGGTTATGCTCGCTCCATTGGGTTTGAAACAGACTCAAACAAAAACCACAATGAGATGCAGCAACTCAAGGGGCAGTTAGCTGAACTCAAAAACTCATTGGCTACCATGGAGTCACAGATAAAACTTCTGAAAATATCTCAAAAGGGGACTAAACCTGACACTTTGAGAGTGTCCAATCAAAATCAACGAGCTTGTTTTGAGTGTAGTTCCTCTGCTCACATACGTACGCATTGTCCCAAATTACAGGGCCAGAGACGACCCCCTCATGATAGACAAAATAACACAATGGGGAAGTTTAAGGGTTTCGTCCGCTCTGTATGGAACTGAGACAGAAGAAAGCTAAGGAGATGAACTGGAGATGAGTTGCCTCCACCAAAAGGAATTGATTTCCTTCCAATGATGTTTATACATAAAATGTGCCATTTGATGCTCTGACTTTGAAACTTGTTCACATTAAAATAAAAAAAAATAATAATAATAATAAAAAAATAAAAAACAAAATGTGTTCATTAATTCCCTTGATTGTTCAATTCTTGCAGAATCCTATCTGCCAAATCACAAGTGGGGATAACAAATGAAAAGTAAACCTTGTATAGAATTGTTGTTGCAACTTAAAAATATAATATAAATATTGTATATAATTGTTGTTGCAACTGTCTATAAAATGTAAAGGGAAGTGGTGGCCATCTGGGGGAGCATCGAGTCCCAGATGGCCTGAGAATTAATTTTCGAACACGACCCCTGGATCCAACTTGCAGGAGTTAGGTCTTGACTAGATGTCGAGGGATGGACGAGCCCTCGTTAATGGCTGTGCCGTGTCAAGGGAAATTCACACCCTTGACACGTTAAAGAACGACCAAGAGTAGGCCCCTGTAGCCGGTCTTTGGTGTACTAAAACCTGCAATCTGAACCTGATACTCATAAAACTTTGGTTTTCACAACAACAAAACTGCATAATTCACATCTGAAAATCAAAACTACTTCAAACAGCAGTCTCATGACTGAGTCTGTTATGTAACACCACAACTTTCCTCTCACTTAATCATAATGTGTAGACGAGCTTGTTGCAAGTCTCATTGATAAAACTGTCAAAACTTGGAGCATCAAAGATATGCCCAAGTTGTTGGCAGGGTGTGTGGCATAAAGGACTTATGTCCTCGCAAAGGCGAATCTGGCAGAGATATGCTGTTGGTATTAATTGGAGCATGGCTCCCACCAGCATGTGATGCTCATAAAGTCCAGGATGGGGACATGGAGAGCAACGAGTCGCACATAGCCTGAGGGCTGATAGTTGACAGATATTCTGTGAGAGGGCGGTTTACCTTGTTGGCAAAATGTGGTAGCCGTAAAACCGAGTGGTCCGCATGCGAGGACGCACGCAATTCGGAGGTGTGGGTAGTGTGACACGCATGGGGATGGATCAACATATACATCCCTCAGGCCAGACAACCAGTACAAGTCAACTGAATGAGTGTTCTTTCTCAACAGTTTACCGACAAACGGTATACTCCGTTCCGGCTCCGATTCCGGCATAACATATTTTTAAATCAACGGCGTACAAATATATCTAAATATTTCTACATCCAAACAGTGATAACAGTGATAAAAACCGGTAACAATCATTGATACCTTTTAATATCGTATCCTCGTTATCAAGTTCACCTTTCAGAATATTTGTACGGCCTTAATGATTAAAAGAACATGAGAAATAAACTGACTTGTGTTGTGTTTACTACGGCGAAAATAGGTGTCCACGGAAGCAACGTAATTAATTCGTTGCGGGATTCACCTTGCGAAATAAGCTATCAAACCATGCCCGAATAGCCTTGTCAGGGGCAATTCCAAACATCTGGGCTTATTTCAACCATCTATGCGTGTCAGCAGTACACATTCCTCCTATTTTCGATTCAGACAACTTCTCAAAATACGTACACGGAAGTACACCAAAATAGAAACAACTAGGTCACAAAAGTAAATATTAAACCATGCTTGAATAGCTATTTAGGGGGACATCATAAAGCATGCTGGTCCTTCCAAACTCTACCCAGCTTCTGATTGGTTCCTTCCATCTCAGACTCTGGTTGGTCATTCTGCTGCAATTTGATTGGCTGCTTCTTGATCCTCCAGGTCTGAGAAAGTGCTATAAAAGGCTGGCACAAATCAGAATCTTGGCACACTGAGACTGAGAACTTACTGCTAGCAGGCTTGGGGCAATTACTTGTGAATGTAATTAATTACAATTACAATTACTTCAACATTTTTCAATTACAATTATAATTCCCATTACATCTATTTCACAATGTAATTAATTACAATTACAATTACTTTGAAATGTAATTCAATTACAATTACAATTACATTTCAATACAGAATTGAAATTGGAACACTATTTATCTAATTTGATAACAAAATAAATTTATCTAATTTGATAACAAAACATAAATTTAACACAAGCAAGATCAAATACACGAAGAAGCACACTAATGAAGCACACTTTGCAAAGAGCAGCCAATGTACTGAGTTCATGATAGGACTGGTGTTCGTAGAACTGAGCTAACAATTTCAGCATGTTGTATTGGCAGCTAGTAGCCGGGGTTGATCTTCTAGAAATTCAGATGATATCAGAGATTTGAGAACTTTGCTAACTATCTTCAATGCTTTGGTTCTTGGCTGATGTTTTTTACGTACTGAAAGATTCTAGGTTATTGATCACTTGCGTGTGTGACTGTGTAGATATCTCGATAATAGAGTATTTTAGTAACATATACATGTATCCATCATTTCATTATTAAATAAATAGGACTGTCTCAGTAAGTCAGATACAAAGCCAGGCCATTGTAAAGGACAATGAGATTATCAACACTCTTATTGTTAATTAGAGTCATTAACAGAATTAGCCTTTGTGGCCACCAGCTTACTGGTGACACAATGCCTACACTAGACTAATTGCTAATTGGGGGATTACTGAGGCAGATATTTGTCATCACTTTGTCATTCAGTTGCAAATTAGAAGGGTCAACAAAGAATGCATACACCAATACCGCCATATGACTGAATTAATATGTCAATGTTATTAAACAATACTAGTACATAGAAATGGAAACTTACCTTCAGATGTGTCACAAAATTGGAGGTAACTTTTTTAGAACAGGAGATTGTAGTTGGGCAAAGTTTGTACTTTGCTTTCATAGGACCCGATGTGTCTTTCGGCTAATAAAAATGCTGCCATATATTTTGTAGACATGTTGATAACATTAGCAATGGTTGGTATGAATTTCTCCCAATTGCCATTGCTTATATACCATATCAGATGGAGGTAATAAAAACATGATCACAAGAGTGATCTATTAGTGATCTATTGTCAATTATTTGAAGTTGGTTTCTCATTGTATTTATCAAAACAAGCATCAAAGGTTAACCAATGCTTAAGCAAACAAACATCAGGTGTCAACATAATTCACAATTGAGACACAGTGGATAGAAACTCGAGTGCTGTGACATCATAGTGATAGCCAGTCAACAGTCTTATACTTTGGAGTTTGGATGAAACAATTGGATGAATCATGAAAGAGAACTTTGAGAAGAACAAGTACCTGTGATTTTGAAGTAATTGAAATTAGACCCTAATTACAATTACAATTACATCATAACCAATTAAAATTGCAAATACATGTAATTGAGAATAAACTCAATTACCAATTACATGCAATTACTTGAAAAAATGTAATTAATTACATTCAATTACAATTACAAATTACAATTACCCCATCCCTGACTGCTAGGTAACTAGTCAGGATATAAACTCATTGCCATCGCTGTTGCTCACAAAGTGAGCAACGAGCAACAAACAAACCTGTAACTCACAAAGTGAGCAACGATCAACAAAACTGTCACTCATTGACTAATGAGCGACACTCTTTAAACTGTTACTCGTTGACTAATGGGAACAAATCTTTGAATCTAACCGTCACTCATCGACTGATGAGCGACACCCTTTAAACTGTTACTCGTTGACTAACGAGCAACAAAACTCTGAAACCATATAACTGTCACTCGTTGAGCGACACTCTTTAAACTGTTACTCGTTGACTAACGAGCAACAAAACTCTGAAACCATATAACTGTCACTCGTTGAGCGACACTCTTAAAATAGTTACTCATGGATCAATGAGCAACACAACTCTGAATCTACATAACTGTCACTCATTGAGTGACACTCTTAAAACTGTTACTCATTGAATAATGAGCAACAGCATTTAAATAGATACAACCACTACTCATCGAGTAGTCATAAACTGGTTCCCTATTTACTGCCCAAAAATAGGGTGGTGGCAGCAAAACAAAAGACTTCATTGGCAAATTAAACCTGCAGCTCGACTGAGCCAGGCTTACCTCACGTGCCTAAAAACTTAATAAAATACTCAACCCTTTTTGGCTCGCAGGGACTCGTGGATGAAACCACTCGATCGCTACCGGAATTGAGTCCCCACCCCCTGCGTGTTACAAATAGATGCATATGCCCCAAACAGTGACGATTTATTCCTGTAAGTACTACACACTCTAGTACGAAAGTGTGGATAAAACCAGCGATATGTGGATATCATATCCCCTATGCTGGTTTATGATCATACCAAAATGATATAAAACTCCGAAAACTGTTGCATACGTTATAATTCAAAACGTTCAGTGTATGATGTTTTCTAAGTCCAACAAGGGTCGTAACTATGGTAGGTGTGCGTGGACGAAACCCACAATATGTGCCATTATGCGGATTCTGTTCTCCCATGTTGGTCTATATCGCCATACAAAAGTTGTTCCATCAGTGTGGAAATATGGGCATATGCCCCAGACAGTGGCGTTTTAGTTCTGTAAGTACTACACGGGCCAGAACTCTAGTATGAAATTGTGGATAAAACCAGCGATATGTGGATATCATATCCCCCATGCTGGTTTATCATTATACCAAAATGACACCAAACTCCGAAAACTGATGCACGAGTTATACTTAAAAACGTTCGTTGTATGATGTTTTCTAAGCCCAACAAGGGTCATAACTATGTGCATTCTGTTCTCCCATGTTGGTCTAAATCACCATACCAAAGGACATCAACATCCGATAAAAAATTATTGATCCTTGAGTTTTAAAGCAAAATGTGTGTATGGACGAACGGACGAAGACATCCACTTTACACCTACATAATTTCGGGTGCATACTAATAACCAGTCTGTGTAAACATACAATCAGACTCATACTGATACTGTTTTTTTGCATGTGGGTATGTAGTTTACTCCAGACTGAATAATGTCATATATTTGGAGTAGACCTAACATACCTGTGTTTTGGGATCTTAAACTGGTAAGAATTGTATAGTAAGTAATGGAATTATGCACTGAACGATATCATTTGACAGTTCTAAAATAAAACCCATACACGAAATCAATTATTGATGTAAGTGTGGAGGTCGTCCAACGCCGTTGTTCCCCCATGCCAACGCCGTTTCCTTCTGATTGGATGAAACCTGGACATTTTTACTATGTTGTTATCGTGAGCTAAGCATGTCCGAGAGGGAATCGACACTAACAAGTGTGATATGTTCTTCGCGTAACCCAGACGCGTACACTAAGTTAAACTATGTAGCTGTTATACAGTCGAAAGTCGTAGAAACATTGACAATTTCAAGCTAGAAACTGACATTCGCATCGAGTGGTATTTTCCGCAAAACAGTTAGACTGCTCGTACGCAGTTTAAAGCTGCGCATATGTAACGGATGGAATATATATTATTCGGGGCGTTAATAAATGTATATAAACAAAAGCGAGAGATAAATATACGTCTTAAAATAACGTGTTACAAAACTCCTCGCCTCGTTTATTCTAAAAATAGTAACAATCGCCACCGATGTTTGCCGTTAAACGTCGTTGTAACTCGATCACCGCTGTTTGACATCGAGCCACGCCGACGTAATTGCTTCCCCGTCGTTATTGTATTACATACTGTGTATCTATTCCGTGTCCAAATTGACTATAGGCTATCGCCAGCGAAGTGACTTTTGTATCAACGCTCAATTATACAATCACTGGGGTATATACGCAGCGTTACCGGGCACTTTCGTTCCCATAATGCAACGGTCAAAATCGTTATTGGTAAAATGGTCTATAACAGGAAACATGTGAATGGGGTGAAATATATACACACAAATCATAATACAAATTTAACTGTTTTACAAATAGCTGTATATATACAAATATTTATAATATATAGTCATTATACAGAATTAACAGAAATGTATAACCTGACAGCAGCAACATAATAGTTTTCACTTCTCAAGGCAATTTACAAATTGGGATGAATTTAGCTTGATAATATGTCATCTTAATTCTGACATATATACATGTATATATAGGCTTCTATGCACATTTGCTGCAATACCACAATCAAACTGTACATGCTACTACATACTATGATTTACTATGAGTTTTACAAAACATCCATAGTCAGAAATGGTAACGCCCTCAATATCATACTATTAGGCATATATATATTATTATATACAATATATTGGTTTCATGAATGTAACTCCTCAGAATTCGCTTAAAATAAATATCCTTCAAATTATTACAACAACTACGGCTTATTACTGCAGTTTGCTCATTCACCACACCTGAGAGCCTCTAAATGCGGACCAAAAAATTACTAAGTGGAATAAATACACGCCCGATACTTCGCAATACGATATTTGTTCTAAAAAGACTTACTTCATCAACAAAATTAGCTGTCATATTATGCACTGTGTTCCCGCAATAAAATCTGAAAGAGTGGCCCAGCCATTGTTCATACCTCAACATTGAACGCAATTAACGCGGTTATAAAAGTAACATACTGCAACAATGAGATACATCCGCGAAAACCCGAAATGTGTTGTCCCGCGAATTATCCTCATCGCTTCATCGCTTCATTGACATGGTCATATCAGCATTACTACAATTTCCTAAAATAACGCGCATCGCGTGAAACCAGAAATGTGTTGCCCAGCCAGGGTTCCCCATCTTATTTCGGGGATACCTGGATGGACAGCACCCCCATCTTATTTCGGGGATACCTGGCTGGACAGCACGCCCATCGTATTTCGAGGATAGCTGGCTGGACAGCACCCCCATCTTATTTCGGGGATACCTGGCTGGACAGCACCCCCATCTTAATCCGGGGATACCTCGCTGGACAGCACCCCCATCTTATTTCGGGATACCTGGCTGGACAGCACCCCCATCTTATTTCGGGGATACCTGGCTGGACAGCACCCCCATCTTATTTCGGGGATACCTGGCTGGACAGCACCCCCATCTTATTTCGGGGATACCTGGCTGGACAGCACGCCCATCTTAATCAGGGGATACCTCGCTGGACAGCACCCCTATCTTATTTCGGGGATACCTGGCTGGACAGCACGCCCATCTTATTTCGGGGATACCTGGCTGGACAGCACGCCCATCTTATTTCGAGGATAGCTGGCTGGACAGCACCCCCATCTTATATCGGGGATACCTGGCTGGACAGCAGATTGCGGGCGCTAGCGACACAAATATTGATAGACATACCAACGGAATAAATAAATTGGTATTGTATGTTTTATTGGAAGCTATTAACATATTATTTCAGTGTTACTGACTCGGCATTACTGTGTTGGACCACAAACCTGTGTGTAACACTATCACATGTCTTCTACTTGTATATGTGTTAATTTGCTGCTAAGTTGTTGTCATGTATGTACACAAAATGGTATTCAAACAAGGCACTCTTAAATTAGATCAGTGACAAAAGAAACAAGTAATATAAAATTCACTCCAACAAAATAAAACATATGGGTACTGAACGCATGCATAGACGCTACTGCACTGCCCTTAGTAAGGGGCTTATCGATATCTCTTCATATAAGGATTAACTGTCATGTGGACTGTTTTTATGGAGATGTAACCGTGAGATAAGTGGTCATAACTTGTATGTAAAACCGTTCGGGTTTTACACAAGTTATGACCACTTACCTCACGGTTACATCTCCATAAAAACAGTCAACATGACAGTTAATCCTTATATTTTATACATTTAGCGAAAAAGCCACTTTTGTAAATGTGTTTAAATCGAAAAGTGTATCGTGACAAAACCAGCCAAAAATATCCCATAGCACCCTTGGCAAAAGTTAATAGGAACAATTTCTCTGTATATTGAACCCGATGATTTATTAAGTCAATCCTGCGCGAGTCCAAATGTGCTCAAACCATTACGCGTTCGTCTCTCCCAACCCAATGACGCGTCGGTTTAATTATGAGGCTGCAGTTATGAGCTGTTGTGCGTTCACCGAGAAATAATTGCAACTAGCCACGTGGGCGCCGACCAATCAGAATGCTGGATTTAGTGATAATCACACATAGTATGTACATATATACATGTAACACATTTAAAATAGTTTCGTGGGTATAAAATAATAAATACGATGCGAAGATCCCTATCCGAAAATGCTTTTTATCAATTAATATTAATTTTAATTCGTATATTTTCTGATAAAATGAGCTGATCAAAAGGGACATATATTTGTTCTATTTTTAGAACATATCTTTCAGGCGAAAACAGACTATTAGAGTTCTCCAAACGCTAACCTTCGAACGTAAAATGTCTCAGATTGCTTGTTTATATTGTTTAGTCCATTGTTATAAGCGATAATAAGTCTAATTAACGTTTGTATGTCTTGTCACGGAGTTGCGGCCATACTGGATTCATCTAGCCCCCATTCCGCGGTTTAAGTTATACAGCTCAAGGATCTGCAGTAGCATTCCATATATATATGTAGAGCTTTTGAGTATTCATGAATTCCATATTTTTATGGAATCATACATATTCAAATGTTCCTTATATGGAATGCACCTCCAGCATTTTGACCTGTGGAACGGGGGTTCGATGAATCAAATATGGCCGCGACTCAGTGCCAAGACTTATTTATGGCACAATTACACAATAATATATGTGGTCTCTGTTAACAGTAACCACCATGGGTTGAAAGCTATACGATCACAATTTGTATCCCAGAACATATTTTAAATATAAGCACTATTAATCATTAAAAGCGTTTACAGACAGGAGTCTTCGATTTATATTTAATGTTATACCCCGGAAACTATATAACACATGTTTACAATGAGATGGACCATCTTGAGAACGTATGTAATCATCAACTTGTATGAAACTGTAATATCCAGCGCAACTGCGGCTTCAGTAAATATATAATACGTGTATGTGATATGAATAAAACAGTCAGCAGTCATATACATGTATATACATTATATCGGCAGTGCAGGAATATAACCAGGGTAAATGTATAATACGTGTATGTGATATGAATAAAACAGCCAGCAGTCATATAGATACATTATATCGGCAGTGCAGGAATATAACCAGGGTAAATGTATAATACGTGTATGTGATATGAATACAACAGTCAGCAGTCATATACATGTATATACATTATATCGGCAGTGCAGGAATATAACCAGGGTAAATGTATAATACGTGTATGTGATATGAATAAAACAGTCAGCAGTCATATAGATACATTATATCGGCAGTGCAGGAATATAACCAGGGTAAATGTATAATACGTGTATGTGATATGAATAAAACAGTCAGCAGTCATATAGATACATTATATCAGCAGTGCAGGAATATAACCAGGATAAATGTATAATACGTGTATGTGATATGAATAAAACAGCCAGTAGTCATATAGATACATTATATCGGCAGTGCAGGAATATAACTAGGGTTCTTGTACTGCTTTTAATCGCGGTGCCACATCAGTCACCACATAACCGGTAATTGTGGTGCGGTTATGGTTTGAGCACAGTTATATATGGATAATAACCCGTTACTTGGGCAATTACTAAGTAATGTTGGAACGATTAGTCGTCGTCGGCTGGAATGTCGGCGAAAATCGATTAGCAATTTCCTAGTCGACTAATCGCCATATTTCACAGAAAGGTATAGATACAAATTTCAATAGTAACAATCATTGGTTTGGTTGAAAATATATATATTGTAGCAGAAGTTACAAGCGATTGGGGTACACGTTCTAACAACAAAATGTGGCTCCGCTCCCAGCAATATTTACACAAATGTTTAAACAAGAAGAATAACACATATAATGTATATATTAAGAATGTTGATGATGCCTGGTGTGTGGTGGATTGTGACTACCGGTCCCGAAATCCTCTGCTATATATATCATGCCAATATATATTAAGGTTGTTAGTAAGTATATATATGTAGTGTAATTGATTATGGGCCAGCCAATTTCAAGGAGTGGGTATTTATCGAATACCGATCGTTTGAGTCCATTTACGATTCTGGCAGCTTCGTTATACATCCTTTTTTTTAGGTTAAGTATTTTGTTGCATTCGCCGACACACTATCAGAATAATCCCTTATAGGCAGAGTGTTAGTATTGCATACTTTTTCTAGCGTCTTTCTATTGATACTGTACTTAAATTTTCTGAGTGTTATAGTCTTCCTGATACTCGTCGACAGACATTTTCAATGTGATCATTCCAATTTGCTTGGATATCGAGACCGATGTGTCTATGCGATTTAATGAAAGCTATTCTTTCGTTTTTGAGTCAGAGTTTTGGGGCCTGGTCTTTCTAGTTTGGGAAAATCACGTAGCGTTGATCGTTGTTGTGTTACAGTCTACTAGCCAGTACTGTTGTTGGCCCATTGTGATACGATTTTGAGATCATGGTTGAGTTGTCCATCTAGGAATGGCAAGTCATAATGAGAAGCAGTGAGGCAGGTGTAGTCGGTGTACACTCGAGATTGTGAGCAGAGACTGGGCAGATCGTTTATATAAATTAAGAGATTCAAAAGACGACTAGAAAGTTTCCGTGAAAGCTAAAATATCGTAGTCTTGACAAAATCTATTATTTTTTCGAGTTTGTGGCGTATGCTTCTTGTGTTCTGGTTGACTATTGTTATTGTTTTCGTTGATCGATCACTGACTGGCCCTGTGTCCCTTTCTAATCCAGACATAACAAGTAACATTGCTAATACAATCCCCAGTAGAAATTGGTGAATTTTTATTTTCCATCTTAGTCGATTACGTGTGCTTATTTTCTGATATTTTCGTTAAGTGGAAACTCTTTTTCAGATCGAAACATCCAATTGATACACGGTACTGCTCAAGTGATATCGACATGATGGAAATAGAACTTGGCAATAACTGAAAGTGGTACCGCACATGGATTGGACACTTGATTTGTAATAATTTCGTAGAAGAGGCTGAGGACCGGCTACGGTGGGTTGATTCCATTTATGTTTGAATTTTTTACAATACATTGATGCAGTTTTCCAGTTCGACCAGAAAAGGTGATACAAATAATGAAGAAAACATGAGCAAACATGAAAACAACATGAATAAACGGTGAAGTAAATGGATCGGCATTGCTACTTTGTAAGTATATACTGGATGAGGTGATAACACATGTACATATAATGAAATGTGTCATATACCTGAGGTATATGGATGATGTGATCGATCAATTGGGGGTTCCTCTTCTAGCAATGGGGTAGACTTAGATTTATCATGTGGAACTGAAACTTAAGTTGTCCAAGGATACCCACTCATTTCCATTCATGGGGAAATATGTTATCAATATGATTACTCCACTCATCCGGATCATTAAATGTCAATCCCAGATGCTTGTATGTTTTTACTTCTTGACTTATCACTCCATATATGTTAACAGTTGGATGGTAAATATTATTCCTTTTTACGAGAAATCGACAAAGTCTCTGTTTTGTGAGGATTGAAAGAAACCATCCATTTGTTTGACCAATCTGCACAACTATTCTAATAATGTGGAATGGTTTATATAGCTATGCGCAGATAAATATATATATATTTCATTCTATGCGTGCCGCTGTCCGATATATCGGTATCGTCTTTTTGAATAAGCGTATATAAGCCATACGGACGACCATATAAGGTAGATTTATTGTTCGTATCGGTTTCAGTATATATCGCCAAGTTGACCACATGGCCCAAAAAACATTGTATTAGCGCACGTTTCAGCGAAACAACTCTTTTGAAAAGCGTTTTAGGAAATGCATTCTGTGGAACAGTCACGTTGGCGTTATAAATTCGTGTCATATTATGGTAATGTGTCACGACTTCCAACGATGCGTGGATTTAAGGAAGATTATACAGTTCAAGTAGTTTGGCCTACTCTGTGCTTGGTGTAAACACTATTTTAGTCTAGCTCTCACATATACATGACTATATAATAATTACATTCTAAAAATATTTATAATTACAATTTTGTTCTTTATTGTTTTTGGTGAGTTTTTCAATTGTGAGATATAGACGAGCTGACAATAATCAAGGTGTTTTTTAAGTTATCTCCACAGTGTGTTACTTCTGAATAAGAACTTATTTCATTATGGTTATATGTCAATTATCATATGCCGAGTTAGGTTTTTCTGCTCCAGGTGAGAATTAACATTTATTGTCTATAAGAGAATGTCATGAATGGGTAAAAGATTTTTTTCGAAAATATAATTTGTTATAGTAACTGAAATTTATCATGAACTCTATCTATCATATACTCGTATCGGTCAATACTATATGACTAGGATGTTGCAAAGAGAAACTAGCATAATTTAATATTACTACCGAAAAAAAGTACAATTGAAAATCTCACTTGTCCTGTGCTACATGTATGTATATATGGTGCGTATATAACTCAATTTGTCAGCAGTATGGTTGCCAATCTATAATATTCATTTATACATCGGAGCTAATCTAGCTCGTGTTGTTTAGTCAGTGGCGGTATTTATTAAATCTACCAGTTCTGTCAATGTGAAGTTAAACTGCTCGAACTATTTCAACATTTTCTTCAACTGATAAGTTATTAGATCCTGTTAGTAATATATCACGTGTTAGAGACAATGGTAAATTCTCAAGGAATTTTATTCTTTGCTCCCTAAATAGTCGGCAGTATAATGGTAGTGCTCTGCAGTTTCAACGCTTCCAAATGCACATGATGGGTCATCTTTGAAAAAATTATCTTTCAGATCTGAATTCAAATTGCTACACTATCCTAGTATGATACATTTGGCTTTCTCCACTAGTTCAGAGGCACATGTGTAAATAAGCGATTTGAATATTGATATAGTGGTACACTTATTTGGTCATGTTATCATAAGGCAATCGATAGTTGTTGAAGGGAGACACGTGTCCCTGTAAGCATTGTAATTATATGGAGATACCCGTAGGGGGGATATATCTCATATAATAGTTGTTTGCTGATCACGACGTGTTGGAGAATATGTGATAGAGATAGGATGGTGGTTTACCAATTTTCATATCAAGAAATTGTACCAGTTTTGAATGTTTGTCAATGGGCTGCAATTGCTCCCACCCTGCCTCTTCAAGAAGTTTTTCCTTTTTTAAGCTTCTTGTTGTCCCAGTAAAAATTATGGAGGCTTCATATCTTAATTATTCTAATAATCTTGAAAATTCAGCTGAACATGTGTCCCAAACATGGCTAGCATATTATAATAGGGAATGAAGGCGATATTTGTAATTTCAAGTGCTCTCCTGTGTAACTGAAACTTATTTTTTATAAGGATACACACTCTTTTCCATTGCCGGGAAAGTATGTCATAAATATGACTACTCCAACGCACCCGGATAATTAAATGTCAATTACAGATATTTGTGTGTTTTTACTTCTTGGATTATCACTCCAGATAGGTTAATAGTTGGATGGTATGTCTCATTCCTTTTTACGGGAAATCAACATAGTCTCTGTTTTTGAGGATTAAAAGTAACCATCCATTTTCAGCCCAATTTGCAATTAGCATTGAATATGTTTGCAGCCAACACTGGGGTTTCCACTGTAATTTACATTGAAGTGTTGTCAGCATACAATCATATAGTACTGGTAATACCATGTGGTATGTCATTTATGTAAATAATAAAGAGTAAAGGCAAAATTATTAATCCAATTAGGACACAAGTATTTATCTTATCCCACCCTGATGTAGTATTTCTAGAACTACACGTTGCTCTCTATGGAAACGATAGTTTTGCATCAGTCCCAGTAGTTTACCCTCAACTCCACTCTGTTCCAAATTGTTTAGTAACCCATTATGCCATACTTTATCAATGACCTTACTTATGTCCATGAATATGCACCGAACTTCTTTCCCATTGTCAAGTGAGTTGCTAATAACGATACAAAGTGTTGTTTCGTACATAGTCTATCTGATTTTGTGACGTCACACAAACTAATTGTTTATATGCAATCGTATATGTGATATAAATTGCTACTCCGCCTCCCTCTTTGCCTTGCCTATCCGTATGGATGGGTTCGTGGAATCCTGGTATCGATAACTCGGTAAGAGCTAATATATCATAATCTTACGATTCCGCACTTAATATGTCAATTTTTGTTTGAGGCTTTGAATATTTAACAAGATTAATTGAGGTTTTGTTTCAAAGGTTGGACCAGGATTCATATGAATATCATTTGCTAGGTTGATTGATTGATTGGGGTTTAACGTCATTTTAGCAAAAAAAGCCATATCACGACGAGTCATTTGCTAGGACTATGAACAGTATCCAAATGATCATTAACAATACTAGTCTAGTATTAGCCACCAGTATCACATATTTGTCTTTTAAAGATATGTTCAAGCAATCATCCTTAATTATAATGGCTTTATAACAGCTTTTGTACATTGGAGGAGGTGTTGATTCAGAGAATACCATTTCTATAAGTCGTGTAAATATAAATGCTTTCTTTATTGACATGCCTCTTGATGGCTAGTTTATTAAAATATTAAATTGATGTGTATGCGCTTCATTTAGCATACGATTATTTGTCGCCGTTATGCTAGGTCTGGTGCAAAAAGTTCCAACCCTTGCCCTTTAGTACTCTAGGCTAACCATTTTGGTATATTTGTTACCAAATGGAAGCTCCTGCGTCCAGAGCCACGAACAGGTTGGCTGTTTTATACATAAAAAATTTCTGATTGGCATCTGGTCAACTGACAAATATGTTTTCCATACGAGTAAAATCAGTAACATTTGTGTTTGTTGTCACAAAATATTAACGGGGGCTGTCAGTGAGTTTGCTGGTGTTTTACATTGTAAACTATAGAGCATCGTGTTGACAGTTCAAGAATGTTTAGGTGAGTGCCAAATGTCTGAGATATAATTACATTATAACTTGAAATTGCAAAACTATCGTTTTATTATTCAGTGTTTCAGCTGAGTGTTTGCGAAATAATAGAGGTGTTGAGACTTTTGCGATGATATGTAGCAGCTTGAGGCACAAAGAATGTCACGAGCCACATTTTCAAAAGATATGTAAACTTATTTCTTTCAAATATAAGTTTGCACTTAATTGCAGAATATGCACAAACAACTGTAACTATTTCGATTTGAAAGAATAAAACATATAAACTATGCTATAGTTCATTTGTATTACCAATCATGATTGACAAGTTTACGGTGAGTAATCTGGTATAAGTGTGAGAGGTTTGGATTGTTAATTGGCATGTTGTTGCCAAGGTTGTTCAGTTAATTACAGTGTTTAATACCCGTATATTAATATAGGCTTTATCCATTTAGGTCCGTTTGATTATTAACAATCAATGCTGCATGCAATATACATCCATATGTATCGTCGTCCACAGCGGTGTACCCCAAAAACGACCGCCTGTTGCGGTACGATGAACAATATAATCGTCATTGTTCATCTATGTCGCATGATCATACCGTTTTCACGGCACTGTGACTGATGAAAGATCAAATCAATTCCGACGTGACCACATGTTCACTGAGTCTTGATTGGGTGGCGCTGTTAGGTGACATCACATGCAGACGATACGTGATACCAGTGGGCGCAATATAGACTGCGCATGCACCAAAGGTTAGGAAACTTGAACGCCAAAAACTCCTTAGATCGAATTATGGAGAAAACTGTATATAACGTTGATGGATATCGGCAACTAAAACATTCTTAACCCCTCCACTTTCTATCCCTGACCCAAACGGTACCAAATATGGCCTCTTTAACACACACGATTTGGCTCCTCGTATCATTGCAGAAGAACGCGTATGAATTTGGTGTAAATTACTGCTAAACGTAATTAGTTGTATCAGCTTTGATTCCCCTCCCCATTCATGATTCGAGCGGTGACACGTTTGACACTTAAACCACGTCCATTAGACTCCTTACGTAATACATATACTTATGTATACGTTTCTCGGTAATCGGCAACTAAACAACTTCTTATCAAATTCAGTGCCCCCTCTCATTCTCTAACCAAAAGGCACCAATTTGGCGTCTTTAAATCACACGATTTGTACATGCTCGTGCCATGGATTAGAATGTGTATCAATTTGGTGGAAATCGGCGCTAAAAATAGTTGCTTGTCAATTGTTGTGCCCCTCTCTCCCTCCGTGTACCCCTTACTCGAACGGTATCATATCATGGAGATGATTATAAATATATTTGGTGGAAACAGGCGACACATTTATTTCATCATTTGTGCTGTCACTCCCCCTTTTCTGCCCCTGACACCAACAGTGTCACTTCTAACCCGCACCATTAATTTCCTCGTAAAAGTTACACACGTTAAATCACTTTGGTGCCATTTTGATGGTCCATGTACAGTTGTATAGAACACAGACTTTCGCAAATATACGGACCTAATGGGGCGTCTATAACAGCGATTTGATTCCTGGGTTGAAATTGACGCTAAACATGTTTATCAGTTTTGGTGACAATCCCCACACTATCTCTGACTAATGTGGCGCCAATTTGGACATTTTAAAACTATATAATTAGACTTGATATGCAGATGAATATTGGTGGAAATCGGTGACTAAACAAACTAGTATCAAATGTAGTGACCTCCGCATCTTTCATCCAATCGGCACTAATGTGGCATTTTTATATCCCACGATTAGATGCCGTGTATCATGAAGAAGAATGTGCATCAATTTGGTGGAAATATGTTATAACACACATGTTTATCAATTCTGGTGCCCTTTGCCTATGATGTGCATCCCTGACTCAGAAGGCGGCACTTTTGACATCTTTGACATCCGTGTTTAAACACATTATTATCAAATTTAGCCCCCCCCCCCCACACAATCTCTCATCCAAACGGCACCACGTTGGCGTCTTTAAAAAACACAGTTGGATTTTTCGTATCATGGAGAAGAATGTGTATCAATCTGGTGAAACCGGTTCTAAAAATATGTGTTATCAATTTTGTTGCTCCTCTCCCCTTCATCTCATCACTGATTCATTGCTGCCACTTGTGTCATCTTTATGCCACACCATTATACTCCTGATGTCATGGAGAATATTATGTATAAGTTTGATGGTAATCGGCGATCAAACACATTTTATCAAATTTAGTGCCCCCTCTCTCATCCCAACAGCACTAATTTGGTGTATTTAAACCCCACGATTAGATTCCTTGTATCGTGGAGAAGAATGTGTATCAATTTGGTGAAACTCGACGCTAATATATGTTTATTAATGCTGGTACTACTTCCCCTTCTGTGCAACCCTAACTCGAACGGTGGCACTTAAACCACACCATTATATTCCTCATATCAAGGAAATGATTATTAATAAGTATTGTGGAAATCGGCGACAGAAAGTTGTTCTCCCTCTCCCCCCTTTTCTTCCCCTGACAAAAACAGCGTCACTTTAGAAACATATAACCCGCACCATTATCTTCCTCGTAAAAGTTACCCCTGTTTGTGCCATCTAAATGGAGGTGTGTCCCAAAAGAACAATATTTCGACCACACTCTCTGTCATATTTAGAACTAACTTATGCCTAGTCAATAGAAAAGGATCGACCACCCTCCATCTATCAACATACATAATTATTTAGTACTGTAAACCTATGACTGTTATATATATAGCCAACTTTTAGAGAAACTTGACTATAATCTCAAGTGAAAGAAGATTGACCATCAACGACAATAAGCCAACCACATTGTGTGCAATATTCGGAACGAAAAAAGACCGGACGCCCTTGATATTGCCGCAACATAACGTATGCAGGACTGTTAACCCATGTATACAAAAATATGCTGCTTAAAACAGAAACCCAGTAGGCTAGAAAATGACCGACCGCCCTTGATATTTCAACAAAATGAATTTAGGACTTCTAACCTATGCCTGCTGGTGACTAATTTTAGAGAATATAGGTTATAATCACAAGTAAACGGAGAGTGACCCAAAACGATAATAGGCCAACGACAGTTTATGGCATACTCTTAACCAGTAGACATCCAGAAACTGGACAAGAACTCACCGCCCTTGATATTTCAAGAAAGTTTGTCATCACTGTTAGCCCATGTCTGTGGAGCCGAATTTAATACAAATATTAATATAATCGCAAGTAGACGGACTGTGACCCAAATTGATAATGCTCCAACCGCTGTAGCGGGCACGACGTAATTTACGATTACAACCGCAGCCCGTTTAGTGGGCAGAGCTTAATTTCCCGAAATAACAAATTCATACATTTCTCCATTACATGTGAGCTGCAGTTGTACATATAGATTAAAATGTGAAATACAAGATGGCTGCTGTCGGGATTTTTTTTTAAATGAATGAATGAAATATTGGATATCCCCCATCTAGAGGTCATCACAAAGAACCATATGACGATTGGTGACAATCGGATGAGGAATGTGGCATGCACAGTGTGCCGAACGATTTAGTAATGCAGAGGGTAAAATTCAAGATGGCCAATAGCGGTCATATTTTGAATGGAATTCGGAATAATCTTATGGCTCCAGTATAGTGGCCACCCATAAGAACCATCGTTCAAAATCGATGGATCCCATCTAAAGGTGACTATAAATATGCGTGTACGTTTTCGAAACATGTCTCCTATAACTGCGGGTTGCATGCTGTGCCGATGGATTTACAAGATGGCTGCTGGTGGCCATGTGTTTCAACCATTTTTGGAAATACTGGATGGATCCCATTTAGAGGTAATCCCGATGATCATTATAACGTTTAACAATCGAATGAGTGATATGTCCTGTATGCTGTTCCGAAGGATTTAGTCACGCGAAGAGTAAAATCCAAGATAACCGCTTGCACTCATGATGTTCAATGAATTTCCAAAAATTCGATGGCTCCCACCCAGAAGCCACTTAGAGATCCATATTTTGAGTATACGCTATGGTAATTAACGAAAAAAAGCTAAACCACTCAGGTGAGATATATGTATCGTTTAAAACAATTATTATCAAAACCATTTTATAGATTCCAACCAAATAAGATTGACATAAGGCTTATTCCGTGGGTTAATTATTGTTAACTTCATTAAGAATTTTCGTCAAAAGAATGGATCCTAATCGTAATTTCGTTCATACATATACCCGGGTATATGAGAAATCCAAGATGTACACAAACTGGATCACCATTTATAAACCCTGATAACGCTACCAGTATTATAGTACTAAAATTAGTTCTATGCTGTCGAGAGTGGAACTGAAACTAAAATTATATTACTTGGCGTAATGGGGGAACTCTCCACTTGAGATAACCAGGCTAGATGGAAAATTTCGTAATGTTCATATCATTCATAAGATGTCATCATGTCGATTTCAACGAAAGCCGACGAAGAGCGTCATCGTGTAACTTTCCCCGTTGAACAAATTCACATGGACCTGACTATATCATCTGCTTTGTTCATAATGATGTGTTTTCATGCAATTAAAGGAAATATATATGGATTACGAGTTAAACGTATGTACTATATGCAGACTTATGATAACAATTAATTTCATATTCAATATTATGTATTCCCTTTCGCATAGTATTATCTCATCAAAACCATGGATTATCAACCGATGTGCTTCAGATGGAAAATAAAGCTTTGAGGTACACATAGATCGTGTTGTGACTGTCATGGTGAGGCATCTCACGAACAGGTGCCAAAATAGGGTTAATTCAAATATGGCTATACCATCACGTAGGGCTATATAGTAGAAACGTGGTTCAAGTTATTTTAGTTTGTTTCAAACAACTAAAACCTCCTAGATACGTTATTAAACTGACAAGTATAAAAAAGACTGTTAGCCTCTAAAGGAAAGGTTCCAATAATGTGATCCAGTATAGTGAGTAGACCCGTTAGAAATTCAGTATTGGCATACTAACCCTTACACTAACAAATATGACTAAAGTTTTAGACTAAAAGCTAAACTGTAACCCAATGTTTAGTCAATCTAATCCGACTAAAAGATGGGTTAGATTGTTGTGTTAACTAGTTAGGTTAGAAAAGAGTAACCAAACATTGAGTTATAATTAACCCAACTTTGCAAGCAAACGTTAGGCTTGTTTAACATCGGGTTTTAAGTAACTATATGGTTAGAGAAAACATATATGTCAATATTTAATTATATTAAACTCCATGGGTGAGTTTTACCATATCTGAGATTCTGGTCATTAACTAAGTTTCCCAAAAACTAGTCCAACCAATGGACTCATGTCGTACTTTAACGTCTGATTATATGAGCGGTATTGCATTAGACGAAATTTCGAACCTAGTAATATGTAATGTATCAAGTGAGGTGCAACATATAATTACTTCCTTTTCGGGTATAAATTAACAACCTAAAAATAATACTTGTACCATAGACACAAGCAATACTACTACTATATAATTCCGATATACCAGATGATTTCACCGCGTATTATATGAGTTTGATATCAATAAAGAGAAGCACATATGACAAAGAGTGCTCTCATCCAGCAAATCCGTATCAAGGGGTGAAACTGAAACCAGTGAGTATTGACTAAACTAATATATAACCCAACACTATATACCAATCCAAAACAAATAACTATTTTATGACGTTTATACAAATATAATTACAACTACATTCGATTTCATTTAAATTCCAGCATTCGATTGGTCATGGACCTTATATACACTTGGTAGCGACAGCTCTATCAGCCGATGGAAGTGTCGTTTGCCGCATCACAGGCTGTAGTGATACTTTAAAGCGTTCGCAAACTAAGTCGAATATCCATGGGGCGAATTTACCCGGAATTTTATTTAGTCCACCAATCAAATCGCAAGAGATAACTCCCTTTTCTAGTGGTAACCTAAGACAAATCTTAGCGAAAATTTATCGCCGATTAAACAGCAAAATAGCAGATTAATTAAACAAAAACATAGACAATAAAACCCCACTTTCTAATAAAGAAACACATTTTCTGTTATCAGTAGGGCTGAATTTAGATATTGTTTCTTCGTAAATTAGTGAGGTACATTTGAAAAGAACGTGCTAACGTGATAATGTAGCAACGTTTGACCGTGACATGAACAAGCGTTCAAAACATGGAAGACCTACCGTTAGCTATTTACGGCGAATTTAATAGAGATATTATGGATTATCAAATTAATTTAAGTCAAGAAGAAGACTTGTTCATGTTGATAGTAATGGTGGCATCATTGAAATAATACCAATGGAAATATTACCGCTGCAGGTAAGACATGAGCACTTGAACATAATTTATATATAAATTTGTTGCGATACTAATTTATTTATTAGTAATACTAGTAGGCATACTAAATAGCTAGTAATAGTACAAGTACCAGTACAGTGATTACTGAGTAGTACTATCAGTGATGAAGCTGGTTATTATTTATTTATTGATCGATCATTTAAATGGCTGTAGTCTGTATTATTTGCATAGTAGAAGTGTGATGTTGTAAGAGTAACTGTAAATTAGCCACCATTATATAAGTACTAGGGGGTTGCCCGTCACAAAATGACGGGTATATAAATTTTCTTTGTTATTTTCTAGTGTCCGCGTTCATGGACACATGGAATGGTCATGCTTCTCCTTTTTGTTACTGGATGCGCGTTGGAACACTTTATTTCACTAAAACTGTATTTCTACACACCCAGTCCACATATGCGCAACTAAACAAAATCAGTATATTATTTAAATACTATGCACCAACTGAAACATACTCAATTCAGGAGCCTACATTCGGGAGCTTGCTGCACATTTTGAACGGACCCCCTTTGGAACCTGTATTCAGCATGCCGCCTAATGACCACACGCCTGCACTGCGCGGCCCGTTTGTATGAACACTTTATTTCAATAAAACTGTATTTTTACCCCCACCCCATCTCCCCGACCCATGTATATGCATGCACATATGGAACGCAACAATCAAAATATTTTACTTTATCTATACTAACTGAAACAGTCTCAATTCGGAATCTTTATTTAGAGGGGGGCTATGTACAGCCCCTGTCTGCGCTTCGCGCACATAATATGATCTTAAACTGCGTGAGCTTCGCGCACCTATAGGGAGCTTGCAGCACATTTTAAACGGACCCTGTATTCAACATGCAGCCTATTGACCACACGCCCTGCACTGCGTTGCTCATTTGTATGAACACTTTATTTCAATAAAACTGTATTTTCGCCCCCACCATCATCTCCCCAACCCACGCATATGCATGCACATATATGGAACGCAACAATCAAGATATTTTACTTAATCTATACTAACTGAAACAGGCTCAATTCTGAACCTTTATTTAGCGGGGGGGGTCTGCAGCCCCTTTGTGAGCTTCGCGCACATTATATGAATTTAAACTGCGTGCGCTTCGCGCATTGTGATCTTTTAAACATTTATTCTTGTATCAGATTTGCACTCAACCGAAAGATTAAAAGAGCATTAATTAGCGTCGGCAGTATTGTTTACACTGTAGGCCCTATTATTAGGCCTGTCCGGGAATGTGCTTTATCCAACTGAGTTCCGGCGAATTTACTGAGTTCACGGTACCCACTGGGTACCGCTTACCCACGTGTATACCGGTACTCCTTCGATTCCACACTCAATGCACAACTTTCGTATCAAAGACAGCATTCTTTACTTATGTTCAAACCCAACTGGCAAATTAAAATACCATATTAGCACCATTCCCAACGACGAACGTTCGAGTCTTGGATCTGCACACCACTACATCCACCCATTCCCAACGACGGTAGAACGTTTGAGTCTTGACACTACACCCCACTATACGTGCACTTCCGCGACAAAATCAACATTCGTTATCTAAATTCACAATGAAACTGAACTGACACATTAATTTAGCGCTTATTTCCAACAACGCTTTCGTTGAGCCATGGAAGTTTCGCCTACAATAGCAAAGCAAGTGTTGGTTTGCGTTCGACGTCAATGACGTCATTTGGACAAACGTCATAAGAAATAGTGTCTACTTGAATGCAGATATTGCATTTGGGGACAATGTTAGATCTCAGGTTTGCTTGGGCCTTGGACCAATCGTCTTGAAATTGTGTGAGTCACCTTTTATGCCACACTATAGCCCGTGGTACAAATTTGGGCCACATTGGATTCATGGTTAAAAAGTTATAAACGCGCCAAAAGCGTGACCGAGTTATACACACACAGATACACACACACACACACACACACAGACGACGGGTTTTATATATATAGATGGTATAGAACTATAGATGTATCCTACACTAATAATGTTTTCATAGATAACGGTTATGCACTCTTTCTAAATTATAATTCTAATATTTTTGCAGGCAAATGACAAACTGAATGCCTGTGACTTGGAGTTTGACGAGAAGGAATCTCATGAAACAGGAAAAGACTGTAACGAAGAAACACCAACGCCAAGGTGAGAATCTTAATGAAAACATTGAAATTACGAGGAAAAATAGTACAAACGATCACGAAATTATACAGTATGTAGTTCGGCATCAAACATTTCTACAACAGATGCATTGAAAACAACATTGATTTCATAAGTAAATTGATATCTCCATTTCAAACAAAATGATAATAATATTTATAATTTCTTTTTCATACTTTTTTGCAGGTACATAAGTCTGCGACTGCAAGTCGATTCCACCAAATTGACGAACATGAGTTAGAAGAGCTTGAAAAGAACAGACTGGCTTCATCGACCAAATCAAACACAAGATGGGGATGAAACTATTTGGTGGTGGGTTATTTCAATAAGAATATTCAGTTCTGTGTGATAAAATTAAAGATATCTTTTGACGTGAAATAAAACAACAATGTCCTTGAAATATACAATAAGCATCATTTTCCATGCATCTCTGCATTATCTGGGCATATAAAGTTTCAGAATGATGCCGAACAACATTCTGTATAATTGTTATGCATTCCATCAATATTTTTTTATACATCTTTGGTTACACAGAAATGATGGATGCTAAAAAGCCTAAATGAATAGTAAACGGTAAAATTTTCTGAAATAAAGTTTGCAGTTTGTTAAATTACTTTGTATTTACCAAGTGATAACTGTTTTTTTTAGAATGGTGTACTGAGCGATTTGGGCAGAAATTCGAATTTGACGAAAGAAGATTTGAATGAGAAGCTCAGACTACTCTATGCTGAAGCCCGCCCAAAGAATGGAGAAGAATACCACAAGAACACACTGAAGTCAATACGATCAGCTTTAAATCGGCATATGTCAGACAGCAAGGCTAAATTCGATATCGTCAATGATTGTGAATTTCGTGGCGCGAATAGAGTTTGGGATGCCAAACTGAACAAAACTGTTAGCTGATGGCAAATTAAAGCCGACGAAACATAAAAGAAATGATATCAACCAAAGATCTAAAGCTGATCAATTCATATCTTGCCCAAGACACCCCAATAACATTAAAACTGAGAGTGTGGTACTTAATTACTTTCATTTTCTAAATCGGGTATTGGAATTTCATCATCAGTTATCTCTGAATTCTTTTGATTTTTGTATTGATGAAAATGGCAGAGAGTATGCAACACTGAACCATGACACAAAGCAAAACAATTGGCAAGGTGATTTATATATGAAAGGTTAAGTTGGGTTCGAGAAGCGAATGTATGCCGTGGAAGGTTCAGAGATGTGTCAAGTTAAAGCACTGAAAATGTTCATCGAACGTACAGATCCGACAGCAAGTGCTTTATTTAAATGTTGCAACAAGGATAGTTTGTACTCACTTAATCCGAAGGAGTTTCAGATTTAGTACACCGCCAAACCTCAATGATGCAGGATTCGAACTGAGGCATATAATGTTTATGTCCGGCCATAAAAGTGAATCTGCTGTCAGAAGTCATAATATTGTTCGCGACAGCAGGAGGAAAACATCAGCGATACCCTTTTCAGAACAGCAACAGCTGTTGATCAACTTGATGTGCAAGCTCAGGATAATACCTATTCAAAATCAACTAAATCTCTCAGCAGTGCCACTACCAATTCTGAATCTGATCCACATCAAACAGAGGTCGCCATTTAAATGTCCACATCAAATTCAAAATCTCCAATTGACAGTTCAGCATCTTCAGCTCTTCATACTATTGAGAACCTTATGCATTCTTCCAGCTTCATGCCGATTCCATGATTATGAATTGAAATTCCATGAGTTCGTTGTTTATCCTTAACATTGATCTTTTATTAATAAACTTGCCAAATTATAAAGTCGCCTAATTTATTTTCGACCCAAGTTCTCAATTTCCGTTATGATGTCCATACACAGGTATCACTTTGGTAGTTTTACGATTTGGTGTTTTTGGTATATTTTCGTCAACTAATCTATGCGGATTGTCGTAATTATAAGCAATCGACGTCGTTTTCGATGGATATGTCGGCGTATAGAAGTGTCGGATGACGAACTACATACTTAGTATAATTTCGCTTAACCCTTTACCCAACAGGAGGGCCCTGTGCCAATGCATTCTCTTATATATGCGAGTCGACCATAGGTCGCCTCGCATATATAAGAGAATGCATTGGCTTAACACATTAAAAATTATAAAATTGTTAAAGAACGTAAGAAAAAATGTTTAAAAAGATTTTTTTTAGGCCAATGCATTCTCTTATATATGCGAGGCGACCTATGGTCGACTCGCATCTATAAGAGAATGCATTGGCACAGGGCATAACTATAACCATCACAATGTGGTCAATGTGGTCAATGAGCCGGTTCCAATGATATCCATATGTGTATGGTTTTATTGAGACAGACCGAAGATATTTTAGGCTGTTGAAGCTTTATTTGGCCGGTTTTGGCCGGATTGTTGGGTAAAGGGTTAACGAAATTATACAGTATCTAGTTGGGCATCCGACACTTCTATACGCCGACAGATTCATCGAAAACGACATTGCTTGCATATATGAGAATATTGCTGAGATCGCCGTAGCGATGCTGATGGTAGCTGATAGTCATGAGATGTTGCATACCGACCGATTCGGGTTGGCCTCTGGGTAGTCGATTACGACATTAATGGTGTAAGCCCACCTTTGAACTTTGGGCAAAATGCTCGCATCTAAACACAATCGCTAACCGTTTTATGTAAGCAATTAGTGACGTCACAAAATCAGATAGCCTATCTATGAAACAAAGCTTTGTTATAAAGTTTGGTGATGATAGACCAGAGATTTTCATCGAAAATCATTCAATATCGATAGCTCCCATCTAGAGGTTATCCTAATCATGCATATTCATTTTCAAAACATTTGTCCGATATATTCGGGCTGCAGGGTGTGCTGATGGATTCAAATTAGAAATCGTAGATGGTTGTTGACAGCCATGTTTTATCGTCTAACGGAAATAATCGATGGCTTCCATATAAAGGTCACCCCGATTATTAGTATGTTGTTTGGTGACGATCGGATGAGGGGTGTGGCCTGAATGGTGTGCCGAAGGATTTAGTCTTGCAGAGAGTTAAATACAAGATGGCCACTGGCGACCATGTTTTTCAAAGAAATTCAGAGAAATTTGATGGCTCCCATCTGGTGGTCACTCAGAATGTCCATATCAATCTGGTGGCGTTCACATGAGGGATTTAGTTTGTAGGGTTTGCCAAAGGATTTAGTCATGCAATTAGTAACATTCACGATTCATCGTTGAAATTTGATAGCTCCAATCTAGAGGTGATCATAAACATGCCTGTATGTTTTGAAAATATTACTCGAATAATTTGGGCTGCAGGGTGTACCGATGGGTTCAAATTTGAAATACAAGATGGCTGCTGGCGGCGTTGTTTTTTTTAACGAATTTCGGAAAAATTAGGGCTTGAAATTTTACAAGAATAATTTTGTTGAATTTTAAGACCTAAATCTACAGATTACCCGATAATCCATATGCAATCTTGTGACGACCGGATGAAAACTGTAGGGTGGGCCAAAGAACATTGTTAACGGACGGACTCACGTACGGACGATTGCCGCCAACACATGGCAATAGCTCAAAATTGACTTCGTCAAGTTGATATAAAACTGTACCCTTGTCCAGGCCTGGAAATACTTTTTAAATTTTCAAAATATTTCTGTAATTCCAAACTATCGTATGAACCATGTACTCATCACACATCATATTCACACATAATGCACATCGTTAATGTATTCATCTATTTTCTTCAGATATGACTACATCTGCGAGACTGGTATTCACATTTGTGCGACCAGGTGTTGATGTCTTTTGGCGCCAGCAGTAATGGTAGAATAACATAGCTGTAGCATGCAAAAACGGGGGACCCAGCATCGCTATTATCAACCACAAACATGTAAACAACTGACCGATATCTGGAGTAGCGTGATACAAAACAAGGACTAGTATCGAGTTTTCTACGTGGAACAGTGCATAGTACAGTATCATACGATATTGTAAGATGACTTGTTTATATCCCGATGCATCGCGTATTTCGAACTGTGGTAGATGCAGGTAGCAGAACACTAGAACTAAAGATTCTAAGGTTGTGGAAAACCATTCCAGATATCTGTCTTTACGAGGTATTCTTATTACACTATGCCATATAAACATTCCAATAAAATGGATTGACATGAACAGGATTACCCAGTAGGTGAAAGAAGATGCGAAGAATGCAAGCACCAATACTCGTGGACCGACCTCTAGTAATCTTGTAAGATAATACACTGGCAACTCCTTAATTGACATTGTCTTGTCCCTCTTGTGTCGGCTGTCGTATTGATACACCATCAGTGAGACCGATATACTGAGCCATGATGCTAGCATCGACAATGATCTCTTGTTCACTGGAATTACACAATTATTATACAGTTTAAGTTACATGTATGAACCGTAAGGAAACAACACTTTTACAAGTGGTCGAGCCTCCGGACGAGTCCTTTAAGTTCGGCATTAACCGACATCAGCATTTGTTATAATACGCAAGGAGAAATTACATTGATATAAATGAATAGTTCCGATAAATATCGATATACGAGACGTTTACGAACTTTTTTTTCTGGGGGGGGGGGCAGGGGGGATAGTCCTTGGCAGACAGCAAAACCACACCCCTTGACACGGCTCGTGTGAGTGGAAATTGTACGTATATTTTGTCGCGGTAACAATACAGCTGTCCAGTACAGATTTGTTCAAAATTAAACTTCGATATACGGAAACATATAATATAATATCTGTTTTCGCTGTAAATAACACGATGTGTATATACGTCATATTTACTGTCATCGCAATTATTTGTATTTTGGGCATGGTATACATTTGATGCTAGTTTGACTCACGAAGTATCAAAGTAATATCGTCCGGCACAGAAGAATAGTAACTCTATTATGTTTATGTTTTATGTTTGAATGTGATAGATACAACTCGTACAATGTATGCAAATTAACTGACTGCGTGTTTTGTAAAGGTGGGGTGTATAAGCACTGTGCGGATGTTTGTTATTGTGGGACGGGGTTAGAAGTGAACTATTTCTCGAATAGAGGTATCCGTGGCAGTTCGTTTACATACATTGGGAGACATGACCATTGTATATAATGACTGCCGACTTGTGGTATAAAGCATATTATAAAATGACCATTCGGAGAAATGGAAAGTCGCGGTAGAACAAATAAGCCGGGTTTTAAATATACGTTATAAGCACAATGTCCGATTTATAAGTGAAATACATATCGCAAACGCCCGGAGGGCGCGCGTGATGTTTATTTCACTTATAAATCGGACGCCGTGCGTACAACATATTTATGACACCCGATCAGCCCGAGAAACTTACAATCAGTGACGAGTTTCTGTTACCAATTAAATGTGTGGTCAGTCTTACAAACATGGTTCGGTGAATACCAAACAATACCCCATGGTCAGTATTTCAACCAGATAGTTCAACGGATTGCATTTAACTAGATAGCACACTACACTTCTACTCGATTGTGCATTATTCCTACGTATCGGATTTATTTATTACATACATTCCATGCCGGATTTATAATGTCACAAACATCACTTTCGACAAATGTAAGTTACTTAATGGGGTCCGGTTACTGACCTTTAGTTACTGTTAATATCGGTTTGTTGCTGTCTGCGCTGCAAAACGGTCTGTCGTTGATTACATTTGTCCATTGTGTTGGTGATGGGGGTACTAAATTTTACACTGTTCATGATATTAACTGCAGGCTTTTGCCGACAAAGCAAATGCCCATGTAACTTGCCATCCGAATACCCTCACCCCCCCCCCCCCCCCCCCGCCCCGACCTGAAATTTTAGTATTATTTAATTATTAACGTTTATATGTTTGGCATTACTTCCAATCGATCGCTACGTCCCTGTATCTGTTCGTTGTGACTAAACATTGTATCACAGCCCATATTAGTAATGCTCACCTCGGTGGAACAATCACTTGTTTGAGTGAATGGGAGTGCATAATTGGTCGATATCAATGTGTGCGCCGCGAATACAATGCATACGCTTGTTATACTCACGACAGACCGTTTGATGGAACAGGCGACGACTTAAAAGTCTTTACAGTAAATAAAGGTCGGTCACCGGTCCTCATTAGATAACTTCCATTGGTCGAGGGCTGGTTGATATTATAATGACGAATAAGGGAAAACAGGTTGGCGCTGAGATACTAATTGGCGATTACGCCACAGGATCACTGGTGAATGTCATTCTCGTTTCCAAATGAAATAACTTTTTGAAATAATTAAAACCAAAACATTAATGATACGGTACCCGCTGAGGTGGGTCTTGGTGTAAAGATAGTCACTTCCTTTAAAACCACCACAAACAGAAAGACAGAATGTGTCTTATAACAATCATAAATATCGCTTAAATATCATGGTATTGTCAAGTTCGTACGCTGTGCTATGTAACTAAACGCCAAAATGTATTTAAAGTACAGTACGTACGTAACGAGTATGCGATAAGCAAAACACTGAACACTGGGAAGATACTCTAGGTGAACTTTGTTTGAAACTGACACCAAGTTGATTATAACATACCGGTATAGCGCTTGGTATTCACCACTCAATATTTCGGTGTTGATTTGGTCACCGTGAATCACTCTCCTAAAACAATCGCCACGGCATTGAGTGTTTCACTTATCGCTCACGCTTTACGAGCTATATACAAACAAACACACGGCTCACACAAAGTGTGTTGCGTTGGGTAATATCGCAGCCGCACTCTCATATAATATATATTAGCATATTCTTCAGGAATGTTGCACAATTTTGGTAACAGTTATTTCTCTATTTATATAACCTATAACGAAGGCCGTCCGTGTCTGTAATATTTCATGCTATTATCACCGTTCTGATGAGATCTCTTATAAAAATTAAACACAATGGGCAAAACAAAATAAACAAAACAATCATTTCCACATATAAATATTGTTGCATTTTTGGTAAGCAAAAATA
This sequence comes from Siphonodentalium dalli, assembly GCA_032622095.1. NCBI lineage: Eukaryota > Metazoa > Mollusca > Scaphopoda > Gadilida > Siphonodentaliidae > Siphonodentalium > Siphonodentalium dalli. The sequence continues at coordinate 202,313,366 of CP136069.1, forward strand.
GTTTGTAAACCAACTGAATAAATTGGTATTGTTGCCTCATGTCACACTAAAATATTGCTAGATTTTCATAAATTTATGTTACAAAAGTGGAGTGGGCAGTGAGTTTTATTTATACAGTAATAACAACCCTCACAATTGGCAACGGCAATCAGCAATGTCGAAACCATTTGCTGAATCAACCTGGGTCATGGCAAAGTTTTACCGTAGTAGAAGACAAAAAGCCTGAATTAAGAGGGCTGGTAACAATTACTAGTGCAATATCGAATGTAAAGACCAGACCAAAAGTTAAATACATGTATCAAGGACCAGCCCAACGGACGACTTGAGAGACATGTTTTCCTAAAATGTGCCACTTGTCCCTAGTTTTGTTTCAGGTAGAAGTTACATCTCTCTCATACCAGTATGCATATATCCTAACATCATATTTGTAAGTATAGTTGCTGATTATAATGGTGTTCTTAATCTTAATGATTACTATAATCATTTCATAAATGGGACACTATGTTGCATAATACTCTTTGGATCACAGAATGGTAATCTTGGAGTGTAGATTTAACTTCGGCCATTGATACTTATCCATGATAACAGTACACTTCTTATCCCCAATAACCAAGAACGTGCGAAGAGACCTATCCCAATGTTAAACCTCTGGGATGGTCCCTGGCATGAACCGGAAGTTTGATGGATCATGGAAAGTGTGAATTTGTCTCATGCAGCTTCATAGTAAATTTGATTATAATGTTAACATTAACGATACGGGCGTCTTCGCGGTGGTTATTTCTGTTAAACTAGTTACATCCGCTAAAACCAGCATAAACAAAATGAATATTAACATATAGATATACGTTGTTCTCATATAAATCATAACAAGTCACGATTGAACCTCGATGCTCGAGAAGAATTGTGAACCGGTAGAAGAGCTGTTTCAGATTGGTCTATGTACATGTATATTAAACTTACCCTGATCTAAGCTTATTTATATTAAACGAGGTAAGTAACGGGCTCTTATATTCAGGGTAAACTCCATACCAATTTTATTCATGTCCCGTCCCATGTCTGATATATTTGCGTTGACGGACATTATACTAAGATTTCCAGATAAACGAAGGATCACTCTAAAATGAAAAATGCGTCGTGTGCTCCTCATTTACAAGTAGACATGATGACGATCCTATATACACAATCGGATTGGACCCGATAACATGGAGACGAATAATACACTATTTCAAGATAAACACAATATAGATAACATCAGCATGGAAAACGTGAATAACGCCCCTATGTTAGAAACAGTCGTGATGTCGACCCTCCACACGAAATGTTATAATAATCCATTAACCTGTGGCTGAGATATAGACAACTTATTGACACTCCTAATTTCAGGTCAAAAACACATATCATTAACACGAGAGACAATTCGCATAGACAACTCAAATCCAATCGATCAAATAACCCGTGCATGAGTTGTTAAAATATCAAAACAGAAATACAATCGATTCCGATTCAGTTAACGTACTAATATTTATGATATTTAATAAGTTAAGCAGCGTAATACACTTACTAGCTGCACAGTCCTACCAATAAATAGGAAATGTCGTCTGTAACAACAATTGTCGCAACAGGCACTTTGATTTGGTTGAAAATTGCTAATTTTATTTTTTCGATTTACTAGCATATCTGCAGAGCCATGTACAAATGTTTAATATAGCATGATGCTATTGACAATGTACGTCACATTCGTCACCACGCAGCTTGGATTCGCGTAATCGAGTTCAACCGGAAAGTTGTTTAGTATACCAATACATGCATATACTATTAACAGGGAGTCGGTCTGGCGCTGCAACAAGTAACCCAATAGAAATTATAGAATGTACCCAGAGATTTGACTCCAGGAAAAGGAATCTAATACTGGTATGTATTCCATTTCGTGAACATTCTTTTCACTTTGTTGGTGGAGTGAATTACATGGCATGAATATAGATGTACTCTGTGTTGGTGGACATTCGGGAATTCGTGATTGAAGACAGTTTGTTAACCCCCCGGCAACTGTCGATCACTTGACGTGCTTGAAGCCCTGAATACTCAACAAAGTTTATATATTTCCTAGTGGGTATCCACTGCGTAGTTGTCATCAAATAATAAAACAATGCAAGTGTAAGTGTATAATGTTAATATGCAAAACAACCTACTTGTAAAGATCTCTTCAATGTCTGGCTTTTCAGTAATCAAAACAGAGAGTTGCAAAATAAGCTGTGGTGCAGATTCGAGAATGCTTTCCATTAGCTGAAACCATGTAGCCCACATCTTGTTCAATCTTATATCTTTTTTATTTGTGCCATACAGTTTACTGTAAAAAGCTTGAACATTCCTGCAAGAAATAGATCCATGACACAATAAATGTAATACATTCCTTATCAGTGTATATTTACACACTAAGTGTTGTCATCACTAAATCCAGCATTCTGATTGGTCGGCGCCCACGTGGCTAGTTGCAGTTATTTATCGGTGAATGCGTAACGCATCATAACACCAAGATAATAACACCATCGATACGTCATTAGGTTTGGAAAGACGAACGCGTAATGCTTTGGGCGCATTTTGACTCGCGCAGGATTGACTTAATACATCATCGGGTTTCAACATGAAGAGAAATTGTTCCTATTAACTTTTGCCAAGGGTGCTATTGGGTATTTTGGGCTGATCTTGTCACGATACACTTTTCGATTTAAATATATTTACAAAAGTGGCTTTTTCGCTAAATGTATATAAATATAAGGATTAACTGTCATGTGGACTATTTTTATGGAGATGTAACGGTGAGGTAAGTGGACATAACTTGTATGTAAAACCCTTCGGGTTTTACACAAGTTATGTCCACTTACCTCACCGTTACATCTCCATAAAAACAGTCCACATGACAGTTAATCCTTATATGAAATTATCTATATCTATATTTGCGAATGTCTGTATGTCTGTCTGTATGTCTGTCTGTCTGTCTGTCTGTGTTCTATAGAAATTCACAGGGGACCATCTAGATGTTGCCAAAGGGGTCTACTAGGAGTAGCTTTTTGCGAGAAAGATAATGGTCGGGGTTAGAATTTTCTAAAGTGACGCCGTTGTTGTCAGGGGCAGAAAAGGGGGAGGGCAGAAAATAAATTGTCGGCGATTGCCACGAAACTTATATATAATCATCCCCATAATATGAGGAATCCAATGGTGTGTTTTAAATATGGCAAAAGTCGCGCCGTTCGCGCCAGGGGTGCACAGAAGGGGGAGGGGCAGAATTTGTTTCTGTCGCCGATTGCCACGAAACTTACATATAATCATCCCCATGATATGAAGAATCCAACGGTGTGGTTTAAATAAGTCAAAAGTGGCGTCGTTTTCGAATCAGGGTTGCACGAAAGGGGAGAGGGGCACCAAAATTGATAAAACTAATTTTAGCGCCCATTTCCACCAAACTGATATATATTCTTCTTCATGATACAAGGAATATAATTGTGCGATTTAAGTACGCCAAATTGTTGTCCAAACGATGAGATATTGGGAGGGGTGGGCACTAAATTTGATAATAATTGGTTTAGTCGCCGATTGCCACCACACTCACACAAAAGCATCCCCATGGTATGAGGGGTTTAATGGTGTGGCTTATATCTGTCAAATATGGCCTCATTCGAGTCAGGAGTGTATTGAAAGGGACAGGGGCACAAAATTGATGCACAATTATTTTGGCGCCAATTTCCACCAAATTGATACACGTTCTTATCCATGAGACGTGGAATCTAATCGTGTGATTTAAAGACGCCATAGTGGTGCTGTTTAGGTGAGAGATGGGGAGGGAGGGATTGGCACCAAATTTGATAAAAAAAATTGTATATAAATTGTGTATAGAGATGAGAGGGACACAAAAAGTTATATCTATATGTTTAGTGCCGATTTCCACCAGATTGATACATATTCTTCTCCGTGATACGAGGAATCTTATCGTGTGATTTAGATACACCAAATTGGTGCCCTATGGGTGAGAGATATGGGGACCTTCAATTTGATGCGAATTTGTATACTCGCCAATTTTCACCAATTTCATATATATGCTTCTCAAATGATACAAGAAATCAAACTGTGCTGTCTTTCTGTATGTCTGTGTGTTTTATATATAACTTCACGCGGTACAATCGAGATGGCACCAAGGCGTTCTAAGAGGGGTAACTTTTAACAAGGAAGATAATGGTGCGGGTTTAAATTAAAATAAAAATGTTGCTGTTGGTGTCAGGGGAAGAAAAGGGGGAGGTCGGCAAAATTTAAAAAAATATGATGAATTAGTTTTGTCGCCGGGGTGAGAGATGTGGATTCATAACTATTCTCATAATTTGTTTAGTTGCGTATTACCACCAACATATATATAATCATCGCCAGTATATCATGCATCCATGAGTCTAATGGGCGTGGTTTAAATATGTCAAAAGATGCAAAAGCTGATATATATTTGGCACTAATTTCCAACAAATTCATACATGTTTTTATCTAATGATATACCATGAATTAAATCACATTTGGTGTCGTTTGCGTCACGGATGGCGAGCGGATATGCACTATCATTGATAAGTTTGCTATTCGCCGATATCCACATATAAGTTATATATAGTCACCCAGGCCATCTCCATATCATTTTAAGGCGATTTGGGCGTTCACATTTCACAATACCGACAAATGGTAACCCACTTATAAGTCACTTGAACAATTATCTCTTCTTAACTGTCAAATTTATATGGGGATGGCAATCAGGACATTCACACTAGCAAAAAGATATACATAGAATAAGCATTAAACGTATATTTATCATTCTATTGAAGAGATATATATATTCGTGCAAATTGAGAGACCTCGAACCGTCAGAGGATTGCATATATATTAGAACAAAATTGAGTCTGTTCCATTCAATACAGTTTCCACAAAAAAAGTTACAATTTGTCAGGAGATATGGAAGGCGTGTTCAATCATAGTGGTCACAGTGTGCAGTCATATATAGTTTCTTCTGGTATACAATAAAATGCAGTTAGTAGCACATGACTTTTCAGGATCCTCCCAATACTGACATCTGACAAGGTTTTTAGAACAGACTCATCAACTGACATAAACAACTCAAAATCTCGCTCTGTCTCTGGCAAATGTAGCTGATATACCAGTCTATGTAAACATACACTCAGATTCATACTGATACTGAGTCTATTGCATTCCCATCAACTTTTCATTTCAGAACGGTTGTGGGCTTCCCCCAAATTACGTCACACCACACTAAATATAAATCTGAAATTAGTTGTGATTGACAGGCGTAAACATGGTCACGTGCCAGTGTCGTCATGGCCGCTTCAACCCTGTGAAGCCGATTCTAAGAATCTGAATTAATAGTTGCAGGGTTTGTGACTTTTCGTTCGGCGGTTGTTTTACTGACAATAAAGGGAAGCAGCTAGCTTCCGGGATCCAAAATAATATGTACAATAACTAAGACAGATCTTCTTGAAATTATAAAAAATGTCACTTTATGTGGATCTCTTGGACTCAGAACGAATTATTTTTTAGATTGGCCAGGCGATTTGTCGCCCATGTTGTCAAAAAATAACACAAATCAACGGCCACGAATTAAAAATACATGAATGTCGGGATTATCTGCTAAAACAACTACAGAACTAAAAACAAGTTAAATGACATAACAAAACGATCTATCAGTTCCCCAGTACCGGCAGTAGTACCACCGCAGCCAAAACCAGCGAAGAACAACACAATTCTACCAACAACCCCACCGAAACCCTCCCGACCTTACACAGCCGTATTATTAGCTCCAAAGATTGGCCAGTTGTACCATAATTACAGTTGCCTGCAATCCAAATTCCGGTGATTCTTGATTTTAAACTTTCGACCGCTCGTCAACAATCTACTTTATTTGTCGATTTGTGAATTTCTCTTCCGGTATAACATGGCGCCATGGATACTATTTTAACAACATTTAGCCACACCTTCGGAATTTCCACACCGAGAGCACGTGACATGTTACTAGTTTTTTATTGGGGCACACATTTCTTGGAGCTAAGTTTTGATTGGCGGTAATTACAAGGAATCCCGGGTTTGGGAAATGAAAACTGAACGAAAGGTCGTCAGACCCACTATTTTTATATGTGGGTATGTAGTTTACTCCAGACTGCTGATATACATGCGCAGAAACATTTCGTTGAAACGAGACAATTTAGCCAATATATAGCACCATGAGCACCTGGAAATTTCTTTGAAACATCTGTATCTTCATGGAGATATGATAGCCAGGTATCCTCGAGATCTTAGTCCAACCCACTAGATTGATTGATACATCTCAATATGTAAAACCCAATTGTCATCTTTTATTTATGCGAACTAATGTCTTTATGATGTCCATGTGTCATATTATAACGTCGGACGTATACGCAGTTGTAAATAAATAAATAAATACTTCATTATTGGTGGAACGGATTAATCGCGATAAACAGAATGACAATTGACAAGGTGGGCCACTACTTATATTCCATGACTGTAATAATCATGTTTTGTGATGCTATTTGAATATACACTTTATGAGAAAACGTATAACACTTTAAGCAAGAGTGTTCTCTATTCCCAACAAATATCCACAGCATACAGATGGTTTCACATCGCATTAACCTGGGCAACGCCGGGTAACCCTGCTAGTAAGTATATATATATATATATATATATATATATATATATGTATATATATATATATGTATGTATATATATATATATATATATATATATATATATATACTAGCAGGGTTACCCGGCGTTGCCCAGGTTAAGGTAAGCTGTTGATATTTGTTGGGAATAGAGAATGCTCTTGCTTAAAGTGTTATACGTTTTCTCATAAGAATTTGGTGCCCCTCTCCCCTTCCGTTCATCCCTGACTCAAACGACGCCACTTTTGACATATTTAAACCACACCGTTGGATTCTTCATATCATGGGGATGATTATATGTAAGTTTCGTGGCAATCGGCGACAGAAAAAAAATCTGCCACCCCCTTTCGGGCACCCCTGACGCGAACGGCGCGACTTTTGCCATATTTAAACCGCGCCATTAGATTCCTCTTATTATGGGGATGATTATATATAAGTTTGGTGGCAATCGGCGGCAAATTGTTTTTCTGCCCCTCCCCCTTTTCTGCCCCTGACAACAACGGCGTCACTTTAGAAAATTCTAACCCCGACCATTATCTTTCTCGTAAAACGCTACTCCTAGTAGATCCCTTTGGCATCATCTAGATGGTCCCCTGTGAATTTCTATAGAACACAGACAGACAGACAGACATTCGCAAATATAGATATAGATATATACATCTATATATATATATTTCCTAACTACAATATATGCACCTCATACGGTGGTAATAATAATGGAGGAAGTTCCAGTTATAAACTGAAATCATAATGTGCACCGTATGTGTACATAATTCAGTAATTCAGTTTGTAGCCGAGCCAACTTTCTGGCACGTCATTTTTGTAATCTAATCATTGTTAGTTATCTCAATATCTGTGGCACAGATACGTTAAGTCACCCTGAATGCAAGGGTCGTGTGGTAAACACTATAGGAAGGCTGAAGTGCCAGGTGCACTTTCGTAAATGATATATATTGCAGTCATATCAGATGAGGAGGTTAACATTTCCAATCAGCAAAACTACGCGTAGTGGCATTTAATGCCATTTTATTGCATTTTCTTGGGTTAATCCCCTTTCCGTCACATAGCTGATTGAAATACATAATTTTAATCATTAGTATATGTATTATCAAACTATAGGAAAAACTGAATATCATTTTAAGCTACCACGGAGTTAACTACATCAAAAGTATGGATAATTACAGGCGGTGTCCACATAGGATTGTGCTTCACATGGGAGATTACTAACTGAAATATGTCCTTGATTCCAATGCCCATAATTCACAAAAGTCTGAACCGATTCCTAAAATTCCAGCGGTGGTCACTTGAGTAGAAGCTATATTTTATATTTCAATATATGGCGCAAGCAGCAAGCACCTAGGCAAAATGATATATATTCAGCTCTACTTTAGCTGATGCAAACCCCAGAACGTGCGAATATTTTATTCGAAGTGAAAGAAATTGATGCAGGCATTGTCATTGTTTGGCATTTAATTTGGAAGTCTGCATACAGTAATAATTGATTGTATAATGACAGGACTACTTGTATTTTTAGCAGTTTTAAGCCAGACCAACATAAGTATGTCATAACAAGTGCAACGTGAAGTATGGCATATGCCCCTGATGCTCAGATTAGATGGGCAATACTAATTATTTATAAGGGTAGAAACGTTTCTAAATCCAAGAAGTGGGTATCTTTTCCTACTAAACTGGGCTATCAACAGACAAAATCACAACCATATCCGATTATCCATGCCCATGGAACAAGCTGACTGTTTATATACAGACACAATCCTCAGAAATTAGCATGTAAAACAATGGTTGTAAATGTGGTGAACATTAATGGACGGAACCCGTCGTAGATCGATATACTCCCCCATACCGATACAAGCAACATACCAATGCACAACTGAATCCGATTACACTTGCCCAAGTTACAAGCTGAAATGTTCTTTCGGACACAAAATTCACAAATATGAAAGTCAAACAAGTGCCATAACTCTTGCCAAATGAATGGACGAAACCCGTATTATCAGCATACTAAAGGGCGAATAACTCCGATAATTAACACCCGAGTTACAAGGTAATATGCTCGGACAGACGGACGGAGCCATCGATCTATACCCCGAATACGGTGGTCATAATAATGGATGAAGTTCAAGTTATAATCTGAAATCAAAATGTACACCGTATGTGTACATAATTCAGTAATTCATACCTTATGTTTTTAGCCGAGGCCAGCTTTCTGGCACGTCATTTTGGGCACTCTTTTGAAAGCAATCATGATGGCGAACAACCGTAGGAAATTTAATTCAGATTCGATAACCCAGCCAATTGTTTAGCCTACCCCAAATTATACTATTTAGCAGGGTTGGTAATGAGTGTTCGAACAAATAAACATCGAATTGATTAAAAGATTTGAACAAATATAGCTTTTACTCGAGTCATTGGCATTACATTTTATGAATCGGTTCATTCTTTTGTGAATGGGTATTATAAGTGACAACTTAATCGAAATAGTAATCCCCCTTTTGAAGCATTTGCTATGTAAAAAGCCATGAATACAATTTGTTAAAGTGGTATAATTCTTTTCACTTTGATTATTTTTGTATTTAGATACTCATTTTTAACGACAAGTTAATGTTGGCAAGTCTCAAATTATCAATATACATAGTGGAAATGATATACCTCATGATTGGTCCAATTTGAAGTACTGTAAGAAGGATTTGCATACTGAGCCACCTACATGAAACGTCATTGGGTTTCAATTTCCATTCTGCTATATATACCCACACATTATAGGAAGAAGAAAGCAGTGCTTGCACAATAAAAATCCCGACGGTCCATCCACAATATTCCCACCATTCTCCGGCGTAATATTCAAGTGCAAGTTGTATATCTGTAACAATGTCAAAAATGTAAAGGCCGACATAAATGATGATCATTCCAACATCAAAACACATTTTTGACTTTTCTTTGAGTTGTTCTTTCATAGATTTGGGTTGGTCATTTGTTGGTTCAGTAGCCTGTATGGGAATGCTACTACCCCTTTCTGTCGGCGCCATCAGTTGGTTGGTTGTTATAGCTTCCCCTGTTGTCGCTGGAGAACCCTGTAGGAACAAGAAAGTTACTATGTTAGTCCACCAAATTAGACCAATCAGACTAAGCAATATTTTAACAATTGGACGGTTGCGACTCTCTTAATCATAATAGTCTACTACTGGGTGTGAAACGAGAATAACAAACATCCGCATATGGACGTTCCGAGAGGGCCTGCTGCTTAAAAGTTCACTGTTAGCGGCTAATAATACAGATAAAACCATAACTAAAACAAGGGTTAGGCATCAAAGATGGTTCCGGTCAAGTTTTGTTTGACCATACAAGTGAATATGTCCGGCTGAGAATCACTAAATTGTCCAAGTGGGCCGTTGGGGCCTTGTCTTTCAATAAAATACAGGAACATGTTATGGCTCCCATTTAATGGTCACAAAAACATCCACATGAAAATTGGTGCCGATCGGGACGAGGGATGTGGTCTACAGTATGTGACAAATTTATTCATGCAAAGAGTAAGCTACAAAGTGGTCATATTTTTCATCGAAAATCTTTCAAATTTGACAGGTCCTATCTAGATGTGATTCAAAACATGCCTGTATTATTTTCAAAACAATTCTCCATTAATTGCGGTCTGCAGGGCATTGGATTCAAGCTGGCGGCCATTTTTAAAAACAAATTTCGGAAAAAATGACGGGTCCCATCTGGATGTAACCGCAAAGATACATGTGAAGTTGGTGATGATCTGATGATGCCGGTGGCCTGTAGGTTGATTGTGACGAAGAATTTAGTCATACAAATAGTGAAACCCAAGATGGCGGCTGGTGGCAATGCGTTTCAACGAGATGCGGACAAATATGATGGCTCTGTAGGGTGTGCAATCGGAAATAATATATTGACGGATCACGGACGCACGCGCGGACGACGGACGCCACGGAAAACCATGAAGAACCATGGCTCGGAACTAAGGGCCTTAACTCAGGTAAAATATATGTTTTTCGAACACGATCGAGATCTTGCTGAGAAAGGTCCACATATCAAATATGAATAACTTGACATGTGTTCGAGATATCGCGCTACAAGGGACGTGACTGTGTCTAAAGCTGCTAAAAAACAAGCTAAGGGCCTAACGCGGGTAAATCCAATCGGACAAATCTGCTTTTCGAACTCGTTCGAGCTATTGTTGGAAAGATCCATAAACCAAATATGAATGAAATTGATTGACGTTTGTTCCAGTTATCGCTTTAACGGTTACATAAGTCACTAAGCTTGTTAGAAAATGGACATGCTAAGGGCCGTAACTCAGGTAAATTAAATCGGACAAACCTGGTTTTCAAACTCGTTCGAAATATTGGTGTGAAAGGTCCATTTACCAAAACATAAATGAATTAGTTGACGTTTGTTCGAGTTGTTGTGTCAATAACGGACGTAAATGTTCCTACATTGCAAACAATAGACAAACTAACGACTGTAACACATGTTATACAAATTTGACGCAACGGTTTTCGAGCTCGTTCGAAATATTATTCTGAAAGATGCATATACCAAATATGAATGCAATTTGTTGACGTTTGTTCCAGTTATCGCGCTAACGGATTTAATATTGCTTACACTGAGGGTGTAACTCAACTAAAACGAGAACCAAATGTAAATATTTTGGATAGTTCCTTGTTATTATGTAACATTTTGTCCATGTTAGTATTTGTATATATGTTTGCATTTGTGATGCTACTGTGATAAACTGAATGTATATTATATAAAAACTCTCCATCAATGGAGGACAATAAAGATATATATTAAAGTTTAGTCATTTAAATATAAGGAACTTATACAAATACCAATCCGGTTTATACCAGGTGTGAGTTAATGAACACATAGATATGTATATAGGTACAAGTCTTTATTACATCGTTAATAAGATAAGCAGTGAATACAAATATGATGATCAAGAGTCGCCGCGAAGTGAGGTCCCCGAATGGGTGATGCCTGATGTGGGTGATGCCTGGAGAGGTATACTAACCTCGAGATGAGTCTAGTGAAAGCATGAAGTGATGGGATGTAGTTGTTTCTTATATACTATTTGGGATGCATATTATATGAGGCGTTTGGCAATACACATCGGGATTGGTTCCTCCGTTATGGTCATTTCCCTTGACCATATTTGAGAGCCATCTTCATTGTGTGTATGTCTTCGCTGGGAGTAAGACGTGTGAGGTTTTGTTAAGAACCGAACACGAATATCTGAGTTTGGGGTTTTATATATTGGGACATTCGTATAGTTTGAATCAAGTTGTGAGATTATAATGGGTCGTTATCTCACATATGTCCCCCCACCCGTGTAAGATTTTTAGCGCAGCGGAAAATCTTATGTAACATCAAAATTATGGACCTAACTGGGGTATTTGTGATCGTGTAATGTGGATGAGGCCGAAATGAAGTATAATGACGATGGTGACAATATAGTAAGTCATCGATACTTTGTAACATTGATTGGGGTGAAGTTATGACTAATACATGTGGAACAAAGTTGTTTTAAAATGATAATACGCAATATTATGAGATTATGAAATAAATGGTGGGAAAAGCAATATATGGGTTGGTATATAAAATGATCGGACACGCAGTCATAATGCGTGCTAGATTGATATGTAGGACAAGGTATGATGATACAAGTATGAGAAGTAATGAATATAACAATACGGTAATAGTGCATGGTATGTTTTGTAATTGACGTACATTGGTGATGTATTATATAAATGCATGTTGTATTGTTAATACAATCATGATGATATGTATACATTCGGGATTGAGGTAATGAGAGACCAAATGTTTCACATCTGCCGTCAATTGCACAGGTAAATTTGTAAGAGCGTATTATCGTGATATCAGAGGTAAAATTTTGCTTGGAGTGTGGCATAAGATGTTCGAGCTATGAATTGGACGGGGAGACATTAATTAACGTGTCTGTTTGATAGGTGGCGAGGTCCTTAACCAATGTTATTGATGATAATTGATGGTCAGTTATCTTAATGATTGGGGTTGGCACGTGTCATAATGGGTGAAATATTGCTTGGAATGTGACATATGATGTTTAGCGCTGTGAATTTGGACAGGGAGGCACTGATTAATGTGTTTGTTGATAGGTGGCGAGATCCGTGACCAATCTTATTGATGATTATCGACGGTCAGTTGTCTTAAAGATTGGGATTGGCACGTGTCATAATGGCGTTAGTATATACAGCTGTCGGGGTGTGTGTGCAGTAACGAAATTATAATTTGTCTATGGGTTTGTGCCCCTTATGGAAAAAAATGGTATTATTGACAAAATGATCAATAGAGATTGAGGGGTGGGTTATGGATGGAAGCGAGAATCATTATTTCCATTGTGGCAATTTGTGTAATTCAATAGTCGATTGTAATTGAGTTATTTGTGTCTTGATGGTGATGTTTGATGAGTTCAAAGTTGTGAATGTAATTAATTTGATGCTGGCTGTATAGCTATGCACCTTGGTGGTAAAGTTATCATGGCGACAGGAGGTAATATTGTGATTGTATACGGTCGTTTTCTTAGAAGATTGTGATGACAGTTTACCGTAAATAAATACATGGGTGATTGTATAGTATGAATGGAATGCAATTGACGCGTGCAATACCGGTTCTATCTACAGCGTGATGATAATATTTTCAGCGCACACTATCATGCGGCGTTGGTTATCTTGGGCGGTGTGGGGGGGGGGGGGGGGGCATGTATACGATGTAGTCGTGTTGCGGTGATACATTGTGATTTACACATACATGCTAGTGAGGTTAATTTTAGTCCTGCACATGTATATGTGTTAGCACGCGTTATCATGCGGCTTTGGTTATTATGGGTTGGGTGTATGATGGGTTATGGGTAATTGTGTGACACGTTTGTTGTGTTTTGTATGTCACATGTTAATTTAATTAGGCCTTTATTGGCCGTTAACATGTACGTTATATTTGGATTTTTTTTTTTGTGGAAGGGTGTTCATGTGGTATGGGAAATGGATGTGGAATAGTATATGAGGATTTTATGGTAAGTGTGTACGCACGTTTGTCGTGTTATAGGTTACATGTTAAGTTAAATAGGCCTTGATTGGCCGTTAACATGTACGTTATTGGGGATTTCTTGTGGAAGGGTGTTCGGGTATCATGGAAATTTGAAGGGGAATTGTACCTCACTAGATATGTGGGGGGGGGGGTATGGTAAGCGTACTAAATCGTTATGGAAGGTTCACCTATCGGTGTTCATGTCATAATAATTGGTTTGTGTGGGACACTTGAGTTTGACATTATGATACACTTGCGATGTTATGAATCTTGGTTAATTGTTTTATCTAGATAGGGCTATCGAATGTAGTGAATAATTATGGATAATTTTTGTTATTATTGTGACGGATATAAATTTGCTGGATAATGGTTTGTTTATGTGATTACTGATTAATTTATGTAGCAAGATTCTTATTTATTGATATGATACCTGGTGTAACATAATTTTATTGTATTTTTTTTTTTTTTTTTGCATGTCTCTGTTTCTATGCGTGTTATTATTTTAAGAGGTGATCAATCTCTTAATATTGAATGTAACACATTCTGGGCTTTATCCGATACGAAATTCCATGTGTACACTTGTACACAGTGCACACTGGACTTGCTAGCATTGAGTTATTATATGATTATTAAATGATGTTTAGTGTGTTAATTTATATGTGGACTTTATGTGTAGATGGCGCAAAGAGATATTGCTTGAGAGTGTTTGTTCGTTCAAATAAATATGCTTTTAGTTGTTCCGGAAAATTTAGGGGAACTTATTGAATATGGGAGGGATGTCGGGATTGAGATAATATATGCTCTATAATAAAGAGCATTATATGTTTGTTTCGGGGTTTCATGGCTTCAAATAATGTCGGCAAATGTCTGTGAGAAATGAGGTGGGAAATGGAAGAGGTCTTGATGATGGTGGAAATGCCGTGGTTTCTGTACCAATCGTTCTATCATAAAGAGCGTTATTTGGCAGTATTGGGGTTAGTGATATTGCCGGAGAAATGCTGTGATTATTGTATCACATGCTATATAACCTATAGTGTCTTGCGGCGTTGGGGGGGGGGGTTGTATACGTTGACGGGGAAATGCCGTGATTATTGTATCACATACTATATAATATATAGTGTCTTGCGGCGTTGGGGGGGGTTGTATAGGTTGACGGGGAAATGCCGTGATTATTGTACACATACTATATAATATATAGTGTATTGCGGCGTTGGGGGGGATTGTATATGTTGACGGGGAAATGCTGTGATTATTGTATCACATACTATATAATATATAGTGTCTTGCGGCGTTGGGGGGGTTTGTGGAAGTGATGTTGATGGAAAAATGCCGTGAGTTCCTGATTTCCATAATTTTCATCGATATATGTATATATATACCCGAATTGAAAGGATATCGCGAATGCGGATATATAATATTGTAAGTGATAGTAGATAATTCAGAATTAAAATTTAGTTTCTTCTGAGATATTTGTCTGTATATACTTTTGAAGTTATGACTTCAGACCAACGGGAGTGTACCATATGGGAATCCCATTAGTATTTAAAACACTGAGGTGGGAGAGATGCCGAAAGCAGTGATTGACGGAATAGCACGAGCCGTGCGTAATCGATTGGTGAAAGACGCTGCCTGTCAGTAGTTGTACTAAGGATCTTTATTACATGCTAATTGGGTTTAATTGCTTCGAGGCTTGAGTCATGATGACTCATCGTACATCTGTTATCGAGAATTGGATTTTGGGAAGCGAAAAGTACCCTGGTGGTTCTATATGCTATCTGACCATGCACCAGGCCTGGTCAAGATTTTCACTCTTTTTGCAAGCCCATATTGTGAGATGACATAGTGTGTCTTCTCTAAATATAAAAGGGTAGGGGAAGGTGTCGTTTTGTGTGCCTTTGTGAATAAAACATGTTTTATATAATACTAATAATAGTTATGTACACTATCTAACATTAGTGATTGTGAAGTATTTTGATACATGATTATGAATGTTCGATATCAGTTGTCATCTGATATAAATCATATGTTTCCGTACTTTCGTTTGACCAATTCGTTGTATCATTTGAACGGCTGCTAAATGAGTGGGAATTATTGGATGAGGTAGATTGGAGATTAACTAGCGATGAATCTTTTGGCTTGTGTTTGGCGTTCGGTGTATATAATTTACGATGCCGGCCGCGTTTGTTAGATGGCCGACTTGATTTTGTGTCTGATGTTGTATTGTAAGAATTTTCTGTCGTAATTAATTTGTGTTTATGACATTTGGTTCCTGTGATTGGGAAGTTGAATGGCCGCTGGATGAAAATTGCGGGGGTGATTGGTTGTCTGTGTTATTAAAATGTTTCGAAGCCATGAGTCTGTTGGCCAATTCAGCCAATGGTATTGAAGAACTGTCGTCTGTGTTTGATCGCTCAA
Source organism: Siphonodentalium dalli (assembly GCA_032622095.1). Lineage (NCBI taxonomy): Eukaryota > Metazoa > Mollusca > Scaphopoda > Gadilida > Siphonodentaliidae > Siphonodentalium > Siphonodentalium dalli. The sequence goes on from CP136069.1 coordinate 202,329,607, forward strand.
GTTGAGCGCGTCTAATTGCCGTTTTTTTTAGGTCATCGTCTGATTCCAAAGTAGATTGAGAGTTATTACTATCAATATTGGTTTCACTCGGTGGAAATGCAGATCGATTATGTTGTTTATTCTTTAAACGATTGGGCGGTTGAGGTGTTGGCCAATCAACAGGGGATGGTTTGATGTGTTTAGCATGTGATTTTGTTAATTTTGCAGATAGGTCATGTCTTAATATGTAAGATATGGGGCCTGTTTGTTTTAAGATGCGCCAAAACGGCTAATATTTAAATGAAAATTTGTGATTTGGTTGGTGGATTTTGTAATAGACAGATTGGCCTATTTTAAAGGTTGGAATAGATCCACCTGTGTTCTGTTTGTGGTTGCGAGAGGCTGTTTCGAGAAGAGATTTTGTAGTTTTAAAAATAATGTGTTGATTTTGAAGCGTGGTTGCTAAAAAATCATGGTCGACTGAGTTATGCCCCTTTTTCGACTTAGATTTTACCTGATTTGCGGTTTCCGGATGATAACTTTAGATTGAATTGAGTGAACTGAACCAAATTTGGTTTGTTAGTTTACCACAGCAAAACATAGATCAAGTGCGAAGATGGGTTTTGTCCGCATGATTTTGACTGAGTTATGCCCCTTTTTCGACTTAGATTTTACCTGATTTGCGGTTTACGGATGATAACATTAGATTGAATCGAGTGAACTGAACCAAGTTTCAAACGAATGAATTAAACCTTGCCCCAATTTACTCCAGAAAGGGAGTATTCTGCCCACGTCTCAACGGCGTGCTCTTGTTATAAAGTGTTCTCCAGTCCCTGCGATTAACTGTGATAATCTTCATAAACAGATCATTACAATTGTTTTGGACTGTACTAACATGTTTGCATGGTTTCAAAAGAACTTCACATTTCATTTGACATATTTTCTTTCTATTTCAGAACAGCAGCAGTGAGAGTGCTTGAAGTAAAACAAAACAGGAACATCAACAATATGAATCGGCTGACAGTACATGTAACTTATATTATGTGATTTAATAATAATTATGTGAAGTAAATTTTGATCTGATAATAGTGTAAATAGTGTGTCTGTCATTTGCAAAATGAGGTCCCCAAAGGGTGTATTTAATGACGCTATCGCACACAGTGGACTAGCATCACCAAATTCACCCTCCGTTAACCTCATTCTGCTTTGGCCTCAACTTCTATCAGATCAACGTTCCCCAATTGAAGTTGTTGATTTTCACTCATTACTCAACGCAGTTATGCATTTTATCTTCTGCAAATTAGGGAATATAGAATCTTTCCAGAAGGGAAAAAGTACCTGGTAACTAAAAACAATAATTTGAGACTATAGATACTTCCCAGGCCTTAGCAGAATGGGGTACCCAGTGAGTAAATTTGGCGATGATAGACCGCTGTGCGGGATAGCATTACTGAATTCACCCTCTGGGGACCCCATTTTCCAAAGGACAGACACTATTTGCAGGCTTGTCGGATATACCTTTTATAGACCCATTTGAAAAAATGGTTGTATTATGTAAATGGATGTCCAGTATCCGTCCGTCCATCCGCTTTTGGTTTCTGGACTTCAGATTGAATCAAGTGAACTGAACCAAATTTGGCATATTAGTTTACCACCCCAAAAAAAAAAGATCAAGTTAGAATATGGGTTTCGTCCGCATGATTTTGACTGAGTTATGTCCCATTTTCGACTTAGATTTTACCTGATTTGCAGTTTCCGGATGATAACTTTAGATTGAATCAAGTCAACTGAACCAAATTTGGTATATTAGTTTACCAGCCCAAAATACAGATCAAGTTCGAACATGGGTTTCGTCCGCATGATTTTGACTGAGTTGAAGTTCACTTTTTCGACTTAGATTTTATTTCGTCTTAAGTCAAAGGTTTCAAACAAATGAATTAAACCTTGCCCCACTCTACTCCAGAAACGGGCTTTTTGTGCCACGCCCCGACGGCGTGCTCTTGTTAACTTAGAATTTTTTGGGGTCCAATTAATAACTTTGGTTATCTTATTACTTTCAAACGGTTTGTCATATTTTACACCCCAAATTAATATTTCTTATGCTTTAGAGGTGAACAAATATTTGATTTGAGTCAAGGAACCCACACTTCAAAGCTTTTAGATTGAAATTTATTCATTTATTCATTTATACATGGTGGTGCCTGGTTCGAACTGGAATTCCCAAACATGTGTCATCACAAATATAATAAAGCATCTTCTATGTGAAACATGATCATCATGGTATTATAACTTGTCTATGTTGATGCATAAAATATGATTACTGAATGTGGAATTAATCATGCCAATTGTCACAAGATACTGTCAATTTTTTTTATGGTGATAATTTTCGTCATCTTTTATTATCCTGAGTATAATTTTAAATCATTCTAAATGCCTCTTCCTAATTCATGTTACATATACATGGTGATATTGTTTGCGCATTAAAGGGTATGTTCCTCGACTCAATATCATCTATTTTTCACCCTCGAAGCAGAGTGACTCTCGACCAATCAGAATATGTGTTTGAGAGACAATATTGAAAGTATTGCAAGTAAAAATGAATTAAGGCTTCAAATGAAATTATTGAACAAAACTTTTTTAAATTGCACTTTTTAAAGTCACCATGTTTGGTTTTAACACCACTAAATTTCAAGATGTCACCAACACGGTTGCAGTACATGATATATATAGAACTCGTAGAGTTCTTGGAAGTTTTCATGTGTATGTGAGACTGTTGAGTTAGAATACGTATCCATCTAAAATATGAATCATTAACATTTTCGAATCATTTATATACACATACATTATGAATGAATTCATTAATTAATTTAAAGATGGATTATCTCTTTAAATAACAAATTTGAAATAGTTTCGTGGGTATAAAATATAAATATGAATTGAAGACCCCTTTCCGGAAAGGCTTCTATCAATTAATATTGATTTTATTTCGAATATTTTATTATGAAATGAGATGTTTAATTGGGACAATTTAATTGTCTATTTTTAGAACATACCATTCAGGCGATACGATAGAGCGCATTGTGCTGCTCATATAGCTACGTTTCGAAAATCAAATGTCCCATATTGATTGTTTGTATTCATTTATTACATAGTTATAAGCGATAATGAGTTTAATTAACGTTTATTTGTGACAAAATTACACAATAAAATTTCTGGTCTCCGTTAACATTAGCCACTATTGTTCGTTAGCTAAACAACCACACGTTTTTAGACCAGAAATTATTCGAAATATAATCAATATTAATCGATAGAAGCATTTCCGGACAGGGGTCTTCGATTCAAATCTAATATTTGATACCCCGGTAACTATATATCACGTGTTTACAAAGAAATAGACAACCTTTAATATCCATCTCATCTCAAATTTGCGAATTAATATGGGAATGCAAGATGGCGTATACATAAAAGGCCTTGCTCACCCGAACATCATGAATAATGTTGTCCCGGATATGCGGTTAACCGTATCATAATTGGGGTTGCATTGTGACTCAACATGGACAAATGATACGATATGATGATAAATAATAAGGTCTTATTGTCGTACATGTACATTCAAATAAATGATGTTATCATGCCAACATAAAATGAAGACACTTCACCTTACGTGCATTTGTCATTAGAGACAGGGTTTTCGTTTTTTTTCGGGGGGGGGGGGCAGGGAGGCATGTCTCGCCCGACCTCGCTTACACCGTTCAACAGGATACATATCTATAGTTATTAGGGTATTGGGTCAATCAAGTGAACAAGTGCAATGATAATTATTACACAAAACTGCGCAACAAAGATAAATAATTATGCGTCCTCTATATATCCACGATCATATCGGGCTATATACGAAGCCAACCTGTCCTCTTAGTCGGACAGTTCACACTCTTGAACTTATAGGGATGTGACAGTTGGATGTTGGTGTGTCACACCCCTTACTCAAATTTTGTCAACAATTTTCAACAGTTCATACCCGACACAACCTCAGTTGGAAATTTCAGACTAAACTAGGTTCAAATTGTTCTAAAATCTGATTTTCCAACCATTATTTAGTGTCAGTTCGACATTTGAAAAATGTCCAACCTTACGGGATTATCATAACCTGATGTAAACTCGATGAATAGTCCATCCTAATAGTCCATTCAAACTAAGGGTTGACCTAGACAAAATTTGTACAAAATGTTTTTTAATTATTTAAAACAGTATACAATTGCAATGAATATAAAAAAAAAGTTCGCTAAGAGATATGTGTGCAACTTTCCGCAATTGTCTCTTGTTTCGCGTTTATTCCCGAAATTGGCACATTTTGCGATTGATTGCATGCTGGCTAAGTATCGAACATGTTTTGAGAATTTTAAGAATAAGATGACATAAATGTTATAATACAATATTCGATATCGTTCTAATAAAAACTCCCGATTACACTCCGCCAAACACTCTATTAGCTAATTGCATACACTATGTATCCAGAGGTCTTGATTTTCACGTTCAACTGAAATTGAACTCAGTTGAATTCCTTCAATATGAAAACGGGAGACCTTATGATTCCGTTAAAGGCCCATTTAGTTTTCGAGTCACCGATTATTGTTTATAGTGCCTTGATATACAGTTTTAATAATAATCTATGCCATAAAATATGATTAAAATACTATAATTCATCACCATGGAAACATCTGTGTCTCAGAAGATGCCCATAGCGAAATAGAAACAGCTGAAATCATAGAAAGATTCCCCCGTTATGGCTCCTAGAATGCAACAAATTTCTAACTAAAAACGTAACTTCAATGGAAGGGTAATATCTTAAGATAAATTCGATAAACGGACATCTCTTTTTAATAATATGTCCAGTTTTCCGACTTGACGCATATATGGAAAACAGGCTCGTCAACTCTCCATATATAAACAATATCACACACACGGACATCCATGGTCTCATGAAGTAATCCAATCTTGCACAAATGTCCAGACAATCTACAATATGACCTCTGTATGGTGAAATATTATGGAATAATCCAATTTTGCACAAATACCCAGACAAACGAGTGTATCGCGGATGTTAGCTGACTTGTGCATGCACATGAGACGACTGCATAATGATTAGTCACGTTCATAATTACACCCATGAATGTGCTCAATCCACTAGTATGTATGCACAAGTCTACTACATCTGTTTGTTCAGCATACATACAACAATTCTCATACCACGAAGCACAATTTGCCATCACCATTATGAAATGAAACCGACCAGCACGCAACCAGTAGATTGGACGTATAATCACGACTTTTTCAGGTCAAACTCACACGAGACAATCATTTCCATGTCAAGCGGTCAGTCCGACTGGGTAATTATGTTAAACCAACAACGGCGTTGGTAGACCGAGGTTATGTGACGCGAATTCATGCCCATATGCGATAACATTTGGCATTCACTGAAGGGCGTATATATGCGCGCACTTTCATACAGGTATATATACTCAACCAGCATCTATGCATATATTGTCTTATTATTTGAGTGTGCATTCGTTTTGTTTATCCTGGTCATATCGTTATGGTAGCCATTGTATATATATATTATTCATCGACAGTATTTATACCCCCATAACATGATATGTATGGCACATACTTATACCATCACACCGTCCGTCCGTCTGTCCGTTCCGTACTGGCTATGAACTGTTTAATTCCATTTGAGATATCTCAACACTTTCTGACCATTTCATAGCAAACATAACCGCGTGTTGGTTTACATAGACTCCGATATTTATACATGCATGCGCATGCTCCACTTTTCTTAAATGTCCATCTAGATAATCATGTATATACCTTGTGTACAATGGTAAACAAACGGAATATACCTTAAATCCGCACCCATTCACCAATTGAAGCGATCACACATTACTCATGTACCGGTATATAATCGTGCTTGTGTTTATCCAAACCGTACACATTGGCAGGTTGGGGCGGCAACACACATATCGCGGTATTAAGGATTGCCTTATAACCGACCGGTATGGTCGCCCTGATCTCTGATAACAAAAGGGAGCACACACGGATCGTGTGCCGGTATATAGAGGCATATAATGTGTGTTCATCATCAAATTGCATGTGCACATGCATTGCTATGAAGGACTGGCATGTCACCACAAATTCAGACTCGTCTTCTCCAATGGGTAGCATCTATAATTTTCGAAACGCCGTTTCTCAGATATTTCAAATCACGCTGCTCACCTCTTGTGAAAACATAATCGTGCGTATCAAAAACTACATTTAGTTATCTGGGAACACACACGTATATGTATGTAGGTATGTGTTTGTGCATGCGTATGTGCATATATAGGTCTGTGTGTGTTTATGTAATTATATGTAAGTGTAGTGGTGTGTCTTCCTGTTAGTCTTATGAATCGATCGCACTTAAATCTAACTGTGTGTCCACATAATTGCAGCGCTAAGACTCTGGTCACTAGCATGAATGATTCAAACTGCCCAGGCACCGTAGTTAAAAATAGTTAATTATGTATTATATAATAATTATATTATTATTATGCTTATATTTATAATTGTATCCCTTGCTGAGTTTTGTAAATAATTTGTAGCATATGTATATGATACGCTCTCTCAATTATGCAGGCAATCCTATTGCATTCTATAATTCCACACACCCATCTACTCCTGACTTACCTCGTCGATCCACGTTCCCCTTAAAACCGTTCACGACATGAATATCTCTATCCCTCACTTTAGAAACATAACTCCTATAGTCATTTCGGCTGCATATACATTTTCGTGATGAAGAGCTCCGAGCTCAAAACACACCCTAAGATTATCAAACTTAAGATGAACCCCTGTTTGGTCGACTCAAAAAACCCATCGGCCTGCACAACCACGATTGGTATACATTCTATTGCCACTCACTATTGCTATCTCATACTCTCATTCACTATACTCAACTGCCCTTCTGTTCTACTCTGTTCTCTTTCTCCTACCTACTCACACCTACCTGGCAAACAGACTGGGTTGAAAACAAATTTAAAACACACAACTGATATGTATACATTTACATGTATTACCAGAGTATGCTCTATTAATATGTTTGTTACTTTGCACCGAGGATGCCCAAAACAGAACTGCTCTCAGGATTTTGATATGACTTTTGATAATGGGTGACATAATGTTACATAGGGCAAGAATCGGTGCATTTCACAATCTTGCTGTCAGGCTGTCCGGGAGGGGGCGTCTCTGTGTGAAACAATCAAAAACATGCTTGTTTTATATCATGTTACGCTTACGTGGACTGGATCTTATAACTGCCTTAACATTGACACTGTTGGTTTTCATTTTCTTCCCGATGGAACAATTCTGCGCTCTCAAACATATCTTTGCAGGCAAGAAACTATCTAATTCTCCAAATTCCGATGATAAAAAGACGAAGTTAAACACTAAATTTTCGATGTCACACACAACTGTATTCCTCTTCACATGCGTGACATTTCTAACAGTATTAGCGGTATCTTTAGCAAAGGCTCTTTTGATCCTGGCAGGAGACGTGGAGACTAACCCAGGCCCCTCAACCGAACAACACAATCACTCGGTACTTGTACTGAATACACAGAGTATCAGAAATAAAGTAGATATACTTACAGCCGAAACATCAAGTGGGGAATACGACATATGTCTATTAACCGAATCATGGCTCGATCATTCTATCCCGGATTCAGAAATCCATCTTCCTGGCTACCATGATCCTGCCCGCAAAGACAGGATAGATGGCAGAACAGGAGGGGGTGTGTGTATTTACGTTCGTGACACTATACCATTCAAAATATGCGATGAACTTGACAGTGACGAAGTAGAAAATATCTGGATAGAGGTTACAATCAACACAAAACGTTGTCTTGTAGGATGTTTTTATCGCCCTCCCAACTCCCCCGCAAGCCTGTGGACAAAAATTAATGATAACATTTCTCTTGCGCGCGATAGCGACCTGGATGTCATAATAGGTGGAGATTTCAATGAAAACTATGTACGCAACGGTAATGGTAAAATAAACGGCATATGTAGCGAACGAGGTCTGACCCAACTGGTCACTGATAAAACGCATTTTACTGAAAATTCCTCATCCATTCTCGACTTGCTCATGACTAGCAACCCTGACCTTGTTGATTCCCCTTGTGTTCTTGGCAACATATTCGACAACACAATTAGGTATCACTGTCCGGTCGTTGCTCAGATAAAACTTTTGAAAAATAAATCGGCTACAACTCTCACTAGACGTATCTGGAATTATAATCTGGCTGACTTCGATACCATGAACGAAGACTTCTTGAGCTGGAACTATGATGATAATATACCATTTGAACTTTCAGCTCATGCAGATAACTTGACTGCAAAAATTCAAAAGGTATGCAGTGACAATATCCCCAATAAGCTAGTTCTTATCCGGAAAGGTAGTCCCCAATGGCTTACGTGTAATGTACGGAAACTGATGAGGCAACGAAATCGATTACATAAGATAGCTAAAAGGAAAAACACACCACAAACATGGGCAAACTTCAGATCTAAACGTAATGAAACTACATCGGCTATTAGAAAAAGCAAACGTGATTATGACACCAAGAATGAGAACACATTGAATAGCCCATCACATGACCAGTCTTCCTGGTGGAAAACCCTCCAAAAAATAGTATTTGCTACCAGTGATAGATCAATACCCCCCTTGAACACCAACGGCGACTTCCTGATCTCACCAACTGAAAAAGCAAATGCTTTCAATTCGTATTTTTGTAAAATTTCATCAGTTGATGACATCGGGAAACGCCTACCAGTCCTTGAACCGGATAACTCCATATCCACATTAAGCGATATAAAAATCACAGCCCCTGACATTTACAAAGCGTTAAAAAGTCTTAAAATATCTAAGTCAAGTGGGCCCGACGGAATAAGTCCGAGAGTTTTGAAAAGTTGTGCCTCCTCGCTTTGTGAACCTCTTGAATTCTATTTTAGAACATTTACCGAAAACAATTACTACCCACACCAGTGGAAGCGTTCACATGTTACACCTATATTTAAGAGTGGTGATCCCGGTCTTATATCAAATTACCGACCAATTTCTCTACTAAGCTGCGTCTCAAAGGTCTATGAAAAATGTATTTATAAATATCTATGGGAATTTCTTGATGAAAACAAACTCCTATCATTTTATCAAGCTGGTTTCATGCGCAACGATTCAACAGTTTTTCAACTTACCGAAATATATGACAATATATGTCGATCATTAGACGACGGAAAAGAGGTCCGGTGTATATTCTGTGACATAAGTAAAGCATTCGATAAAGTCTGGCACCGTGGCCTCTTGAACAAACTGACAAAAATTGGTATAAGAGGAAACTTGTATAACTTGATGAAATCGTATCTAGAATGTAGACAACAACAGGTTGTCATAGACGGCACACGTTCGGAACTACAAGATGTAACAGCAGGTGTGCCGCAAGGCTCCGTATTAGGCCCACTTCTGTTTTTAATTTATATTAATGATATAACCGAAAATATACGGTGCAACATTCGTCTATTTGCTGATGACACTTCTCTATTTCTTACTATTGAAGATCCCACCATGGCCGCAAAACTAATCAACGATGACCTCGAAACTCTCATGTGTTGGGCATCAGAATGGCTTGTAAAATTCAATCCCCTAAAAACGGAATCTCTCTTAATCTCCAGGAAAGAAACACCAGTATATCATCCACATTTGACAATGGGAACCGCGACAATTGTTGAGGTTGACAGCCATAAACATCTGGGACTTACTTTCGACAACATGGGCTCTTGGGGTATCCACATCAGATCTATGCTTGACAAAGCATGGAGTCGAGTAAATCTAGTACGTAAACACAGATACAAGCTAAGCAGAGTAACGCTTGAAAAAATACATTATACATTTATCCGACCAATACTGGAATATGCCTCCCCTGTTTGGGATAACTGCCCTGATTATCTTAGTGATGACATTGAAAAGGTTCAGTATGAAATGGCCCGAATAGTAACAGGTGCAACCATCAGTACGAGTAACGCGTGCCTTTTGTCAGAGACTGGCTGGGAACTCCTCTCTTCACGCCGTAGAAAACACAAGCTATGCCAATTTTTTAAAATGATACGAGGAACTGCTCCATCAATTTTAAGAAATTATGTACGACCAATTCAGGCAAATAATTCCAGATATAACTTAAGATTTGAACATATAAGACTACCCTCGAATATTAATTATGACTATTATATGGATTCTTTCTTACCATCTGCAATTACCGAATGGAACAAACTGTCAGAAACTACAAAGAGCAGCAGTACAATCGAAGACTTCAAAAAGGAACTGAACAGTGACAATATACGTCCACCTGCCTATTTTTATCATAGTAAATGTCGTAAATCTCATATCCTCCATACCCGGTTAAGATTGAACTGCAGCCACCTAAGTGGTGACCTGACAGATAACCATGTAAAAATTTCCCCCTTCTGTCTATGTGGGGAATTTGAGACAACTTACCACTATCTCTTTGAATGTACATTTTATCAAGAGCCCAGAAGAGAACTATATGACTCCCTACCAAATGTTGCCTTATCTGAGAATACACTAATGCGGGGGTCAAGAGAGCTTAGTCTTCGCGAAAACAAACAAATATTTAATGCAGTACAGACATATATTATGAGAACAAAAAGATTTCCATGATCTGTATGGGTAACAAATTGCTTTGGATTCCGGCCGCGTTATGCGGCAGCACGATGTTCTCCATTATGTATGTAGTACCAAATGTCTTCCGATAACGATTATTTTGTAAGTTACTTTACTTGTCACTATCCTGTATATACGTGAAATGATTCTACATGAAGAATGCAGCGATATTCACAGTGAACCCCATTGAAATAGGAATTGGCCATTGCGATTGACCCCCTCCCATGGAGCCTGACGCATGCATATTACTACGAGCATAATTTTCATCACGCAGCAACTAAATTATTGAAAACTCTGTCCCCTCTACTTTCTCACTCTCCCTCTCATTCTCTCTTCTCTCTCTCTCTCTCTCTCTGCCTCCTGCTATCCCTAACACTATCTTCCCGCTGTGTCCATCCCAACTTAAACTTAGTTACTTCTCCTTTAAAAAATATTATTTCTATTATTTCCCGTCTGATCGATACCCCTCCCTCACTTATTGGGGAAGGGGCATGTCGCCAAAGAGGAGAAGACTTCATATAAGCCCTCGGGCTTGTTGTCTGATCCTCATTTCCATACATTATCTCTTATATGTTGTATATTTATGTCATTTGTGTATTATGTGTATTATGTTTGGATTTGGAAATAAAAATATGTTTACACTAATATCTTAAGATATTGAGTTATTCCCTTTCCATTGAAAATAATAGACTTTGCAGTACATAAAACAAGTCGGTATTTCAACCAAAAACAACATGTTCTCAGTTTAGTACACCGAATAAGTTGATAATACAATGTTTTGGAGCTTCCTCTTTCAAATGGTATAACATGTGGCATATATTTTATATAAAATTATCTGGGTGTGGGGGGCTTTGAAAATTAAGTGGCCATTTAATCACGAAACAAACTAAAAACGTATCAAGGTGGCCTGGATTCAAGAGAGAGCACTGTTCACGGCAAGCGTATTTTATGTGCAATGAATGACGGGTGGTTGATCCGGACGCCGGAATTATGTGTACCATTCATGGTGTGGATACACACAAAAAGCGGATATAGTTAGAGTTATCTCTCTTTGAGCAAGTCAAAACATTTGGTGACGACGAGGACCTTGCGTTTCGCCACAGAAAAGGAGGTATGTGCAAGGGGGTATTTAAAAACATAAGTCTAATTGTGAATACAGAGTAATCTTTATATTAAAGGTACACAATCCGATTCGCTGGTCCCCCTGTCATCAGATTCCAACAACAACAACATTTATTCAAACGACGCTTCAATTATCAGAATCGATTAATTAACAAAACAAAATGCTAACCACAGTACAGTATAAAATTTCCCAAAACGTGTTATATATCAATATTTTGTTCAACGCAATTTGGTATATAGAGCGTATGTCGGTCAGCTCGTCGATTTTTTGGACGGCCGCCTAATATTCCAGGTGGGGAAAATAACAGATTTCAAAAATCGATATTGCAATAACTCTGAGCTTTGATGTTTGGGTTCCTTGACTCGAATCAAATGTTTTACCCCCAAAGCCAAAAAAAACAAAACAATTTAGGAGAGTTCATTCAGTTTTTCTATATTTAATAATCGTGGATATATATCGCAGTTACAATGAACAGTATCGGCCCTGGATTTAAACTTTACATAAACAATTAGATTTACATGAGATCATAGATTTGTAACGATCATAATTTGACAGTAAAATACTACAAATAATACTAATTAACTATCACGAATGTTCAACATATGTCACGAGTGTTCAACAGATGTCACGAGTGTTCAACAGATGTCACGAGTGTTCAACAGATGTCACGAGTGTTCAACAGATGTCACGAGTGTTCAACAGATGTCATGATTGTTCAACATATGTCACGAGTGTTCAACAGATGTCACGAGTGTTCAACAGATGTCACGAGTGTTCAACAGATGTCACGAGTGTTCAACAGATGTCACGAGTGTTCAACAGATGTCACGATTGTTCAACATATGTCACGAGTGTTCAACAGATGTCACGAGTGTTCAACAGATGTCACGATTGTTCAACATATGTCACTAGTGTTCAACAGATGTCACGAGTGTTCAACAGATGCCACGAGTGTTCAACAGATGTCACGATTGTTCAACATATGTCACTAGTGTTCAACAGATATCACGAGTGTTCAACAGATGTCACGAGTGTTCAACAGATGTCACGATTGTTCAACATATGTCACGAGTGTTCAACAGATGGTCCTGGTGTTTAATAGATGTCACGAGTGTTCAACAGATGGCACGAGTCCTGGTGTTTAATAGATATATAACACTAATTAACTATCACGAGTGTTTGATGATACCCACCCCAGTGTGCGGCAGTCTAGACAGTTTGACCTATATTCTCTGCAGTAGGCAGTCTAGACAGTTTGACCTATATTCTCTGCAGTAGACAGTCTATGTAATTTGACCTATATTCTCTGCAGTACTCAGTCTATGTAGTTTGACCTAGGTCACCATAGGTCATGACCTACTTTTTCACTAGTTTACATAATCCTAGGTCATCAGATGTCATGACCTATTTGAGGTCATGTGCTAGATGATCTGTATGGCACCGCTTTCGGTCCACCCGCGTATAATGAACGGAATATTATCTACATGTATATTACGTGAGGACCTTGATGAACATGAGGTAGCTTCAGTCTTGAATGTTAAAGTGACATTCGGTACTCATAAAGTGAATTTAAAGGGACATTAGGCACTCACTGTGGATGACTGTTAAGGTGACACACGTTCAAAAATTTCCAAAATTTCCAAGATTTCCAAAATTCAAAAAACTCAAATTTCAAAAAGTTCAAAAAGTTCAAAAAAGTTCAAAAAGTTCAAAAAGTTCAAAATTTTTAAAAAAGTTCAAAAAGTTCAAAAAGTTCAAAAAAGTTCAAAAATTTCAAAAATTTCAAAAAATTTCAAAAATTTCAAAAAACTTAAAAATTTCAAAAAGGTCAAAAATTAAAAAAAACTCAAAAATTTCAAAAACTTCAAATATTTCAAAAACTTCAAAAACTTCAAATATTTCAAAAACTTCAAAAATTTCCCAAATTTCCCAAAACTTCACAAAAGTCTAAATTATTCAAAAATTTAAACATGAAACAAAATCAAAATCGAGAAAAGATTAAGCAAACGACCAAGGGAAAAAGAGAAAGTGAGCAAAGGAAAAAGAGCAAAAGAGCAACGGGAAAAGAGCAAGTGAGCAAGTGATGTGAGGGAAAAAGAGCAAATGAGGAGAGGGAAAAGAGCAAGTGAGCAAGTGAGGAGAGGGGGGGAATAGCAAGTGAGCATGTGGGGAGGGGGAATAAGAGCAAGTGAGCAAGTGAGGTGAGGAAAAAAGAAAAGAGCAAATTAGCGAGTGAGGAGAGGGTAAAAGAGCAATTGAGCAAGTGAAAAAGAACAAAAGAGCAAACGACCAAGGGAAAAAGAGCAAGTGAGCAAGAGCAAAAGAGCAAAAGAGCAAGGAGAAAAGAGCAAGTGAGGAGAGGGAAAAATAGCAAGTGAGAAGAGGGAAAGAGGATGTGAGCAAGTGAAAAAGAGCAAATGAGCAAGTGAGGAGAGAGAAAAGAGCAAGTGAGCAAGTGAAAAAGAGCAAAAGAGCAAAAGAGCAAGGAGAAAAGAGCAAGTGAGGAGAGGGAAAAATAGCAAATGAGAAGAGGGAAAGAGGATGTGAGCAAGTGAAAAAGAGCAAATGAGCAAGTGAGGAGAGAGAAAAGAGCAAGTGAGCAAGTGAAAACGAGCAAAAGAGCATATGACCAAGGGGAAAAAGAGCAAGTGAGCAAGGGAAAAAGAGCAAAAGAGCAAGGGGAAAAGAGCAAGTGAGCAAGTGAGGAGAGGGAAAAAGAGCAAGTGAGGAGAGGGAAAAGAGCAAGTGAGCAAGTGAGGAGAGGGTAAAAGAGCAATTGAGCAAGTGAAAAAGAGCAAAAGAGCAAACGACCAAGGAAAAAAGAGCAAGTGAGCAAGAGGAAAAGAGCAAAAGAGCAAGGAGAAAAGTGCAAGTGAGGAGAGGGGAAAAATAGCAAGTGAGAAGATGGAAAAAGAGCAAGTGAGCAAGTGAGGAGAGGGGGAAAAAGAGCAAGTGAGCATGTGGGGAGAGGGAATAAGAGCAAGGGAGCAAGTGAGTTGAGGGAAAAAGAGCAAGTGAGGAGAGGGAATAAGAGCAAGTGAGGTGAGGGGAAAAGAGTGAGTGATCAAATGAGGAGAAGGAAAAAGAGCAAGTCAACCATCTTGGCTCCCACCCCCAATATGAGTATATAACGAAGTCGATAATAACAGTTTGATGAAGTTTATTAAAATTTAATCATCGTCTGACTCTTCAACCTTTAGATTTATTTCCAAGAGTTTCTTGAATTTTCTCATGGCTTCATCCGCAGCCCATTCATTATTATATCCGAGTTTTGTCAGCTTGACCATTTTCTTCATGATAGTGTTATGTATGGGCGATGTTTTCAATCGATGCTGGTATTCTATCAATCGTCTGTAACTTTTGAGAAAGAGTTCAAAATCTGTGTCGATGCATTCTAGTTGAGCTTTTTCCTCGGCCTCTTCTTCCGGCATGCTCTCTTCTTTCATTAATTGATCAACTTTATCTGACCACTCTTCCATCGCTTCCGCACCGTTGCTAACGAGTTGAAACATACTTTTGAATGTATCCATCTCGTTGACACATTTCGCAGCTTTCTTACAGCCGATTACCGCACTACTACCGGCGAAGCTATTGTCTGACGAATCTGATATCATTTCCTGTTCATCTTCGTCGGAATCTATATCCGTTTCTAGATCATACTCAGCATCTTCGTATTGACTGAATACATTATACCAACAAAGTTATTGAAGACATGTAAGTCAGCAATAGCACCCGTGTTGATGAATATTGTAAACAGTTCTTTGGATAGTGGCATTTTCCCATCCACCATGAAACATGCCTTAGTAACGCCGCTACTGAAGAAACCAGGGCTTGATGTCGAGGTCCTAAGTAACTACCGACCGGTTTCAAACCTCTCTTTTATTTCAAAGCTGATAGAGAGGGTTGTTTCCAAACAACTCCGCGAATACTTGTCGTCCACTGGCTTGTCGGAAGTGTTTCAATCTGCCTATCGTCCAAATAGCAGCACTGAGACTGCACTTCTTCGGGTCCAAAACGACTTGCTTATGTCAATGGATCAAAGGGAAGTGTCATGCTTGGTGTTACTGGACCTCAGTGCCGCCTTCGACACCATCGACCACGCTGTGCTATTGGAGAGACTTGAAAACAGACTCGGTGTGACTGGTGTAGCCTTAGATTGGTTTAGGTCATATCTGAACGGCCGTACATTGAGTGTCACAGTGAACAACGTTCACTCGGATGTTTTTGCACTTAAGTACGGTGTGCCACAGGGGTCTGTGCTTGGACCCATGCTCTATGTGATCTACGTCCTACCGCTGGGGGACATAATCCGTCATCATGGACTGAATTTTCACTTTTACGCGGATGATTCCCAACTCTACGTTCATTTCAACCCTGGTTGTGAGATTCCAGCCAGAGAATCCCTAGAGCACTGTGTATCCGATATTAAAATCTGGATGACTGATAATTTCCTTAAGTTGAATCCTGACAAAACTGAATTTTTTTTAATTTTTTAGTTTTTTTTAATTTTTGACCTTTTTGAAATTTTTGAGTTTTTTGAAATTTTTGAACTTTTTTGAAATTTTTGAACTTTTTTGAAATTTTTGAACTTTTTGAACTTTTTTTAAATTTTTGAACTTTTTTGAAATTTTTGAACTTTTTGAACTTTTTGAAATTTTAAACTTTTTGAAATTTGAGTTTTTTGAATTTTGGAAATCTTGGAAATTTTGGAAATTTTTGAACGTGTGTCACCTTAACAGTCATCCACAGTGAGTGCCTAATGTCCCTTTAAATTCACTTTATGAGTACCGAATGTCACTTTAACATTCAAGACTGAAGCTACCTCATGTTCATCAAGGTCCTCACGTAATATACATGTAGATAATATTCCGTTCATTATACGCGGGTGGACCAAAAGCGGTGCCATACAGATCATCTAGCACATGACCTCAAATAGGTCATGACATCTGATGACCTAGGATTATGTAAACTAGTGAAAAAGTAGGTCATGACCTATGGTGACCTAGGTCAAACTACATAGACTGAGTACTGCAGAGAATATAGGTCAAATTACATAGACTGTCTACTGCAGAGAATATAGGTCAAACTGTCTAGACTGCCTACTGCAGAGAATATAGGTCAAACTGTCTAGACTGCCGCACACTGGGGTGGGTATCATCAAGTGTTCAACAGATGGTCCTGGTGTTTAATAGATATACAATACTAATTAACTATCACGAATGTTCAACAGATGGTCCTGGTGTTTAATAGATATATAATACTAATTAACTATCACGAATGTTCAACAGATGGTCCTGGTGTTTAATAGATATATAATACTAATTAACTATCACGAGTGTTCAACAGATGGTCCTGGTGTTTAACAGATATATAATACTAATTAACTATCACGAATGTTCAACAGATGGTCCTGGTGTTTAATAGATATATAATACTAACTAACTATCACGAATGTTCAACAGATGGTCCTGGTGTTTAATAGATATATAATACTAATTAACTATCACGAGTGTTCAACAGATGGTCCTGGTGTTTAATAGATATATAATACTAATTAACTATCACGAGTGTTCAACAGATGGTCCTGGTGTTTAATATATATATATAATACTAATTAACTATCACGAATGTTCAACAGATGGTCCTGGTGTTTAATATATATATAATACTAACTAACTATCACGAATGTTCAACAGATGGTCCTGGTGTTTAATAGATATATAATACTAATTAACTATCACGAGTGTTCAACAGATGGTCCTGGTGTTTAATAGATATATAATACTAATTAACTATCACGAGTGTTCAACAGATGGTCCTGGTGTTTAATATATATATATAATACTAATTAACTATCACGAATGTTCAACAGATGTTCCTGGTGTTTAATAGATATATAATACTAATTAACTATCACGAGTGTTCAACAGATGGTCCTGGTGTTTAATAGATATATAATACTAATTAACTATCACGAATGTTCAACAGATGGTCCTGGTGTTTATCATCGAGGCCAAGCGGCAATATTTTGCTGACCTCGTGAGCGATAACTCAAAACGGCCTAAAGTTCTATCTGATGTTATAGATAAACTACTTCACAAAAACAAGTCCTCGCCACTCCCTCAGTATACGTCATCGGTCGATCTTGCCAATATATTCGCGAAGTTCTTTGTAAACAAAATCGAGAACATCCGATGCAATATGGTTAGCAACAATGAAACACTCAGCTGGGAATTTATTCAGACCAGTGGTTCATCAAGGGGACTGAAAAAACTGACGTGTTTCAAGCCACTCACATCTGATCAGCTGTCAGAAATTATATCGAAATCTCCATCAAAACAGTGCCCTCTCGACATTATACCAACAAAGTTATTGAAGACATGTAAGTCAGCAATAGCACCCGTGTTGATGAATATTGTAAACAGTTCTTTGGATAGTGGCATTTTCCCATCCACCATGAAACATGCCTTAGTAACGCCGCTACTGAAGAAACCAGGGCTTGATGTCGAGGTCCTAAGTAACTACCGACCGGTTTCAAACCTCTCTTTTATTTCAAAGCTGATAGAGAGGGTTGTTTCCAAACAACTCCGCGAATACTTGTCGTCCACTGGCTTGTCGGAAGTGTTTCAATCTGCCTATCGTCCAAATAGCAGCACTGAGACTGCACTTCTTCGGGTCCAAAACGACTTGCTTATGTCAATGGATCAAAGGGAAGTGTCATGCTTGGTGTTACTGGACCTCAGTGCCGCCTTCGACACCATCGACCACGCTGTGCTATTGGAGAGACTTGAAAACAGACTCGGTGTGACTGGTGTAGCCTTAGATTGGTTTAGGTCATATCTGAACGGCCGTACATTGAGTGTCACAGTGAACAACGTTCACTCGGATGTTTTTGCACTTAAGTACGGTGTGCCACAGGGGTCTGTGCTTGGACCCATGCTCTATGTGATCTACGTCCTACCGCTGGGGGACATAATCCGTCATCATGGACTGAATTTTCACTTTTACGCGGATGATTCCCAACTCTACGTTCATTTCAACCCTGGTTGTGAGATTCCAGCCAGAGAATCCCTAGAGCACTGTGTATCCGATATTAAAATCTGGATGACTGATAATTTCCTTAAGTTGAATCCTGACAAAACTGAATTTTTTGAAATTTTTTAGTTTTTTTTAATTTTTGACCTTTTTGAAATTTTTGAGTTTTTTGAAATTTTTGAACTTTTTTGAAATTTTTGAACTTTTTTGAAATTTTTGAACTTTTTGAACTTTTTTTAAATTTTTGAACTTTTTTGAAATTTTTGAACTTTTTGAACTTTTTGAAATTTTAAACTTTTTGAAATTTGAGTTTTTTGAATTTTGGAAATCTTGGAAATTTTGGAAATTTTTGAACGTGTGTCACCTTAACAGTCATCCACAGTGAGTGCCTAATGTCCCTTTAAATTCACTTTATGAGTACCGAATGTCACTTTAACATTCAAGACTGAAGCTACCTCATGTTCATCAAGGTCCTCACGTAATATACATGTAGATAATATTCCGTTCATTATACGCGGGTGGACCAAAAGCGGTGCCATACAGATCATCTAGCACATGACCTCAAATAGGTCATGACATCTGATGACCTAGGATTATGTAAACTAGTGAAAAAGTAGGTCATGACCTATGGTGACCTAGGTCAAACTACATAGACTGAGTACTGCAGAGAATATAGGTCAAATTACATAGACTGTCTACTGCAGAGAATATAGGTCAAACTGTCTAGACTGCCTACTGCAGAGAATATAGGTCAAACTGTCTAGACTGCCGCACACTGGGGTGGGTATCATCAAGTGTTCAACAGATGGTCCTGGTGTTTAATAGATATATAATACTAATTAACTATCACGAATGTTCAACAGATGGTCCTGGTGTTTAATAGATATATAATACTAATTAACTATCACGAATGTTCAACAGATGGTCCTGGTGTTTAATAGATATATAATACTAATTAACTATCACGAGTGTTCAACAGATGGTCCTGGTGTTTAACAGATATATAATACTAATTAACTATCACGAATGTTCAACAGATGGTCCTGGTGTTTAATAGATATATAATACTAACTAACTATCACGAATGTTCAACAGATGGTCCTGGTGTTTAATAGATATATAATACTAATTAACTATCACGAGTGTTCAACAGATGGTCCTGGTGTTTAATAGATATATAATACTAATTAACTATCACGAGTGTTCAACAGATGGTCCTGGTGTTTAATATATATATATAATACTAATTAACTATCACGAATGTTCAACAGATGGTCCTGGTGTTTAATAGATATATAATACTAATTAACTATCACGAGTGTTCAACAGATGGTCCTGGTGTTTAATAGATATATAATACTAATTAACTATCACGAATGTTCAACAGATGGTCCTGGTGTTTATCATCGAGGCCAAGCGGCAATATTTTGCTGACCTCGTGAGCGATAACTCAAAACGGCCTAAAGTTCTATCTGATGTTATAGATAAACTACTTCACAAAAACAAGTCCTCGCCACTCCCTCAGTATACGTCATCGGTCGATCTTGCCAATATATTCGCGAAGTTCTTTGTAAACAAAATCGAGAACATCCGATGCAATATGGTTAGCAACAATGAAACACTCAGCTGGGAATTTATTCAGACCAGTGGTTCATCAAGGGGACTGAAAAAACTGACGTGTTTCAAGCCACTCACATCTGATCAGCTGTCAGAAATTATATCGAAATCTCCATCAAAACAGTGCCCTCTCGACATTATACCAACAAAGTTATTGAAGACATGTAAGTCAGCAATAGCACCCGTGTTGATGAATATTGTAAACAGTTCTTTGGATAGTGGCATTTTCCCATCCACCATGAAACATGCCTTAGTAACGCCGCTACTGAAGAAACCAGGGCTTGATGTCGAGGTCCTAAGTAACTACCGACCGGTTTCAAACCTCTCTTTTATTTCAAAGCTGATAGAGAGGGTTGTTTCCAAACAACTCCGCGAATACTTGTCGTCCACTGGCTTGTCGGAAGTGTTTCAATCTGCCTATCGTCCAAATAGCAGCACTGAGACTGCACTTCTTCGGGTCCAAAACGACTTGCTTATGTCAATGGATCAAAGGGAAGTGTCATGCTTGGTGTTACTGGACCTCAGTGCCGCCTTCGACACCATCGACCACGCTGTGCTATTGGAGAGACTTGAAAACAGACTCGGTGTGACTGGTGTAGCCTTAGATTGGTTTAGGTCATATCTGAACGGCCGTACATTGAGTGTCACAGTGAACAACGTTCACTCGGATGTTTTTGCACTTAAGTACGGTGTGCCACAGGGGTCTGTGCTTGGACCCATGCTCTATGTGATCTACGTCCTACCGCTGGGGGACATAATCCGTCATCATGGACTGAATTTTCACTTTTACGCGGATGATTCCCAACTCTACGTTCATTTCAACCCTGGTTGTGAGATTCCAGCCAGAGAATCCCTAGAGCACTGTGTATCCGATATTAAAATCTGGATGACTGATAATTTCCTTAAGTTGAATCCTGACAAAACTGAAATTTTTGAAATTTTTTAGTTTTTTTTAATTTTTGACCTTTTTGAAATTTTTGAGTTTTTTGAAATTTTTGAACTTTTTTGAAATTTTTGAACTTTTTTGAAATTTTTGAACTTTTTGAACTTTTTTTAAATTTTTGAACTTTTTTGAAATTTTTGAAATTTTTGAACTTTTTGAAATTTTAAACTTTTTGAAATTTGAGTTTTTTGAATTTTGGAAATCTTGGAAATTTTGGAAATTTTTGAACGTGTGTCACCTTAACAGTCATCCACAGTGAGTGCCTAATGTCCCTTTAAATTCACTTTATGAGTACCGAATGTCACTTTAACATTCAAGACTGAAGCTACCTCATGTTCATCAAGGTCCTCACGTAATATACATGTAGATAATATTCCGTTCATTATACGCGGGTGGACCAAAAGCGGTGCCATACAGATCATCTAGCACATGACCTCAAATAGGTCATGACATCTGATGACCTAGGATTATGTAAACTAGTGAAAAAGTAGGTCATGACCTATGGTGACCTAGGTCAAACTACATAGACTGAGTACTGCAGAGAATATAGGTCAAATTACATAGACTGTCTACTGCAGAGAATATAGGTCAAACTGTCTAGACTGCCTACTGCAGAGAATATAGGTCAAACTGTCTAGACTGCCGCACACTGGGGTGGGTATCATCAAGTGTTCAACAGATGGTCCTGGTGTTTAATAGATATATAATACTAATTAACTATCACGAATGTTCAACAGATGGTCCTGGTGTTTAATAGATATATAATACTAATTAACTATCACGAATGTTCAACAGATGGTCCTGGTGTTTAATAGATATATAATACTAATTAACTATCACGAGTGTTCAACAGATGGTCCTGGTGTTTAACAGATATATAATACTAATTAACTATCACGAATGTTCAACAGATGGTCCTGGTGTTTAATAGATATATAATACTAACTAACTATCACGAATGTTCAACAGATGGTCCTGGTGTTTAATAGATATATAATACTAATTAACTATCACGAGTGTTCAACAGATGGTCCTGGTGTTTAATAGATATATAATACTAATTAACTATCACGAGTGTTCAACAGATGGTCCTGGTGTTTAATATATATATATAATACTAATTAACTATCACGAATGTTCAACAGATGGTCCTGGTGTTTAATAGATATATAATACTAATTAACTATCACGAGTGTTCAACAGATGGTCCTGGTGTTTAATAGATATATAATACTAATTAACTATCACGAATGTTCAACAGATGGTCCTGGTGTTTATCATCGAGGCCAAGCGGCAATATTTTGCTGACCTCGTGAGCGATAACTCAAAACGGCCTAAAGTTCTATCTGATGTTATAGATAAACTACTTCACAAAAACAAGTCCTCGCCACTCCCTCAGTATACGTCATCGGTCGATCTTGCCAATATATTCGCGAAGTTCTTTGTAAACAAAATCGAGAACATCCGATGCAATATGGTTAGCAACAATGAAACACTCAGCTGGGAATTTATTCAGACCAGTGGTTCATCAAGGGGACTGAAAAAACTGACGTGTTTCAAGCCACTCACATCTGATCAGCTGTCAGAAATTATATCGAAATCTCCATCAAAACAGTGCCCTCTCGACATTATACCAACAAAGTTATTGAAGACATGTAAGTCAGCAATAGCACCCGTGTTGATGAATATTGTAAACAGTTCTTTGGATAGTGGCATTTTCCCATCCACCATGAAACATGCCTTAGTAACGCCGCTACTGAAGAAACCAGGGCTTGATGTCGAGGTCCTAAGTAACTACCGACCGGTTTCAAACCTCTCTTTTATTTCAAAGCTGATAGAGAGGGTTGTTTCCAAACAACTCCGCGAATACTTGTCGTCCACTGGCTTGTCGGAAGTGTTTCAATCTGCCTATCGTCCAAATAGCAGCACTGAGACTGCACTTCTTCGGGTCCAAAACGACTTGCTTATGTCAATGGATCAAAGGGAAGTGTCATGCTTGGTGTTACTGGACCTCAGTGCCGCCTTCGACACCATCGACCACGCTGTGCTATTGGAGAGACTTGAAAACAGACTCGGTGTGACTGGTGTAGCCTTAGATTGGTTTAGGTCATATCTGAACGGCCGTACATTGAGTGTCACAGTGAACAACGTTCACTCGGATGTTTTTGCACTTAAGTACGGTGTGCCACAGGGGTCTGTGCTTGGACCCATGCTCTATGTGATCTACGTCCTACCGCTGGGGGACATAATCCGTCATCATGGACTGAATTTTCACTTTTACGCGGATGATTCCCAACTCTACGTTCATTTCAACCCTGGTTGTGAGATTCCAGCCAGAGAATCCCTAGAGCACTGTGTATCCGATATTAAAATCTGGATGACTGATAATTTCCTTAAGTTGAATCCTGACAAAACTGAACTGATATATATCGGGTTACCGCATCAGTTGCAGAAAGCAACTACCCACGATATTGTGATTGGAGATAGTGTAGTCTCTAAGTCGACTATGGTCCGCAACCTGGGGTATATGATGGATGACAATCTATCTGCGGAGGCGCATGTAATGCAAGTTTGCAGATTGGCATATTGTCACCTGAGAAATATCAGCAGGGTGCGAAATGTGGTCGACGAAGAGACGGCCAAACAACTCGTACATGCATTTATCACAAGCCGTATAGACTACTGTAACTCACTTTTATCTGGTTGCAACACATACCTTATTCGGAAACTTCAGCTTGTACAAAACTGTGCTGCTAGGATTGTTACCAAAACAAAGAAATTTGATAACATCACTCCAATTTTAGCTAAATTACACTGGCTTCCCGTTGAGCAGAGGATCCATTTTAAGGTCTTGCTTCTCACTTATAAGTGTTTAAATAATCTGGCACCATCGTACTTGTCGGATCTCATTCAGCGCTATCAACCCGTCAGACCCCTCAGGTCCGCCAAGGCAAATCAACTTGTCTATAAACCTGGGGATCTGGTTACATGCGGCGATCGCGCTTTTTCCGTGGCTGGCCCAAAGCTGTGGAATCTAATTCCTGATCACTTAAGGATTCCACAAACCATAAATGAGTTCAAATCCGCACTTAAAACCCACCTGTTTGAAGTGGCATTTGGTCCTCGGCCCACATTGCGTAAAGTTAAGAAATAGCCGCAGTTTATGCTGTATATCTGTATTGTGTTGTATATGTTTTATGTGTATATTGTTAAGTCCGAGAGCACATTTGTGGAGTCGTGACTATAAACCTTATTATTATTATTATTATTATTATATATAATACTAATTAACTATCACGAATGTTCAACAGATGGTCCTGGTGTTTAATAGATATATAATACTAATTAACTATCACGTGTGTTCAACAGATGGTCCTGGTGTTTAATAGATATATAATACTAATTAACTATCACGAGTGTTCAACAGATGGTCCTGGTGTTTAATAGATATATAATACGAATTAACTATCACGAATGTTCAACAGATGGTCCTGGTGTTTAATAGATATATAATACTAATTAACTATCACGAATGTTCAACAGATGGTCCTGGTGTTTAATAGATATATAATACTAATTAACTATCACGAGTGTTCAACAGATGGTCCTGGTGTTTAATAGATATATAATACTAATTAACTATCACGAGTGTTCAACAGATTGTCCTGGTGTTTAATAGATATATAATACTAATTAACTATCACGAATGTTCAACAGATGGTCCTGGTGTTTAATAGATATATAATACTAATTAACTATCACGAATGTTCAACAGATGTCACGAATGTTCAACAGATGGTCCTGGTGTTTAATAGATATATAATACTAATTAACTATCACGAATGTTCAACAGATGTCACGAATGTTCAACATATGGTCCTGGTGTTTAATAGATATATAATACTAATTAACTATCACGAGTGTTCAACATATGGTCCTGGTGTTTAATAGATATATAATACTAATTAACTATCACGAATGTTCAACAGATGGTCCTGGTGTTTAATAGATATATAATACTAATTAACTATCACGAGTGTTCAACAGATGTCACGAATGTTCAACATATGGTCCTGGTGTTTAATAGATATATAATACTAATTAACTATCACGAGTGTTCAACAGATGTCACGAATGTTCAACATATGGTCCTGGTGTTTAATAGATATATAATACTAATTAACTATCACGAGTGTTCAACAGATGTCACGAATGTTCAACAGATGGTCCTGGTGTTTAATAGATATATAATACTAATTAACTATCACGAGTGTTCAACAGATGTTCCTGGTGTTTAATAGATTTATAATAGCTATTTGAGCTATTTATGGTATTGTAATTTAACTTTTAACATTATATATTTTAAACTACAGGATAATTTAACTGTTGATATTGTCTATATTATACATTACTTGTTTTAAAGCCGATCAAAATCACTTGAGAGCAGCTGGTATTTGTTTAATGTTTACCTCCGACTAAAGAAATTACTTTAATGTTATGCAGTTGTAACCGAAAAGTTTGAAGACAAATTCGATAACGTGGTCGCTAGGGCCGAAACGATTCACAACACTACGATTCGATGCGCATCACGATTTTTAATCACCACTGGTCGCGCCCTATAGTGAATTTGTCTTCAAAATGTCCTGTTATAACTCCAAACCTTAATCGAAACATGATTGATTTTTGGTATTAATGTCACTTTCAGAAACTAAGGCCATATCACGACATTGTCAGTGGTGGTATTTAGCTGTGGCGGAATTCCGCACAGTTAAGTCTAATCTAACAGTGATTTCTATGGTCGATACACCTATCGACCATGTGCGGCAACCCACCGACCATCGACGAGTAGCCGGCAACTCCACCAGATAAGGATTGTGGGCTACAAAGCCCACTGTGGAAACATGTGGATATCAGCCCTCGTCGCCAGCGCTGGAGGGCGAAACGGTTTGGAGTTGTACCCCGAGTTGAGCCACCGAGGTCCCTTAATATAAACAAGAGTTATGTCTTATAATTTAATCCGTTATTTCGCAGAAGTACATGAATTATACAGGTACCCCGTTCCAATGCGTGGGTCAATTATTACCCTGATGTGCATGACCACTCAGTAACCATCTACTGCTCCCCGGGGACATGGGAGGTACAGACACAATGAGGGTGGCATACTGACAATATTATTCACTTCTCATAAACATGTAACCTGTTCAGCGCGTGGTGGTGCGAAACAGCGACAGTATGAGCGACCTTGCTCAAGGGTAACAAGTTACGTGGCGAAATATGAACAGCGTACAGTCCGACAATTGTGACTTCGTCAATAGCCATCCTGACGGAAATCACTGCCAAACAAAGTATCGATTTACCCTTTTATAATCGGCCACCAATTAGGCGTAAGTAGAGTCTGGTGTCAAAATGGACCCTGAGATGTTGCTAAATTAATAAAATATATAATTATGAAGCGCTCTTTAAATTCGGAAAACTCCTTCAAAGAGGGGTTAGTGTGAAATTTCAGCCTGGCTCCATATATAATATCAATAAGTTTGTGAATATGTACAAATGTGCAAAGTGTCATGCTTTCACAATTTGAACAATTGCCTTGAAAATTTAACTGAATCTACTCCACTATATGTTTACTGGCGATCGAAATGTTACCCTTATAAGGGGAAACAAGTGATTTGCGGACCGCCATGTGACGCACCATCAGCCAATCAGATAAGAGGAGAATGGGATGAAGGGTAACAATAGTTGTTTCAATTCACATCATCTGCATTATATCCATCTATATTATATCTGTCGCACCAAAGCCTATACTATATTCAAAATATATTGCTATAATATTGGTTTTATGTAACATTTTTAGGCAACGGAGGTCCGTGTAAGTTTTTACATTATTATAATTAAAATATGTTTAAATCAATTCCACACGGTCTCGGACTTGTTAGGGTCGTGCCGGCAATGGGAGTCCACATATCATTATTTATACATGTAAGTACATGTTAGAAAAACAAACTATAACAGCAATCTTAACTTATTTCTCATCTGGAATTAGAACTGATGTGTTAGGCATGTAGTCTACAACCACAGACACTTATGTCCATTCAAAGTTGATTGTGAAACGTTTTCTACACCAATCACGTCATCGTGTCTCTGTCTTTGGTCACATTATACTGGTCACTGTTAACTCGCGTTTTGTTCCTATGGCCAAGTATGTCACTATTTATACTGTCGTCTGTGTATATTATTGTAATATATTAAATCTCTCCTTAGAAGGAGGCAATACAGACATATAGTGTACTGGTTTAGCCACTGAATTCAATTGTTCAATGTCGGATGATTTTCCACATTGTTAGCAATCATGAAACGGTATAATTAATAGCTTGACGAGCCCCAAGTAATTAAATTATATCTACCATTAACAGTACGATACAACGGAGAGGATAAAACGGATTTAAAAGCCCATTCCAGACACAAAATACCAGAGTGTATTGCCATCAAGTTGTGTAACAGCGTTGGGTTTGAATCCTGAATACCATTTACGCATAAAACACTTAAATGAGCAGTATGCAATTGATAATAAACATAATTTGATGTGCATGTAAGATGGGTAGATAGATGGATAGAGGTACATGTATGGAATATGTATCCTGAATACAGGTTATCAGCGGGATATGTGTTCCGCGTGATAATACTCTGGATCCCACTTACCAACAAATGGTTGTGGGGTGACAATCTCATAATAATGTTGATGTGTTATTAGTTGACTCATTAAATCCGTTATTTATAACGTATAGTACTCACCGATTAAAAGAATATGGGGATTTAATAAACGATTCCAAAAATTATATCAAGTTTCACTCCCCTCCAATGAAAATATATAGACGCACAGCAACCAGCAGCAACAGTGAAATATCAATTATGAACACGGCGCGCGTCTTGTCCAGAAACTGATTGCAGTTCGTTGATTACTCGATCGGTCACGTGCACACTTGATACAGATGAAAGATTCGTCCTCTGCTTTCACGTAATTCTATACCTTTTGTGTTGCAGACGTAGGGTGTATTCGAATCCGCGTTACCAAGACTAAATATATCACATTCCCATTGTTACCCAATTTTGATAAAGCACACCACTGTCATGTTCACAGCTTAGCCATCCATATGAGTTAATCCCAACGAGCGATTATATAACACCGTTAAAGCAAATCACCGGGTGTTCATTCATAAAATGACAACATGCCTGTTTGTTCGTCATTTTCCATGCAGACACTCGCATTTACGTTAACGTTGAAGAAATGTACAGCTACTACAATATATTTACATACTAAGTGTTGTCATCACTAAATCCAGCATTCTGATTGGTCGGCGCCCACGTGCCTAGTTGCAATTATTTCTCGGTGAATGCGCAACAGCTAATAACTGCAGGCTCATAACACCATCGATACGTCATTTGGGTTTGGGAAGACGAACGCGTAATGTTTTGGGCGCATTTGGATTCGCGCAGGATTGACTAAATATATATATATATCTTTATTATCCTCCATATATGGAGATTCATATATAAATGTTTATATTATGAGAAGAAACACAATTTGGTACATAACACAGTGTATAAGAAATTTAAGATTACAAACATATCTACAACACATATCTCAATATGTAGATGAACCAACTACACATGCACATATACACACACTCATGCACTACATAAAGTAGACATTCCATTCTACAGCCATATCGTACTTACAGACAGAGAAATAGCATACTCCGAGAAGACCAAGCCGGAGTTGGACCCAAATCAGGGATCTCTCTCTCTGGAAGACCCACAAACGCCAATGCCTTTGTGCAGTCTTACCGACTCGGAGCCGACCATTTCCCCAGCACCACTCATGTATATATACATAGCCATATCGTACTTACAGACACACAGACGACAGTCAGACAAGTAGGCATACGAGACAAACAATCCAATGGCAGACATACATACAGACAAATTTACTTACTGTTAAAACAATACACAGATACATGTGATATGAACAATTACGAATACGCTTATAACTGCATGTTATGGTCGAGTTTATATGAAGGTTTGTGAGATCTAGTCAGGACTTGGCGCCAGTCGATCAACATATACTCTCCAGAGGAATGCAGCTTTGTTCACGAAAAAGTCTATTAGATTATTTTCTTCTTCGGTAGCACAGTATATGTTTTCATGTATACATGTTAGTAGAACGCGCGTTTTGGATTCTCCGTCAAGTTTGTCATACTGCATATAAATGTCTACATGAAATATGTTCAGCAACTCAAATTCAACGTTATTTCGATCATCACAAATGGAAGAACATTCGATTAAGGCATGTTTGACAATATCTCTATACTTGTTGTCACATAAAACGCAAGTTTCCTCATTTGTTTCGAGGATACAAATAAGACGTGCAATAATCAAATATGCTTTTCTGTGTGCTGGGTATATTCGGCAATTTTCCCATAGCCGGGACATACATAATGCTGGATGGACGGCAGAGAACCTGGCAAGTCGAGTATCCTCCTTTAAGCTCATTTCCCAATATTCTCCATTAAATTTTGACCACGACTCATTTATCATCGCACATTTCCAAGTAGATTTCTTCGGGAATATTGAGTTTTCGATGTAGTTCACAAGGGACTCTGTCATTTTATATTTGCTAAGGACGAAGATAATATCAGATTCGTAACTAGGTTGGTAGCTTGAAACACCTAAGGTGTACTGATATAAGCGAGTAAGAAATACTTGCTTTACCGTTTTGGAAACTTTTAGGTTGCACAACGAGCCGAAGAATGACAATTTACGTTTTTCGATAAGAGACACCATAGATGAAGTTCCAACAAATCCTTGAGCTATAATTGTTTTTGTGCGATGATTAAGACCCTGGTAATACTTTAAGCAGAATCTGTGTGTTCTCTCAAGTCGATCAATGTGAGTTTGATTTAAGCTCCAGAGGAGTTCAGAACCGTACAGGCCTTTTGGTATAACCACTGACGAATAAATTAACGAGCAACTTTTGGGGGTCATACCACCGGGGTAGAGGCCAGCATTGTTCAACATCATAAACGTGCTACGGGTCTTATCGCATATGTGATCAGTGAAAATTCCGTTGAAATCGTACTTGTCAAGTAAGATACCTAAATGAGTGGTGTTCGTACTTTCTTCGATATCTGAGGTACCTAGGTTCCAGAGACGACTTTGACGCGAAAATTCTGCTTTGGTTTCATTGAATACTACTATGGTTCATTTGGATGGATTATATTTATACCGCCATTTGTTGCTTTACTCGTTGCAAATATCACAAAGCGCCGATAAGCCAGATTTATTTAGTGATAATAGAACCATGTCATCTGCATGGGTTGGGTACGTACAATTTACACCGAGCATGTTCAGGCCAAATGGTGAGTTTGCAAGTATGTGTAATAATTCGTCCACGTAGATCATATAGTACACATGGGAGAGGATACCCCCTGCCTTGCTCCCTGTCTCACATCAAACCACCTGGATAAAACGTTATTGTGACGAATAGAGCATGTGACGTTGGTTAGAAGTTCGTGCATCAATCGAAGTAAATTTCCTCTGAATCCACATACAAGCAGCTTGAATAATAATCCGTTGACCCAGACGGTATCGAATGCATTCCAAGCATCTAACAAGAGACTATACAGTTTTTGTTTACTTTCGGATACATAGGATATACATTCTTTCATTACATATGATGTCATTGTTGCGTTTATGCCTTTTTGGAATCCGTGTTGAAGCGGATGTACATCAAGTAATTTTGGCGCGTACAGTTCTATTCTATTTTGTAAAACTTTTTCGAGTAACTTGTACAAGGTTGGCATTAGTGTTATAGCTCTGTAACTGTCAAAATCTGTTCTATGTTTTGAGCCACCTTTATATAGTGTTATTATTAAACCGCTCTTTAACTGGGATGGGACCGATTATGAGTTTATCGATATCATCAGATTGACCACTACCTATTTCTCGCGTAACAAATTCATTTATGTAATTAAAGTTTTGAGTGTCAAATGCAGGTCGATACAACGGTGAATATAGTTTCTCAAAATAAGATGCCCATCCTTCTGCGATATCATTATCATGACGAAGAGTTTGTCCTTCATACGTAAAAAATGCGTTCTTATCTATATGAGTTCTCTGTCGCTTCGTGTTTAATGCGCGGAATAAATAGTTTTGATCAAGTTGAGCACGTTCATCGATTTTATCATTTAGTTCGGCTAAGTATGTATAGCAGATGCTTTTCTATCTTCTCTCCGGAAATCACGTTTTGCAGTTTTATAAATCGTGTAACTGTCAGACTGGGTATCTGAGCGAGGTCTACCTCCATCCACCCAATTTTGCCGGACAGTCCGCATAATTTTGTGCATATTTTTCAAATTTTCGTTCCAAAAAGGTTTCAGATGTTTATTAAATTTCTTTTTCGGCAAACTTGCCTCGGTGGCTTTCGATATAGTGCTTACAATGGCATCGTGCATTTTACAAGGATCGGTTTCGTGTTCTGATAAATTATCAAATTTGTTGAGCTGCGCATCAATGCTTTGCCTATAATTGTGTAAAATTTCTGGTTCAGATTTAGCCTTTTTCCAGTCAACAATTCCCTGACCTGTAACACCCGTTGTTTCTACATGTACATGTCGATAACGCATTTCAAATAGCATTCTCAGAGTGACTGGCCTATTTTTGGATACATCGATTGCATCATCGTTTAATACGTGTACTTCTTGTATGAAAGGAATAAGAGTATGAGGAATCAAGATATGATCAACGATCGTTCCTTCATACCGCCCATCGCCAAATGGAATACATGTTGTGCGCGGATTATCCTGGCAAAAAGTGCGATTGCCGGACACCATTTTGATTCGTTTGACAAGATTTTTGAATGCCATGTTTCGGTCATCTGACTTTACAAATTGCCCGTTAAAATCTCACATCACTATTACATTGTCATAAGTTTTGTACATATCACAAATATCGCCAAGAGATCTCGCATATTCTTCGTAATGTTCCGCCGTGTAATTTGTAGAAGGTAGATATACCTGTAATATGTATATGAAGCATTCATCTGTTACTTGAAATTGAATCCCTATTATTCTATCGTCATCTATAGCGAGGGGACTTATGCGTTTAGACAGTCTCTTGTGCCATAACAACGCAACCCCACCACTTGGTCTCCCTCTTTTGTTGGGGATTCTTTGACGGGAATCGGACACTGCATGGAATTCATAAAACTTGTCGAGCGAACCAATAAAGTGTATATCACATTGATAGAGCCAGTGCTCACTCAATCCTATAATGTATTTATTAAAATACGTGTAACACTTTGAGCAAGAGTACTCTTTATTCCCACCAAATATCCACAGCATGCAGAGGGTTTCACATCACTTTAACCTGGGCAACGACGGGTAACGCTGTTGGTGGTTCGATAAAATAACAATACAAATGGTGGAGTATCCATACATGTACAACGGTCTATACTACATTCTTTCCATACATCGTTGATATTTGGTGTGTGTATGGGTATTTTCGTTTTAACTGTAAATTGGTGCGTGTCTCCACACACGTACCAGCAGACAGAGACTTTTATTAATTAACTTTAATTTGATTAATTCGCCCGAAGGGTGAATGTATAATACGGAGAATGGTGTGTCTGTGTGTGTCAGTATTTGCTCGCGGGATTTGGTGAGTATATGTTAGCCCAAAATACAAGTCAAATTAACGATGCTTTTATTGCCTATTTCCAAGGGTGATCATACCGAATCGGATCAAAGCAGCCCAAATATGCTGACAGGTATTATGTGATATTTTTGCAGTACGTTTATGTATGCACGTATTCGCGGATGTTGATTAAAAAGACAAAGTGAAAGGAATTAGCGGGTGTGCAAATTGTAGGGCTTATAGTAAGTATCGACCTATGTGACAGTTGGCGTGTTTCGCCACAAATTTCATTATGTCACTTAGAATCAGTTCACGACATAAAGTGGTGTATACCGACCTCCCACTGCATTGGAAGGTGTACGGGTTTCTATCACTTTGGGAGAAAAAAACAACCGACAATATGACGTTTATCCGACCATAAGCGCTGTATCTCAGTGGAACGATGAGAGATAACTCTGGCTTGGGTTTGCTTTAATAGCTGAATTCAGCTATATATTATTAACACCACCGATGTATGCTGTTCTTGATATTCTAGAAAGCTGTGGGCGCTGACAATAACAGTTGATGTTTTATTTATAAAAATAAATTTTACGAAGGAAAAGATTTTTATAGACGGTCGACCTTAATATTGTATCGAGCTGCGATCTGGGTCAGCTGGTTAGAAAGTTCGAGGTAAAGTGAACATCTGAGCGCCAAGCGCGAGGAGGGCGGGTATCTCGATTGATTGTCCTCGTGGTGACGTTGCCGATACCCGACTGCCCATTCATACAAATTCAACACAGGCAACAAGTTCAATAAATTATTGCTCCTGTTTCGAGATACTTAAGGGTCTACTGATGTATTATAACACTCTATGTGTTTGCTATGTGTGCAGTCTATGTCGGTCTGTGTATGCTGTTGTCATATTGTGGGGTAGTGCCATATTGGGGGTGGTGTCATATTGTGATTTAGCACGTTCATTTCATATCGCACATTTTAAATATTAGGTTGAAGAAAATTGTTTCAAAGAAATCGGGATTTTTTATATGGAGTGCATGAAAATACTGGGGGGTTAATACAAGGTTCCATTAGAGACCACAGATGTGAGAAAAGCTCATTATTAACATTGATTCACAGCACAGGTAAAGGGGTCTGGCGAAATAATTGACCATCGTTAATTTAGCGGGGTTGAATTATACCTGTCCGATTCCCAGCGCGTAAGTTGTATGAAGGATGTTAAATGTAACTAAGCAGGCGTATTTTGCATGGAAATAGATTACCAGGATGAAAAGGGTAGACATCTCGGCGCCAAAAGCAGAAATCTAATTTACCAATTCCAGGTGAAGGGGATTTACAGGTAATAGCCAGCAGATGGACTGTAATTAAGGTAGAAGATAACACTGCTGGACCGTCGATGGACCCACGGTCCGGAGATTAGTTTCAGACTAAATGCCAGAATTTAATTACACACATGCCATCCTGCGTGCATGAGAGTAATCTAGCATGAACATTAATATAACATATGTGGGTGAAATTATGGCCAGGCAAAGGTGGGGCAAGTTATGCAAAGTAGCCTGTCCATCACATGATTTGAAAACTTCTACACGTGGGGTAAAACGATTTTGTTGGATTGCGCTAGAACCAAGAACTTTCATTGGTTGGGGCTAAAGATTACCAAAAACCCGCCTAGATGGTGTGGAAGCGGGATATATACGCGTGTTCAGGAATATTTAGTCACTTTGCATCTCAAGATTAAATGTTCCTGATCAAAATTGTGTATCATTTCGTTTCCACACCAAATAGGTAAGTCCATTTACTTTATGTTATTTCTCTCGGCATTAACATTGACTGTTTCTATGGAGTTGAGATACCATGGCTATAAAATACAAGTATGTTTAAAAGTTTGCAGCCTAGATTAATGTCTACCATTGTTTTTAATTCAGAGATTAACATATCACAGACAAAAACAAATGTGAACTATCTAATATATAGCCGGTATCTTAGCACTAGCAGAAACTTGTTTGAATTCATTTTAAGATTTCAGCTTAATTTGTGTATCGACATTTGAAATTGGTAACTACCCATACATCCACGCAGAATCTTGATGGTATTTGCAGGCTGAGTCACTACTCACTAAGAAAAACTCCGAAAGCGAAAAATGCATTATTAGTCCTTGTATAGATATATCTTATAAAGGTCCGCGTTTGTACCAAGTACTTTTTCTTTCTCTGCAGTATAGCGAGAGATTCAACTATGGCTGAAAATTACAATAAAGTGCGGGTTCTGGTGTTTGGCAGTAGCCATACAAAAAGATTGGCCACGGCCTTGTATGTACCCCTATACTGTGCGGGAAACAAGGCCGCCTATTGGAAGAAGGCTGGATCAGAACCATTCCAGATAAATTTCCGTGAAGCCTTGAAAATAAATGACAACAGAGTTTCCGTTCGATTCTTCGGAATAAGTGGTTTATGTCTAAATAAAATCAGTGACTCAGCGATGCAAAGAATTAAGAGATTCATGCCGCAAATTATAGTAGTAATGGGAGGCGGAAACGATTTATCATCAAGCTCGCCTGATGAGGTTTTTAGGGACCTGAAGGCGGCCCTTTTAGACCTCATCAATGACTCAAACTCACAACTGCTGCGAATCTTTGTTTGTGAAGCATTAGAACGGAAGAAAGTCAGACTTCCAGGAAAAGACAGAATAGACACGGAAGATCCTGAAACCGTAAATAGATATAACGATAATGTAAAACAATTGAACTTGAAGCTCCGTGAACAGCTTCACAAAACAATAAGCACGGCTTACTTTTGGCCGCTGCGAAAATTAGCTGGTTTAATTCACAAAGAGCCCAAAGAAACTGTTCTAAGTTCGGACAAGGTACACTTAAATGAAAATGGATATAATCGATTGGGACGAAATGTGAAGTACGCGATTGTTGATGCATTAGATGAATTTCAATTAACCAATTAAGGAAAACATGATTCTGAAGAAGCAGTTGTGTGTTGAGTGTAATTTATTGAGAAAGAAACTACGGTATGTAATCAAGCCGTGTTTTACTAATAACTTCCCGATCATTTTTAAAGAATTGATCAGCCAGGTTTACTTGTTTTCTAATCTTAATTGCTCTTATGTTTCGAAATGTTTACAAGGCATTTCTTTTACAAAGATATGGAGGGTTGCAAATTACCCCATCCTAGTCATATAGCATTAGAGCTATAGATTAATTATGCAAATGAATTACAGTGGAAAATTATAGATCTCGCGTGAAAGCATTGATTGATCTCTGCCACCGGGCAGTGATTAAATATCAGGCGAGGTTAAGTATTCACAAACATTAGTTGAAAATCCGAAGCGATAGGCGGGTCAAACATGGAGAATCACGCGTGGTTTATTATGTTGCCTAAGACCTCTAACGATGGTATCAATATTTTGGGGGGACATCCCTCGTGAAAGTATTGATTCCATTGTTGGGTTCTGGACCTGGCCTATTGAAATATTTTACTCGAAATAAATTGTGTGTCGCACAACAAAACAGATAGCGAGGGCATCAATGTTCTGAGCGCGCAGACGCGTTAAAGTTATTGATCCCGGGCTAGGGTTGTTTTGTTTTATGCCGAAGGCGGAATTAAAGACATATTAAGTATCTTTCATATGGGTGAGAAATTTATAAGAATAACTATTTTCCTACCTGGTAATTGCTAGTTTAGATAAACATTTACCAGGGTGTTTCGCATAACTTTAAGGTGTTTAATGGCACTGTTTTAGAGCTGCATAAAATCTAACGATGGCATCAATATTTTGAACGAGCCTTCCTCGTTTAGGATGTTGATTCCATTGTTTAGTGTTATGCCAGCCGATGTAACGCGTTCTTACTTTCAGTGACGTAATGCGTTCTTACTTTCATTGTTTTAGAGATGTATACCATATAATAGCGATGGCATCAATCTTTTGAACGGGCATTCCTCGTTTAAGATATTGACTCCATTGTATAGTTCTTATGTCGACCGATGTAATGAGTATCACTTGCTCTATTTTTACGGCCTGAAGAAATCTAACGATGGCATCAGTCTTTTGAACAAGCACTCCTTGTTCAAGAGAGCTGATTCCATTGTTTGTTTCTTAAAATCCGGAAAGGTAATTAATTGATTTAAATTAAGTTGCGTAGCCTAAATACGGCCAGAAATGACCTCGATATATGGAGCGTGCATTTCTCGCACGAATTATTAATACCATTGTTAAAATAGATATTTTCACAATGCTGATAACATGGAAACATTCGTTGCGTTCAATCATTTCTAATAACAAGTTGCAACCTGCACAGAACCTATGTTCACTCAGGTTGAATCAACTGAAGAAATCAATTCATGAATACCGGGTTTCCTGGAATGTATTTACAGTGTAGAACAAGAAGCAGGTGGGTTCTGTTCATTGTAATTTGATATATGTGTATATAGATGTACATAAACTTGTATGGCTACCTATATGTTAATAACCCTGAAATTTACTAACACCATGTTAACAATATCGTTTGGGGTGAATGCCATGAATTCATATGGCCCCCAAAACAGTAACTAGTCTGTTTAAAGTCGCTAAGATTATGCAGATTGATAAGCATCTGCCGGGACGAAATATAGAATAGATTTGCATATAAAATTAATAAATGATAAGGGTTGCTCGAGCCCTGGCCGGGCGTTAAAGGCGCCGCCTTAATGAGGATTTTAGCACATGGTACCTGATAGCCTTTGAATCTGCGCAAAGTAATATAATGCCAGAATGTTACATGCTCATCAGCGTGCATTTTTATAATGAAAACAACTGGTTACCGGGTCACAAAGAAATGAATGTTAAGATCCGAAAATGTATATATAAATAGTATAATTTTTAGTTATAGGCACATCGGAGTGCGACCTTGTGAATGGCACAAGGGTTTTGTTGTGTTGTAATGGAAATAACGTTAATTGTGAGGAACCGGGACTGAAGAGGACAATAGACGTCACACAGTACAGGGTGCGTCTTATTCCTGGACCCGGGTGGTTCGATTTCCTGTAGTAAATAACAGGAAATATGAACATAATAGTAGGAAGTTGGAAAGGTAACAGAGTGTACACAAACGTGATGCTCACACCTTGCAATTGGAAATAATTTATGTGGCCAGGTCGACGCCGAAGCCGGCACATTATTTCAGGTAAAGAATTTCTTACTTCCGGTAGCAAATCATTTCCGGTAACGGATCTATTACTTCCGGTAATCATTCTCTCGGTTCCGGTGACGAATCTATCACTTCCGGGAACGAATTCGTCACTTCCGGGAACGAATCATTTCCGGCAACGAATAGGTTGGTTCCGGGTACGAAACTATCAGTTCCGGGTACGAAATTGTGAGAGTTGGTTGCAAACAACAAATGGTGAGATATCTAGTTCTTGTTCCACTTTTAATAAGGATTACTATTAACGCGATTGAAGTGAAAAGGGTATTTCCGGTTACGAAATACACTCTTTCACACGTGGAAGCTGTATAATCACAGGTGTACATGCCTCCATGTTACACTTAGCCTGACTTAGAATATTAAATGTCCCAGCTTTGAGAAATGGGATCTTGTGTATTTAATGGAGATATATGGATGCATATATATAGGTATGTAGTATGCATAGCCATATGTATATATATGTATGTGTATGTATGTATACCTATAGATGGATATAAAGTTTACGTTATCTAAAAGTGATGCAGTTTAAAGATTTGTTTTTAACGGGCATAGTGCTTCAAGTATATAGATAAATCTTGTAAGTCAATAATGAAATGCAATAGCATGAATAGGGTCACTGTATTGTTGTACACAGCAACTAACTCTCATAAACAAAGAATTTATACAAATATATATGATTAAGTAGATATATATCTTAGGGTTACTTTAAACCGATTGTTCTTATTCAATGTTATTATAATCACAAATCAAAATATATACGGGTTACTGAATTCATCCAACCAATCAATCAAAGTTGCCATTGCTGTCAACTGTTATATTCAACAACTGTTAAATCAAATCCAAATGAGCTAAGCTTAACAATTCAAAGTTTTCTAGCATAGGCTAGCTTTGACTAGATGTCTTAAATTAAAGTTGCACGGGTCCTTCGAAATAAAGAGATTGATATAAAGTTTACTTAAGTGCAACTAGAGACCAGCTTTAAGCTTAGAGCTTTTTACATCAAAAGTATCATATTCTTATAATTAATATTAATATACACTTACAGTTCTATTCTTTAATTCGGGTTATACTTGATAATCCACCATATATTAAACTTAAACAAAGAGTGATTGATTGGTTGTTTTTAGGTATGATCGTTGATCGCTGATTAGTTATTAATGTCTAATGATTATTGTTAGTTTGTAACTTTGACTTTGCATCTCAAGATTAAATGTTCCTGATCAAAATTGTGTATCATTTCGTTTCCACACCAAATAGGTAAAAAGAAGAAAAATCTAATTCCCCAAAGATACAACTGGTAGGGATTCGTAACGCGAATTTCGCCCTGCCACACTGTCTTGAAATGATTGTCTGTGTTAATGTTGAGATGCGATGTTAACCAGAGCTGTGTGATGCTTATGCATGATGTTTGAAAAAATGCTATGAAGACTTATACAGGTAATATGAACTTTCCATTGACCCTGCCCATCAAGAATGAGAATTCATTGACAGAGCCCATACTGCCAAAGCTAAATATATCAATTTAATGTCATAAGGCTCGAGGACTGTTACATTGAAATGGACCAACTATAACCCTCTGACAGCTATTTCCCATTTTTCAGGCGATTTCACAAGTTTCTAGGGCTATGTTTGAAGATTGGGGTTGTCGTCATTCCAGCCATATATTTTACAGGTATATTTGGATTGAGACATTTAACTTGACATTCAGCTAGGATTCCCGGAGGCGAGAGCCCATCATGTTAGGAACTGAATCACTGTTTTAGCTCCAAATTCATCGGGTGCAGGCACCCTTTATCCGTTGCACGCGAATATGTGGCGACTTGCTTTTTACGACTACTTTGTGGTGGGTTGCCAAGTGCGCAGTGAAGTGGGCTGGTTCTTAAGCGGATGGCAAAGTTTGATCAAGATGGCTACCGCGGATTGCACCCTATCTCCCGATGATCAATAATTACTCACCGGCCATAGAATGGATGAACTTCATATTTTTCACACATAATAATCAATAATCAACAAAGATCTTGTCAGTATAAGCTATATGATTGTCTCTGATAACCGACAATTTCTCGATTACTTTATATTTAAAT
Source organism: Siphonodentalium dalli (assembly GCA_032622095.1). Taxonomy (NCBI): domain Eukaryota; kingdom Metazoa; phylum Mollusca; class Scaphopoda; order Gadilida; family Siphonodentaliidae; genus Siphonodentalium; species Siphonodentalium dalli. Next base: position 202,370,035 of record CP136069.1, read on the forward strand.
TTTATTAACCGTACTTTTCTTCACGATGTTTTCTTACATTGCACCAAAATAGAATTGACCGGAAGTGAACTCCCGCAATGAGTACGTCGTGAAAGATGACATATTTCGTCGGAATACTGTACTTTCCTAATTATAAATTTGTTTTTTTAATATATAGGCTATTTGATTTTCGATTAATACAATATTATGAAACATGTAAATTTTCTATTTATGTGATTTGCGTAATAATACGACATCTTGTAATCTCGCTTTTGACTATAGTAGTAATTCTAAACATAGAGTATCAACATTTTCATCTGTAAACAGCACAAAACTTCATAAATCGTGGGTAATCAAGCAATGAAATTAATTCCAACAACTTAAACAAACTGTAAGCATCAATTTCACATCATACATTTGCCCGATTGAAGGATCGATTTGCTTTCTTGGCAGATTTTCATGTACCTGCCCCGAATTCAAAAATGACAACATCAGGAACATGTGTTTACAATAGAACTATTGCGACTGGCTCCCCAAGGAAAACTGACTGTCAAGTTTTAGCGGACGTTTTTCAATAAGTCGCCGATTGCCACCACACTTATACAAACTCATCCCCATGGTATGAGGAGTCTAATGGTGTGGCTTTTATCCGTCAAATGTGGCCTCATTGGAGTCAGGGTTGCATTGAAAGGAACAGGGGCACCACAATTGATACACGTTCTTATCCATGATACGAGGAATCTAATCGTGATTTAAAGACGCCATAGTGATGCTGTTTGTGTGAGAGATGGAGAGGGAGGGATTGGCACCAAATTTGATAAAAACATTGTTTAGTCGCCGATTATCACCAAACTTATAAACAATCATCTCCATGATCTCAGGAGTGTAAGTGTGTGGTTTAAGGATGTCACAAGTGGGGCCATTCGAGTCAGTGGTATATAGAGATGAGAGGGGCACAAACAATTATATCTATATGTTTAGTGCCGATTTCCACCAGATTGATACATATTATTCTCCGTGATACGAGGAGTCTTATCGTGTGGTTTAGATACACCAAATTGGTGCCCTATGGGTAAGAGATATGGGGACCTTAAATTCGATACGAATTTGTATACTCGCCAATGTTTACCAATGTCATATATATGCATCTCTAATCTCGAATGAGTCTTAGTGTGTGAGCTTGAGTCCGAAATAGGGACGGGAGGGTCACCAAACTGATACAAAATATTGTAGTACCAATTACCATCAAATTCAGACACCTTCTTCTCAAATGATACAAGAAATAAATAAAATCGTGCTATCTGTCTGTCTTTTGTCTGTCTGTGTGCGTTCTATATATAACTTCACGCGGTACAATCGAGATGGCACAAAGGCGTTCTAAGATGGGTAACTTTTTACAAGGAAGATAATGGTGCGGGTTAATTTTTTCTAAAATGACGCTGTTGGTGGGAGGGGAAATTTAAAACATATGGTGAAATAGTTTTGTCGCTGATTTCCACCAAACAAATACATAATCACCTTCGCAATATGGCGTTGTTTGAGTCAGCGTTGCATCAACAATTGATTTAATAAACCAAATTCCACGAAATTCATACACGTTTTTCTCTAATGATATACCATGAATTAAATCACATTTGGTGTCGTTTGCGTCGCGGATGGCGAGCGGATATGCACTATCATTGATAAGATTGCTATTCGCCGATATCCACATATAAGTTATAAACAGTCAACAGGCCATCTCCATATCATTTTAAGTAGTTGGGCGTTCACATTTCACAATCCCGACATATGGTGACCCACATAAGTCACTTGAACAATTATATCTTCTCAACAGTCATATTTATATGGGAATGACAATCAAGGCATTCACACAATGAGCTAGCAAAACAGATAACTAGAAAAAGCATTGAACGTATATGTATCATTCTATTGAAGAGATACATATATTCGTGCAAACTGAGAGACCTCGAACCGTCAGAGGATTGCATATATATAATAAAACAAATTAGTCTGTTCCATTCATTACAGTTTCCACAAAAAGTTACAATTCGTCAAGAGATATGGAAGGCCTGTTCAAAAATAGTGGTCACAGTGTGCAGTCAAATATAGTTTCTTCTGATATACAAGAAAATGCAGTTAGTAGCTCAAGACTTTTCAGGATCCTACCAATTCTGACATCTGACAAGTGTTTTAGAACAGACTCATCGACTGACATAAACAACTCAAAATCTCGCTCTGTGCCTGGCACATGTAGCTGATATATATATGCGCAGCAACATTTCGTTTAAACTAAGAATATTTAGCCAATATATAGCACCATGCACAGAGGAGCACCTGGAAATTTCTTTGAAACATCTGTATCTTCATGGAGATATGATAGACAGGTGTCCTCGAGATCTTAGTTAAACCCACTAGATTGATTGATACATCTCAATATGTAAAACCCAATTATCATCTGTTATGGAACTAATGTGTTTATGATGTCCACGTATCATAGTATAACATATAATGCATACGCAGTTGTAAATAAATAAATGATTCATTATTGGTGGAACGGATTAATCGCGATAAACAGAATGACAATTGACAAGGTGAGCCACTACTTATATTCCATGACTGTAATAATCATGTTTTGTGATGCTATTTGAATATACAATTTATGAGAACATGTATAACAAATTAAGCAAGAGCATTCTCTATTCCCAACAAATATCCACAGCATACATTAACCTGGGCAACGCCGGGTAACCCTGCTAGTAAATAATATCAGGAGTCTAATTGTGTGGTTTAAAGATGTCAAAAGTGGTGCCGCATGTGTCAGGAATAGGGAGGGGTGACAGACAAATGATACAAATATGTTTAGCGCTAATCTCCACCAAATTTATACACGATCTTCTCAAATGATACGAGGAACAAATCGTGTGGCCTAACGACGCCACATTTTGTGCAAATATATTTCCCTGCATGTCTGACTGTGTTCGATATAATGTTATGGGGGACCATCTATATAGCAACAAGGGGTCTAAAACGTGTAACATTTTTTGAGGAAGATAATGGTAGGGGTTATACTTTTTTTTATAATGTCATGATATGGCGCCGTTCGAGCCAGGGTGCGCAGAGGGGAAGGGTTCCAAAATTGATATAAAACACTTTGCTCCGTTGTCCACCAAACTAATAGATATTCATCTCCATGATACGATAAATATAATAGTGTTATTTAAAGACGCCAGATTTGAGATTTTTGGGTGAGAGATGGGGGTGGCACTGCAGTTGATGATAATTTATATGTTTACTGGCCAATTACCAACAAACAAATACATATCATGTTATCGGGAGTCAAATGGGCGTTGTTTGGATTTGTCACAAGTGGCGCACGGAGAGGGGGCACCAACCCTGATACAAATATGTTGAACACTAATTTCCACAAATTTCATACTTGTTCTTCTCGAATGATACTACCTACCTACTACCTATGATTGCCTTCATCTTTTAAAACAGACTCATAATCCATGTATAAAAATCATTTTTGTTTTTGCCATTTGGGAATACAATTTATGATAACACGTGTCACACTTCGAGCAAGAGTATTCTATATTCCACCAAATGTCCACAGCGGAGGGTTTCACATCACTTTAACCTGGGCAACGCTGGGTAACACTGCTAGTAATGTCAATATATCGTGTAATAATTTGTTAAGTTGTCAGTATTAGCACAACACTGTTCACCCCGCTGTGCATGGGCTCGGTCATCCGCCCGTGCGGTTGCAGACATTAACAGGTTCACCATGAATGTTTTAGTTTACTATTACACACAGTTTATACATTTCCATCACTTCAGAACTCACTATAATTATTGTCTGATTCACGAAGATATGTCAAAAAATTCACACAAACTGTTGTATGCATGCGCAGATAACATTGTCTCAGTTATTTCCGTTACTTTGAGTGGCTATTCAAGTCCCCCTCTTAAAACTTATAAAGTTTACGGCGAACGCAATGAACTGAGTCGTTATTTGGTGGGAGAATCTGGATTCAGAATCCTAAGCCGATTACGGGGCGGGTCAAATCGAGATTACACTGACTCTGGGTCAGATTTTGAAATCCACGTGGTTTCCGAAACTAAGTTTAATGTTCTCCCAGTGTCAAACATGGCTCATGTATTTGACGCAAGTATTATTTGTATCTTATTTTTATAATGTTCATGTTTGTTGTGAAAGTTATGCTTTTCTTCTATGTGTATATACACCTAATTAGCTGACAATCCGACTTAATCGCATCTTTTTTAAAAGTTACAGTGTGTTTATTAAGGAGGGAAAGCATTTCTAACAGCTCTAGATCTCCTGAATCAAATTCCGAAGACGTTGTGAAGAACACACGAAACTTGTTAGTTGTACATGGACGTGGCGAATGGGGTTGGTTTGTGGCGTCTCGAACCCCCGAACTTTGGTACAATTTCCTTAGCTGTACAGTCATTCATACGGGAGGCAAATCAGGATTCTTTTGACTAACTATTCCAAATAAAGATACGTACAAGCCAACAAACGCAACAAACAAACCTGATTTTAAACATACAAACTTATGACTAACCCAACCCAGGGGGTGACCGTTTATCTGTATATATATTCAACTTGTTTTTTGGGGTGTCTTAGTGGTGTCATGGTGGATATTTCCACGGGGGTGCAAATGGAATTCTGCCAAACTATGAATGTGATGTTTGGTTCAAGGGGGGTGCAGTTGGCCGGAAATCTGAAGGAGCACTCCTATGGAAAACCCCTAGCCACGTCCTTAGAACTTGCACGTGTGGGTACTTAATCAATAAATTGACTGACATTTCCACTTATATAGTCCTAAGATCCTAGAATAAACGTGTTTTCGATTGGGAGAAGCAGTTCACGTGCGAAAATTCACAAAACATTTTACGAAACCCATTCTTTTTATTACAAATGGCAGTTCAGATAACAGATTCTGAAATTTCAGACCCTGATTATAACAATTCAAACAGGCCAAACTGGAAAACAAAATAAATCTATAAGGCAGTTCATACACCAAATTGAAGGCAAGAAACATCCGATTCTACATAAATTAAATGGTTTTGGGCTTATTTGCGAAACAAATTTTTTAGGAGCAGGTGAATGTAGAATCACTTGTTGTAAATGAAAATATTATTAAATGACCTTGACCTTAGTGGACGATTTGACACAAATGCCTCTCCCCATTTATAGTGGCCAACCACTTGTATTCTCAACTTAGATACTAATATCAAACATAGTACCAATTAGTTTCACAGAAACTTGTATTTCCCGTTTTCTCCAATTTTCCAGATTCCATTGCCATGGAAGCCAGATTTATTACTCACCAGTATCCGGTAGTCCGGGCACCACCACCAAAAGATTACCGTTTCTACAAAGACAATCATATACCAAATGTCATGCTTTAATGCGGCCAGTCGCGATTTTGTTGTTAATCCACTGGGCTAGAACCATATCGTTGCGCTATAAACCGAAATAGCTACGAGGTTTTTTTTGTTAGTAATAAACACCGTGCAAAGTTTCAATGGTAAATCACATAGATAAACGCGTGTTCCAGTTGTGGTCAATATCTTTATATATTGCCCAAGAAGCGTGGTCGAACATAGCACAACCGCACGTAGCCGATAAAGAGTATGCGCATCGGAAAGAAGTATAGAGGGACGCACCTGTTGTCTTTCCGCATCAAAAACTTCTCTAAATTGTTTTCAAATATGGCGTCCATATGTCCGTTCGTTGAATCTTCACCCTCTGGATCATTCGATAGTCGGCTGCGTCCCAAGAGATCAACTGTTCACGACAGACCCATGAGATCGTGGCGTTGCTATGGAACGTATCAGATAGGTCATCGAAGCACGTAATACTCAACACGTCCAATCGAAGCGTGGCCACTGTTTGATCCGTGAACGAATCACAGGCTCGTATACGATTGTCAGCGTTAGCAGTCATATTCTGTACTAAAAACCCGAACATTGTCTCGCGTTATGGTTGCCGGTGGTATCGGTGTTCCTAATGGTCCTAGTGCACCTATTTCCACGAGAAAATCAAACACCATGGCAACGAACAACATGAGCGTTGATGACAACAGTGACGTCATTACAAACACCATGTCTTTGGTTGACGAGTGTATTATAAATGTATATATATTGGTTCAGATTGTTGCCCAATATCAACGTCATAGCCATCAGCGAATACAGCAACAGCTATCGTGTGGTAAATCACCAATAGATACATAATGTTGGATGTTGATCAAATGTGAGTGTTTTGCCAAAGGTAATGACCGGGAATGCATGTATTGAGGGTAATGGCCGGGAGTGTACGTATTGATTCGACATACAAGGGTTATGACCGGGAGTGTATGTATCGAGGGTAATGACCGGGAGTATATGTGTTGAGGGTAATGACCGGGAGTATATGTGTTGAGGGTTATGACCGGGAGTGTATGTATCGAGGGTAATGACCGGGAGTATATGTGTTGAGGGTAACGACCGGGAGTATATGTGTTGAGGGTAATGACCGGGAGTGTATGTATTGAGGGTAATGACCTGGAGTGTATGTGTTGAGGGTAATGACCGGGAGTGTATGTATTTATTCGACATACAAGGGTTGTGACCGGGAGTGTACGTATTGAGGGTAATGGACGGTAGTGTACGTACTGAGTGTAAATTACCGGGAGTGTAATGTATTGAGGGTAATGACCGGGAGTGTATGTATTTAGGGTAATGACATGGAGTGTATATAATGGGACGACTTACAAGGGTAATGACCGGGAGTGAATGTATTGAGTCGACATACAACGGTAATGACCGGGGGAGTGTATTGAGGGTAATGGCCGGGAGTGTATGTGTTGATGGTAATGGCCGGGAGTGTATTGAGGGTAAGGACCGGGAGTGTATGTATTCAGTCGAAATACAAGGGTAATGACCGGGAGTGTATGTATTGAGGGTAATGGCAGGGAGTGTATGTGTTGAGGGTAATTACCGGGAGTGTTTGTATTGAGGGTACAGATCGGGAGTGTATGTATTGAGGGTACTGATCGGAAGTGTATGTTTTGAGGGTAATGACCGGGAGTGTATGTATTGAGGGTAATGACCGGTAGTCTATGTATTGAGTCGACATACAAGGGTAATGACCGGGAGTGTATGTATTGAATTAACATACGTGGGTAATGGCCAGGAGTGTATGTATTGAGGGTAATGCCCGGGAGTGTATGTATTGAGTCGACATACAAGGGTAATGACCGGGAGTGTATGTAATGAGGGTAATGACATGGAGTGTATATATTGGGACGACATACAAGGGTAATGACCGGGAGTGAATGTATTGAGTCGACATACAACGGTAATGACCGGGGGAGTGTATGCATTGCGGGTAATGGCCCGGAGTGTATGTGTTGATGGTAATGGCCGGGAGTGTATGTATTCAGTCGAAATACAAGGGTAATGACCGGGAGTGTATGTATTGAGGGTAATGGCCGGGAGTGTATGTGTTGAGGGTAATGACCGGGAGTGTATGTATTGAGGGTAAATATCGGGAGTGTATGTATTGAGGGTAATGAACGGAAGTGGATGTTTTGAGGGTAATGACCGGGAGTGTATGTATTGAGGGTAATGACCGGGAGTGTATGTATTGAGTCGACATACAAGGGTAAAGACCGGGAGTGTATGTATTGAGGGTAATGACCGGGAGTGTATGTATTGAGTCGAAATACAAGGGTAATGACCGGGTGTGTATGTATTGAGTTGACATACGCGGTAATGACCAGGAGTGTATGTATTGAGGGTAAACACCAGGAGTGTATGTATTGAGGGTAATGACCGGGAGTGTATGTATTGAGTCGACATACAGGGTAATGACCGGGAGTGCACGTATTGAGTCGACATACAAGGGTAATGACCGCGAGTATATGACAGGGAGTGTATGTATTGAGGGTTATGACCGGGAGTATATGTATTGAGGGTAATGACCGGGAGTGCATGTATACACGGGTAATGACCGGAACCGGGAGTGTATGTATTGAGGGTAATGACCGGGAGTGTTTGCATTGAGTCGACATACACGGGTAATGACCGAGACCGGGAATGTATGTATTGAGGGTAATGCCCGGGGTGTATGCATTCAGTCGACATACAAGGGTAATGACCGGGAGTGTATGTATTGAGGGTAATGACAGGGAGTGTATGAACTGAGGGTAATGACCGGGAGTGTATGTATCGAGGGTAATGACCGGGTGTGTATGTATTGAGGGTAGTGACAGGGAGTGTATGTATCGTGGGTAATGACCGGGTGTGTATGCATTGAGTCGACATACCCGGGTAATTACCGGGACCGGGAATGTATGTATTGAGGGTAATGCCCGGGGTGTATGCATTCAGTCGACATACAATGGTAATGACCGGGAGTGTATGTATTGATGGTAATGACCGGGAGTCTATGTATTGAGGGTAATGGTTGGGTGTGTATGTATTGAGGGTAGTGACCGGGAGTGTATGTATTGAGTCGACATACAAGGGTAATGACCGGGACCGGGAGTGTATGTATTGAGTTGACATACGCGGGTAGTGACCTGGAGTGCATGTATTGAGGGTAATGAATGGGAGTATATGTATTGATGGTAATGACCGGGAGTGTATGTATTGAGTCGACATACACGAGTAGTGGCCGGGAGTTTATGTAGTGAGGGTAATGAATGGGAGTGTATGTATTGAGGGTAATGACCGGGAGTGTATGTATTGAGTCGACATACACGGGTAGTGGCCGGGAGTTTATGTAGTGAGGGTAATTACCGGAGTGTTTGTAGTGAGGGTAATGAATGAATGAATGGGAGTGTATGTATTGATGGTAGTGACCTGGAGTGTACGTATTGAGTCGACATACATGAGTAGTGGCCGGGAGTGTATGTAGTGAGGGTAATGACCGGGGGTGTATGTATTGAGTTGACATACGCGGGTAATGACCAGGGTAATGAATGGGAGTGTATGTATTGAGGGTAATGACCGGGAGTGTATGTACTGAGTCGACATACACGGGTAGTGGCCGGGAGTTTATGTAGTGTGTGTAATGACCGGAAGGGTATGCAGTGAGGGTAATGAATGGGAGTGTATGTATTGAGGGTAGTGGCCGGGAGTTTATATATTGAAGGTAGTGACCGGGAGTGTTCGTTTTAAGTCGACATACAAGGGTAATGGTCGGGTGTGTACGTATTGGGTCGGCATACATGTGCAATGACCGTGAGTGTATGTATTGAGAGTAACGAGTATATGTATTGAGGGTAATGACCGGGAGTGTATGTATTGAGGATAATGACCGGAGTGTATGTATTGAGTCGACATACACGGGTAATGACCGGGACCGGGAGTGTATGTATTGAGGGTTATGACCGGGAGTGTGTGCATTGAGTCGACATACACGGGTAATGACCGGGATCGGGATTGTATGTGTTGAGGGTAATGACCGTGAGTGTATGCATTAAGTCGACATACAAGGGTAATGACCGGGAGTGTATGTATTGAGGGTAATGACAGGGAGTGTATGTATTGAGGGTAATGACCGGGTGTTTATGCATTGAATCGACTTACACGGGTAATGACCGGGACCGGGAGTGTATGTATTGAGGGTAATGACCGGGTGTGTATGTATTCATGTGCCGGTGGTAAAATATGTAATATTATCAATATTTTATTAGATCAGAATTATTAGGAATATTTATTATTAACAACCTTCGTAACAATAATTACTAAACCATCATGTGTTAATCTACACTGCACGCAAATCTTTGCGACCCTCTCCCACTTAATTTCTATCTGCTGCCTTACCTCTTTTAACTTTAGCCCAATCCCACCGTGAGTACTTCTCACTCACGTGTGCCGCCATTGCTATAGTTAGTTTTCTCATATAAACACAATGGAGCGGTTGGGTTATCTCCAACTTAAACTTAAATCAATAAATACTTAATATATATAAACAATGTAAAAGCTTCTTAAAGTCATTTCATAAAGGATATAAATATTCATCCGGACTCAAATCATTCCGAATTGGTAAGCTGATATTATTTATTATCTCTGATCATTGTACTTGTCATGTTTGTATTGTCTTGCTACATGTATTGTTTTATCATCCATTTATATTTATAAGTCAGTTGTGGCCATCCACATCTGTAAAGATAATTTTAGAGTAGTTTGGAATGGATGGTCCATTTACATGAATAAATCCCTTTGTTATCACGGTGCTGTAAATAGTTATAATTGTTGGAAGTCTCCATGTTGGAGCGTTTATGGTATTTCTACTCTTTTATATATTCATACCCTAGTTCTATATTATATAGTACTAGCAGGTTAGCCCGCCACTTTCGGCATTCGTCTCATGGCTTTGTTTCAGAAACATGACATTTTTTTATTTAACCAAATTTCAAGTCGATAGCTCCACCCGTTTCCGAGATCTGGTCTGCGCTTGCGCGAAGCTTGCGTCGCACGGGCTCGGCGTCCCGATACAATTCGTATCCGGGGCAAGATACATTCACATAGCAAATTTCAAGTCGATAGCCCAACCCGTTTCCGATATCTCGTCTGCGCACGCGGTGCACGGGCGTTGCACGGGCTCGGCGACCCGATAAAATTCGTACCTGGGGCAAGATACATTCACATACCAAATTTCAAGTCGATAGCTCCACCCGTTTCCGAGATCTGGTCTGCGCTTGCGCGAAGCTTGCGTCGCACGGGCTCGGCGTCCCGATACAATTCGTATCCGGGCAAGATACATTCACATAGCAAATTTCAAGTCGATAGCTCAACCCGTTTCCGATATCTCGTCTGCGCACGCGGTGCACGGGCGTTGCACGGGCTCAGCGACCCGATAAAATTTGTATCCGGGGCAAGATACATTCACATAGCAAATTTCAAGTCGATAGCTCCACCCGTTTCCGAGATAGCGCATTCTTTGTTTTTCAATTTGTTAATTCATGGTACCCGTCCTCCCCGTCCTAAACTTGAGAGCCGACAGTCAATTAATCCCGTCATGAAATCCCTCTGCAATATATAGTCGAGATAATTGCATTTCGTCCGCATCCGTATTTCGGACGCATGGGGTCAGTCGTTTAGCCACGTCCATTGGAATCCGCATCCGTATTTCGGACGGATGGGGTCAGTCGTTTAGCCACGTCCATTGCAATAAAGAGCGTTCATTGTTAACACCTCCGTATAAGGTCAATATAAAGATCGTTGATGTCTTAACCACCGCAGTGCCGTTTTTTGTGACAGAGATTGGCGAACGGGTGCTCTGAGCTTCTCCAAAACGCGACCACGGTCGTGTCGGTGGGATTTTACACTTATAAACGAAATTTGAGCTCAATCTGTACACGCGTTTTGGATTCCACATAGTACCCACATACATATATACACACACACATATATATATATACGGAAGTCTCAAATTATATAGTAGATATACACATTCTAGATTAGGTATCATCTATCTTTCTAGGGTCTAGTTTGCAGACTTCACATGTAGGTTATTCAACATGATATTCTTCGGATCCATAGACGTTATCCTATATTACATGTCGCAATGTGATTCATCATCATCGATGATTGTATCGTGCTGTATGTTATTTTGAGAGAGAAGAGAACATTGTAATGTATACAACTTTTCTTATTCCGCACCCCAACCAGCCCACCTGCAACTTTCAAGAGTAAAGTGAAATATATGGCCTTAAGTCTTATAGTCTATATGTAGACTGCTAGCTGGGAGTATAATAGACATAGGGCTATATTTGGCGCCCAACGAAAGAACCACGTTATTCTGACAATTATGTGATGAAATTTGCATTCTGTGAGGATTTTGTTGGAATTCGCAGTGACTCTTTAAGTGAGAATCGAATTTCAGCCCAGTGATTCGTAAAAATCTAACTCCAGCCCAAAGGAATTTCGGTTGACCTGCTATCAAGTGACTTCCGCCGTGTTTGTTGATATTTACGAATATTTACGAAAATATTCTACGAAGAAATCGAAAATATACGGAGATCAATGGTTTGTCAGGAGTACTTTGGTAAGGTGGAACATTAGTGGTACATAACTTTATTATCTAAAACTATGCCGAACACCGTGGGGTTGTTGAAAGTTTGACTATTTCGAGTGAAACGGAGCGAAATCTTGACTCAGTTTATTTTGTGGACAATCGTGTTTACAAAAACTACGTAAATTCCGAGGACTACTTCTAGGCTTCTAGGATCGCTTAGTGCATTGCGAACGGTGTGATTGTGAACAATTTGAGGAACTTATTCGGAGGAACTGTGATTTAACTTCGTATTTTGTTGCAATTGCATAAAAAATGTCTTTTAAGTTTGAATCTATTTTTGGAATGTGTACTTTCATGACGTCACGACCGGATTTCCGGAAGTAGATTTATCAGCTGTTGTTGTGATTGTGGAAATTTATTTTTCTTTGCCAATTTTTGGGTAAAGCTAGCTCTTCACAAATTTATTACTAAATAAGATTAACTAGGTATAGTCCGGATGTAATCATACATACATACATAGGATTTAAACCATAAAATAGTAAATTTAAATCCATAAAATTTGATATAATACTCAAATTTGAACTTGGCCATAAACGTAACCCTTTTCCTGCCAAGTCTTCAACTTCATAAATTTCTTAATCATGCTTCTGGTGCTAATTTCTGTCTTGTTTTCTTGTAACAGTCCCCAGCACTTGTTGTATTTACACTAACTATTGTTTAACATAACATAACATAACATGTACGTGTATTAAATAGGACTTAGTACATTTGCGAGGTCGTTTTTCAGCTACGAGTTCATACACAGGTTGACGACAAACTTTATATTTTGGTAAGTCAAAAATATTTTCGCAATTTAGCATTTGTATACTTTTCAGCTTTGCCAATTTTCAAATATGGCATCGGCCGAGGATAAGTTGGATAATTTGATGCAAGGTTTCCGGAAAATGGGTTTGGACCCTAAATCAGAGACGCCGGAGGACTTTGAGAAATGGTTTCAAGCTATGCAGTTTCAGACCAAGTCTGAAGCTGATGATACTGATCTTGTTCGAGATAGGCGGGAAAAGCAAGTTGTTATACAGAAACCCCCTCATCTTCCAAATTTTAGTGGGGACCAGAAGTCAGACATGTCGTACACCATGTGACGTTATGAAGTTGATTGTATGGTTACTTCCAATATTTCAGAACCAGACATTCTTTATGCAATTAGGAAGTCGCTGGGATGGGAAGCAGCGAAAGTGGTGATGCGACTTGGGATGTTTGCGAAAGTTAATCAAATTCTTGATAAATTTCAGCATTTGTACGGATATATTCAGTCACAAGAGAATATTATAGGCGATTTTTTTCATCTCAAAGCAAGGTCCAAATGAATCTGTTGTAGAATGGGGTACACGGCTTGAGGATTTATTTTCCAGAACAACTATGCTTAAACAGATGGTGCCGTCGACTGAGGATGAATTGATTAAGAACAGATTTTATGATGGATTGAGACAGGAATTGAAAGATATTTCAGGTTATAAAGTGAGAGAATGCAGAACATACAATAATTTACTTTCAGCTTTGAGACTGATTGAGCAGGAGCATAAACCTGGTAAATCTTCCAATGTTCGTGCATGCAAATCACAGATTTCCATGGATGACGATAAGTTAGATTTGATTTTGAAACAGATTTCAGACCTTAAATCAGAAGTGAATACACTTAAACAGCAGCAAAGAGATACCAATGCGTTGGATGTTCAGAATCGCAGTGATTTTCAGGATCGCAGTTACAAGGGTTATAGAGGCCAGCGCGGCGGACGAAGTAGAGGATTTGACAATCACCGAGGTGGCGGTTCAAAGAAGTTCAATGATAATGGCCCAGAAAATTCTTTTCAGGAACCCAGAGGTGGATATTCCAACCGAGGTGGAAATCCGAACAGATTTCGTGATCATAATCCAGACTCGGCTGTTTCTGGAGTTTCATGGGGTGTTCCTTTGTGTTTCAGCTGCAATTTGAATCATTTTCCACCATTTTGTAGGAAACCCAGTTCGAGAGGTCACAGAAAGGGTTTAAACTGGGGTCCATCTACGATGACGGGTTGAACGTAGATGAAATTAACGAAATGGTAGAAAATAAGACCCAAGCCGAGATACACGGCGAAATCAATGAATCTTCAGTTAAGATTTCAGGGATAAATTGTAGGTCCCTTCTGGACACAGGTAGTACATGCAGTACAGTTGGAAATTCATTTTATAAGAATCACTTGAGTCATATTCCTTTGGAATCTTTAGATTCCGTGTTGAAGATTGAATGTGCTGATGGCAAACTTCTCCCTTATTTAGGATTCATACAAACAGAAATTTCCATTCCTAGGTTTACTAACATTGAACCACAAACTTGTATGTTTCTCATAGTACCTGATAGTAAATTTAATTTACAGGTTCCAGTCCTTTTAGGTAAAAACATACTCAGAGTATTTCTAAATAAGGTTGAAGAGCGTTGCGGAAATATTTTTTTACAGAAAGCTGATTTAAACACTTCATGGTATCTGACTTTTAGATGCATATCACTGCGGGATCGAGAACTTCGAAAGAATGATTATAATTTAGCTACTGTAAAGAATGCTGCTGATAATAATATTAGTATCCACCCTAATACTTCTAAGATGATTTCAGGTTATGTTGATCATAAATTACAATACAATGCTACATGTGCCATATATCAACCTTCCGATAATGCCAGATTTGATGGGTAAGAGATTTCACTTTTTTTTTTTAGATATGATTGCAATGATAATGAATTACTGCCAGTTCAGTTAAGCAATCTGTCTACAAGGACAATAAGTATTCCACCAAATTCTGTTATCTGTTCATTGCAGGCAGTTAAAGTGGAAGGTGATGTTGAGAACAAATATAATGATTCTGATTTACCACTTTTACAGCAGTTGAATCTTAACCCATGTTCCTTGACCACTGATGAATTAAAAACAGCAAATGATCTCATGACAAGTTATTCCGACATTTTTTCTAGGTCTGAATTTGACTTAGGGCATTATGCTGGGATAAAGCACGAGATTCATTTAACAGATGAGAAACCTGTTAGACAGGTTCCGAGGCGTCTGGCACCAGGTATGGTGGAAGAGGTGTGAGATTATCTTCAACAGTTGTTGGCGGCTGGTGTAATAAGACGCTCTCGGAGTCCATATTGCTCCAATGTTGTAATTTGTAGGCGGTCCAGTGGGAAACTAAGGCTGTGTATTGACTACAGGGATATTAATAAAAAAACCATTGCCGATGCTTATTGTCTTCCCAAAATAGAATATATTTTAGATAATTTATCCAATTGTAATCTATTTTGTTCTTTGGATCTCAGATGTGGTTATTTTCAGCAAGAGGTATTGGAAGAACACAAAAAGTACACTGCTTTTACAGCTGGCAATTTAGGTTTTTATGAGTTTGAGCGTGTTCCGCAAGGAATGAAAGGGTCGCCAGCCAGTTTCCAACGCATGATGGAGCACTGCTGGGATGGGCTTGTCAATAACATTTGTTATATTTATCTTGACGATATTTGTATAGCAGCGAATAGTGTTCAACAGATGCTGGAACGAATTAATCTTGTATTTCAGCGACTGAGGGAATGCAAACTAAAATTATCACCATCCAAGTGTTCATTTTTTAGCAAGAAAATTAAATACCTAGGATTTTTAGTGAGTGCTGATGGTATCTCTACATGTAGTGACAAGATTGAAAAGATTGTGAAGTGGCCCGTTCCCAAAAATCCTGATGAAGTCCGTTCCTTTGTTTCGTTCTGTTCGTATTACAGGAAATTTGTAAGAAATTTTAGCAAGATAGCGAAATCGCTAACTGATCTATTTCCTCCAACTAATCAGGGTAAGCAGAAGAGTAAAAGAAAGTCAACTTATAAAGGCAAATGGCAGTGGGATGATGACGAACAGAAATCATTCGAACAACTCAAAGAATGCCGTTCCTTTGTTTCGTTCTGTTCGTATTACAGGAAATTTGTAAGAAATTTTAGCAAGATAGCGAAATCGCTAACTGATCTATTTCCTCCAACTAATCAGGGTAAGCAGAAGAGTAAAAGAAAGTCAACTTATAAAGGCAAATGGCAGTGGGATGATGACGAACAGAAATCATTCGAACAACTCAAAGAATGCCTCACCTCCCATCCCATTTTAGCCTTTCCAGACTATTCTCTTCCATTTGAGCTTCATACTGATGCATGCAGAACAGGATTGGGAAGTGTGCTTTGCCAGCGACAGGATGGTGTCCTCAGAGTGATTGCGTATGCCAGTCGAGGGACGACAGCAGCAGAACAGTCTTATCCAGCCCATAAACTGGAATTTTTAGCGATGAAATGGGCTATTACAGAAATTTTTATGACTATTTATATAACCATAAATTTACTGTACTCACAGATTCTAATCCACTGACTTATGTCTTAAGTAGTGGCAAATTAGATGCAACTTCTCACAGGTGGCTTGCAGCAATCATTATTTTTGATTTTGAGATTTTCTACAGACCTGGGAAGTTAAACACAGATGCGGATATATTATCCAGAATGCAGTATGACGATGAGCTTAAGAAGATTGATAAAAGTACTATTTTAGCAGTTTGCAATAGCTTGCAGTTCCCTCAACCATTTGTGAATTCTTTATGTATGTCCGCAAATGCTGTTGAGGTTTTAGATGATGCTGTTAGTACATATGTTGACATAATGACACCAAGAGATTGGAGACGCATGCAGTAACGTGATCCAGTTTTATCCATATGGATGAGTGCAGTTCGACGAGGGGTAAAACCATTTAGAAATTCTCTTCCAGTTTCTAGGGATCATTCTACCTATCTACGTCACTTTGATTCTTTGAAGTTTCAGAGCGGTGTCTTACATAGAGAAACTAAATTCAATGGTAATTCTCATATGCAACTTGTTGTTCCTTCATCATTTCAGAACACTGTTTTGAAGTCACTACATTCAGATATAGGCCACCCTGGTAGAGAAAGGACAATTACATTGATAAAAGAACGGTTTTACTGGCCTGGCATTGATAGAACGGTGGAGAAATTTATTTCAGAGTGTCCCAGATGCTTAAGACGTAAATCTCCGATGGATGCCAGAGCCAGACTTGTGTCTATTACCACAACTTACCCTTTAGAGCTTATTTGTATTGACTTCCTTACAGTTGAAGTTTGCAAAGGAGGTTATCAGTATATTTTAGTGTGTACTGATCACTTCAGCAGGGTTGCGCAGGCATATCCATGTAAGAACATGACTGCGAAAACGACTGCTGATACTTTATTCAACAAATTCTTCATGTATTTTGGATTTCCTTCCAGGATCCACAGCGGCCAGGGAGCTAACTTTGAGTCGGAGTTGATTCGTGAACTTTGTAGCTTATGTAAAATTCAGAAAAGCAGGACAACTCCATATCATCCCATGGGAAATCGTCAATGCGAAAGATACAATAGGACTTTGTTGAATATGTTAGGCACACTAGAACCGGAAGAGAAGACAGATTGGAAGAATTATATCTCACCTCTTGTTCATGCTTATAACAGCACTTGCCATGAAAGCACTGGATTTGCACCCTTTAAAATTATGTTTGGTAGGGATCCAAGGTTGCCTATAGATTTGCTTTGTGGTCTTGATCAGATTGTATATGAGAAGGATGGTGAGGAAGAGAAGAAAGTATCGTATGGTGATTATGTTTCAGATTTGAAAGAAAAATTATCATATTCTTATGACTTAGCTTCTAAAGCTGTGTCGGTAGGAGATTGGTTTTGGTAAAAACGCATGCGTTTGAAGGTCGTCATAAGATAGCAGATAAATTTGATCAGGATGTTTATACTGTTACATCTAAACCTAACAAGGAGATTCCTGTTTATGATGTAATTAGTGAGTGTGGCAGAGAGAGAACTCTTCACAGAAACCACCTTCTTCCCATAGGTTCCCTACCATTAGAGATTGGTACAGAGACACATAATGATGACGCTGATGGTCCAGCAGTTGACGAGGCAGTGCCTGAGAATGATATTTCTGTTTCAGATAACCCTGAACAGAAATATGAGGTGTTATCACCTGAGGATGAGTCGGAGAGTGAATTTATTGTGTTTGTTCCACAGAAAACGGTTGTATCTTCTGTTAAAAAGGTGGACACAAATGTAGTTTCTCCTAATGGTGACGACCATTCCACTCCAGTATAGGTGCAACAGGGAGAACAGGATGCGCATCCGGAAGATTTAGTAATGTCAGATGATATTGTAGATTCAGGGAATAAAATTGAACCTTTTGTTTCAGAGAATCTAGTCCAAGCTGAGATTGATTAAACCGAAACTGTCGATATAACTACTGTCAGGAATGATGATGGTAGCAGACAGGGTAAATAAATGGTAAATGATTCCGATGTTTCAGGTGATCCAGGCAGGAGAAGTTTAATTTCAGATAGTCCATCTGAAAATGTTCAACTAGAGAGACCAGTTATAGTGCCGAGACGTTCAGTTCGAGAGAAGAAAGCCCCACCGTGGAAAGCATCCGGTGATTACGTGCAGTCTTTGCAGCCTGAAAATGATTTTGTTAGCAAGACAGATCTAATGAGAAAGCTGACTAACAGAAATTGATTAGCCAGCATGTCTCCAGATGCTCTTCATTAGTTATTTTCTTCTGTACTGAATTGATTAAGTTCAGGACATTGTTGTTCCAGTCTCATGCAGTCTCATGTACACATTTTGTGTGTCATTTCAGTAATGTGATATCATATACTTGTATATAAAATTTTATTTTGCATATGGTTAGTAATAATCTTTGTGTTACAGTATATCTATTATTAAGGAAACTTCTGTATAATAATAATTTTTCAGCTGAAGACCCGGTGCCATTAAATGTTAACCCCGATGTGCCAGCTTGTAGCAGTTTTCCTGCATATTTACAGAATGTTTACCTCCCAGATATTACTGTAATTCATATCTAATCAACATGTTAATTTTATTTATTTAATACATATTTCAGATATATTTCCTTTATCAGGTTATTGGTCTGACTTCTGGTCCATGTACTAATTTTGTTTCTATTTCAGAAACACTGGATTGAGTAGCAAATATTTGTTTTGCTGTTGATGGATTTGCCATAGTGGTTATTCAATGGCGATAATTATATGTAACCTTTTTCGGGTTATAAAATATGGAGTGGTATTTTGCTGAAAAGAGAATAAATTTTCTCTGTGTATATGTGTTTTGATATTTTCAGAGATAAATTTTATATATCCTCAGATTCTGGGAAAGGATGTTAGTTTATTAACTTTATTGTAGCAGTATTAACTACCACAGCAGCTGAGGATTGGGCTCGGTGAAATTATTATTGTTATGTGTGCTAGTACATTTCAGGATATAATCATCCTATTTGAGTATTACGGAGTTAGGTTATTTGACTCGACAGTCAAATACAGGTACGGTTTTAGTTTTACAACAGTCATTTCAGATGATGGTGCACCCCAGTGCTAATCTTTGTGAATTTACAAGGATGTAAATTTTTCCTCAAGAGGGGATAATGTGGCGGTGGTAAAATATGTAATATTATCAATATTTTATTAAATCAGAATTATTAGGAATATTTATTATTAACAACCTTCTTAACAATAATTACTAAACCATCATTTGTTAATATACACTGCACGTAAATCTTTGCGACCCTCTCCCACTTAAGTTTACCAATATTATGTTCATAGTATTATCATACAAAAGATAATGTAAAATTTATATGGGGACCAAGGGTCTTTAAACGTTGATTTGGGTATTCATGGTCTTTAAACGTTGATTTGGGTATTCATGGTCGTTAAACGTTGATTTGGGTATTCATGGTCGTTAAACGTTGATTTGAGTATTCATGGTCGTTAAACGTTGATTTGGGTATTCATGGTCGTTAAACGTTGATTTGGGTATTCATGGTCGTTGAACGTTGATTTGGGTTCCTGTGATCTTTAAACGTTTATTTGGGTTCCTGTGATCTTTAAACGTTTATTTGGGTTCCTGTGATCTTTAAACGTTGATTTGGGTATCCATGATCTTTAGAAGTTGATTTGGGTATCAATAATCTTTAAACATTGATTTGGGTCCCATGATCTTTATACGTTGATTTGGGTACCAAGGATCTTTAGAAGTTGATTTGAGTACCCATAACATCGACATGTTGATTTGGGTACACGTGATCTTTAGAAGTTGATTTGAGTACCATAACATCGACATGTTGATTTGGGTACACGTGATCTTTATAAGTTGATTTGAGTACCATAACATCGACATGTTGATTTGGGTACACGTGATCTTTAGAAGTTGATTTGAGTGCCATAACATCGACATGTTGATTTGGGTACACATGATCTTTTGAAGTTGATTTGAGTACCATAACATCGACTTGTTGATTTGGGTACACATGATCTTTAGACGTTGATTTTCGGACCCATAACATCGACATGTTGATTTGGGTACACATGATCTTTAGAAGTTGATTTGAGTGCCATAATATCGACATGTTGATTTGGGTACACATGACCTTTAGAAGTTGATTTGAGTGCCATAACATCGACATGTTGATTTGGGTACCCGGGATCTTGAAATATTGTCCAATAGATGAAACAACGTTATCTTTAATGTCCTATATACTGTATACATACGTGTGCTTACATTCAATCTGACATATCTTACACTATGTAATCAAGTAACGGCGGGGAAGCAATTACGTCGGCGCGGATCGATATCCAACGGCGGTGATCGAGATACAACGGCGTCGGTTGCAATTGATAAATTGTATGTCAGTGCAAATCAACAATATGGCGTACTTTACATTGCTGGAATTAGTAAAATAGCTTTATAGCTCTCTATAACGATCGAGACATGACATTAATTTACTTTTTTCATTCACAAACAGGCACCGAACATTGACCAATGTCGAGATTTCCCCTTGCTTATCAGGTTTATAAAATACTAGCAGGTTAGCCCACCACTGGCGTGGTTGGTCAGAAACGTGACATTTTTTAAATTATTGTTTTTTATTTAATTTTTTTGTTTTTTTTATATTTTAATTTTTTTTTTTAATTAAATTTTCTTTTAATTTGATTTAATTAAAAACAAAAATTAAAAAAAAAACAAAAATTATTTTTTTTTTTTTTTTTTTTTTTTAATTAATTTTACCCACATATATATATATACACACACTATATATATATATACGTAGTTCTCAAAATATAGAGTAGATAACATCTATATTTAATAATTGAGTGTCGCAAATATTTAATATATGGTTGGTTGTGTATTTCAGAGTGTTAATTTGAAGTAAAAATATGCATAACACATAAGGAAACTGACGAAATTCTGTAATTTTTAAACAAAATATTGCTACGGCGGGGAAGATCACAGAAAACGGCGGCGATCAGTATGCAACGGCGTTTACCGATCAACAACGGATCAGAACTCTACTATGAAAGTGTGGATAAAACAAGCGATATGTGGATATCATATCCCCCATGCTGGTTAATCATCATACAAAAATGACATCAAACTCCGAAAACTGATGCATGAGTTATAATTAAAAGCGTTCATTGTGTGATGTCCAACAAGTGTCATAACTATGGTAGGTATGCGTGGAAGAAACCAACAACATGTGGATTATGTTCTCCATGTTGGTCTAAATTACCATACCAAAGGACATCAACATCCGATAATTGATGCTTGAGTTATAATGCAAAATGTTTGTATGGACAAACGGACGGAGAAATCCAATATACACCTACATAATTTTGGGTGCATAATAATACCCAGTCTGTGTAAACATACACTCAGACTCATACTGTTTTTTGGTTGCATGTGGGTATGTAGTTTAGCCCAGACTGAATAATGTCATATATTTGGCGTAGACCAAATATACGGTATATCCCATTGTTAATGTTATTTGGGATCCTAAACCGGTAAGAATTGTATAGTACGTAATGAAATTATGCACTGAACGATAACATTTCACAGTTCTAAAATAAAACACAAACACGAAATCAATTCTCTATGCCAGTGGGGAGGTCGTCCGACGTCGTTGCCCCCCCCCCCCCCCCACGTCAACGCCGTGTTCTTCTGATTGGATGAAACCTGGACATTGTTATTATATATATTGTTATCGTGAGCTAACCATGTCCGAAAGGGAATAAACACACTAACAAGGGTGATGTGTTCTTCGCGTAACCCAGCCACGTACACTAAATTAAACAATGTGGATGTTATACTGTCGAACGTCGTAGAAACAATGACAATTTCAAGCTAGAAACTTACAGTCGCATAGAATGGGTATTTTCCGCAAAACAGTTAGATTGCTCGTACGTGGTTTAAAGCTGCGCATATATAACGGATGTAAACAGTTAGATTGCTCGTACGTGGTTTAAAGCTGCACATATATAACGGATGTAAACAGTTAGACTGCTCGTACGTGGTTTAAAGCTGCGAATATGTAACGGATGTAAACAGTTAGACTGCTCGTACGTGGTTTAAAGCTGCGCATATGTAACGGATGGAATCTATTATTTGGGGCGTTAATAAATGTATATAAACAAAAGCGAGATATAAATACATGTCTTAAGATAGCGTGTTACAAAACTCCTCGACTCGATTGTTCTAAAAATAGTAACAATCACCACTGTTGTTTGCCGTTAAACGTCGTTATAACTTGATCACCGCTGTTGGACATCGGGCCATGCCGACGTATTATCACACTTATAGAATCACTAAGGTATCCACGCAGCGTTACGGGGCACTTTGGTTCCCATAATGCAACGGTCAAAATTTTTATTAGTAAAATGGTATATAATAGGAAACATGTGAATGGGTGAAATATATACACAAACATCATAATGCAAATTTCACTTTTTTCAAATAGCTGTATACATACAAATATTTATAATATATAGTCATTATACACAATTACAAAAATGTATAACCAGACAGCAGCAACATAATAGTTTTCACTTCTCAAGGCAATTTAAAAATTGGGATGAATATAGCTTGATAATATGTCATCTTAATTCTGACATATATACATGTATATATAGGCTTTTATGCACATTTGCTGCAATACCACAATCAAACTTTACATTCTACTACATACCATGATTTACTATGAGTGTTATATATGCACTTATTAATGTTATACAATATATATCAGGATCGAATAAAAACTACTACAAAAAATATTTGTAAAATTGATTTGGGTAATCAGGACCTTTAAACGTTGAATTGGGTACCAGGACCTCGAAATGTTGGTTTGGATACCCGGGATCTCGACATGTCCAATAGACGAGACGACGTTATCTTTAATACCCTAGTTACCGTATATCGCTGCTTACACTCAATTTGAAATATCAATTCCATGGATCCGTGTCGAATTTGACTAAAGGCTATCCCGAGCGAAGCAACTTCTGTCTCAATGCTCAATTAGGCCACATATAATACAAAACATCCATAGTCAGAAATGGTAACGCACTCAATATCATAATATTAGACATATATATATATTACAAAAACTACGGCTTATTACTGCAGTTTTCTCATTCACAACACCAGAGAGCCCCTAAATGTGGACCAAAAATATACTAAGTGGATGAAATACACGCCCGATACTTCGCAAAACGACATTTGTTCTACATTCCAGGTGAGACATACTTCGTCAGCAAAGTTAGCTGTTATATTATGGACTGTGCTCCCGCAATGAAATCTGAAAGAGTGGCCCAGCCATTGTTCATACCTCAACATCGAACGCAATAAATGCGGTTATAAAAGTTACATAGTGCAACACTGAGATATCTACGAAGATACATCCGCAAAAACCCGAAATGTGGTCCTGCGATATATCCCCATCGCACCATTGCTCCATTGACATGGCGATATCAGCATTACTACAATGTCCTAAAATAACTCGCATCGCGTGAAACCCGAAAAGTGTTGTTCAGCCAGTTATCCACATCTTATTTCGGGGATACCTGGCTGGACAGCACATTTCGGATGCTAGCGACGCAAAGAGTAAATCGCAATAATAGGATTTGTTCTAATTGAGCGACGCGATCAGCGCGTTTGCTCGAGTGTTGTCGGTGTTTTTCCAAAGACGGAGATAGAGTATGTCACGGGATGTGGAATCCATCAACATTGACAAGACAGTGTATTCAAAGTAAAAAAAAATTGCGACTTCAAATCCCACATATATTGCGGAAATATAGTGCATGAAGAAGTATATAACAAGACACGGCGTCATACAAAGTACTCTAAGAATGGAATATTGATAGATATACCAATTAAATTAATAAGTTGGTCTTGTATGTTTTATTAGAAGCTATTAGAAATACTATTTCAGTGTTATTGACTCGACATTACTATGTTGGACCACAGACCCCTGTGTAACACTACCACGTGTCTTCTATTTGTATATTTGTGTTGATTTGCTGCCAAGTTGCCATTTGAAAATTATGCGGTATAATCAGCCAAAATATTACATGATGAACGATCAATTACTCGTCATGTTTTCTACAATCGATGGCTATGAGAACAAGTTGTTAATGTCGCTGTACTTTTATAATACATGTATGTAAAAAAAATGGTGTTCCAACAAGGCACTCTTAAATTAGATCAGTGACAAAAGAAACAAGTCATATAAAATTCACTCCAACAAAATAAAACTTATGGGTACTGAACGCACGCATAGAAGCTACTGCACTGCCCTCAGTAAGGGACTCATCAATGATCGATATCTCTTCATATACATGTAACACATTTAAAATAGTTTCGTGGGTATAAAATAATAAATATGATGCGAAGATCCCTGTCCGAAAATGCTTCTATCAATTAATATTAATTCGTATATTTTCTGATAAAATGAGCTGATCAAAAGGGACATGTATTTGTTCTATTTTTAGAACATATCTTTCAGGCGAAAGCAGACAGAAGATTATTACAGTTCTGCGAACGCTACGCTTCGAACGTGAAATGTTCCAGATCGCTTGTTTATATTGTTTATTCCGTTGTTATAAGCGATAATAATTCTAATTGGCGTTTGTATGTCTTGCCACGGAGTTGCGGCCATACTGGATTCATCCAGACCCCATTCCGCGGTTTAAGTTCTACAGATCAAAGATCTGCAGTAGCATTATATATATGTTGTTGGAGCTTTTTGAGTATTCATGAATTCCATATTTATATGGAATCATGCACATTCAAAAGTTCCATACATGGAATGCACATTCAGCATTTTGACCTGTAGCACTAAACTCGCGGAAAGGGGGTTCGATGAATCAAATATGGCTGCGACTCAGTGACAAGACTTATTTGTATCACAATTACACAATAGTATATCTGGTCTCGGTTAACAGTAACCACCATGGGTTGAAAACTAAACGATAACAATTTGTATACCATAACATTTTCTAAATATAAGCAGTATTAATCGTTGGAAGCGTTTACAGACAGGGGTCATCGATTTATATTTAATAACACATATTTACAATGAGATGGACCATCTTGAGAACGTATGTAATCATCAACTGGTAATAAACTGTAACTTCCAGTGCAACTGCGGCTCCAGTAAATGTATAATACGTGTATGTGATATGAATAACACAGTCAGCAGTCATATAGATACATTATATCGGCAGCTCAGGAATATAACCAGGGTAAATGTATAATACGTGTATGTGATATGAATAAAACAGTCAGCAGTCATATAGATATATTATATCGGCAGCTCAGAAATATAACCAGGATTCCTTTACTGCTTTTAATCGCGGTGCCACAGCAGTCACCACTTAACCGTTAATTGTGGTGAGGTTATGGTTTGAGCACAGTTATAATATGGATAATAACCCGTTACTTGGGCAATTACTAAGTAATGTTGGAACGATTAGTCGTCGTCGGCTGGAATGTCGGCGAAAATCGATTAGCAATTTCCTAGTCGACTAATCGCCATATTTCACAGAAAGGTATAGATACACATTTCAATAGTAACAATCATTGGTTTGGTTGAAAAATATGTATTGTAGCAGAATTTACAAGCGATTGGGGTACACGTTCTATCAACAAAATGTGGCTCCGCTCCCAGCAATATTTACACAAATGTTTAAACAAGAAGAATAACACATATAATGTATATATTGAGAATGTTGATGATGCCTGGTGTTTGGTGGATTGTGACTACCGGTCCCGAAATCCTCTGCTATATATATCATGCCAATATATATTAAGGTTGTTAGTAAGTATATATATGTAGTGTAATTGATGATGGGCCAGCCAATTTCAAGGAGTGGGTATTTATCGAATACCGATCGTTTGAGTCCATTTACGATTCTTGTAGCTTCGTTATACATCCTTTTTTTTCGGTCAAGTATTTTGTTGCATTCGCCGAGACACTATCAGAAAAATCCCTTATAGGCAGAGTGTTAGTATTGCATACTTTTTCTAGCGTCTTTCTATTGATACTGTACTTAAATTTTCTGAGTGTTATAGTCTTCCTGATACTCGTCGACAGACATTTTCAATGTGATCATTCCAATTTGCTTGGATATCGAGACCGAGGTGTCTATGCGATTTAATGAAAGCTATTCTTTCGTTTTTGGGCCTGGTCTTTCTAGTTTAAGGAAATCACGTAGCGTTGATCGTTGTTGTGTTACAGTCTACTAACCAGTACTGTTGTTGGCCCATTGTGATACGATTTTGAGATCATGGTTGAGTTGTCCATCTAGGAATGGCAAGTCATAATGAGAAGCAGTGAGGCAGGTGTAGTCGGTGTACAATCGAGATTTTGAGCAGAGACTGGGCAGATCGTTTATATAAATTAAGAGATTCAAAAGACGGCTAGAAAGTTTCCGTGAAAGCTAAAATATCGTAGTCTTGGCAAAATCTATTATTTTTTCGAGTTTGTGGCGTATGCTTCTTGTGTTCTGGTTGAATATTGTTATTGTTTTCGTTGATCGATCACTGACTGGCCATGTGTCCCTTTCTACTCCAGACCTAACAAGTAACATTGCTAATACAATCCCCAGTAGAAATTGGAACATGTATTCCGCATGCCGCCTAATTACCACACGCCTGCACTGTGCAGTCCATTTGTATGAACACTTTTCAATAAAATTGTATGTTTTACCCCCACCCCATCTCCCCAAACCCATGTATATGCATGCACATATGGAACGCAACAATAAAAATATTGTACTTTATCTATACTGAAACAGGCTCAACTCGGGAGACTTTATTTAGCGGGGAGGGGTCTATACAGACCCTTTCTGCGCATCGCGCACATTATATGATCTTAAAGGGGTACTGTACCCAAGATGTTGTTGTTGGTTTCTATAATCCCCGAGTCGGAGAATAAGGTAACAACTTTTCCATTTTTTGACAGTCTGTTGAGTACGAAGTATTGTTACGGATGGCAAATTTACCGGAATGCAAAAATACAAATTGTCGTTGTCGAGTAATTTTTGTACAGTTTTCAACCAAATGAATCAAATAAACATTATATTATATGCTTAGCAGTCCCATATACTCATTTAAGTTAGTGTATGGTCACTAGTCAATGAGTGGCTTGGGTTTTCTCCCCGTATAAGCATAATGTTTCAAACGATCGTGTGTGCAATTGTTTTATTAATCCAGTATCCCTCAATTATAATTTGATTACGTTTTGTACACGGAAATTCCAATTTTAAGAGACGCCATTTTATGGCTGGAGCCATAAAATCAATTTATATTAAATTATTAACTTTTAAATTATTAAATTTTAAGATAGCCTATTAACCTGAGCGTTTACAGAATACATCTTCGACTCAAATTACTTATATTTCTATATAGTATCGATAATAGATCGTTGTTATCACCGGGAATTTATTGAAAATGGCGTACAGTACCCCTTTAAACTGCGTAGGCATAAGCTTCATGCACATATATATAGGGAGCTTGCAGCACATTTTAAACGGACTCCCTTTGGAAGCTGTATTCCGCATGCAGCCTATAATGATCACACGCCCTGCACTACGCGGCCCATTTGTATGAACACTTTATTTCAATAAAACTATATATCTGCCCCCACCATCATCTCCCCAACCAACGTATATGCAGGCACATATGAAACTCAACAATCAAGATATTTTACTTTATCTATAGGGCCTACTAACTGAAGCATGCTCTATTCGGAACCTTTATTTAGCGGGGGGGGGGCTGCAGCCCCTTTGTGAGCTTCGAGCACATTATATGAATTTAAACTGCGTGCGCTTCGCGCACATTGTGATCTTTTAAACATTTATTCTTTTATCAGATTTGCACTCAACCGAAAGATTAAAAGAACATTAATTAGCGTCGGCAGTATTGTTTACACTGCAGACCCTATTATTAGGCCTGTCCCGTGAATGTGATTTTTCTAACTGAGTTTGGCGAGTTCACGGTACCCACTGGCGGCAGGTCAGACTGTCCATTCGCCATCTTCCGTGTATACCGGTACTCCTTCAATACCACACTCAATGCACCACTTTCGTATCAAAGACAGCATTATTTACTTATGTTTAAACCCAACTGGCGAATTAAAATACCATATTAGCACCCATGCCCAACGACGAACGTTCGAGTCATGACTCTGCACCCCACTACATCCACACATTCCCAACGACGGTAGAACGTTCGAGTCTTGACTACACCCCTCTATACATGCACTTCCGCGACAAAATCAACATTCGTTATCTAAATTCACAATGTACCTGAACTGACACATTAAGTTAGCGCTTATTTCCAACAACGCTTTGATTGAGCGCATGGAAGTTTCGCCTACAATAGCAAAGCAAGTGTTGGTTTGTGTTCGACGTCAATGACGTCATTTGGACAAACGTCATAAGAAATAGTGTATACTTGAGTGCAGATACTGCATTTGGGGACCATGTTAGATCTCAGGTTTTCTCGGACCAATCAGCGTCAAATTTGGCGAGTCACCTTTTATGACACACGATAGGCAGTGGTACAAATTTGGGCCACATTGGACGCATGGTTAAAAAGTTATAAACGCGCCAAAAGCGTGACCGAGTTATACACAGATACACACACACACACACACACACACAGACGACGGGTTTTATAGATATAGACTAGGGGGTTGCCCGTCACAAAATGACGGGTATATAAATGTTCTTTGTTATTTTCTAGTGTTCGCGTTCATGGACACATGGAATGGTCATGCTTATCTTTTTTTGTTACTGGATGCGCGTTGGAACACTTTATTTTACTAAAACTGTATTTCTACATACCCAGTCCACATATGCGCATGCACATATTGAACGTAAAAAAATCAGTATATTATTTAAATGCTACTATGCCCCAACTGAAACATACTCAAGTCAGGAACCTTCATTCGGGAGCTTGCTTCACGTTTTGAACAGACCCCATTTGGAACCTGTATTTGGCATGCCGCCTAATGAGCACACGCCTGCACTGCGCGGCCCATTTGTATGAACACTTTATTTCAATAAAACTGTATATTTACCCCCACCCATCTCCCCAACCCATGTATATGCATGCACATATGGAACGCAACAATCAAAATAGTTTACTTTATCTATACTGAAACAGGCTAAATTCGGGAGACTTTATTTAGCCGGGGAGGGGCCTACAGCCCCTTTCTGCGCTTCGCGCACATTATATGATCTTCAACTGCGTGAGCTTCGCGCAGTTATAGGGAGCTTGCAGCACATTTTAAACGAACCCCTTCGGAACCTGTATTCAACATGCAGCCTATAATGATCACATGCCCTGCACAGCGCGGCCCATTTGTATGAACAATTTATTTCAATAAATCTGTATTTTTGCCCCCACCATCATCTCCGCAACCCACGTATATGGAACGCAACAATTAAGATATTTTACTTTATCTATTCTAACTGAAACAGGCTCAATTCGGAACCTTTATTTAGCGGGGGGGGGGGCTGCAGCCCCTTTGTGAGCTTCGCGCACATTATATGAATTTAAACTGCATGCGCTTCGCGCACATTTTGATCTTTTAAACATGTAATCTTTTATCAAATTTACACTCAACCGAAAGATTAACAGAACATTAATTAGTGTTGGCAGTATTGTTTACACTGTAGGCCCTATTATTATGCCTGTCCCGGGAATGTGATTTTTCTAACTGAGTTCCGGCGAATTTACTGAGTTCACGGTACCCATTGGCGGGAGGTCAGACTGTGTCAATTCGCCATCTTCCGTGTATACCGGTACTCCTTCGATTCCACACTCAATGCACAACTTTCGTATCAAAGACAGCATTCTTTACTTATGTTCAAACCCAACTGGCAAATTAAAATACCATATTAGCATCCATTCCCAACGACGAACGTTCGAGTCTTGACTCTGCACACCACTACATCCACCCATTCCCAACGACGGTAGAACGTTCGAGTCTTGACTCTACACCCACTATACATCTACTTCCGCGACATAATCAACATTCGTTACCTAAATTCACACTGAACCTGAACTGACACATTAATTTAGCGCCTATTTCCAACAACGCTTTGATCCGCTTTGGTAGAGCGCATGGAAGTTTCTCATACAATTGTTGGTTTGCGTTCGACGTCAATGACGTCATTTCGACAAACGTTATAAGAAATAGTGTCTACTTGAGTGCAAATGCTGCATTTGGGGACCATGTTAGATCTCAGGTTTGCTTTGACCAATCGGCGTAAATTTGGTAACTCACCTTTTATGTCAAACTATAGGTCGTGGTAGAAATTTGGGCCACATGGGACGCATGGTTGAAAAGTTATAAACGCGCCAAAAGCGTGACCGAGTTATACACACACAGATACACACACACACACACACACACACACACAGACGACGGGTTTTATATATATAGACTAGGGGGTTGCCCGTCAAAAATGACGGGTATATAAATGTTCTTTGTTATTTTCTAGTGTCCGCGTTCATGGACACATGGAATGGTCATGCTTCTCCTTTTTGTTACTGGATGCGCGTTGGAACACATTATTTCACTAAAACTGTATTTCTACACACCAGTCCACATATATGCGCATGCACATATTGAACGAAACAAAATCAGTATATTATTTAAATACTATATGCACCAACTGAAACATACTCAATTCAGGAGCCTTCATTCGGGAGCTTGCTGCACATTTTGAACGGAACCCCCTTGGAACCTGTATTCAGCATGCCGCCTAATAATCACCTGCACTGCGCGGCCCGTTTGTATGAACACTTTATTTCAATAAAACTGTATTTTTACCCCCACCCCATCTCCCCAACCCATGTATATGCATGCACATATGGAACGCAACAATCAAAATATTTTACTTTATCTATACTAACTGAAACAGACTCAATTCGGAATCTTTATTTAGAGGGGGGCATACATCCCCTTCCTGCGCTTCGCGCACATTATATGATCTTATACTGCGTGAGCTTCGCGCACATATATAGGGAGCTTGCAGAACATTTTAAACGGACCTCCTTTGGATCCTGTATTCAGCATGCAGCATATTGATCACACGCCCTGCACTGCGCGGCCCATTTGTATGAACACTTTATTTCAATAAAACTGTATTTTTGCCCCCCCCCCCCCCCCACCACCATCATCTCCCCAACCCACTTATATGCATGCACATATATGGAACGCAACAATCAAGATATTTTACTTAATCTATACTAACTGAAACAGGCTCAATTCGGAACCTTTATTTAGCTGGGGAGGGGCCTGCAGCCCCTTTGTGAGCTTCGCGCACATAAACTGCGTGCGTTTCGCGCATTGTGATCTTTTAAACATTTATTCTTTTATCAGATTTGCACTCAACCGAAAGATTAAAAGAGCATTAATTAGCGTCGGCAGTATTGTTTACACTGTAGGCCCTATTATTAGGCCTGCCCCGGGAATGTGCTTTTTCTAACTGAGTTCCGGCGAATTTACTGAGTTCACTGTACCCACTGGCGGGAGGTCAGACTGCATCCATTCGCAATCTTCCGTGTATACCGGTACTCCTTCGATTCCACACTCAATGCACAACTTTCGTTTCAAAGACAGCATTCTGTACTTATGTTCAAATCCAACTGGCAAATTAAAATACCATATTAGCACCCATGCCCAACGACGAACGTTCGAGTCATGACTCTGCACCCCACTACATCCACACATTCCCAACGACGGTAGAACGTTCGAGTCTTGACTACACCCCTCTATACATGCACTTCCGCGACAAAATCAACATTCGTTATCTAAATTCACAATGTACCTGAACTGACACATTAAGTTAGCGCTTATTTCCAACAACGCTTTGATTGAGCGCATGGAAGTTTCGCCTACAATAGCAAAGCAAGTGTTGGTTTGTGTTCGACGTCAATGACGTCATTTGGACAAACGTCATAAGAAATAGTGTATACTTGAGTGCAGATACTGCATTTGGGGACCATGTTAGATCTCAGGTTTTCTCGGACCAATCAGCGTCAAATTTGGCGAATCACCTTTTATGACACACGATAGGCAGTGGTACAAATTTGGGCCACATTGGACGCATGGTTAAAAAGTTATAAACGCGCCAAAAGCGTGACCGAGTTATACACAGATACACACACACACACACACACAGACGACGGGTTTTATAGATATAGACTAGGGGGTTGCCCGTCACAAAATGACGGGTATATAAATGTTCTTTGTTATTTTCTAGTGTTCGCGTTCATGGACACATGGAATGGTCATGCTTATCTTTTTTTGTTACTGGATGCGCGTTGGAACACTTTATTTTACTAAAACTGTATTTCTACATACCCAGTCCACATATGCGCATGCACATATTGAACGTAAAAAAATCAGTATATTATTTAAATGCTACTATGCCCCAACTGAAACATACTCAAGTCAGGAACCTTCATTCGGGAGCTTGCTTCACGTTTTGAACAGACCCCATTTGGAACCTGTATTTGGCATGCCGCCTAATGAGCACACGCCTGCACTGCGCGGCCCATTTGTATGAACACTTTATTTCAATAAAACTGTATTTTTACCCCCACCCATCTCCCCAACCCATGTATATGCATGCACATATGGAACGCAACAATCAAAATAGTTTACTTTATCTATACTGAAACAGGCTAAATTCAGGAGACTTTATTTAGCCGGGGAGGGGCCTACAGCCCCTTTCTGCGCTTCGCGCACATTATATGATCTTCAACTGCGTGAGCTTCGCGCAGTTATAGGGAGCTTGCAGCACATTTTAAACGAACCCCTTCGGAACCTGTATTCAACATGCAGCCTATAATGATCACATGCCCTGCACTGCGCGGCCCATTTGTATGAACAATTTATTTCAATAAATCTGTATTTTTGCCCCCACCATCATCTCCGCAACCCACGTATATGGAACGCAACAATTAAGATATTTTACTTTATCTATTCTAACTGAAACAGGCTCAATTCGGAACCTTTATTTAGCGGGGGGGGGGGCTGCAGCCCCTTTGTGAGCTTCGCGCACATTATATGAATTTAAACTGCATGCGCTTCGCGCACATTTTGATCTTTTAAACATGTAATCTTTTATCAAATTTACACTCAACCGAAAGATTAACAGAACATTAATTAGTGTTGGCAGTATTGTTTACACTGTAGGCCCTATTATTATGCCTGTCCCGGGGATGTGATTTTTCTAACTGAGTTCCGGCGAATTTACTGAGTTCACGGTACCCATTGGCGGGAGGTCAGACTGTGTCAATTCGCCATCTTCCGTGTATACCGGTACTCCTTCGATTCCACACTCAATGCACAACTTTCGTATCAAAGACAGCATTCTTTACTTATGTTCAAACCCAACTGGCAAATTAAAATACCATATTAGCATCCATTCCCAACGACGAACGTTCGAGTCTTGACTCTGCACACCACTACATCCACCCATTCCCAACGACGGTAGAACGTTCGAGTCTTGACTCTACACCCACTATACATCTACTTCCGCGACAAAATCAACATTCGTTACCTAAATTCACACTGAACCTGAACTGACACATTAATTTAGCGCCTATTTCCAACAACGCTTTGATCCGCTTTGGTAGAGCGCATGGAAGTTTCTCATACAATTGTTGGTTTGCGTTCGACGTCAATGACGTCATTTCGACAAACGTTATAAGAAATAGTGTCTACTTGAGTGCAAATGCTGCATTTGGGGACCATGTTAGATCTCAGGTTTGCTTTGACCAATCGGCGTAAATTTGGTAACTCACCTTTTATGTCAAACTATAGGTCGTGGTAGAAATTTGGGCCACATGGGACGCATGGTTGAAAAGTTATAAACGCGCCAAAAGCGTGACCGAGTTATACACACACAGATACACACACACACACACACACACACACACAGACGACGGGTTTTATATATATAGACTAGGGGGTTGCCCGTCAAAAATGACGGGTATATAAATGTTCTTTGTTAGTTTCTAGTGTCCGCGTTCATGGACACATGGAATGGTCATGCTTCTCCTTTTTGTTACTGGATGCGCGTTGGAACACATTATTTCACTAAAACTGTATTTCTACACACCAGTCCACATATATGCGCATGCACATATTGAACGAAACAAAATCAGTATATTATTTAAATACTATATGCACCAACTGAAACATACTCAATTCAGGAGCCTTCATTCGGGAGCTTGCTGCACATTTTGAACGGAACCCCCTTGGAACCTGTATTCAGCATGCCGCCTAATAATCACCTGCACTGCGCGGCCCGTTTGTATGAACACTTTATTTCAATAAAACTGTATTTTTACCCCCACCCCATCTCCCCAACCCATGTATATGCATGCACATATGGAACGCAACAATCAAAATATTTTACTTTATCTATACTAACTGAAACAGGCTCAATTCGGAATCTTTATTTAGCGGGGGGCATACATCCCCTTCCTGCGCTTCGCGCACATTATATGATCTTATACTGCGTGAGCTTCGCGCACATATATAGGGAGCTTGCAGAACATTTTAAACGGACCTCCTTTGGATCCTGTATTCAGCATGCAGCATATTGATCACACGCCCTGCACTGCGCGGCCCATTTGTATGAACACTTTATTTCAATAAAACTGTATTTTTGCCCCCCCCCCCACCATCATCTCCCCAACCCACTTATATGCATGCACATATATGGAACGCAACAATCAAGATATTTTACTTAATCTATACTAACTGAAACAGGCTCAATTCGGAACCTTTATTTAGCTGGGGAGGGGCCTGCAGCCCCTTTGTGAGCTTCGCGCACATAAACTGCGTGCGTTTCGCGCATTGTGATCTTTTAAACATTTATTCTTTTATCAGATTTGCACTCAACCGAAAGATTAAAAGAGCATTAATTAGCGTCGGCAGTATTGTTTACACTGTAGGCCCTATTATTAGGCCTGCCCCGGGAATGTGCTTTTTCTAACTGAGTTCCGGCGAATTTACTGAGTTCACTGTACCCACTGGCGGGAGGTCAGACTGCATCCATTCGCAATCTTCCGTGTATACCGGTACTCCTTCGATTCCACACTCAATGCACAACTTTCGTTTCAAAGACAGCATTCTGTACTTATGTTCAAATCCAACTGGCAAATTAAAATACCATATTAGCACCCATTCCCAACGACGAACGTACGAATCTTGACTCTGCACACCACTACATCCACCCATTCCCAACGACGGTAGAACGTTCGAGTCTTGACTCTACACCCCATTATACATGCACTTCCTCGACAAAATCAACATTCGTTACCTAAATTCACACTGAACCTGAACTGACACATTAAGTTAGCGCCTATTACCAACAACGCTTTGGTAGAGCGTATGGAAGTTTCGCCTACTATAGCAAAGCAAGTGTTGGTTTGCGTTCGACGTCAATGACGTCATTTCGACAAACGTCATAAGAAATAGTGTCTACTTGAGTGCAAATACTGCATTTGGGGGCCCTGTTATATCTCAGGTTTGCTTTGACCAATCGGCGTGAAATTTGGTGAGTCATCTTTTAAGACACAATATAGGCCATGGTACAAATTTGGGCAACATTGCACTCATGGTTGAAAAATTATAAGCGCGCCAAAAGCGTGACCGAGTTATACACATATACACACACACACACACCGACGACGGGTTTTATATATATAGACTAGGGGGTTGCCCGTCACAAAATGACGGGTATATAAATGTTCTTTGTCATTTTCTAGTGTCCGCTTTCATGGTCATGCTTCTCTTTTTTTGTTACTGGATGCGCGTTGGAACACTTTATTTCACTAAAACTGTATTTCTACACACCCAGTCTACATATGCGCATGCACATATATTGCACGAAACAAAATCAGTATATTATTTAAATACTACTATGCACCAATCGAAACATACTCAATTCAGGAGCCTTCATTTGGGAGCTTGTTGCCATGCATTGCGCGGCCCATTTGTATGAAAACTTTATTTCAATAAAACTGTATTTTTGCCCCCAACATCATCTCCCCAACCCACGTATATATATGCATGCACATATGGAACGCAACAATCAAGATATTTTACTTTATCTATATAGGGCCTACTAACTGAAACAGACTCTATTCGGAACCTTTATTTAGCGGGGAGGGGTCTGCAGCCTCGTAGTGAGCTTCGCGCACATTATATGAATTTAAACTGCGTGCGCTTCGCGCACATTGTGATCTTTTAAACATTTATTCTTTTATCAGATTTGCACTCAACCGAAAGATTAAAAGAACATTAATTAGCGTCGGCAGTATTACTTACACTATAGGCCCTATTATTAGGCCTGTCCCGAGAATGTGATTTTTCTAACTGAGTTTGGCGAATTTACTGAGTTTACGGTACCCACTGGCGGGAGGTCAGACTGTCCATTCGCCATGCATTGCGCGGCCCATTTGTATGAAAACTTTATTTCAATAAAACTGTATTTTTGCCCCCAACATCATCTCCCCAACCCACGTATATATATGCATGCACATATGGAACGCAACAATCAAGATATTTTACTTTATCTATAGGGCCTACTAACTGAAACAGACTCTATTCGGAACCTTTATTTAGCGGGGAGGGGTCTGCAGCCTCGTAGTGAGCTTCGCGCACATTATATGAATTTAAACTGCGTGCGCTTCGCGCACATTGTGATCTTTTAAACATTTATTCTGTTATCAGATTTGCACTCAACCGAAAGATTAAAAGAACATTAATTAGCGTCGGCAGTATTACTTACACTATAGGCCCTATTATTAGGCCTGTCCCGAGAATGTGATTTTTCTAACTGAGTTTGGCGAATTTACTGAGTTTACGGTACCCACTGGCGGGAGGTCAGACTGTCCATTCGCCATGCATTGCGCGGCCCATTTGTATGAAAACTTTATTTCAATAAAACTGTATTTTTGCCCCCAACATCATCTCCCCAACCCACGTATATGCATGCACATATATGGAACGCAACAATCGAGATATTTTACTAAATCTATACTGACTGAAACAGGCTCAATTCTGAACATTTATTTAGCGGGGTAGGGGCCTGCAGCCCCTTTATGCGCTTCGCGCACATTATATGAATTTAAAACGCGTGCGCTTCGCGCATTGTGATCTTTTAAACATTTATTCTTGTATCAGATTTGCACTCAACCGAAAGATTAAAAGAGCATTAATTAGCGTCGGCAGTATTGTTTACACTGTATGCCCTATTATTAGTCCTGTCCCGGAAATGTGCTTTTTTCAACTGAGTTCCGGCGAATTTACTGAGTTCACGGTACCCACTGGGTACCGCCTACCCACGTTTTTCCGGTACTCCTTCGATTCCACACTCAATGCACAACTTTCGTATCAAAGACAGCATTCTTTACTTGTGTTCAAACCCAACTGGCAAATTAAAATACCATATTAGCACCCATTCCCAACGACGAACGTTCGAGTCTTGGCTCTGCAAACCACTACATCCACCCATTCCCAACGACGGTATAGAACGTTCGAGTCTTGACTCTACACCCCACTATACATGCACTTCCGCGACAAAATCAACATAAATTCACACTGAACCTGAACTGACACATTAATTTCCAACAACGCTTTGGTAGAGCGCATGGAAGTTTCGCCTACAATAGCAAAGCAAGTATTGGTTTGTGTTCGACGTCAATGACGTCATTTCGACAAACGTCATAAGAAATAGTGTCTACTTGAGTGCAAATGCTGCATTTGGGGACCATGTTAGATCTCAGGTTTGCTTTAACCAATCGGCGTGAAATTTGGTGAGTCACCTTTTATGACACACTATAGGTCGGGGTACAAATTTGGGCCACATAGGACGCATGGTTGAAAAGTTATAAACGCGCCAAAAGCGTGACCGAGTTATACACACACAGACAGACACACACACAGACGACGGGTTTTATATATATAGACTAGGGGGTTGCCCGTCACAAAATGACGGGTATATAAATGTTCTTTGTTATTTTATAGTGTCCGCTTTCATAGACACATGGAATGGTCATGCTTCTCTTTTTTTGTTACTTTATGCGCGTTGGAACACTTTATTTCACTAAATCTGTATGTCTACACATGCACCCAGTCTACATATGCGCATGCACATATTGAACGAAACAAAATCAGTATATTATTTAAATACTACTATGCACCAACTGAAACATACTCAATTCAGGAGCCTTCATTCGGGAGCTTGTTGCACATTTTGAACGGACCCACTTTGGAACCTGTATTCCGCATGCCGCCTAATTATCATACGCCTTTACTGTGCGATCCATTTGTATGAACACTTTTCAATAACATTTTATTTTTTACCCCTACCCCATCTCCCCAACCCATGTATATGCATGCACATATGGAACGCAACAATCAAAATATTGTACTTTATCTATACTGAAACAGGCTCAATTCGGGAGACTTTATTTAGCGGGGTGGGGTCTACAGCCCCTGTCTGCGCATCGCGCACATTATATGATCTGCGTGAGCTTCGTGCACACATAGGGATCTTGCAGCACATTTTAAACGGACCCCCTTTGGAACCTGTATTCAGCATGCAGCCTAATGATCACACGCCCTGCACTGCACGGCCCATTTGTATGAACACTTTATTTCAATAAAACTGTATATTTGCCCCCACCATCATCTCCCCAACCCACGTATATGCATGCACATATGGAACGCAACAATCAAGATATTTTACTTTATCTATAGGGCCTACTAACTGAAACAGGCTCTATTCGGGACCTTTATTTAGCGGGGGAGGGGTCTGCAGCCCCTTAGTAAGCTTCGCGCACATTATATGAAATTAAACTGCGTGCGCTTCGCGCACATTGTGATCTTTTAAACATTTAGTCTTTTATCAGATTTGCACTCAACCGAAAGATTAAAAGAACATTAATTAGCGTCGGCAGTATTGTTTACACTGCAGGCCCTATTATTAGGCCTGTCCCGGGAATGTGATTTTTCTAACTCAGTTTGGCGAATTTACTGAGTTCACGGTACCCACTGGCGGGAGGTCAGACTGTCCATTCGCCATCTTCCGTGTATACCGGTACTCCTTCGATACTACATTCAATGCAAAACTTTCGTATCAAAGACAGCATTATTTACTTATGTTTAAACCCAACTGGCAAATTAAAATACCATATTAGCACCCATGCCCAACGACGAACGTTCGAGTCTTGACTCTGCACCCCACTACATCCACCCATTCCCAACGACGGCAGAACGTTCGAGTCTTGACTACACCCCACTATGCACTTCCGCGACAAAATCAACATTCGTTATCTAAATTCACAATGAACCTGAACTGACACATTAATTTAGCGCTTATTTCCAACAACGCTTTGGTTGAGCGCATGGAAGTTTCGCCTACAATAGCAAAGCAAGTGTTGTAATGCGTTCGACGTCAATGACGTCATTTGGACAAACGTCATAAGAAATAGTGTCTACTTGAGTGCAGATACTGCATTTAGGGACCATGTTAGATCTCAGGTTTGCTTGAACCAATCGGCGTGAAATTTGGTGAGTCACCTTTTATGACACACTATAGGCCGTGGTACAAATTTGGGCCACATTGGACGCATGATTAAAAAGTTATAAACGCGCCAAAAGCGTGACCGAGTTACACACACACACACACACAGACAGATACACACACACACACAGACAACGGGTTTTATATATATATAGATGGTATAGAACTATAGATGTATCCTACACTAATAATGTTTTCATAGATAACGGTTATGCACTCTTTCTAAATTATAATTCTAATATTTTTGCAGGCAAATGACAAACTGAATGCCTGTGACTTGGAGTTTGACGAGAAGGAATCTCATGAAACAGGAAAAGACTGTAACGAAGAAACACCAACGCCAAGGTGAGAATCTTAATGAAAACATTGAAATTACGAGGAAAAATAGTATAAACGATCACGAAATTATACAGTATGTAGTTCGGCATCAAACATTTCTACAACAGATGCATTGAAAACAACATTGATTTCATAAGTAAATTGATATCTCCATTTCAAACAAAATGATAATAATATTTATAATTTCTTTTTCATACTTTTTTGCAGGTACAGAAGTCTGCGACTGCAAGCCGATTCCACCAAATTGACGAACATGAGTTAGAAGAGCTTGAAAAGAACAGACTGGCTTCATCGACCAAATCAAACACAAGATGGGGATGAAACTATTTGGTGGTGGGTTATTTCAATAAGAATATTCAGTTCTGTGTGATAAAATTAAAGATATCTTTTGACGTGAAATAAAACAACAATGTCCTTGAAATATACAATAAGCATCATTTTCCATGCATCTCTGCATTATCTGGGCATATAAAGTTTCAGAATGATGCCGAACAACATTCTGTATAATTGTTATGCATTCCATCAATATTTTTTTATACATCTTTGGTTACACAGAAATGATGGATGCTAAAAAGCCTAAATGAATAGTAAACGGTAAAATTTTCTGAAATAAAGTTTGCAGTTTGTTAAATTACTTTGTATTTACCAAGTGATAACTGTTTTTTTTAGAATGGTGTACTGAGCGATTTGGGCAGAAATTCGAATTTGACGAAAGAAGATTTGAATGAGAAGCTCAGACTACTCTATGCTGAAGCCCGCCCAAAGAATGGAGAAGAATACCACAAGAACACACTGAAGTCAATACGATCAGCTTTAAATCGGCATATGTCAGACAGCAAGGCTAAATTCGATATCGTCAATGATTGTGAATTTCGTGGCGCGAATAGAGTTTGGGATGCCAAACTGAACAAAACTGTTAGCTGATGGCAAATTAAAGCCGACGAAACATAAAAGAAATGATATCAACCAAAGATCTAAAGCTGATCAATTCATATCTTGCCCAAGACACCCCAATAACATTAAAACTGAGAGTGTGGTACTTAATTACTTTCATTTTCTAAATCGGGTATTGGAATTTCATCATCAGTTATCTCTGAATTCTTTTGATTTTTGTATTGATGAAAATGGCAGAGAGTATGCAACACTGAACCATGACACAAAGCAAAACAATTGGCAAGGTGATTTATATATGAAAGGTTAAGTTGGGTTCGAGAAGCGAATGTATGCCGTGGAAGGTTCAGAGATGTGTCAAGTTAAAGCACTGAAAATGTTCATCGAACGTACAGATCCGACAGCAAGTGCTTTATTTAAATGTTGCAACAAGGATAGTTTGTACTCACTTAATCCGAAGGAGTTTCAGATTTAGTACACCGCCAAACCTCAATGATGCA
This sequence comes from Siphonodentalium dalli, assembly GCA_032622095.1. Taxonomy (NCBI): domain Eukaryota; kingdom Metazoa; phylum Mollusca; class Scaphopoda; order Gadilida; family Siphonodentaliidae; genus Siphonodentalium; species Siphonodentalium dalli. Next base: position 202,411,848 of record CP136069.1, read on the forward strand.
GGATTCGAACTGAGGCATATAATGTTAATGTCCGGCCATAAAAGTGAATCTGCTGTCAGAAGTCATAATATTGTTCGCGACAGCAGGAGGAAAACATCAGCGATACCCTTTTCAGAACAGCAACAGCTGTTGATCAACTTGATGTGCAAGCTCAGGATAATACCTATTCAAAATCAACTAAATCTCTCAGCAGTGCCACTACCAATTCTGAATCTGATCCACATCAAACAGAGGTCGCCATTTAAATGTCCACATCAAATTCAAAATCTCCAATTGACAGTTCAGCATCTTCAGCTCTTCATAATATTGAGAACTTTATGCATTCTTCCAGCTTCATGCCGATTCCATGATTATGAATTGAAATTCCATGAGTTCGTTGTTTATCCTTAACATTGATCTTTTATTAATAAACTTGCCAAATTATAAAGTCGCCTAATTTATTTTCGACCCAAGTTCTCAATTTCCGTTATGATGTCCAGACACAGGTATCACTTTGGTAGTTTTACGATTTGTTGTTTTTGGTATATTTTCGTCAACTAATCTATGCGGATTGTCGTAATTATAAGCAATCGACGTCGTTTTCGATGGATATGTCGGCGTATAGAAGTGTCGGATGACGAACTACATACTTAGTATAATTTCGCTTAACCCTTTACCCAACAGAAGGGCCCTGTGCCAATGCATTCTCTTATATATGCGAGTCGACCATAGGTCGCCTCGCATATATAAGAGAATGCATTGGCTTAACACATTAAAAATTATAAAATTGTTAAAGAATGTAAGAAAAAATGTTAAAAAGTGTTAAAAAAAGATTTTTTTTTAGGCCAATGCATTCTCTTATATATGCGAGGCGACCTATGGTCGACTCGCATATATAAGAGAATGCATTGGCACAGGGCTAACTGTAACTATCACAATGTGGTCAAGGAGCCGGTTCCAATGATATGCATATGTGTATGGTTTTATTGAGACAGACCGAAGATATTTTAGGCTGTTGAAGCTTTATTTGGCCGGTTTTGGCCGGTTTGTTGGGTAAAGGGTTAACGAAATTATACAGTATCTAGTTGGGCATCCGACACTTCTATACGCCGACAGATTCATCGAAAATAATATTGCTTGCATATATGAGAATATTGCTGAGATCGCCGTAGCGATGCTGATGGTAGCTGATGGTCATGAGATGTTGCATACCGACCGATTCGGGTTGGCCTCTGGGTAGCCGATTACGACATTAATGGTGTAAGCCCACCTTTGAACTTTGCGGCAAAATGCTCGCATCTAAACACAATCGCTAACCGTTGTATGTAAGCAATTAGTGACGTCACAAAATCAGATAGCCTATCTATGAAACAAAGCTTTGTTATAAAGTTTGGTGATGATAGACCAGAGATTTTCATCGAAAATCATTCAATATCGATAGCTCCCATCTAGAGGTTATCCTAATCATGCATATTCATTTTCAAAACATTTGTCCGATATATTCGGGCTGCAGGGTGTGCTGATGGATTCAAATTAGAAATCGTAGATGGTTGTTGACAGCCATGTTTTAGCGTCTTACGGAAATAATCGATGGCTTCCATATAAAGGTCACCCCGATTATTAGTATGTTGTTTGGTGACGATCGGATGAGGGGTGTGGCCTGAATGGTGTGCCGAAGGATTTAGTCTTGCAGAGAGTTAAATACAAGATGGCCACTGGCGACCATGTTTTTCAAAGAAATTCAGAGAAATTTGATGGCTCCCATCTAGTGGTCACTCAGAATGTCCATATCAATCTGGTGGCGTTCACATGAGGGATTTAGTTTGTAGGGTTTGCCAAAGGATTTAGTCATGCAATTAGTAAAATTCACGATTCATCGTTGAAATTTGATAGCTCCAATCTAGAGGTGATCATAAACATGCCTGTATGTTTTGAAAATATTACTCGAATAATTTGGGCTGCAGGGTGTACCGATGGGTTCAAATTTGAAATACAAGACGGCTGCTGGCGGCGTTGTTTTCTTTAACGAATTTCGGAAAAATTAGGGCTTGAAATTTTACAAGAATAATTTTGTTGAATTTTAAGACCTAAATCTACAGATTACCCCGATAATCCATATGCAATCTTGTGACGACCGGATGAAAACTGTAGGGTGGGCCGAAGAACATTGTTAACGGACGGACTCACGTACGGACGATTGCCGCCAACACATGGCAATAGCTCAAAATTGACTTCGTCAAGTTGATATAAAACTGTACCTTTGTCCAGGCCTGGAAATACTTTTTAAATTTTCAAAATATTTCTGTAATTCCAAACTATCGTATGAACCATGTACTCTTATATCACACATCATATTCACACATAATGCACATCGTTAATGTATTCATCTATTTTCTTCAGATATGACTAGTGCTGGGACGGTTGTCCGGATAACCGGTTACGGTTCGGTTACGCGTGTCAACCGGTTGGAGGAGGCCACAACCGGATAACCGTAATATTGATAACGATCGTACTATCAACGTAGTACTCCGTGTAAATGTTGCCAAAATCATTTACGGAAGTTTAAGTAATGAGAGTAAGTAATAAGAAGCCGCTTAGAAGCGATTTGGACAGTTGATTTTGTATTCATATACCCCACAACACATGCCTGTTTGATCACTGGCAGCTTTTCTAGACATGAAACCAACAACTACACTCTGTGTCAGTCTGTGAATCACTTGTTAAACATTCAATGCCAATTTCCTTTGGCGGCAATACATGACGTTCCCGCTGCACGCGCACCGCGGCATACATCAAAGCAATCAAGTCTAAACTATTATATTACTACGTCATCAATAGTATGTCTGTTTTCTCGAAACTGCCCCTGTCATAATGTCATTAGTTCATCTCAAAGCGATGACAGAAGACCTACTAAAGCGAAAATCGAACGTTTGGGGACATATATAGTCCTAATTGAAGATGACGAAAAAGAAGAAGAAATGGGCGGTATATATACAAGGCCTGCCGAACGCGATTCGTTTATTCTGGTTCAACATCCAATATGAAGTGGCACACCCAGAAAAAACACATAGGCCTACTGGGAGTGGGAACTCGGAGTATATCTAGTGATGTATTCGATAACTTTATTTCCTAAACACTGGCTGGGGCTTGCGTAATGAATCACGATGATTTAATTTTGTATGAATTTGTTTATTAAATAATTGAAGTAACATCGTGTAGCCACTGTGATTAATACATACCTGCCTATACCCAAACACTAGTAAACATTACTAAACAACAGTATACCTACCTTCAGTACCTTGTTTGGGCTAATCGTGCCCGGAATATAATACACGAGGGAGGAACTATATTTCGTCGCTGAAGGTTTTGCAAGCAAGCGTTATTTATATATGCGGTGTGGAACTCCCGTAAACATCGATATACTAGCGCACCACTAATATATATTATATTTTAGTTTGTTTGGGCTCAAAACTGAATTAATTTAAACACATTTACAACTATTTGATCGCCGTAGCGAGAAAGCATTGAACAACCAAGACATCGTTTGTGATCGCGTGTATATCAACGTTTCCGGGATGCGTAATGAACACTTGTTTTGCCGATATAGTGACCAGTGTATTCAACCTCATACTTAGGGTAATGCTGGTCGCGGTTAACCGGTTAGGGTTCGGTTAATGCCCATGGTTAACCGGTTAGGAAAAAACCCCAACCGTCCCAGCACTACTAGATAAAACTACATCTGTGAGACTGGTATTCACATTTGTGCGACCATGTGTTGATGTCTTTCGGCGCCAGCAGTAATGGTAGAATAACATAGCTGTAGCATGCAAAAACGGGGGACCCAACATCGCTATTATCAACCACAAACATGTAAACCACTGACCGATATCTGGAGTAGCGTGATACAAAACAAGGACTAGTATCGAGTTTTCTACGTGGAACAGTGCATAGTACAGTATCATACGATATTGTAAGATGACTTGTTTATATCCCGATGCATCGCGTATTTCGAACTGTGGTAGATGCAGGTAGCAGAACACTAGAACTAAAGATTCTAAGGTTGTGGAAAACCATTCCAGATATCTGTCTTTACGAGGTATTCTTATTACACTATGCCATATAAACATTCCAATAAAATGGATTGACATGCACAGGATTACCCAGTAGGTGAAAGAAGATGCGAAGAATGCAAGCACCAATACTCGTGGACCGACCTCTAGTAATCTTGTAAGATAATACATTGGCAACTCCTTAATTGCCATTTTCTTGCCCCTGTTGCGTCGGCTGTCGTATTCATACACCATCAGTGAGACCGATATACTGAGCCATGATGCTAGCATCGACAATGATCTCTTGTTCACTGGAATTACACAATTATTATACAGTTTAAGTTACATGTATGAACCGTAAGGAAACAGCACTTGTACAAGTGGTCGAGCCTCCGGACGAGTCCTTTAAGTTCGGCATTAACCGACATCAGCATTTTTTATAATACGCAAGGAGAAATTACATTGATATAAATGAATAGTTCCGATAAATATCGAAATACGAGACGTTTACGAACTTTTTTTTCTGGGGGGGGGGGGGCAAGGGGGGGGGATAGTCCTTGGCAGACCGCAAAACCACACCCCTTGACACGGCTCGTGTGAGTGGAAATTGTACGTATATTTTGTCGCGGTAACAATACAGCTGTCCAGTACAGATTTGTTCAAAATTAAACTTCGATATACGGAAACATATAATATAATAGGGACATGACAATCTGCGGGATGGGATGGGATATGGGACAAAACGACAATCTGCGGGACAGAATTTCAAATTGCGTTGGACGGCCGATATATCGAGGAATACAGAGCGTAGGGGGCTCATTTTGGTGTCTAACGAAAGGCCCACATTCGCCCTATCCAAACATATTAACCCCGCCACTAACCAAACACCAGAAGTTGCATTATTTGATCGACAACTGACCTAACATGGGGTGGAATTTGGGATAGAATGACAATCTGCGGGACAGGATTTTCAAATTGCGTGGGACGGCCGATATCTCGAGGAATACAGCGCGCAGAGGGCTACTTTTGGTGTCTAACGAAAGGTCCACATTCGCCCTATTCACACATATTAACACCGCCACTGATCTGATCGGACACCGGAAGTTACATTATTCGGTCGACAACTGACCTAACATAAAATGCCACAAACACGAAAAACTGCGTTCGACATTAATGTTTAGAATTTAGATTTCTCGATGAATACACTAGCAAACAACAAGTTTTAGGTATCAAATAACGCAGTGGAATACTGTGCATTCGCTTTTATCTACAATATGGCTGTTTTAGTGCGAATATTGTAATGGCGAACACGCAAACACGCTCCGATAAAACAGCTAAAAATAGACTCGATGTTTACAATTACAGGATCGATTTCAGCCGGTATATTCAATATAATGGGGCGTATAGTATATCAAAATGTAGAATTAGACACAGGGAATGTATTTTTTCCCAAATGGGTCCACCAGGCGGTGAAATTGTTGCAGAAATTCGCTCCAAGATATTCGCACTTATTTTTATTTCAGTTGTGACTAAAAGCCCAGATACCGGAGCCCAGCGACTAAAAGCCAAGTTACAAAATAGATCAACTGGTTTGAACGAGTGAATTTGTCAATGGTAAGACTATTCAAAAGAATATTCAAATCAAATAGTGTTTATAGACTTAAAAACTTATGTGTCCGCCATTCATATATGCGGTGGAAGTTCTCATATTATCTGCCAGTCATACGCGGGGAAGGTTCTCATATGAACATATTATCTGCCGGTCATACGCGGTGGAGGTTCATATTATCCGCCGGTCATACGCGAGGGAAGTTTTCATATTATCCTCCAGTCATACGCGGGGGGGGTTCATATTATCCGCCGGTCATACGCGAGGGAAGTTTTCATATTATCCTCCAGTCATACGCGGGGGGGGTTCTGATATGAACATATTATCTGCCGGTCATACGCGGTGGAGGTTCAAATTATCCACCGGTCATATGCGAGGGAGATTCTCATATTATCGTCCGGTCATACGATGGGGAGGTTCTCATATGAACATATTATCCGCCGGTCATACCCGAGGGAGGTTCTCATATTATCCACCGGTTATACGCGAGGGCGGTTCTCATATTATCCTCCGGTCATACATAGGGGAGGTTCTCATATGAACATATTATCTGCCGGTCATACGCGGTGGAGGTTCATATTATCCACCGGTCATACGCGAGGGAGGTTCTCATATTATCCTCCGGTCATACGTGGGGGAGGTTCTGATATGAACATATTATTCGCCGGTCATACGCGGTGAAGGTTCATATTATCCACCGGTCATACGTGAGGGAAGTTCTCGTATTATCCTCCGGTCATACGATGGGGAGGTTCTCATATGAACATATTATCCGCCGGTCATACGCGAGGGAGGTTCTCATATTAACAACCGGTTATACGCAAGGGAGGTTCTCATATTATCCTCCGGTCATACATAGGGGAGGTTCTCATATGAACATATTATCTGCCGGTCATATGCGGTGGAGGTTCATATTATCCGCCGGTCATACGCGAGGGAGGTTCTCATATTATCCTCCGGTCATATGTGGGGGAGGTTCTGATATGAACATATTATTCGCCGGTCATACGCGGTGGAGGTTCATATTATCCACCGGTCATATGCGGTGGAGGTTCTCATATGAACATATTATCGCCGGTCATACGCGGTGGAGGTTCATATTATCCGCCGGTCATACGCGAAGGAAGTTCTCATATTATCCTTCGGTCATAGGTGGGGGAGGTTCTGATATGAACATATTATCTGCCGGTCATACGCGGTGGAGGTTCATATTAGCCACCGGTCATACGTAGAGAGGTTTTCATATGAACATATTATCCGCCGGTCATACGCGGTGGAGGTTCTCATATGAACATATTATCTGCCGGTCATACGCGGTGGAGGTTCTCATATGAACATATTATCTGCCGGTCATATGCGAGGGAGGTTCTCATATTATCCACCGGTCACACGCGAGAGAGGATATGACCGGCAGATAATATGTTCATATCAGAACCTCCCCCGCGTATGACTGGAGGATAATATGAGAACTTCCCTCGTGTATGACCGGCGGATAATATGAACCTCCACCGCGTATGACCGGCAGATAATATGTTCATATGAGAACCTCCCCCGCGTATGACTGGCAGATAATATGAGAACCTCCACCGCACATGAATGGCGGACATATAAGGTTTTAAGTCTATAAACACTATTTGATTTGAATATTCTTTTGAATAGTCTTACCATTGACATATTCATTCGTTCAAACCAGTTGATCTATTTTGTAACTTGGCTTTTAGTCGCTGGGCTCCGGCATCTGGGCTTTTAGTCACAACTGAAATAAAAATAAGTGAGCATATCTTGGGGCGAATTGATACCTAAAACTTGTTGTCAGCTAGTGTATTCATCGAGAAATCTAAATTCTAAACATTAATGTCGAACGCAGTTTTTCGTGTTTGTGGCATTTTATGTTAGGTCAGTTGTCGACCGAATAATGTAACTTCCGGTGTCCGATCAGTGGCGGTGTTAATATGTGTGGTTAGGGCGAATGTGGACCTTTCGTTAGACACCAAAAGTAGCCCTCTGCGCGCTGTATTCCTCGAGATATCGGCCGTCCCACGCAATTTGAAAATCCTGTCCCGCAGATTGTCATTCTATCCCAAATTCCACCCCATGTTGGGTCAGTTGTCGATCAAATAATGCAACTTCTGATGTCCGGTCAGTGGTGGTGTTAATATGTTTGGATAGGGCGAATGTGTGCCTTTCGTTAGACACCAAAATGATCCCCCTACGCCCTGTATTCCTCGATATATCGGCCGTCCCACGCAATTTGAAATTCTGTCCCGCAGATTGTCGTTTTGTCCCATATCCCATCCCATCCCGCAGATTATCATGTCCCATATAATATCTGTTTTCGCTGTAAATAACACGATGTGTATATACGTCATATTTACTGTCATCGCAATTATTTGTATTTTGGGCATGATATACATTTGATGCTAGTTTGACTCACGAAGTATCAAAGTAATATCGTCCGGCACAGAAGAATAGTAACTCTATTATGTTTATGTTTTATGTTTGAATGTGATAGATACAACTCGTACAATGTATGCAAATTAACTGACTGCGTGTTTTGTAAAGGTGGGGTGTATAAGCACTGTGCAGATGTTTGTTATTGTGGGACGGGGTTAGAAGTGAACTATTTCTCGAATAGAGGTATCCGTGGCAGTTCGTTTACATACAGTGGGAGACGTGACCATTGTATATCATGACTGCCGACTTGTGGTATAAAGCATATTATAAAATGACCATTCGGAGAAATGGAAAGTCGCGGTAGAACAAATAAGCCGGGTTTTAAATATACGTTATAAGCACAATGTCCGATTTATAAGTGAAATACAGATCGCAAACGCCCGAAGGGCGCGCGTGATGTTTATTTCACTTATAAATCGGACGCCGTGCGTACACCATATTTATGACACCCGATCAGCCCGAGAAACTTACAATCAGTGACGAGTTTCTGTTACCAATTAAATGTGTGGTCAGTCTTACAAACATGGTTCGGTGAATACCAAACAATACCCCATGGTCAGTATTTCAACCAGATAGTTCAACGGATTGCATTTAACTAGATAGCACACTACACTTCTACTCGATTGTGCATTATTCCTACGTATCGGATTTATTTATTACATACATTCCATGCCGGATTTATAATGTCACAAACATCACTTTCGACAAATGTAAGTTACTTAATAGGGTCCGGTTACTGACCTTTAGTTACTGTTAATATCGGTTTGTTGCTGTCTGCGCTGCAAACCGGTCTGTCGTTGATTACATTTGTTCATTGTGTTGGTGATGGGGGTACTAAATTTTACACTGTTCATGATATTAACTGCAGGCTTTTGCCGACAAAGCAAATGCCCATGTAACTTGTCCAAATACCCCCCCCCCCCCCCCCCACCCGACCTGAAATTTTAGTATTATTTAATTATTAACGTTTATATGTTTGGCCTTACTTCCAATCGATCGCTACGTCCCTGCATCTGTTCGTTGTGACTAAACATTGTATCACAGCCCATATTAGTAATGCTCACCTCGGTGGAACAATCACTTGTTTGAGTGAATGGGAGTGCATAATTGGTCGATATCAATGTGTGCGCCGCGAATACAATGCATACGCTTGTTATAATCACGACAGACCGTTTGATAGAACAGGCGACGACTTAAAAGTCTGTACAGTAAATAAAGGTCGGTCACCGGTCCTCATTAGATAACTTCCATTGGTCGAGGGCTGGTTGATATTATAATGACGAATAAGGAAAAACAGGTTGGCGCTGAGATACTAATTGGCTATTACGCCACAGGATCACTGGTGAATGTCATTCTCGTTTCCAAATGAAATAACTTTTTGAAATAATTAAAACCAAAACATTAATGATACGGTACCCACTGAGGTGGGTCGTGGTGTAAAGATAGTCACTTCCTTTAAAACCACCACAAACAGAAAGACAGAATGTGTCTTATAACAATCATAAATATCGCTTAAATATCATGGTATTGTCAAGTTCGTACGCTGTGCTATGTAACTAAACGCCAAAATGTATTTAAAGTACAGTACGTAAAGAGTATGCGATAGCAAAACACTGAACACTGGGAAGATACTCTAGGTGAACTTTGTTTGAAACTGACACCAAGTTGATTATAACATACCGGTATAGCGCTTGGTATTCAACACTCAATATTTCGGTGTTGATTTGGTCACCGTGAATCACTCTCCTAAAACAATCGCCACGGCATTGAGTGTTTCACTTATCGCTCACGCTTTACGAGCTATATACAAACAAACATACGGCTCACACAAAGTGTGTTGCGTTGGGTAATATCGCATCCACACTCTCATATAATATATATTAGCATATTCTTCAGGAATGTTGCACAATGTTGGTAACAGTTATTTCTCTATTTATATAACCTATAACGAAGGCCGTCCGTGTCTGTAATATTTCATGCTATTATCACCGTTCTGATGAGACCTCTTATAAAAATTAAACACAATGGGCAAAACAAAATAAACAAAACAATCATTTCCACATATAAATATTGTTGCATTTTTGGTAAACAAAAATAGTTTGTAAACCAACTGAATAAATTGGTATTGTTGCCTCATGTCACACTAAATATTGCTAGATTTTCATAAATTTATGTTACAAAAGTGGAGTGGGCAGTGAGTTTTATTTATACAGTAATAACAACCCTCACAATTGGCAACGGCAATCAGCAATGTCGAAACCATTTGCTGAATCAACCTGGGTCATGGCAAAGTTTTACCGTAATAGAAGACAAAAAGCCTGAATTAAGAGGGCTGGTAACAATTACTAGTGCAATATCGAATGTAAAGACCAGACCAAAAGTTAAATACATGTATCAAGGACCAGCCCAACGGACGACTTGAGAGACATGTTTTCCTAAAATGTGCCACTTGTCCCTAGTTTTGTTTCAGGTAGAAGTTACATCTCTCTCATACCAGTATGCATATATCCTAACATCATATTTGTGAGAATAGTTGCTGATTATAATGGTGTTCTTAATCTTAATGATTACTATAATCATTTCATAAATGGGACACTATGTTGCATAATACTCTTTGGATCACAGAATGGTAATCTTGGAGTGTAGATTTAACTTCGGCCATTGATACTTATCCATGATAACAGTACACTTCTTATCCCCAATAACCAAGAACGTGCGAAGAGACCTATCCCAATGTTAAACCTCTGTGATGTTCCTTGGCATGAACCGGAAGTTTGATGGATCATGGAAAGTGTGAATTTGTCTCCTGCAGCTTCATAGTAAATTTGATTATAATGTTAACATTAACGATACGGGCGGTCTTCGCGGTGGTTATTTCTGTTAAACTAGTTACATCCGCTAATACCACCATAAACAAAATGAATATTAACATATAGATATACGTTGTTCTCATATAAATCATAACAAGTCACGATTGAACCTCGATGCTCGAGAAGAATTGTGAACCGGTAGAAGAGCTGTTTCAGATTGGTCTATGTACATGTATAGTAAACATACCCTGATCTAAGCTTATTTATATTAAACGAGGTAAGTAACGGGCTCTTATATTCAGGGTAAACTCCATACCAATTTTATTCATGTCCCGTCCCATGTCTGATATATTTGCGTGGACGGACATTATACTAAGATTTCCAGATAAACGAAGGATCACTCTAAAATGAAAAATGCGTCATGTGCTCCTCATTTACAAGTAGACATGATGACGATCCTATATACACAATTGGATTGGACCCGATAACATGGAGACGAATAATACACTATTTCAAGATAAACACAATATAGATAACATCAGCATGGAAAACGTGAATAACTCCCCTATGTTAGAAGCAGTCGTGATGTCGACCCTCCACACGAAATGTTATAATAATCCATTAACCTGTGGCTGAGATATAGACAACTTATTGACACTCCTAATTCCAGGTCAAAAACACATATCATTAACACGAGAGACAATTCGCATAGACAACTCAAATCCAATCGATCAAATAACCCGTGCATGAGTTGTTAAAATATCAAAACAGAAATACAATCGATTCAGATTCAGTTAACGTACTAATATTTATGATATTTAATAAGTTAAGCAGCGTAATACACTTACTAGCTGCACAGTCCTACCAATAAATAGGAAATGTCGTCTGTAACAACAATTGTCGCAACAGGCATTTTGATTTGGTTGAAAATTGCTAATTTTATTTTTTCGATTTACTAGCATATCTGCAGAGCCATGTACAAATGTTTAATATAGCATGATGCTATTGACAATGTACGTCACATTCGTCACCACGCAGCTTGGATTCGCGTAATCGAGTTCAACCGGAAAGTTGTTTAGTATACCAATACATGCATATACGATTAACAGGGAGTCGGTCTGGCGCTGCAACAAGTAACCCAATAGAAATTATAGAATGTACCCAGAGATTTGACTCCAGGAAAAGGAATCTAATACTGGTATGTATTCCATTTCGTGAACATTCTTTTCATTTTGTTGGTGGAGTGAATTACATGGCATGGAGATAGATGTACTCTGTTTTGGTGGACATTCGGGAATTCGTGATTGAAGACAGTTTGTTAACTCCCCGGCAACTGTCGATCACTTGACGTGCTTGAAGCCCTGAATACTCAACAAAGTTTATATATTTCCTAGTGGGTATCCACTGCGTAGTTGTCATCAAATAATAAAACAATGCAAGTGTAAGTGTATAATGTTAATATGCAAAACAACCTACTTGTAAAGATCTCTTCAATGTCTGGTTTTTCAGTAATCAAAATTGAGAGTTGCAAAATAAGCTGTGGTGCAGATTCGAGAATGCTTTCCATTAGCTGAAACCATGTAGCCCACATCTTGTTCAATCTTATATCTCTTTGATTTGTGCCATACAGTTTACTGTAAACAGCTTGAACATTCCTGCAAGAAATAGATCCATGACACAATAAATGTAATACATTCCTTATCAGTGTATGAAATTATCTATATCTATATTTGCGAATGTCTGTATGTCTGTCTGTCTGTGTTCTATAGAAATTCACAGGGGACCATCTAGATGTTGCCAAAGGGGTCTACTAGGAGTAGCTTTTTACGAGAAAGATAATGGTCGGGGTTAGAATTTTCTAAAGTGACGCCGTTGTTGTCAGGGACAGAAAAGGGGGAGGGGCAGAAAATAAATTGTCGGCGATTGCCACGAAACTTATATGCCCCTCCCCCTTCTGGGCACCCCTGACGCGAACGGCGCGACTTTTGCCATATTTAAACCACGCCATTAGATTCCTCATATTATGGGGATGATTATATATAAGTTTTGTGGCAATCGGCGACAAATTGTTTTTCTGCCCCTCCCCCTTTCTGCCCCTGACAACAACGGCGTCACTTTAGAAAATTCTAACCCCGACCATTATCTTTCTCGTAAAAAGCTACTCCTAGTAGACCCATTTGGCATCATCTAGATGGTCCCCTGTGAATTTCTATAGAACACAGACAGACAGACAGACATTCGCAAATATAGATATAGATATATACATCTATATATATATATTTCCTAACTACAATATATGCACCTCATACGGTGGTTATAAACTGAAATCATAATGTGCACCGTGTGTGTACATAATTCAGTAATTCAGTTTGTAGCCGAGGCCAACTTTCTGGCACGTAATTTTTGTAATCTAATCATTGTTAGTTCTCTCAATATTTGTGGCACAGATAAGTTAAGTCACCCTGAATGCAAGGGTCGTGTGGTAAACACTATAGGAAGGCTGAAGTGCCAGGTGCACTTTCGTAAATTATATATCTTGCAGTCATATCAGATGAGGAGGTTAACACTTCCAATCAGCAAAACTACGCGTAGTGGCATTTAATGCCATTTTATTGCATGTTCTTGGGTTAATCCCCTTTCCGTCACATAGCTGATTGAAATACATAATTGTAATCATTAGTATTATCAAACTATAGGAAAAAACTAAATATCATTTTAAGCTACCACGGAGTTAACTATATCAAAAGTATGGATAATTACAGGCGGTGTCCACATAGGATTGTGCTTCACATGGGAGATTACTAACTGAAATATGTCCTTGCTTCCAATGCCCATAATTCACAAAAGTCTGAACCGATTCCTAAAATTCCGGCGGTGGTCACTTGAGTTGAAGCTATATTTTATATTTCATTATATGGCGCAAGCAGCAAGCACCTAGGCAAAAGGATATATATTCAGCTCTACTTTAGCTGATGCAAACCCCAGAACGTGCGAATATTTTATTCGAAGTGAAAGAAATTGATGCAGGCATTGTCATTGTTTGGCATTTAATTTGGAAGTAAGCATACAGTAATAATTGATTGTATAATGACAGGAGTACTTGTATTTTTAGCAGTTTTAAGCCAGACCAACATAAGTATGTCATAACAAGTGCAACGTGAAGTATGGCATATGCCCCTGATGCTCAGATTAGATGGGCAATACTAATTATTTATATGGGTAGAAACGTTTCTAAATCCAAGAAGTGGGTATCTTTTCCTACTAAACTGGGCTATCAACAGACAAAATCACAACCATATCCGATTATCCATGCCCATGGAACAAGCTGACTGTTTATATACAGACACAATCTTCAGAAATTAGCATGTAAAACAATGGTTGTAAATGTGGTGAACATTAATGGACGGAACCCGTCGTAGATCGATATACTCCCCCATACCGATACAAGCAACATACCAATGCACAACTGAATCCGATTACACTTGCCCAAGTTACAAGCTGAAATGTTCTTTCGGACACAAAATTCACAAATATGAAAGTCAAACAAGGGCCATAACTCTTGCAAAATGAATGGACGAAACCCGTATTATCAGCATACTAAAAGGCGAAGAACTCCGATAATTAACACCCGAGTTACAAGGTAATATGCTCGGACAGACGGACGGAGCCATCGATCTATACCCCGAATACGGTGGTCATAATAATGGATGAAGTTCAAGTTATAATCTGAAATCAAAATGTGCACCGTATGTGTACATAATTCAGTAATTCATACCCTATGTTTTTAGCCGAGGCCAGCTTTCTGGCACGTCATTTTTGGGCACTCTTTTGAAAGCAATCATGAAGGCGAACAACCGTAGGAAATTTAATTCAGATTCGATAACCCAGCCAATTGTTTAGCCTACCCCAAATTATACTATTTAGCAGGGTTGGTAATGAGTGTTCGAACAAATAAACATCGAATTGATTAAAAGATTTGAACAAATATAGCTTTTACTCGAGTCATTGGCATTACATTTTAGGAATCGGTTCATTCTTTTTTGAATGGGTATTATAAGTGACAACTTATTCGAAATAGTAATCCCCTTTTTGAAGCATTTGCTATGTAAAAAGCCATGAATACAATTTGTTAAAGTGGTATAATTCGTTTCACTTTGATTATTTTTGTATTTAGATACTCATTTTTAACGACAAGTTAATGTTGGCAAGTCTCAAATTATCAATATACATAGTGGAAATGATATACCTCATGATTGGTCCAATTTGAAGTACTGTAAGAAGGATTTGCATACTGAGCCACCTACATGAAACGTCATTGGGTTTCAATTTCCATTCTGTTATATAGATCCACACATTATAGGAAGAAGAAAGCAGTGCTTGCACAATAAAAATCCCGACGGTCCATCCACAATATTCCCACCATTCTCCGGCGTAATATTCAAGTGCAAGTTGTATATCTGTAACAATGTCAAAAATGTAAAGGCCGACAGAAATGATGATCATTCCAACATCAAAACACATTTTTGACTTTTCTTTGAGTTGTTCTTTCATAGATTTGGGTTGGTCATTTGTTGGTTCAGTAGCCTGTATGGGAATCCTAAAACCCCTTTTTTGCGGCGCCATCAGTTGGTTGGTTGTTATAGCTTCCCCTGTTGTCGCTGGAGAACCCTGTAGGAACAAGAAAGTTACTATGTTAGTCCACCAAATTAGACCAATCAGACTAAGCAATATTTTAACAATTGGACGGTTGCGACTCTCTTAATCATAATAGTCTACTACTGGGTGTGAAACGAGAATAACAAAAATCCGCATATGGACGTTCCGAGAGGGCCTGCTGCTTAAAAGTTCACTGTTAGCGGCTAATAATACAGATAAAACCATAACTAAAACAAGGGTTAGGCATCAAAGATGGTTCCGGTCAAGTTTTGTTTGACCATACAAGTGAATATGTCCGGCTGAGAATCACTAAATTGTCCAAGTGGGCCGTTGGCGGCCTTGTCTTTCAATGAAATACAGGAACATGTTATGGCTCCCATTTAATGGTCACAAAAACATCCACATGAAAATTGGTGCCGATCGGGACGAGGGATGTGGTCTACAGTATGTGACAAATTTATTCATGCAAAGAGTAAGCTACAAAGTGGTCATATTTTTCATCAAATGTGACAGGTCCTATCTAGATGTGATTCAAAATATGCCTGTATTATTTTCAAAACAATTCTCCATTAATTGCGGTCTGCAGGGCATTGGATTCAAGCTGGCGGCCATTTTTAAAAACAAATTTCGGAAAAAATGACGGGTCCCATCTGGATGTAACCGCGAAGATACATGTGCAGTTGGTGATGATCTGATGATGCCGGTGGCCTGTAGGTTGATTGTGACGAAGAATTTAGTCATACAAATAGTGAAACCCAAGATGGCGGCTGGTGGCAATGCGTTTCAACGAGATGCGGACAAATATGATGGCTCACCCAAGATATCCATATAAATGTTGGGGTTACGATCGGATGAGAAATGTGGTCTGTAGGGTGTGCAATCGGAAATAATATATTGACGGATCACGGACGCACGCGCGGACGACGGACGCCACGCCACGGAAAACCATGAAGAACCATGGCTCGGAACTAAGGGCCTTAACTCAGGTAAAATATATGTTTTTCGAACACGATCGAGATCTTGTTGAGAAAGGTCCACATATCAAATATGAATAACTTGACATGTGTTCGAGATATCGCGCTACAAGGGACGTGACTGTTTCTAAAGCTGCTAAAAAAACAAGCTAAGGGCCTAACGCAGGTAAATCCAATCGGAAAAATCTGCTTTCCGAACTCGTTCGAGCTATTGTTGGAAAGATCCATATACCAAATATGAATGAAATTGATTGACGTTTGTTCGAGTCATCGCTTTAACGGTTACATAAGTCACTAAGCTTGTTAGAAAATAGACATGCTAAGGGCCGTAACTCAGGTAAATTAAATTGGACAAACCTGGTTTTCAAACTCGTTCGAAATATTGGTGTGAAAGGTCCATTTACCAAAACATAAATGAATTAGTTGACGTTTGTTCGAGTTGTTGTGTCAATAACGGACGTAAATGTTCCTACATTGCAAACAATAGACAAACTAAGGACTGTAACACATGTTATACACATTTGACGCAACGGTTTTCGAGCTCGTTCGAAATATTATTCTGAAAGATGCATATACCAAATATGAATGCAATTTGTTGACGTTTGTTCCAGTTATCGGGCTAACGGATGTAATATTGCTTACACTGAGGGTGTAACTCAACTAAAACGAGAACCAAATGTAAATATTTTGGATAGTTCCTTGTTATTATGTAACATTTTGTCCATGTTAGTATTTGTATATATGTTTGCATTTGTGATAAACTAATGTATATTATATAAAAACTCTCCATCAATGGAGGACAATAAAGATATATATTAAAGTTTAATCATTTAAATATAAGGAACTTATACAAATACCAATCCGGTTTATACCAGGTGTGATGTAATGAACACATAGATGTGTATATAGGTACAAGTCTTTATTACGTCGTGAATAAGATAAGCAGTGTATACAAATATGATGATCAAGAGTCGCCGCGAAGTGAGGTCCCCGAATGGGTGATGCCTGGTGTGGGTGATGCCTGGAGAGGTATACTAACCTCGAGATGAGATGAGTCTAGTGAAAGCATGAAGTGATGGGATGTGGTTGTTTCTTATATACTATTTGGGATGCATATTATATGAGGCGTTTGGCAATACACATCGGGATTGGTTCCTCCGTTATGGTCATTTCCCTTGACCATATTTGAGAGCCATCTTCATTGTGTGTTTGTCTTCGCTGGGAGTAAGACGTGTGAGGTTTTGTTATGAACCGAACACGAATATCTGAGTTTGGGGTTTTATATATTGGGACATTCGTATAGTTTGAATCAAGTTGTGAGATTATAATGGGTCGTTATCACCCATATGTCCCCCCACCCGTGTAAGATTTTTAGCGCAGCGGAAAATCTTATGCAACATCAAAATTATGGACCTAACTGGGGTATTTGTGATCGTGTAATGTGGATGAGGCTGAAATGAAGTATAATGACGATGGTGACAATATAGTAAGTCGATCGATACTTTGTAACATTGATTGGGGTGAAGTTATGACTAATACATGTGGAACAAAGTTGTTTTAAAATGATAATACGCAATATTATGAGATTATGAAATAAATGGTGGGAAAAGCAATATATGGGTTGGTATATAAAATGATCGGACATGCAGTCATAATGCGTGCTAGATTGATATGTAGGATAAGGTATGATGATACAAGTATGAGAAGTAATGAATATAACAATACGGTAATAGTGCATGGTATGTTTTGTAAGTGACGTACATTGGTGATGTATTATATAAATGCATGTTGTATTGTTAATAAAATCATGATGATATGTATACATTCGGGATTGAGGTAATGAGAAACCAAATGTTTCACATCTGCCGTCAATTGCACAGGTAAATTTGTAAGAGCGTGTTATCGTGATATCAGAGGTAAAATATTGCATGGAGTGTGGCATAAGATGTTCGAGCTATGAATTGGACGGGAGACATTAATTAATGTGTCTGTTTGATAGGTGGCGAGGTCCTTAACCAATGTTATTGATGATAATTGATGGTCAGTTATCTTAATGATTGGGGTTGGCACGTGTCATAATGGGTGAAATATTGCTTGGAATGTGACATATGATGTTTAGCGCTGTGAATTTGGACGGGGAGGCACTGATTAATGTGTTTGTTGTTAGGTAGCGAGATCAGTGACCTATCTTATTGCTGATTATCGACGGTCAGTTGTCTTAAAGCTTGGGATTGGCACGTGTCATAATGGCGTTAGTATATACAGCTGTTGGGGTGTGTATGCAGTAACGAAATTATAGTTTGTCTATGGGTTTGTGCCCCTTATGGACAAAAATGGTATTATTGACAAAATGATCAATAGAGAGTGAGGGGTGGGTTATGGATGGAAGCGAGAATCATGGTTTCTATTGTGGCAATTTGTGTAATTCAATAGTCGATTGTAATTGAGTTATTTGTGTCTTGATGGTGATGTTTGATGAGTTCAAAGTTGTGAATGTAATTAATTTGATGCTGGCTGTGTAGCTATGCACCTTGGTGGTAAAGTTATCATGGCGACAGGAGGTAATATTGTGATTGTATACGGTCGTTTTCTTAGAAGATTGTGTTGACAGTTTACCGTAAATAAATACATGGGTGATTGTATAGTACGAATGGAATGCAATTGACGCGTGCAATACCGGTTCTATCTACAGCGTGATGATAATATTTTCAGCGCACACTATCATGCGGCGTTGGTTATCTTGGGCGGTGTGGGGGGGTGGGGCATGTATACGATGTAGTCGTGTTGGCGTGATACATTGTGATTTACACATACATGCTAGTGAGGTTAATTTTAGTTCTGAACATGTATATGTGTTAGCACGCGTTATCGTGCGACTTTGGTTATTATGGGTGGGGTGTATGATGGGTTATGGGTAATTGTGTGACACGTTTGTCGTGTTTTGTATGTCACATGTTAATTTAATTAGACCTTTATTGGCCGTTAACATGTACGTTATATTTGGATAAAAAAATTTTGTGGAAGGGCGTTCATGTGGTATGGGAAATGGATGTGGAATAGTATATGAGGATTTTATGGTAAGTGTGTACGCACGTTTGTCGTGTGTTATAGGTTACATGTTAAGTTAATTAGGCCTTGATTGGCCGTTAACATGTACGTTATTGGGGATTTCTTGTGGAAGGGTGTTCGGGTATCATGGAAATTGGAAGGGGAATTGTACCTCACTAGATATGTGGGGGGGGTATGGTAAGCGTACTAAATCGTTATGGAAGGTTCACCTATCGGTGTTCATGTCATAATAATTGGTTTGTGTGGGACACTTGAGTTTGACATTATGATACACTTGCGATGTTATGAATCTTGGTTAATTGTTTTATCTAGATAGGGCTATCGAATTTAGTGAATAATTATGGATAATGGTTATTTTTGTGACGGATATAAATTTGCTGGATAATGGTTTGTGATTACTGATTAATTTATGTAGCAAGATTCTTATTTATTGATATGATACCTGGTGTAACATAATTTTATTGTATTTATTTATTTTTTTGTTGTTGTTGAGGGAAGCAAGTTTTTTGCATTTCTATGTGTGTTACTATTTTAAGAGGTGATCAATCTCTTAATATTGAATGTAACACATTCTGGGCTTTATCCGATACGAAATTTCATGTGTAAACTTGTACACAGTGCACACTGGACTTGCTAGCATTGAGTTATTATATGATCATTAAATGATGTTTAGTGTGTTAATTTATAAGTGGACTTTATGTGTAGATGGCGCGAAGAGATATTGCTTGAGAGTGTTTGTTCGTTCAAATAAATATGCTTTTAGTTGTTCCGGAAAATTTAGGGGAACTTATTGAATATGGGAGGGATGTCGGGATTGAGATAATATACGCTCTATAATAAAGAGCATTATATGTTTGTTTCGGGGTTTCATGGCTTCAAATAATGTCGGCAAATGTCTGTGAGAAATGTGGTGGGAAATGGAAGAGGTATTGATGATGGTGGAAATGCCGTGGTTTCTGTACCAATCGTTCTATCATAAAGAGCGTTATTTGGCAGTATTGGGGTTGGTGATATTGCCGGAGAATGCTGTGATTATTGTATCACATGCTATATAACCTATAGTGTCTTGCGGCGTTGGGGGGGGGTTGTATACGTTGACGGGGAAATGCCGTGATTATTGTATCACATACTATATAATATATAGTGTCTTGCGGCGTTGGGAGGGGGTTGTATACGTTGACGGGGAAATGCCGTGATTATTGTATCACATACTATATAATATATAGTGTATTGCGGCGTTGGGGGGGTTGTATACGTTGACGGGGAAATGCCGTGATTATTGTATCACATACTATATAATATATAGTGTTGTGCGGCGTTGGGAGGGGGTTGTATACGCTGACGGGGAAATGCCGTGATTATTGTATCACATACTATATAATATATAGTGTATTGCGGCGTTGGGGGGGTTGTATGTGTTGACGGGGAAATGCCGTGATTATTGTATCACATACTATATAATATATAGTGTCTTGCGGCGTTGGGGGGGTTTGGGGAAGTGATGTTGACGGAAAAATGCCGTAAGTTCCTGATTTCCATAATTTTCATCGATATATGTATATATATACTCGAATTGAAAGGATATCGCGAATGCGGATATATAATATTGCAAGTGATTGTAGATAATTCAGAATTAAAATTTAGTTTCTTCTGAGATATTTGTCTGTATATACTTTTGAAGATATGACTTCAGACCAACGGGAGTGTACCATATGGGAATCCCATTAGTATTTAAAACGCTGAGGTGGGAGAGATGCCGAAAGCAGTGATTGACGGAATGGCACGAGCCGTGCGTAATCGATTGGTGAAAGACGCTGCCTGTCAGTAGTTGTACTAAGGATCTTTATTACATGCTAATTGGGTTTAATTGCTTCGAGGCTTGAGTCATGATGACTCATCGTACATCTGTTATCGAGAATTGGATTTTGGGAAGCGAAATAGTACCCTGGTGGTTCTATATGCTATCTGACCATGCACTAGGCCTGGTCAAGATTTTCGCTCTTTTTGCAAGCCCATATTGTGAGATGACATAGTGTGTCTTCTTTAAATATAAGGGGGTAGGGGAAGGTGTCGTTTTGTGTGCCTTTGTGAATAAAACATGTTTTATATAATACTAATAATAGTTTTGTACATTATCTAACATTATTGATTGTGAAGTATTTTGATACATGATTATGAATGTTCGATATCTGATATAAATCATGTTTCCGTACTTTCGTTTGACCAATTCGTTGTATCATTTGAACGGCTGCTAAATGAGTGGGAATTATTGGATGAGGTAGATTGGAGATTAACTAGCGATGAATCTTTTGGCTTGTGTTTGGCGTTCGGTGTATATAATTTACGATGCCGGCCGCGTTTGTTAGATGCCCGACTTGATTTTGTGTCTGATGTAGTATTGTAAGAATTTTCTGTCGTAATTAATTTGTGTTTATGACATTTGGTTCCTGTGATTGGGAAGTTGAATGGCCGCTGGATTAAAATTGCGGGGGTGATTGGTTGTCTGTGTTATTAAAATGTTTCGAAGGCATGAGTCTGTTGGCCAATTCAGCCAATGGTATTGAAGAACTGTCGTCTGTGTTTGATCGCTCAAGTTGAGCGTGTCTAATTGCCGTTTTTTTTAGGTCATCGTCTGATTCCAAAGTAGATTGAGAGTTATTACTATCAATATTGGTTTCACTCGGTGGAAATGCAAATCGATTATGTTGTTTATTCTTTAAATGATTGGGCCGTTGAGGTGTTGGCCAATCAACAGGGGATGGTTTGTTGTGTTTAGCATGTGATTTTGTTAATTTTGCAGATAGGTCATATCTTAATATGTAAGATATGGGGCCTGTTTGTTTTAAAATGCGCCAAAACGGCTAATATTTAAATGAAAATTTGTGATTTGGTTGGTGGATTTTGTAATAGACGGATTGGCCTATTTTAAAGGTTGGAATAGATCCACCTGTGTTCTGTTTGTGGTTGCGAGAGGCTGTTTCGAGAAGAGATTTTGTAGTTTTAAAAATAATGTGTTGATTTTGAAGCGTGGTTGCTAAAAAATCATCTCCTAAATACTTTTCTCTGTGAGTTAAAATTCGGTCGATGCTTATCTGTGGTTCTCTAAAAAAAATTTAGAAAAAATGGTGAATGTGTATGTACACTGGAACAATAGAAGTTCATTGCTTGTGATGCATAATTTAGATATAGGTCCCAATTTTCTACATTTGCTTGGGTGATTGTTGAAATGATTGATGCTAAACTTCTATGACTCCTCTCACTCTTTCCATTAGACTGGGGGTTATAAAAACTTGTGAGACGGTGATTGATATGGTAATATTTACAAAATTCAGTGAAGGTTGAGATTGCATATTCCAAACCGTTATCAGTTAAAATAGATTTAACGTAGCCAAATAAAGTGAAATACTCTGAATTCAATCTTTCTAAAATTGTATCAACCATTTTGTTATGTAATGCGTATGCTAAAGTATGTAATGAAAATTGATCAATAATAGTTAAAATAAATCTATTTCCTGATTGTGTTTTGGGGGAAAATGGTCCCATAAGATCGATGGCAATGAGTTGTCCTGGCCTCGATGGGGCAGTGACTGGTTGAAGCGGGATTTTTGGATTATAAGCATTTCGTTGTCGGCATGTATGACAATTGTTTATGTATGTGACAATTTTTGCAAACAACTGAGGTGTGTAATATCTGTTTCGTATGGTCGCGTAGAGCGATTGTAACGCTCTATGGCCGAGACTGTGATATTGGGATATAACTTCTTGCGCTATTTTGTCCGTTATATATATTCGTAATTTAGGTATGTCATTATATATTGATATATAGTGTAGGATACAATCTTTGAGAATAAAGGTTTTTGCAAAATTTTCGGGTATATTTGTTGATTGCATTTGTTTGATAATCTCGGTGATTGTGTGGTCTGCTGATTGTTCATCTCTTATATTAGTTATAGGAGGAAGGACCGGGCTGTCGTCAAGATCAACTTCTGATTCAGTATTCGTCTTCTTTCTTGTTTGTTTATTTCGTTTTGAAAATTCCTGAATATCTTTCATGTCAAGGATATTAACATCCTGTACAAGGGGATTGGTGGGTGGATTTGGGTCGCTATCTGTGCAAGAATTGATGCACGGGTGTGTGTCGGGGTTTATACGACTGCAAAAGTCGGCCGTAACATTGTTCGTGTCTTTAATATAAGTAATTTTTGGGTTCAATGCTAATATTTCCAAAAACCATTTTTGAATTTTTGTGTTTATCAGATCCTGTTTTTTAAACATGTGGATGAGGGGTAAGTGATCTGTTTTAATCTCTACTTGGGATCCCTGTAAGTAAAATTTAAATTGCCTTGCAAACGTATATATAGCGAATGCTTCTTCTACCGTGACAGAATAATTCCTTTGTGATTTGTTAAGTTTTTTACTGGCGAACGCGATTGGTAGTTCAACGTGTTTATCATCTTTGCTATTAGAATATTGTGATGGTATTGCACGGATACAATGGATAGATGCATCAACTGTGAGAATGAAAAGTTTGTCGATATCTGGATAAGCTAAAATGGGGGCAGTTGCTAAGCTTTCTTTAAGCGTGTCAAACGCTGTTTGGCATGGCGCATCCCACACGAATTTAGCATATTTAGCTGTGAGTTTGATTAAAGGCAATGCCGTGGATGCGAAAGTAGGAGAATATGATCTGTAAAACTTAAGAATTCCAAGTAATCTGCGGACTTCTTTAACTCTTTACTTCCCATAAGCGTCCCTGGACGCTTTGCACTATTTTCCCCATAAGCGCCTGTGGACGCCTCACAGCATATCCCTAGAAGCGCATAAGAGTGTGTTACCAGACTTCCCCACGAGCGCTTTAGAGCGCCACACTAGGCCCAGACTGTACTAATGAGTTCGCCCATATGCTCCCCGCTAGTTTCTAATAGAGACCGCCCGGTTATGTCAACTCGTTATTTGCCTATCTAATAACAATAAACGTGGCACCGTGGGCATCGCGCGCGACACATGGTGTGTTACTTGGGGTTTATATTGGGACAGACAACATCAGTGGTACCATTCTAAGTATTTACGAACAACATGGCTGCAAAATTTTCGAAACAGAAAGTGATCGACATGTTAATGGGAGATGATAGCGATTTTAGCGGATATTGCGGTTTCTCGTCATCAGAAGATTCAGACGACGATTAATCTCCCCCTGGTACCAGCGACAATGTGACATCCATCGCCGATAGCAGCTTGAATACTAACCCGATTGGCTGGTCAAATAAACTTCGAAAGGTGTCACTTCCGCCATTTACCCAAAGTACAGGCCGGTTATACCAGATGAATTCGATACTGATACAGCAACAGCTTTAGACTATTTAAATTTGATGTTCTCGCCATCGAAGTATGCCGAAATAGCCAGGCATACTAACAACTATGCCAAGTGGAAAATGGAAGAATATATATAGTGCATGGACATCATAGAGAACCCAATGTGTATCGACTGTATATTGATATACTCAGTTAACATTCAAACTATCCAACTATATTAAATTGTTCACGCAACACATTTCATGATATATTTCAAATTTGGTGAATTGCACGATTTGACTCATTTACAATTTCAAACCAAAGAATTGTCGACAACACCTGGTCAAATGGTCATGCTAATACGGTTGGTTCCTGCTGAATTGATATGTTGCTGTTAGGGCAAACTGTTGCTGTTAAAAAAAATTACCGTAATTTTATTTTTAATTTGTATCAATCAATGGTGTTAAAATATTCATCTATGTCAAAAAACACCATAAACAGAAGGAATAGTAAGATATAGACAGACTTTGTTCTTATGCCAATCGGAAATATGGCATAAACAGTGTTATTGTCAAATTGTCCCCCTTTGTTATGTAAACAACAGCAAAAAACGTTACGTTTCCTGGCTTTTGTTTAGATCCGGATATGGTAAACATAAAGAGCGTTATTTGTTACTGTTTTCCTAATATGGAATAATAAAGAGCGTTTATATCATTTTTGTATGATTAACCAATATAATTTCGGTCTGTTATGTAAACAGACTCATACAACTTCTGTAACACGAGCAGTCTCTTGTTTACGTACACCATTGTACGTCTTGACGACAATATACTATTTACGCGCTGATTATGTTTGGCATATGAGTGGAACTGTATATATGTTGGCGTTCATTCTGTTGATGGCGATTTTAACAAATATAAATATTTCTGCAACAAATGCCGCCCGTGACTTTATGTTACAAATTGCTTGATCGAAGATTTCACAAAATATTTTCTATATCAACATAATTTGTACATTGTGCGGACCTTTTTCTGATAATGTTATATGTTTCTGGTGTTTCTGACGTATGTGATAAAATAGTGTGTATTCGCACACCAATATACCGTCATATGGACAAATTTCTCTTATATTCTATAATGCTAAATTTTAAATGGTGATGCCATACAGTGTTTGCACGAAGATAAACTTCCACACTTAGCACGACGTGTTATATAATAGGTGTTTTTGAAGTCGAAAATGCTGATAAATGTTACATTTGCATGTTAGTTTATAGTAATAAACAATCGCAAACATCACCGTTCTGAAAATATATTTTAAAACCTTGCTTGAATTTTGTAGTGCGACATCGCATTATTTTGGCTGAACGAAATAGAGAATATATAGCGTTCTGAATTGATACTGGACAAATATATTTATTTATTTTCGCGAGCGACTAGCTGCACTTTTCGCCAGCGGAAATACATTATTTCTGGCAGTAGCAACAGAAACTCATTATCCCCAGAAACAATGTACTTTCGGTCACGACAAGTTGGTCGCAAAATTTAGTCCTTGGGCCATATCATGAGATTTTTCTGGTATCCACTTAAAATATTATAGATATCCTCCCTTTAATTGTCTTCTAGATAAGAAGAAAACAGAACACATTTGCTTCGAATTGTTTACAAAATACTTTTGGGAGTTGGTGACTTTTTCCAAATAAGACGGGTCTAAATCCTGAGCAAGGATCATTTGTTTAAGACATATTTTATTGTCACAATGTGACATTCGTGTGCATACACGTCGTGGTCACTTCACCTCATGTAATCTGAGTAAATAATCACATTTTGTATGGAATATTAAAAGCAACATTTTAGAGCTGACGAAACGCACAATACATATAGTTTAATATACTGATATTGAACTAATCCCAATGAAAAAGTCAAAGATACTAGCTTGCCCAGGGCTCTTATACTCAGGTGTCGATTTTTTCTCATATTACGACACACGTCCCGGCTTACGCTCATTATCCCCAGTTGGAGCTGTCACTCTAATAGACTACCCTCACTGCGTCAACACCGTAACAGGTTTACCACCATTTATGGAGCAACGGGATACTTTCCGACAAGCCAAATACTTATGGTTAAATAGCGTCTGGTACTTGATATATACTCGGGAACACACCGTCGGTATCATGTTATAGCTGCAGGGAGATGACGGGGTGGCTTATACAGCTAGTGTGGGAACTAAAGAGTTAACTGATTTCGGAGGTGGTAGAGACTTGATAATTGAAATCTTTTCAGGCTCAGGGGATGTGCCCTTGTCGGAAATAATATGTCCTAAAAATTTGACTTGTGGTTGGCAAAATTTAGATTTTGATAATTTAACTATTAAGCCGTATTCCCTGAGTCTGTCAAATAATTTTGTGAGCTGCTGTATATGCGTTTGAGGATCGGAACTATGACAGATCAGGTCATCGACAAAACATTCTACAAACGGGAGGTCATGGTGGGCCATGTTCATGAGTTTTAAAAAATACCCTGAGCTCGAGACATATCCCATCGGGGCTCTTTGATAACTGTATTGTCCTTCCGACTTATTCACAGTTAATATGGGGACATGTTCGGGTTCGACTCCTATAACATGGTAAGCATTTGATAAATCAAAGATACTGAAAATAGTTGAGCCGAGTAACTTGGACGATATTTCTGTAAAACTAGGCATAGACCATTTTAATGGAATGGAAACATCATTGAGTTTTCTCAGATCGATCACCAATCGGTAATTGGGGGTGCCATCTGGGCTGGGTGTGGATTTGAGGATGAGGAGACTGGGAAATCCCCACGAGGAATGGGCTGTGGGTTTAATGATGTCTGCATCTAATAATTTTTTAATCTCAGCAGCCATAATTCGTTGTTTGTTAAGTGGTGTTGGATATTTTTTGCAAAAAATTGGTAAAGTATTTGGTTTGAGGTCGATTTTAATTTAAATTTTTGGACAATATCCTATCTTGTTTATGTCATTTGTAAAAACATCAGGGTATTGTGATACTAGTTGCAATATTTGATGTTTAAGGTGTTGAGGTGCTACGATATCATCGATAGATATAGGTTGAGTCTTGGTGATTGGAGGGTTAACGTCTTGCCGGTCACCTATGGTGTTGATACGGTGGTTGGTTGGCGGAGATGAGTTAATGTTTTCCTCATCGGATGTCCTGCATATCATTTGCTCTTGAGTGCCAAATGCTTGTGCTATTACACGACCTTTCATAATCGACATATGTGACACCGATTGATTTTCTATCATGACGCAAATATTTGGATTATTTGCATCTGCTATCGTGACGGTTACATGTACATTTGGTTCCTGTTCAAAAGTGGACATGTTACATTTACCTATTCGGATTATAGGTGTGTTAAACATATCATTTGGTCCTATGAGTTTGCCTGTTATGATTGCGCATGAGTGGGGTGATAATGAAACGTTATTTGTTGATCGGATGAGTGATGCAATGTGACCGTCCCTTAACATTTGGTATAATTGATTCTGAATTCTGAATTTTTCTACATCAAAGTAAAGTCTAATACTGTGTTGTTTCATAAAGTCGCGCCCTAAAATGCACGGACGGGATAAGGTTGCACATAAGACAAATTTGTGTGTAAGAATAAGTTTTCCGATTCTAAATGTGAGATGTGTGGATCCAAAAACTTTCATTGGTGTTCCATCGGCTGATGTGAGTAACACATGTTCTTTAATTAAAGGTGGCCGATTTGGTATGGATCTATAAATGTCGTATTTCAAGCAACTGGTGGTTGCTCCCGAATCTAATAGTGAACGAATGCGTTGTTTGTGGATTTTAATGATAGTTGAGCATGGTGTTTGGTTTAGAGCACCATCTGTCATATCACTTGGATATTTAAGTACTGGTATTGTGTGTTGTATGGGTTTTAATAGTGGTATTACAGGGTTAATTGCAGTATTGGAATGTGATTCGCGAGAATTGGTGCATGTTGAATTTCTTTTTGATGATGACTGAGAATTAGTAATTTGTTGGTGCCTTGGTTTTTCAAGGCGATTCACGGTTTTAAATTGAGAAGGAAACTTTAAGTCAAGAAGAGGTAAGATAGGTTTATTGGGAATATTATGAAACATGGATTTCATAGGGGGACACCTGTTATTGCAGTTGGTGGTATGTGTGACCTGCCTGTGGCGAGGAAGATTAAGTGGGCGCCGCGTGCGGTAATTAATATATCGTTGGTTTTGACACTTTAATGGGAGCGTGGGGTAATGATTAATGGGCTGCAGCTGTGAATTATAAACTCTATGCTTTTGAGATTCGTATGTTCGATGAGATTTAGCATATCTATGATTGTGGCCGTCTATGGTACTAATTTTATGTGTAATTTGACTCATTGCCTTGTGTTTACTTGGGGTTAAATTTGTGTAGGAATGAGTCCTTATCTGATTAAAAATTGATTAATATTTTGCGCCCGACGTCTACATTGGTCTGTTGTATGGTTATTTAATCTGCAGTATGTACAGAAGAGGGGTCGTTGAGGTATTGTAGCATATCTTGCATCCATGGTTTGGATGCGGTTTTGATGGCAGAACCTTGGTGCAGAGTAGGGGTGGTGGGAATTTGAATGTTGGCGCATGTGGGGTGATCATTGATTCGGTGTCTGTCTTTGGATTGGCGGGGGTTGTAAGTGGATTGTGATGGCCCTCTTGGAATGTGCCGGTGGTTATTGTCGATACCATTGGTTGAGGGGATTGTAACTGTGGGAATTGGTTATAATCATTATGATGTTCACCGTAACGTAAGCGATAACGTTGCCGAACGTTCATTTCGCGTAGGGCAATATCAGTAGCTCTATCAAGCGTTACGGGGTCGTCTTTGAGAAGCCTGAATTTAATACTAGAGTCGCGAATGCCGTCGGAAAAAGAATGCTACTAATTGTGTTTGTACTGCTCTTGTATTAATTTCATCGGTAAACGCGTGTTTAGCGAGGGTACGTATGCGTTCTGCAAACATGGCAATTGTTTCCGTATGTCTCTGCCTAATGGCTCGTAATGAGGAAAAGGCCTGAGGCGAATCGGTTATAGAACTGAATAATGAACGTAATTGTGATTTCAGATCGGCCCAGGTGAACGTGAATTTTCCGTCCGTGTTATTTTCATTTATGAAGTGTTGAATAAATTCAGAAACTTGATATGTACATGTTTGAGCGGCAATTTTAATAATAGTTTCATCTTGTGCTGAAATTGCGCGGGAGTATTTTTCCACCGAATGGACCCAATGGGGAAAAGCGTCAGGTTTGCCATCGATGGGTTCAATAATGTAATTCATGCCCAAAAGTGCCGTTATTGTTGTTTGAGTTTTTAAACTGTCCGTCTGATCGCGGATAGAATTAGTGAAATGGCTAATTTCATGGGTAAGCCGTGACAATAGTAAGTTTTGAGTATCTTTGCCCATTTCATTAGTAATGTCTGTGTGTGGGGGGGGGGGTCTTGCGGTTGATCGGTCCGTTTCCCGGTAACTTTGGCTGGATGAAAATAATCGCTGCTCTGCGGAGGTGGTGACTCCATTATGAGTAAAAATAAATACTAAAAAATAGGGAGTGTGCAATTTGACAGCAAATGTGAAAGAAAAGATGGTCACTCACCAATTTCCAAGAAGAATAATGTGCACGAATCTGTGATGTTGAATGGGTAGGCGATGTACATAATGTTATTGTAGTGTTTGTTGGAAACAGAAGGGTGTCGAAATCGGATGTTAATGTTTATATATAGCTGGATCTGGTCCGCAAGAGGCGTGAGTAATGTTTCTAGCTGGATACACGATGTGAGCTGGTCGTAGGAAAACAATGTGTCCAAAAGGTTGATTCGTCTATATCAGAAAGGTATGGTATGTGGTCCTGTGTGTCCAAAGGGTTGGGTCGTCAATATCAGATGAGTATGGTATGCGGTCCTGTGTGTCCGAAGGGTTGAGTTGTGATTGTCCGATGCAGTGGTCTAGTGTGTGAGGCTGTCTCTACGTGGCTGGTGTGTAAGGCTGCATCCCCGTGGTTGAGTAGCGGTTTTAGATTGTTTCTGCTTGTTGTGATCGTTTAGTGGCCGAGACTTCAATTTGTGTGGTGAGACGTAGAACTGTTCACGGTACCATTAATACTATGTGAGGTAATGAACACATAGATATGTATATAGGTACAAGTCTTTATTACTTCGTGAATAAGATAAGCAGTGTATACAAATATGATGATCAAGAGTCGCCGCGAAGTGAGGTCCCCGAATGGGTGATGCCTGGTGTGGGTGATGCCTGGAGAGGTATACTAACCTCGCGATGTGATGAGTCTAGTGAAAGCATGAAGTGATGGGATGTGGTTGTTTCTTATATACTATTTGGGATGCATATTAGATGAGGCGTTTGGCAATACACATCGGGATTGGTTCCTCCGTTATGGTCATTTCCCTTGACCATATTTGGGAGCCATCTTCATTGTGTGTATGTCTTCGCTGGAAGTAAGACGTGTGAGGTTTTGTTAAGAACCGAACACGAATATCTGAGTTTGGGGTTTTATATATTGGGACATTCGTATAGTTTGAATCAAGTTGTGAGATTATAATGGGTCGTTATGTCACACAGGTCACAGTACTGAACTACAAGTTATTGAAATATTTCACAATATACACCACGCTGTAGACAATGAACAAAGCTCGTGCGCTGTTTTCTGTGACATCTCGAAAGCTTTCGACAAAGTATGGCCCCAAAGTATCGGACTTAAACTAAAACACTATGAAATACCAGACGCTTTGCTGAAAATGATTTGCAAATTATCACGAATGGCGATAGCAAAGGGTGCAAATAAATTTTAGCTTTTCAAAATATTCGCCAATAACGGTCGGGGTCCCCAAGTGTCCATGACGGGCCCTTCGCTCTTTTTAATCTAAATAAATGATATTGCAGACAGTATTAAATCACATGTTAGACTATACACGGACTCATAAAATCCCATAAGAACATTCAAAGCCTTGTAAAGTGTAAATAAAGGCATGGAAAACATAAAAAAATGACCTGACACATAGCTAGTGAAATTCAATAATTCTAAGACAAAATGTCTACATGTTCACTGAAAGACCATATACAGTCTTTGTTGGACTGCAACACGAATATTCTAAACACCACACACATGGAAATAGATGCTGAGTTAACATGCGAGACTTTTGTAGAAAATGTATATACCAGAGCTAAGTTATCCCAACTACCAAAACTTAAGTATATTTTGATCCGCAAAACTCGTGAAATCCTCTGTTTATCACACGTACGTCCAAACATGGAATATACGAGTAGTGTCTTAGCAGGAGCACCAGATAAGTTACTTATACAACTTGATGATCTGGAATATGTGATCACACGAATAAGTGACTGTACGAGACCAGTATCACACAAACGTCTATTAACCGAAATGGGTTGGGAAAAACTCTCAGATAGTAGGCAATCAAAGAGTTGTTCACTTTTTCATAATATTGTCAATCACAACATGTCCCTAATATTTCGTCGACTTACTTCCCCTCAAATGTTCAGATATAAGTGACCATGATACGAGAGATGCGTCTTTGGACTACCTCTTGCAAATAATGATACGTATAGGCCAG
The DNA here is from genome assembly GCA_032622095.1 of Siphonodentalium dalli. Lineage (NCBI taxonomy): Eukaryota > Metazoa > Mollusca > Scaphopoda > Gadilida > Siphonodentaliidae > Siphonodentalium > Siphonodentalium dalli. The sequence goes on from CP136069.1 coordinate 202,444,369, forward strand.
CAAACGAAACAAACAAACCTGATTTTGAACAAATACATATACAAACTTATGACAAACTCGGCGGAGGAGAGACCGGTGATATGTATATATGTTCAACTTGTTTTGGTAGTCATGTTGCTTTGCCATTACTATTTAGTTGTCAATGTAATAACATATGGGGGAGGGTATACATATGTGAGTCATCACTTGTTCTCTAATTCAATTATCCCTACAAACAAATGTATGTCTTATATATCATGTGTTATACACATTAGACAAATAAATATGTTTAAACTAAACCAAGTACTATTTTTGGTTCAGTAAGGCAGAAAAACGTCTTCGCGATGATTCCAGAATGCAGTCATCGATTGGTGCAGTATCCTCACCAGAAAAATACCAGGAGGTAAGCAGGAATCGCACAATGCAGCAACACACCTTGCAAGTGTAATTATATACGGATGGACTGTAACTGTATTTATCATTGTTCGTACGTCGACAACGACCAAATGTTCATTAAAAACTCTCAGATAGTAGGCAATCAAAGAGTTGTTCACTTTTTCATAATATTGTCAATCACAAAATGTCCCTAATATTTCGTCGACTTACTTCCCCTCAAATGTTCAGATATAAGTGACAATGATACGAGAGTTGCGTCAAATTTTAAATATTTTAAACCCAGTTCCAAACGAATGGTGTCTACATTCATGCCCACGTGTGTAAAAGAAACTGGAATGCAACCAAAATTGAGACTCGAGATCTCCCACTACAGTGTTATGGAAACAAATTTAAACCCCTAACACCCAAACCACCAAAGTACTACTCTGTCGGAATGCGGACTGAAAAAATATTAACTGTAGATTACGATGTGAATGTAACTTCATATCATATAGGGTTCTAAATCACATTAAAAATGCAATACTGCACATGTGGAAACGGTGAAGAGAATGCCTTTCATTTGATTGCTACCTAATTAAATCCCAATAATTCATCTATTAAATCGATTACTTCCTTACAATATGTATTCATTAAATAAATTGCTTGTTGGAGATCCTGCTCAACCTGATTATGACAACTTGAAAATGTTCTTAGCTTCACAGTCATTCATACGTGTGACAAATGAGGATTCTTTGGACTACCTCTTGCAAATAATGATACGTATAGGCCAGCAAACGAAACAAACAAACCTGATTTTGAACAAATACATATACAAACTTATGACAAACTCGGCGGAGGGGTGACCGGTGATATGTATATATGTTCAACTTGTTTGGTAGTCATGTTGCTTTGCCATTACTATTTATTTGTCAATGTAATAACATATGGGGGAGGGAATCCATATGTGAGTCATCACTTGTTCTCTACTTCAATTGTCCCTACAAACAAATGTATGTCTTATATATAATGTGTTATACACATTAGACAAATAAATATGTTTAAACTAAACCAAGTACTATTTTTGGTTCAGTAAGGCAGAAAAACGTCTTCGCGATGATTCCAGAATGCAGTCATCGATTGGTGCAGTATCCTCACCAGAAAAATACCAGGAGGTAAGCAGGAATCGCACAATGCAGCAACACACCTTGCAAGTGTAATTATATACGGATGGACTGTAACTGTATTTATCATTGTTCGTACCTCGACAACGACCAAATGTTCATTAAGGACGGCAACCTTGTTCTGTCGTTACTCAAGGAAGACCGCGAGGATACATCCGGTGTACACCTAAGCACCAAAGAAGCTAGCTGAAACTGTTGTGGACGATATTATATACTTAGAACAGTCGACCAATCGCAAACGAACAAATTCGCCTGATAACAAGTCAGGACGATCTGATAAATGAACTGATTTAGATACAAATCATTATGAATGTTCATGTGCATATAACAATGCATTTGTACACCAACCTGGGGTGTGTCAAAACTCCATGCAGAAAACCAACCAACACAAATAGCAACGACGTTGGCGTTGTGGGTTACACCCCGCAATGACAATTCCTCTAATACGATCAATATATGATAGTTATGCACATTTTGGACCGTCAGCAGATATTAACGATCTTTGTGAAGAGTAGTCTCACAATGAACAGTTAACGTATTTAGTCAATAACGAATGTGCAACTTTGAGAATTTCAGCAGATATAGACAATAACGAATGTGTACCCTTAAGAACGGTAGAATATAGTCTTGCTAATGTAAGTCGTTTCGTGATCACTAGGAACACAAATCGCCCACCGAGGCGCCAGGTGTGAACACAATGATATGTCACTGAATGTACCCAATGGGGGACAACTCTATGCCAAATCACATTCAATGATTTGTATATACCCTCCAATAACTGTATTTATTACATATCTATCAACGTAATTCGCATGATTGCACGAGTTTCCAGGCGTGTGATAATTCTCAGAATCGCACTAGTGCAATCTGTCGACGGAACTATTTCATTCAGTGTTAAAACTCAATTAAATTCACATTTTCTGTACCGGAGATGTACGATTGTGAGTCAATTTACTATGATACGGAGATATGTAATAAAAATAGAACCGCATGAGTGTCTGGATTTTGACGAATTATCGCACTCGATTTGTTGGCGGAACGCGATACCTCTCGTGCGGGACTGCGTCCCACACTCGGGGTATCGCCACGCCAACAAATCTCGTGCGATAATTACGTCAAAATCCAGACACTCATGCGGTTCTATCTATGCATGGGATAAGTATGAACATCACCCAGCGCAACTCGATAAGAGTTATGCAATTGATCCAATTCAGGTCGATCATGTTATGGGTAATTCTAGTTGTGTTATATATGTTCCTGGCAACGAAGTTTAAAACTGTGTATTGTTCATGACAAGAGGTGAGTTGTCGCTGAAAATATTCCTAACGATTCTCATATATAATTTTATCATTCACACTTAACTGAGCGTGATATGAATATTATGTTTTCTAATCATGTTATGGGTTATGGTTATTTTATGGGTGATCATAGTGACGATGGTGATAATGTTTTTAGTTTAAATTCTGCTATAGCTGATATTACGAAAATCGTTGGTAATGAGGACAGAGACGTAAACTCTAAGGTTGTTGGTAACACCAATCGGGCTTCTGGTTTTGTTGGTAATAATTTCACTGGGTGTTGAATTGATGCTAAAGCTTGTAATAACCATTCAGCTTGGAATAAAAAAAATTTAATAGCAATGGCAACTCTGTTCACGAATACGATGATAATGAATATGGACTGATGCGATAGCCGATAAAGCACTGCCCAAATTATGAATCGGTTAAGAATATGTATAAACTAGAAGGTGACCCGACTTCGTCCGGGCTTTGACCTTGAATTGTCCATTTTGAAGGTCAAGGTCAAATGGGGTAACGATTTGACCAGTCCAAAACACTGCCCGGACAAACGTACCCGACAAACGTGCCCGTCGAAATCCATCCGGTTTTACCCGATTTGACCTTGAATTTATCATTTTGAAGGTCAAGGTCAGGTCGGGGTCACGACTCGACACGTCCAAACACTCAGTGGATAAAAGTAACCCCACGTATAAAATTTTGTCGAAATCCCATCAAAATTGGCGATTTGACCTTGAATTGACCCGATTTCAAGGTCAAAGTCACGTCGCACGGGCAAATGAATATGCTCATGAGACTCCCCATACGAAAGTACCCCCACCTACCAAGTTTCTTCGACATCCCGTGATATTCGGGCGTTTGACCTTGAAATGACCCGATTTCAAGGTCAAGGTCACGCGAAATGGACAAATTAATAGGTGTATGCCACTCCCCGGTCGAAGGTAACCAACATACCAAGTTTCGTCGAAATCCCGTGATATTCGGGCGTTTGACATTGATATTACCCGATTTTAAGGTCAAGGTCACGTCGCACGGGCAAACTAAGAGGCCAATGTCACTCCCCGGCCGAAAATACCCCACATACCAGGTTTCATCGAAATCGGGTCGGCCGTTTTCGACTTCATCGATTACACACACACACAGATTTTCCAAAATATATAATAGACTAGCAGGTTAGCCCGCCACCGGCGGCTTGTCCGAAACATGACATTTTTTTATATATTTTTTTTTTATTTTTAGCTCCACGCGTTTCAATAAGAAAAAATTTGTACCCGCTACACCTGTTGCCGAGATAACGCATTCTTTGTTTTTCAATAAGTTAATTCATGGTACCCGTCCCCCCCCCCCGTCCTAAACTTCAGAGCGGAGAGTCAATTAATCCCGTCGTGAAATCCCTCTGCATAATATTTCGAGCTCTTAGATCAATTCTGCCTTTTTAGTCGAGATAATTGCATTTCGTCCGCATCCGTATTTCGGACGCATGTGGTCAGTCGTTTAGCCACGTCCATTGGAATCCGCATTCGTATTTCGGACGCATGGGGTCAGTTGTTTATCCACGTCCATTGCAATAAAGAGCGTTGATTGTTAACACCCCGTATAAGGTCAATATAAAGATCGTTGATGTCTTAACCACCGCAGTGCCGTTTTTTTGTGACTGAGATTGGAGAACGGGTGCTCTGAGCTTCTCCAAAACGCGACCACGGTCGTGGCGGTGGGATTTTACACTTACATACGAAATTTGAGCTCAATCTGTACACGCGTTTTAGATTCTATGAAGTACCCACACACACACACACACACACACACACACACATATATATATATATATACGGAAGTCTCAAAATATATAGTATAGACTAGCAGGTTAGCCCGCCACTGGCGGCATTCGTCCCATGGCTTTGAAAAAGCAATTGCAACAGGTTCATTTCCAAGGTCAAGGTCATGTCGGGTCACAAAATATAATTTGTGGGTACCCGTTTGAAGGTTAAGACTGACCCGATGAAACATTCCCCCGTTCCTAGGAACGACAGACATAAGAATGTTTCACACAATGCGACGTTGACGATCCCCGTGTGTCTTTACACTTATATACGAAGTTTGAGCTCACCTAGGGCGGAAAAACAAACACAACACGCTCATGTCTATACACGCCCAGACCCAGAAGAGGTGTGATTTTTTTTAACCTGCCCGTGGCCATTGAGCAGCCCCCTGACAGAGGTTGTCCACCCTTACGAGATGGTCAATAGTCCCCGCAAAGTTAACCCGTCGTGAACTCCGTCGTGGGTGTTGGTTTGTAACCGGGATTTCTGAGAAGCATTATACCTATATCTACCACCTCATACATACTATAACAATGATGTTGTAAGAGTACTATGGTATCCAATACATCTCCCCGCATAGGAAACCACTCAATGTTCCCGTATATCTCTCTGCAGATGCTAATAACGTTGAATGGTAAACAGACGCTCTTTATAGCGATGCGTCAAAAACAAACGCTCATTAAATAATGACTTGATTAACCCACGCAGTGCCTTTGTGGTGATTTGGGAAGGGAGAAGAGGTGCTCTGAGCTTCTCCAAAACGCGACCACGCCGGTGTCCGTGTGATTTTACACTTATATACGAAATTTGAGCTCAATCTGTACACGCGTTTTGGATTCCATGAAGTACCCACATATATACACACACACATATATATATATACGGAAGTCTCAAATTATATAGTAGACTAGCAGGTTAGCCCGCCACTGGCGGCATTCGTCCCATGGCTTTGTTCGAAAAAGCAATTGCAACAGGTTCCGAGACACTTGTGCTGCATTTGTACCAAATTTCGTCAGAAACATGAGATTTTTTTAATTATTTTGATTTTATTTATTTTTAATATGAATTTAATGTTTTTTAAATTTAATATGTTTTTTTTCTAAATTGTTTTTTTATTTTTAAATTTTTTTAATTTTAAATTGTTTTAATTAAATTTTTTGTTTCTGGCCGAAAAATTTACCCGTAGAAATCCCCTCTTCCTAGGAACGACAGACAACGCTCGAGCGATAATATTTCGAGCGACAGGCTACAGACTCCCGTCATACAGATAAGTAGATAGCGAAACGAAATTTACCCGTAGAAATCCCCCCTTCCTAGGAACGACAGACAACGCTCGAGCGATAACATTGCATTAAATTGAAAACAAACGCTTCCCGTCGTGAAATGTCTCAGCATAATATTTCGAGCGACAGGTTACAGCCTCCCGTCGCACAGATAAGTAGATAGCGAAAATGACACTCTTTATATAGACACTGCGGAAAAAGAACGCTCTTTATATATCAACGCTATTAACCCCGAAGTGCCGATTGCGGTGATTTGGGAATGGAGAAACGGTGCTCTGAGCTTCTCCAAAACGCGACCACGGCCGTGTCGGTGGTATTTTACACTTACATACGAAATTTGAGCTCAATCTGAACACGCGATTTGGATTCCATGAAGTACACACACACACATACACACATATATATGTATACGGAAGTCTCAAATTATATAGTAGACTAGCCGACGTGCCCGCCACTGGCGGCGTTCGTCAGAAACATGACATTTTTTTGGCTTTTCAATGAGTTAATTGTGCCTTTTTAATCAAGAGAAATGATGATACCCGTCCCTAAAAGAAGTATGATTCAAGCTACATCGGGCGGAAAAAACTGACCCGATGAAAATTTCCCCTGTTCCTAGGAACGACAGACATAAGAATCACACAACACACTTTTTTGAAAGAGTTAATTCTGTCTTTTTAATCAAGAGGAATTATGATACCCGTCCCTAAAAGAGGTATGCCAACAATGTGGTTGTTGTCGGCATTGACGGCTTGGGAGCCACCCGAAGATTCTCACATTGCCGTAAAGCGAAAATAGCATTGTGTGTATTTAGTAATTTTAACTAAATATTTTCTCGCCACAAAATCCAACAATGTCGTTGTTGTTGGCATCCACGGCTTGGGAGCAACCCAAAGATTGTCACATTGCCGTAAAGCGAAAATAGCATTGTGTGTATTTAGTAATTTTAACTAAATATTTTCTCGCCAACAAAGTCCAACAATGTCGTTGTTGTTGGCATTCACGGCTTGGTGTGACCCCACCTTTACGAAGGCAGTGGAAGTCCCGTCAGGTTCGGGGACGTATCACACCGCCTCGTATTTACTGAAGTTTCAGCAGCCAGATAAGTCTGCGTGAGTTAGCACTAATTGAGGGGTGGACATTTATAGCTTTAAAATATGAATGTATCGAAAATAGACTAAGATTTTCAGCCGTAACAAAAAATGTATATATCAGAAAATGTAAATTCTATATTTTGGAAGGTAATAGCAAGTTTTTGCTCAACGGGTTTAGCAGTTTGAAGTGAATATGGATATACAAATATACATATACAGATATAAAAAATGTAGAGTTACGCCTCTTGAATCGCGAGCGAATATCAACCCGATTAACCCCCGCCGTGTCTGCGGTATTTTGATGATTGGGAGTGGAGAATGAGTGCTCATAGCTTGTCCAAAATGCGACGTCGACGATCCCCGTGTGTTTTTACACTTATATCCGAAATTTGAGCTCGATCCGTGCAGCCGTTTTCGATTCTATGAAGTACCCACACACATATATACACACATATATATATACGGAAGTCTCAAAATATATAGGAGACTAGCAGGTTAGCCCGCCACCGGCAGCGTTTGTCCGAAAAATGACATTTTTTTTATTATTTTGTTTTTATTTATATATTTCTTAAATGTTTAACATTTTTATTTTTTTTTATTTTTTAATATTAATTTAATGTTTTTTAAATTCAATTTATGTTTTTTTGAATTTTTTAATATTTATTTAATTTTTATTCTAATTGACCTATTTATTTAATTTTTATTCTAATTGACCGGATGAAACCCCCCCCCCCCCCCCTTCCTAGGAAAGACAGACAATCCCCCCTTCATAGGAACGACAGAGAACGCATTGTTTGTTTTTCAATGAGTTAATTCGTCGTACCCGTCTCCCCGAAAAGAGCGGACAGTCAATTAATCCCGTCGTGAAATCTCTCTGCATAATATTTCGAGCGATAGCGTTGCATTGAATTGTAAACAAACGCTGCTTAGATCAATTCTGCCTTTTTAATCGAGATAATTTCATTTCGTCGCGCATCCGTATTCGGACGCATGGAGTCAGTCATTTAGCCACGTCCATTGCAATAAAGAGCGTTATTCCTTAACACCTCCGAATATGGTCAATATAAAGATCGTTGACGCCTTAACCCCCGAAGTGCCGTTTACGGTGATTATGATGCTTAGGAATGGAGATGCCGTGGGGGTCTAATCAGATGAATATGTCCCCGTTCCTAGGAAGCGAGTTCCAGATAATGTAAATAAACGCCATTCAGTATGCGAAATTTCGAGCGATAACGTTGTAAACAAACGCTCTTTGTATAGCGACGCGTCACACACAACGCTCATTAAATTATCACTTGATTAACCACCACAGTGCCGTTCGCGGTGATTTTGATGATTGGGACTGAAGAAAGGGTGCTCAAAGATTCATCAAAACGCGACAACTACGGTGTCCGTGGGATTTTACCTTTAGATAGGAAGTTTGAGCTCAATCCGACCAGCCGTTTTAGATTCTATGAAGTACCCACACACATACATATATATATACGGAAGTCTCAAAATATATAGTATAGACTAGCAGGTTAGCCCGCCACTGGCGTGGTTTGTCAGAAACATGACATTTTTTTAATTATTATTTTTTTTTTTTTATTTTTTTTTTATTTTTAATATTTTTATTATTTTTTTTTTTTAATATTGATTTAATGTTTTTTAAATAAAATTAATGTTTTTTTTTATTTTTTAATAATTATTTAATTAATCCCCCTTCCTAGGAACGACAGACAACGCATTCTTTGTTTTTCAATGAGTTAATTCATGGTACCCATCCTAAACTTCCCCGTAGTCCCCGAAAGGAGCGGTATTTCGAGCGATAAGGTTGCGTTGAATTGTAAACAAACGCTTCTTAGATCAATTCTGCGTTTTTAATCGAGATAATTGCATTTCGTCCCGCATCCGTATTTCGGACGCATGTGGCTAGTCGTTTAGCCACGTCGATTGCAATAAAGAGCGTTCATCGTTAACAACTCCGTATATGGTCAATATAAAGATCGTTGATGCCTTAACCCCAGAAGTGGCGTTGCGGTGATTTTGATGATTGGGAGTGGAGAATCGGTGCTCAGAGCTTGTCCAAAATGCGACGTGGACGGTCCCCGTGGTTTTTACACATAAATACGAAATTTGAGCTCAATCCGTCCAGGCGTTTTCGATTCTATGACGTACCCACATATATACACACATATATATATATACGGAAGTCTCAAAATATATAGAAGACTAGCAGGTTAGCCCGCCACTGGCGGCGTTGGTCCGAAACATGACATTTTTTTGGCTTTTCAATGAGTTAATTGTGCCCTTTTAATCAAGAGAAATTATGGTACCCGTCCCTAAAAGAGGTATGATTTAAGGTACAAACTGACCCGATGAAAAATTCCCCCGTTCCTATGAACGACAGACATAAGAATCACACAACACGCATTTTTGAATGAGTTAATTTTGTCTTTTTAATCAAGAGGAATTATGATACCCGTCCCAAAAAGAGGTATGCCAACGATGTTGTTGTTGTTGGCATTCGCGGCTTGGGGCAACACGCATTTTTTAATGAGTTAATTCTGTCTTTTAAATCAAGAGGAATTATGATACCCGTCCCAAAAAGAGGTATGCCAACGATGTTGTTGTTGTTGGCATTCACGCTTGTTGGCCACCCGAAAATTCTCGCCCGAAGATTCTCACATTGCCGTAAAGAGAAAATTAGCATTGTGTGGATTTAGTAAATATTTTTTCGCCAACAATGTCGTTGTAGTTGGCATTCCCGGCTTGGGAGTTATCCCCACCTTTACGAGATGGTCATTCATGGCTTGGGGCAATACGCATTTTTTAATGAGTTAATTATGTTTCTTTAATCAAGAGGGTATGCCAACGATGTCGTTGTTGTTGGCATTCACGGCTTGGTGGCCAACCGAAAATTCTTGGCCGAAGATTCTCACATTGCCGTAAAGAGAAATTTAGCATTGTGTGGATTTAGTAATTTGAACTAATTATTTTCTCGCCAACAATGTCGTTGTTGTTGGCATTCACGGCTTGGGAGTGACCCCCACCTTTACGAGATGGTCAAAGGAGAAGGCAGTGGAAGTCCCGTCAGATTCAGGGACGTATCGCACTGCCTCGTATTTACTAAATTTTAGCAGCCATATAAGGTGGGTGAGTTAGCACGAATCGAGGGGTGTAAGTTTAGAGCTTGTTTATATGAATGTATTGAAAATAGACTAAGATTTTTAGCCGTAACAAGAAATATATATATGAGAAAATGTAAATTCTATATTTGTGGAGGTATTAGCAAGTTTTGGCTCAACGGGTTTAGCAGTTTGAAGTGAATATGGATATAAAAATATACATATACAGATATAAAAAAATGTAGAGTTACTCCTCTTGGATCGCGAGCGAATATCAACCCGATTAACCCCCGCCGTGTTTGCGGTGATTTTATTGATTGGGAGTGGAGAATGAGTGATCAGAGCCTGTCAAAAATGCGACGTCGACGATCCCCGTGGCTTTCTACCCTTATATACGAAATTTTGACCTCGATACGCGCAGCCGTTTTCGATTCTATGAAGTACCCACATACATATATATATATATATACACATATATATATATATATATATATAAATATATATGTATATATATAATGAAGTCTCAAAATATATATATAGACTAGCAGGTTAGGCCGCCACTGGCGTGGTTGGTCAGAAACATGACATTTTTTTTAATTATTTTGCATTTTTTAACATTGCATTTTTTGTTTTTCATGAATTAATTCATGGTACCCGTCCCTCAAAGACTGACCCGATGAAAAAATCCCCTGTTCCTCGGACATATATGACACAACAACCCATTCTGCCTTTTTAATCGAGATAATTGCATTCCGCGTTTCGTTTTGCATCCGTATTTTATGCATGGGTAGCTGTTTAGCAGCTTCGATTGTTATCGGGCGGAAAAACTGACCCGATGAAATCCCCCGTTCCCTTCCTATGAACGACAGCACAACACGCATTTTTTGTTTTTCATGAATTAATTCATGGTACCCGTCCCTCAAAGACTGACCCGATGAAAAATTCCCCTGTTCCTAGGACATATATGACACAACAACCCATTCTACCTTTTTAATCGAGATAATTTCATTCCGCGTCTCGTTTTGCATCCGTATTTTACGCATGGGTAGCCGTTTAGCAGCTTCGATTGTAATCGGGCGGAAAAACTGACCCGATGAAATCCCCCCTTCCCTTCCTATGAACGACAGCACAACACGCATTTTTTGTTTTTCATGAATTAATTCATGGTACCCGTCCCTCAAAGACTGACCCGATAAAAAATTCCCCTGTTCCTAGGACATATATGACACAACAACCCATTCTGCCTTTTTAATCGAGATAATTGCATTCCGCGTCTCGTTTTGCATCCGTATTTTACGCATGGGTAGCCGTTTAGCAGCTTCGATTGTAATCGGGCGGAAAAACTGACCCGATGAAATCCCCCCTTCCCTTCCTATGAAAGACAGCACAACACGCATTTTTTGTTTTTCATGAATTAATTCATGGTACCCGTCCCTCAAAGACTGACCCGATGAATAATTCCCCTGTTCCTAGAACATATATGACACAACAACCCATTCTGCCTTTTTAATCGAGATAATTGCATTCCGCGTTTCGTTTTGCATCCGTATTTTACGCATGGGTAGCCGTTTAGCAGCTTCGATTGTTATCGGGCGGAAAAACTGACCCGATGAAATCCCCTCTTCCCTTCCTATGAACGACAGCACAACACGCATTTTTTGTTTTTCATGAATTAATTCATGGTACCCGTCCCTCAAAGACTGACCCGATGAAAAATTCCCCAGTTCCTAGGACATATATGACACAACAACCCATTCTGCCTTTTTAATCGAGATAATTGCATTCCAGCGTTTCGTTTTGCATCCGTATTTTACGCATGGGTAGCCGTTTAGCAGTTTCGATTGTAATAAAGAGCGTTGATATGGTCAATATAAAGATCGTTGATGCCTTAACCCCCGAAGTGGCGTTTGCGGTGATTTTGATGACTGGGGTGGAGAAAGGGTGCTCAGAGCTTCTCCAAAACGCGACAACTACGGTGTCCGTGGGTTTTTACCCTCAGATGGGAAGTTTGAACTCGATCCGACCAGCCGTTTTCGATTCTACGAGGTACCCATATATATATATATATACACCCATATATACATATATATATATACGGACGTCTCAAAATATGTATATAGATAACAAATAATTCAATGACGATAAATAACAGTTCTCTACCGCACATGAGCATTTGTTGTGTGATATTGGTGGTGATGTTGATGATGATGATGCTGGTGATGATGATGATGATAATGATGACGAAGACGGCGACGGGGACGGCTTCGCGGCGGCGACGACTACGACGATGACGATGAATTTGAAGAATATTATGATTATCTTGGTGATTGTGATTATTTATATATATTTTTTGTTTAAATGTTTATTACCCAAAGATATACATATATAAGCAGTCATTTTACATACATGTGTACATTCAAACATTTATCAATGGGCCGTGTGGGGGAGGGGTAATCAAACCAACTTACATTTGTGCATACATTTGACTGGTGCGCGCGTTCCAGACGATCACATACATTGTGCGTGTGGGCGTCTGACCCACTTTCGTACCACTGGTGGCAATATGAATGATGTTGTAGAGGAATGGTTACTGTAATATATCAGTTGCTGGCAACGTTGTCTTGATCTCGACGTTGACATAATTTAGCTAAATGTATTTGCGCCACGGCAAAATCGAATATCGATCTTAAGGATTTCATAACAATAGGCCGGTGCAAATGGCGCTTCTTTTTTTTGTGGAGAAATTCGTCATGGTTGTCGATTGAATTAAGTCGTTTTTGTACCACATTATTCGTTTAGTATGGAGTCTGGATGATTGGACGATATATGTAGTTATTATCTTACAAATGTTTTTCGGTTTGCCCGGATAAATGGAATGTATTTGTCGGTGGGCATATTATTATGTGAAGGCCAGTGCTTTCTCCAGAATTAACAACTTCTGTTGAAATGCTGTTATTTCCATGTTGCATCGTGCCCTTAACTTATCACAGTCATAACATAATCTGAGATCATTAAAAAATTCGTTCAAGCTGAGTGATTTCGCGGAAAACTTTGCTTTATAAAGATATTGTTTTAAAATAAGTAAAAAATAGTTTATCACGCTGTTTGGTTCCAATGGGATAGCTCCAAGTAGCATGGTCTTTATCGAAACACGTAAGTCGATACCTTTGTCAGTTCCCCATTTGGTCAGTTTGTTTAAGAAAGACTGTACATATCTACAGTCCCAACATATGTGTGAAATTGTTTCAATTTCTGTTTTGCATCTTTCGCATCTATCATTTTGTCTTAGCTTTATTATATTAAGAAATCGATTGGTCGCAATGATTCGAGTGCTTATTCGATATTGTAACCATTGCAGTTTAGTATCAGGCGTCGTGGTGAACGGTAGTTTAAAGTGAGTGTCCCAAGAGTTGATTATACCTAGTTCTTGTTCCCATTTTCTGCATGATTTTGGGGTGGGGGAAGTTGAATTGAGAATTCTGTAAAATTCTTGTCCACCTTTTTGGTTGCGTACAGTAGTTACAAAATATTATGATTATCTTGGTGATTGTGATTATAGCCATATTGCAAACACCGAGATCGATACACACTTCTCGGAAATATTGCACGAAGCTTACGAAACATTTTATCTGGAAATAGATGAATACCGATAATATACTGCCATACATGTACGGCCCGTTAATGGAACGTTTAACGATGGGGATAAATCTATTCCCAGCGTGAGCCATACTGTCATTAATGTTCTCGCTGGATAAACCACGATTCATGTCGATAATGTTCATAATCATTGCATCAGAATATTAGGTTTAAATTTTGGTGGTGTTAGAAAAAGACTCGGCTACCCGTAATTCCAAATTATGTGTGGTAATCATGCTATCATTTGTCTGTCAGATACAAAGACAGATGATTGCGATAATCCTGTTTTACCAGGCTTTTTCCTACACATAACAAATCGCACGAAACTTTCTCGTGCTAAATCTGCTGGAATTATCATTGGAGTAAACTCTTATTTATCCTCATCAACACACTGCATACGTATTGTCAGTTTATTCTCTGGTTGAAATACAGAAGCGTGGAGCCAAAATTATATTGGAGCTGTTATGTTCCACCAGAAGGAACTAGATTATCATCGAGTTCAGCCTTTAGAGAAATTGACGCAGATATTTAGTAAATGAGGCAATGATGTGATAACAATTTTCATTACTGGCGATTTACTGACGTCTCAAAAACTAGACTATCTTTGAAATGAAGAAATAGTATTATTACTTATGATAACCACATAACTGCCGAGATGTTAAGGGTTTTTAACCTTAAAGAGGCATAGCATGGACATAACGGCGAACAGTTTGGGGAAACAATTATTGTGTGTTTGTCATCACAAAGATTGTTTAATTATGAATGGAACATTGGGAACCGTTAGTGAAAGAACGGCCTTATGCATCTGTTGTATATTACATGCTTTGTTCTCTAAGCGCACTACCCATGACCGTAGATATTATAGTCGGAGAAGCAAACAAATTATGTCCAGACGTTAATACAAGTATCTCAACGGAATTATCAATAAATATAGACCAACCTGCTGAATTATCTAACGATGAATCTAATACCTGACATAAATATAAATGGGATCCATCCAAATCAACCGAGTTTATATGGAATCTCGACCCCGTGGAACTCTCAGAAATGCGAGCTTTGTTGAACAGTACAGTTGCCCACCTTTTACCATTAATGATACGGAAGTTAATGAAATAGTTGACAGTATATCACAAGTTCTTCTTAAATCGTCTCGCGATACGTTTGTATCTGCGATTAGAAAACTGACAGCACGGACAAAGAATAACAAACCATGGTGTAAGTATGCATGCTGGAAAGCCCGTAGAGAATACCGAAAAACCAAGCGATATCATATACGGAAGGAAGACGATAACTCAAGACAACTGATGCGTGAAATGAATAGGAGATACAAACAAGAAATGGACAACGCAACGGCAATACACAGGGAGAATATTACACGATAATTATCTAAACTAAAAATAGAAAATTCAAGGAAAGTCTGGTCTACAGTTAATAAGCGAAATATAAGATCTAATAACGCAGTTAAAATAGACAAATACGAAGAACACTTATGATAACTTAATTATGATTATATTACAGATGACTTAGATATACGTATGCATATTGAGACAAGTAACAGAAACGACGAACTAAACCGACCAATAAGCAAAGAAGAAGTCATGTTAGCTATCAAAAGTTTAAAGAACAATAAGTCCCCTGGAGATGACGGAATTATAAATGAATATATCAAGGCATCCTCTGACACCCTTATCGACATATATTGTAAAACGTTTAATTTAGTTTTCTATTCGGGTTGTTTACCAGACATATGGGGAAATGGAACTATCGCCCCTGTCTATAAGAAAAAAGGTAATAAGACAGATAAAGCATATTAATGTACCATAACTGTTATTTCGCTTTATGGGTAATTCTTTCAGTTTAGGATTCAGAATATTTTAGAAGTTTGAATGGCGGAGGAAAGACCGCTTAGTTAATTAATAATTTATGTATTTCAGTGCGTCATCGCTAGAGTCATTAGAGTCTCTGTAATAGCAGTTAATTGTAATCGAGAGGTAACTCTATCACAATCGATAACGCGAGCGGAGTGCTTACCGTCCGCTCTTTGTTGATCAGGTTGCATTAATAATAGAGCGGTCATATTTTTTAGGCGTACCTACAGTATACCGACGTACGTGCTTCTGCATTAAATTCCTTCCTACGCTCGTTTGGATTTGGGGCTTAAAATAGGTTATTGGTAGAATACTTAAGTATACGTATTTATGTAGCGTTGTCACGAGTAAACCGTACCATCTGAAAATTAGACAATCGCACTCTAGATGCGCGTGAACACTACCCATAATATGCATGAGTCAAAACAATTGTATCTCGATGTTTGAATTTTGCCCTCTTGTGATTTTCCAGTGGAATTTTCCAAAAGTCTCAACCCACCCGACTCGCACTCTCCGTTGGGCATGTTGCTATAAGATTATAGCGGTCAAACTTTGGGGCATACCTAAAGTATGCCGATATACCTGCTGTGTCATTACCTTGCTCCCTCGTTAGCAATTTTTCCGTTCCCCGCATAGTGAAAAGGCATTTTAAGCGGCACATTTGAGTCCAATTGACTATTCCCATTCGGAATATGCGACAAAAAAATAATACCGCTAGAGTTATAAAAAAAATACCTCAGTTTATACATCCTGGTGTATGGTGTTGGCCTATCTATGGGCGGTAATTCCGCAAGGAAAGCGCGCAAACAAGTTTTGATACTCGTGGTCAGTAGGGTATATCGAGGTGTGCATACGGTCCAAATGTGGATGCCCTGTCCGAGTTGGTAAAGTTAATATCGTTCAGATAAAGGGAGATAACTCAGCGGGGTAAACACGGAAAATAATCGCTATACGACAGTTAGTTATATCTCATTACCCCCAACATACGTACCAAATAGTAGTTATGTACTCCTCATACTTTCAGAGATTAAGGCGCGAAAAAAAGTATAATAATAATAATATTGACAAGGGCGATAACTATGTAAAGAAACGATGAGCCGAAATCCGGATACCGTTATTTTAAGTAGACCTTAAATGCATATATTCGCTAGAGATTTCGCGTTCCTACTGCCATTACTTTCTGAGTATTTCCAATTAAACCGAAAACGGCGCCAATAGAAAAACAATATACTTCCTTGGTTACACCATGGAAGTATAATTATTTGATGCCACGTTTCGCCAGTCATGTTTCATTTCTGTGAGGTATGCGGATCAGGAAATAATTATATATTTTAAAGTATTGACAGAAAATGTATTAGGCAAGTTCTCTATTTGAACTCATCCACCCCAACTGTATGTTATATGACGAAAGTGGGAGACTGCCCATTGAATACACAATCAAATGCGTATTGTGAAATATTGGATGAAAATAATATGAACCAGAGCAAATTTGTATTTACTGGCCATAGAAGTATGTGAAGTTTCATATATATTTCAGTGGATAGAAAAAATAAAGATCATCCTAACAAATGTGGGCACATTCATCTTTGGAACATGGAAAATATTTCATGTCCAGAAACATTAACGTCATATTTCAAATGCAGTTTAAATAGTCGATTCCGAAACGTGGTTGTCTGATATTGAACACTCTAGCCGAAGCAACATCTATAAAATGTTCAAATGTGAGATACATTTCGAAACATATTTGGATTGCTTGAATACCAACAATAGAATAACTGTCTGCCAATTCCGTGCGAGTAATCACCGCTTGCCAATAGAGAATGCACTGCTTGATGGAATGCGAATATTTAATCATCTTGTTGTTGTGGCAGTTATAACTGATACAACAGTTATTAATAACGTAATGATAACCCATGAACCCATGAACAAATTACAGATATTCAAGGAGGTGAATATAAAATGGTTTCTCTCGCGATATGATTTCTTCAAAATAATTGTCAATCAATGTCCTACAAAACAGTAGCTTCATACAAGCCAAGTTCCTGCATACATATACACATAGATACAAATAAGCTTAGTAATTGCTCAGTTCATAATATGTCAACAGATACAATTAATTGCTGTACACAGAACAATATCATGGCCTATTAGAAAACTGATTGCAAAAACGCGATATTCTTTCTGATGTGATATGTTATATCACCATGCACAAAGTTCCCTCTATATAATAGCACTGGTACGTAAACGAGCAATTACTAGGTTTAATTTAATCATATGCACTTTGGGCCTTTTCAAATGTTGCACATCTACATCGGATCACCCTCCAGAATAATGATGTTCGAAGAAGATGTAACCTGACCAAAATTTAAAGCCACATAATGTTTGAATAATTTGTTCTCACCATTATCGAGAGTACAAAATCGCAAATTAATCTGAAATAAACACATTTTGTTTTGTATGGTAAATGAATATATAAACTAACAAAAATATGGAGCATTTTCGATAACTCTATTCAGGAGATCAATAAAACAATACTTTTCTTTAGAGTGAGTAGTTGGTCAGGATTCTTAAAATAATAACTAATGACATGTCATTTGTCATTATTTAAATCGGCATACATTTGTTTCCATATATGTTTCATTTTCTTCTGGTTTTATATTTGTGAATTTGAATGTTATTTTCAATTATAATAATTTGAAGTTGCCAACATTATGTGGGACTTTAAATTTATTGGTATGTTGTATCTCATTGGATGTTAATTTTATTAGAACGCCCTAATGTGAGGGGAATCGTCCCTACGAATGGAGCCTCGAACCACGTTGTCCCAACATCATATTATCAGTGGAATTCACCGTCGGTTCGACGTCGTTTCAACGTCGGGTGCGTGAAGGCGCACCAACGTCGGCTCGACGTCGAACCACCATCGATTCGACGACGGGATCCGACGTCGAGCCGACGCCGAGCCATCGGCAACAGCCATAGTTGACACAACGTTGGATTCCAACGTTGGCCGAACGATAAAAATGACGTTGGCCCAATGTTGGCCCAACGTAGATGTGCTATCTGGGGTATGTGTGCATTTTCCTCATCATGAGAACATTTTCCGTTCTTAACGTATTGCCTCTTTCAGAGAAAAGAATGCTTTATTGTCACCAGTGCTAGTTTTTTCTCAGTCACAAAGTCATATCAAACAATAATATGAGAGTAATTGGCAAATAGAGGTTGAGGTAAACAACATTCAGGTAGGGGTAGTGAATAATAGTATCCACCATCAACTGGGATGTGGGATGGACAAATCTAACCCCCGGGACCAGATATGTGGGCCCGGCACGAGGCTTGTCTGGCCCCGGGTGAGATGTTTCCACCACACATCCCAGGTAACGATGGGTAATATTAATCTCACCCAGCTATCTCACACGGGCTTCCTGTGCTATAATGTGTAATGAGTGGGAGAAAAACTGGGGAATTTAAAAAAAACAAAAGTGAATATGCCAAGGATAAAACATGCTTCCTTGTCATCACTGATAGTTTTTCTGAGTCACATAGTCATATTGAATAATACAATGAAGAATATATGGCCGCTATAGGCTAAGGAAAGAAAACTTGAGGTGGGCGGGGTAGATTAGCATGCCTCCATAACCATGTCCACCGGCTTGAATTGTCCTGGGGAGTTAATTTGTTACCCGGTACATTACTTATATATTATTATACGAAAACGAACAGGTTCTGTCAACAACAATGTGTTTCAAACACAGGTGTTGGTAGCAGTAGATTTGGAGTGGTCGACCAGGTAGTCATTGCTCAATTGTTTCTGACCATGAAAATAGGAACGCTCAGGCAAACGCAACCCACTTAAATAAACATAATACTGACTTCTGATTCTTGTTCAAATGCGCATATCATGGGGTTAACAATCTATAATTTAACACGGAGGGGTCGAGTAGTGCAATTTGTAACTTGTCTTGTGTATGTATATACAAGTCTAGACATGCAAGTTCATGGACGAATCTCTTATTCAAAGTCAGAGTGTTATACGTATAGTGCAGCGGCGAAACGCCAAAAGTGGTCGGGTACCCCTAACCACGGTAGCACAAGTTTTAAACCAAATATTTTTGAAGGAGAAATATATACTGTTGACGAAAATGATAGTAAACAATAACGGAATTGGTGTCAAATCTACGATGAACGATATCCACCAGTGACTTTTTCCAGAAATGAACGATTTTGGTAAAGCGAGTCCGGCGGCTATGTCCTAACATATTTTCCAACATCATTGGCGTTGAAAGTACTATATCATAACATATATCTACTTGGTATGCAAAAAGTGTTGGTTAATTTAGAATTTCCTGCCATTTGGAGCCGAAACATTTATATTTGCTGAAAAAACGCTCTTTTTCACAAAAATATTTTTCAAATATGATCATTCAAACGGATATTGTAATAATGCTAAGATATTTAATCCGTATGGTGTGGCAGTTGTCTGACAAGCATATTAAGAACGAATGTAACATAAAGTCTGAACGGTTTGCGAGATACTCGATTTACCCCTCCACAAGCACGTTTTTGGTCGAACAATTACATTTTTTTGTTACCGACTTTACAAATATTGTCTAATTGATCTTAATGGGACACAGTTTGAATCTTCAACTGACATTTTTGTCCAGAGATACCGTTTAATTGATTACCGATGTGTTCATGTTTGCAGACCACCCTCCGTTACAACAACAACATATGTTATTGATAACAGGTAATTCTGCATGCATTAACATCGATTTTATAGTACTAAAATATTTGTTATAAACAACACATGACCAACTGTATAATTCATATGGCTCAGTAATTGTCAGGACATCACGTCTAGAAAAAATTTGACACGGATTGTGAACGGTTTGCCAGATATTGGGCTTTAGCTACTGCTCCCTGAACACGTGTTGGTAGCAAAAATGCATATTTATGACAACACACACTTTTCTGAATGATTCTAATGGGAACCAAATCGTGATACATATGATGAAAACCGGATCCGTAGACACCGCGAGAGTGGTTAAAGATGTCATCATGCTTCCAAACCCACAGTTACAACAACACATGTTATTTCAAACATGTAATGTTATATTAATATATAGTGACTTTGTAGAACTAAAGATTTTGTTCTAAGCGACACATAATATATAGACTAACACATACATAACAAAACCATTGTTGCTGCCATAATGATTGTTAAGAGTCCCTCTAAATCTACCAAAATAAGAAAACAGTGGATAGTGTATTTTATATCTCATAAACTATTTTGACCAAGGTGGCAAGCGTTAGTTCAAATACGTTCTATGCTTTGAGGTCCCCCTACACTACAAGGAAATGCACAATGTTTATGAATGGTTTGGTTCCAGAAATAGTGTGGCACTTTACAAAACGGGGCAATTTTAAACTTTTCGAGAAAACTCTACCCGATTTATAATCTTTAACACAATACAAATTGCAGCTATATGCTATATCTATTAACAGAGAGCAGAAAGCCATCGACACTAATTTTTACAAAAAGCGAATAGCAAACGCCAAAGGTGAATATTTTTTGTTTTGTGGGACCCCTTTATAAACCCATTTAAACTTTTGAACACACCATGCACCGAATATATATGTTCTTATTATTAACTGACGGTGTGAAACTAAGGTAGTGCTATCAGAGTTTATACAATGTATATGGGTGGTTTGGTTCCCGAAATCCTAGGGTACTTTACAAAACGCGGCTGGCAAATACGAAAGTTTAATTTTCTTTGAGCCCCTTACCACATTTAAAGTTCTAAAAACACCACGAATTGAACAGATATGATCTCAATATTATCTGAGGGTGTGTACAAATGACAGTTATATCCGAAAATACACATCTTTAATGGATGGGTTGGTTTCCGAATGGCTGTGAAACTTTACAATTCTCACAGTGTTGTGTCCCCTTAACCAATTTGAACTCTTGAACACATTATGAACTAAAGCTATATGCTCTCACTATTAACGTAGTGTGTGAAAGAAAGGTAGTGGTATTATTATATATAATATGTAATGGTGGGTTAGTTACAGAAATCCTGGGGAACTTTACAAAAGGCGTCTGGCAAATACGAAAACGTTAATTTTCTATGATTTGATGCAACACTGCCCTACTTGAAATCTTGAACCCACCATGAAACGGAATGATATGCTCCCCACTTTAACTGAAGGTGTAGAGAATGGACGCTAGATCAAGAAATTCATATATTTTATGGGTAATTTGGTTCTTGAATGTATGGGTCACTGGTTGTCAAATGAGAAAGTTCTAGGTTTTGATGACCCCACTATCCCACTTGAAGTCGTAAACAAATTACGTACACTCAATGTTAACTGAGGGTGCGGAAATACGCATCTGTATTGGATGAGATGGTTCCCAAAAGACTATGGCACTTTACCACAAGCGGTCGTAAACGAAAAGGCGAATGTTCATTATCTTAGGGGACTCCAATCCCTATTTGAAGTCTTGAACACACGACTAGCTGAATGCATATGCTATCAATATCACCCGAAATTGTGGCTGAATGGTTGTTCTGTCAGAAAAGATGCAATGCTTTTGCGAATCAACTAGATGGGTTGGTACCCGACAGCCAGGGACACTTTACAAAAAGCGACCGGAAAATAATAATTCGATTTTCACAGTTTGTATTACCACCTACCCGATTTGAAGAGCAGAACACCCCACGAAATGGAAATATATCATTGCACAATATGTAGTTGCATAAGGAAGTAAACAATTTATATAGATGGATTGGTTTCCGAAAGCATGAGCACTGAACGAAAAGTGGCTGGGAAATAAGAAAGACAAAATTGTTAGGTCCCCCTACTTTATTTGAAGAAACACCATGCTGAAATGATATGATCTCAGTATTAACCGAGGGTGCTTTAGTAGAGCTTCTTGATAGGGGGATTAAGCTCTTGTCCGGGATCTGAGCAGAAATGAAAACACACTATGGAATAGCTGATAGATCGAAATTTTTAACTCGCTCTGTATATTTTCATAATTATGACAGCATAATAACAACATAGGAACATAGCAACATAAATGTAAATAGGTTTGTACACTATGAAATAGCTGAGTCTAACTGGAGTAGTTTATAGTTTTGCATTTGAACTATATTAATTGGAAGTTAATAATTGCTTAATCAAAAGGTTATAACTTGCCCCATTGAAATTCTAATCAGCACGCCAAGACGGTCATGCAGATTAGAATGTCAACTGGACAATTTATAGATTTACTTTACTGGGAAACTATTGCTTATTAGAAATACAATGAACGATTAGTGTTTGTGTGACATAAGTCAATTCGGAGTTAAGATAATAATTCGGTACAACAGACTGATGGCCTGAGTACACACATGCGTTTGTAACCAGTTAGATTCAACTCTCAATTACCAGAATAACATTATGAATACAATATACACTTAGATAGATGGTGATAGAAATGAATTAAACCATCAATTAGAAAAGAGTATTGGTCTCTTTAAGTCAACATAGATTACCCGAAGATATGTACATATATAATTTCTATCACTATTAATGATGTGGAAGCCAACATTATATCGCCACTTTAAGGTAAATGAAAGTGTTTAAAATGATTATGTAAATAAATGTCAAGGGCGTGGCTTCCAATGTATAATTTATCTAATTTGCATATTGATATAATTTGCATACTAAAGTAATGTAATTATGAACAAAGCTCTTCATAAAACACTTACTTTGTAAACCTTAGTGAAGATCTTCGTGTGCGACAATTATGCCTATACAGTCGCACTCATGGTTGTACACATGACCGACGCCATCACTTGCTTAATTGTACAATGCCAATATTCATATTGAATTTTACCATGGAGGCGCCGACTTTGACAGTACCGATACCGATAATCAGGGCGCTTATATATAGCGTTACTACTATATACGATGCTAATGTGACATATTGCCGAAGTGGCCGTATGCAACATTAACACCATCTATGACCGGAAGTAACGTACTCTTTGGGGTGTCAATGTTACATATTGCCGGAAGCGGCCATATGCAACATTAACATCATCGATAACCGGAAGTGACGTATCATTTAGGATGTCAATGTTACCTATGCCGGAAGTGGCCATATGCAACATTCACATCCTCGATGACCGGAAGTGACGTATATAGTTCTATGGCGGATATGATTATAACTCTAGATACTGCCAGTTACATGGAGATATAATTTCGTGTCAGATATAGGCGGTAAAACTCTGTCAATAGCATATAAGACACAAACTGGACTGTTTGCGTGGAATTAGCAGATATGAGATGCGCGACCACATATCTATAGTTAGAACATGAACGCGTGAATCATAGGAGGTGTGATTTCTATGGAAATAATATATTTCCAAAGAAATGACATAACTATGCTCTTTGTGATAAACATATACAAGTAACATATTTCATAGAGGAATGCACGTATACATGTATGCGTTCCATACAGTATAATTTATAGAGAGTAAATGCATGTAATATTGGTACTCGATACGGTAATTGAACATTTGATTATTTCAACTTAAGTTAGCCATTCTTTTCATAACACGAGAGAACCAGCATTGGTACTTTGAAAGTTTCAAGTAAATAAAATAAAGAAATGTAAATATAAACTTACCTGAGCCGAAATGAAAACACACTATGGAATAGCTGATATATCGAATGACTCGTACCAGAGATTCCATAGTTCATATTCTCATTTCTGCTCTTCAGTGATTGGTCGAGAATAAAGGGGTGTGGCTTTTGCACCCGCTATGGCACCCGGTGTCATAACACGCACTACTCCGTTACGTGTGGTAATTAACAAGTTATGTCACCAACTGCTTAACTGCGAAATAATGCCAACGCTTGATTAGCGTGCAACAATGACTTGTTACATAGGCGAAAGCCATTAATGTTTTCATAAGAGATTCTGAGATCTGTCAGCGTGACGCGGTGCGAATTAGTTGCGCAATGTATCAATGGTTCCCGTAGTCAGCTTATTAATTACTGATTATCTTGATACCGCCTGTGGCTTGGTCTATTCAAAAGTATTTGTTTTTCGCCGACGGCTAGAAATTGAATGTAGACTGTTTGTATTACAATCTGATTAGCGCGTTATGTCACAATGCGAATTATACGACATTGTTTTGTATGGAAACCAGATCCCAGCAAACATGCAGATATCGAAAAGATGTCGTAACCATATCGACATTAGTGTCGAGTTGATGTCGCGTTGCGATATCAATACGATACAAAGGATGCACTCCGTAAATGGACCGATACGATACCTATCATATTGATATCGTAATGATATCGCAATCCGATATTAATTAATAAAATGCCATTCAGTGCAAAAAGACCACTCAGTTTGATGGAACATCATTACCATATGGATAATGTACTAGAATCAACTGTAATTCTACACAAATTATATATATAAGGATGCACACCATAAATGGTCGAATTCGATACCTATCGTAATGGTATCGTAATGATATCGCAATCCGATATTAGTTAATAAAATGCCATTCAGTGCAGAAAAGACCACTCAGTTTGATGGAACATCATTACCATATGGATAATGTACTAGAATCAACTGTAATTCTACACAAATTATATATATAAGGATGCACACCATAAATGGGTAAATTCGATACCTATCGTAATGGTATCGTAATGATATCGCAATTAGTGCTGGGACGGTTGGGGTTTTTTCCTAACCGGTTAACCATGGGCATTAACCGAACCCTAACCGGTTAACCGCGACCAGCATTACCCTAAGTATGAGGTTGAATACACTGGTCACTATATCGGCAAAACAAGTGTTCATTACGCATCCCGGAAACGTTGATATACACGCGATCACAAACGATGTCTTGGTTGTTCAATGCTTTCTCGCTACGGCGATCAAATAGTTGTAAATGTGTTTAAATTAATTCAGTTTTGAGCCCAAACAAACTAAAATATAATATATATTAGTGGTGCGCTAGTATATCGATGTTTACGGGAGTTCCACACCGCATATATAAATAACGCTTGCTTGCAAAACCTTCAGCGACGAAATATAGTTCCTCCCTCGTGTATTATATTCCGGGCACGATTAGCCCAAACAAGGTACTGAAGGTAGGTATACTGTTGTTTAGTAATGTTTACTAGTGTTTGGGTATAGGCAGGTATGTATTAATCACAGTGGCTACACGATGTTACTTCAATTATTTAATAAACAAATTCATACAAAATTAAATCATCGTGATTCATTACGCAAGCCCCAGCCAGTGTTTAGGAAATAAAGTTATCGAATACATCACTAGATATACTCCGAGTTCCCACTCCCAGTAGGCCTATGTGTTTTTTCTGGGTGTGCCACTTCATATTGGATGTTGAACCAGAATAAACGAATCGCGTTCGGCAGGCCTTGTATATATACCGCCCATTTCTTCTTCTTTTTCGTCATCTTCAATTAGGACTATATATGTCCCCAAACGTTCGATTTTCGCTTTTGTAGGTCTTCTGTCATCGCTTTGAGATGAACTAATGACATTATGACAGGGGCAGTTTCGAGAAAACAGACATACTATTGATGACGTAGTAATATAATAGTTTAGACTTGATTGCTTTGATGTATGCCGCGGTGCGCGTGCAGCGGGAACGTCATGTATTGCCGCCAAAGGAAATTGGCATTGAATGTTTAACAAGTGATTCACAGACTGACACAGAGTGTAGTTGTTGGTTTCATGTCTAGAAAAGCTGCCAGTGATCAAACAGGCATGTGTTGTGGGGTATATGAATACAAAATCAACTGTCCAAATCGCTTCTAAGCGGCTTCTTATTACTTACTCTCATTACTTAAACTTCCGTAAATGATTTTGGCAACATTTACACGGAGTACTACGTTGATAGTACGATCGTTATCAATATTACGGTTATCCGGTTGTGGCCTCCTCCAACCGGTTGACACGCGTAACCGAACCGTAACCGGTTATCCGGACAACCGTCCCAGCACTAATCGCAATCCGATATTAGTTAATATTTACACAGCCTGTCTGCAATACACTAAATACTGTCTTGTGATTGGTCAACTGACACTTGGGCTACCTGTTTTACATCCTCATAATACAGAACAGGAAGTGACACTCTGATGACAGATCAATTAATGCACTCGACGCGGTCAAAATAATTGGGCGCGTTTTTTCAATGTCCAGCCGAATTACATCGGATGATCGTGATTTCTATCATTACGATATCACTGCGACATATTCTGAAATCTCATATTGGGCTGAATATATGTGATAAAAATAAAGGTACTCAATCCGATAAAACTCCTCTCAATTACTATTTCAATGGCTTCGGGGTTCAAAAATATTTGATTCGAGTCGAGGAAGTCACCCATCAAAGCTCAGATTTGTTAGATATCGATTTTAGAAATCTATTATTTTTCATTATCGGGAATACTATCTGGCCCAGAACTCAGTCAAAATTGCTTTAAAATTACCACTTGATTTTAGAGTTATCCATCCTTGTCTGTTTGAATAGATTTGGAGTACACATCCAGAGCAGATTACGGCAGTTATTAGTACTCATCTCGAGTTAATAACAAATTTCAAAAATCAATATCTAATAACTCTGAGCTTTGTTTGATGGGTTCCTCGACTCGATTCAAATATTTTTTACCCCCAAAGCCAAAGAAATAGTAATATAGGACCCTCTGATCGGATTGTTGTTGTTGGAATCTGTTGAGATGGGGACCCTCTTTACGGATTGAGTACCTTTAAGTGGTCTAATCTCAAATTCTCGGCCATCTTTTGGAAAATAAAAAATAAAAACGCTATATAAATATAAGATATGAATGTCGTGGCAGTGTGTGTTATTGGGTGATACGGCGATGTGGTGGTTCTGGGTACATTTAGTGTAACCACAAAGCAATGTACCCGAACCACCACAACGTTGTATCACGTACCGATAACACACACTATCACAACATTCATTTCTTGAATAAAATGCCATTCAGTGCAGAAAAGACCACTCAGTTTGATGGAACATCATTGCCATATGGATAAATGTATGGCTCTAATAGAGTCAACTGTAATTCTACGTTAATATGTAATCTCATTTGACATGCAATTCTTTTATGGCAAATTAATTTTCAAATGTAATCAAACAAATAGTAAAATCGGCACGCAATTAAATGGGAATTAGAACTAAGAGAAGTGTGAATTATAACTATTTTATTCTGGAATAACATATCTGATAATAAATTAACTGTAAGGCCATATAAACTTAATAGTTTGTTTCTCAGGGATTTTTTTTTTCAAAGTGATGAGGGAGGCAGTTATTTATATTTATTATTTTTTTCAAATTAATTTTGTGGTGAGGCAGGTATTTATATATATAATATTTATCGGAGTCCCATATTAAGGAATAATACTGGATATGAGGAATAATACTGGATATGGGCAATATACTGAAGCAGGGAAGCTGACCATCATATATCCCCTTAATAATCTAGATTTGTAATAAAGTTGTATAGAGGAAACAGTTTGAGTTATTCACTCATGGAAGAAGATGTGGAAACTACATCGGTGAAATTTGATGTAACTCAGGGTGACCACCAGCCAGATCAAGCTTTATTGGAAGGAGTTCCACTGGACTACACATGAATTGATAATATTAAATCACAACAATAATTTATGAAATAAAAGGTTTATTTTCTAATTAATCACAGACTTTCATAAAAATCTTGAAGTTTGGAATAGTGCTGATCCACAAACCAGAGTGCATTACATACAATAGCCACACATTGCCGACCCACACTGTCAACGCTAACCTTTCGGAAGCCCACTTTGTTTTCAACCAGTCAATGAATAGCACAATTTGTTACGTTTGTTTTTCACAATTGTCTTACTGGGCAACACCAACTCCTTGCAACTTGTCATCAGCACCGAGAATACATCAACTACTTCTCCCGATTTATTCTCTGGTACATCTTATTTGGTCACTCGAATTTGAAAATATCGTCCGAAAAATTGCGTGACTTCAGAAAACATGATGATGATCATGATCATGATGTCTCCTGCAACTGTGTCAAAGTCCCCCGTTTTCGTTTTTGAAACAACCAGGTCAAAATCATCGTCAATGTCTTTCGTGGACATGAAATCATCAGCCATTTGAGGAACAGTTTTTGATCTGTTGTCTGATATAATTGTCCATTTGCCTTCCGACGCATTCTGCACGATACAAATTTTCACCAAAGTCGCCATTTTGTTATTATTTTAAACAGGAAGTTCATCAGAATTATCCGCCCTTGTTTGTGAATGTAAAGTCCGGATAGATTTGCAGTCCGGATAGATTTGCAGTTTGCGTAAAGTTTCAAGACGAAGTTATCGGTCTGGGGCGGTTCGGGACATGCGGTATTTATATATTTATTATTTTATAGGTGCCAATAAATAAGGTGGAGGCGCAGGTTTTTGGGGGACGCGGCGATCCCTGAGAAACGAACTATTAAGTGTGTATGGCCTAAATATACAATATATGTAAATCGATACATGTATATAGTATACAAAGTACACAAGCCTTGAAATAGTGTGCCTGTCATTTGCAGAATGAGGTCCGGAGAGGGTGAATTTAGTGATGCTATCCCACATAGCAGGCTAGCATTACCAAATTCACCCTATGGGAACATCATTCTACAAATGACATGCACACTATTTCAAGGCTTGAAATTACAGTAATGCCCTAAGTAAATGGCCCTTTAACCAGAGCAGAATTATGGGAATTTTTTCAGGATTTAGTTTGATATAGTTGGAAATATGGCTTGCTGCCATTCATCGTAAAGTTCTCAATGAGCTTTCCCATGAATGCAGCAATCCATATTTCCAACTAAATTAAAACAAGAGCACGTCCTTTCTGGAGTAAAGTGGGGCAAGGTGTAATTAATTCATTTGAAACTTGGTTCAGTTCACTCGATTCAATCTAAAGTTATCATCTGGATACTGCATATCAGGTCAAATCTGAGTCGAAAAAGGGGCATAACTCAGTCAAAATCATGCGGACAAATCCCATATTCGAACTTGATTTGTATTTTGGGGTGGTAAACTAACATACCGAATTTGGTTCAGTTCACTCAATTCAATCTAAAGTTATCATCCGGAAACCGTAAATAGGGTAAAATCTAAGTCGAAAAAGGGGCATAACTCAGTCAAAATCATGCGGATGAAACCCATATTCGAACTTGATCTGTATTTTGGTGTGGTAAACAAATATACTAAATTTGGTTCAGCTCACTCGATTCAATCTAAAGTTATCATCCGAAAACCAAATACGGACGGACAGACTACGGACGGCTCGACGGACAACCCATTTCCATAATACGACCTTTTCTTCAAAAGGGCGTATAAAAAATAATCCAAAACAATTCTGTGGTTAAACAGCCAATTATATAACAGACTGTGCCAATAGCTCATCTTGACTTGATTGTTCTCTAATCGCTGTTACTGGTACTTTCCTCATCCTGAAAATATATGTGAAATTGTCTGACTGTGGAACATGATTTTAGTCAACTGTAAGCTTCTGATTTGTTGCAAACTTTCTGAGTTATAATTATGTTTACAATAAAAACAACACTACACCACACGTAATGTCCCAAAATGCTAAAATTACATATTAGTGATTCATATGCATTGTATAGTGCAACATAATATGATCAAATTGGGTGTTGTATTGATGACCTGTCCTGTAGTGAAAGAACGGTCACTCATGTAATATGTAAACAAACTTCAAACATGGTTTATTTGGATATACAACTTGAATTGGGAACCATATTTGAACTATGTTTAATTAATGAGCTGTATATCTACAAAGGAACGTCAAGCCTAGTTTAACGAAAATTTAATCATTAATATCACTTACAAAAATGGGCCATGGCATGACCATTGTTCGGAGGCCGGAAATATATATATATAGCAATTCCTTTAATATAATATATCGACCAGAGTAGCATTTGGTGCAGGGCGAGGTTTAAATTTATTCTGATTGTACCTATCCTGGAAAATCAAATATCAAGAACTAGGTTCAAAAAAATAAATTTTAAATTTGAAGTCAGTTTCAAAACTATATCTTTCAGTGCCCGGGCCGATTTTTGTGTCAAACTCATATTTAATTTACCAGATCTATTGATTATAATGTTAGGCCATAAAAACGAAATACTTCCTCAGGGAATGATTTTTTATAAGTGATCAAGGAGGCAGGTATATATATTTATTATTTAATGAAAAGAATCAGATATATAGCCTCAATTTCATGTTGAGGCTATTTTTAAATAGAATAGCGAATTGCTATGCAATTATTGAAGTTGTATAGCAGTTTTCTGAAATTGATTAGCATTTTTTGTTCTCAAAAAAAGATGAGCTATTCAAAGCTATTCACCTGATCACTGTTTCCATAACTAAATCTCTAGCATGTCTTTAATGTTCATAGATAATGGACTCTTACAGATTGCTGACAAATATATTTATGTCCAACGCAAAGCTTGGCCAAGAAATAAAGTGTCCCATTGACAAACGCATAATTATAGTTTCTCAACTCTTTGAGGCAGCTTTCAAAAGATTTACAAGTCGGCAACTAGCTTGCGAATGATACCCGTGATCGACTCATCGCCGTGTATTAAAACCATCCACAGTTATTTCGATCCCTGTCAGTGATCAACAGGGGAGGTGCTTATAATTTATTATTTATACTTAATTAACTTAACGATGAATTAATTATTATAATCAATAAATTTGAAATCAAGGAAATATGAGATGATACAAACATCGGCCCTGGCACTGAAAGAGTTAATTAAGCCATGGCTGTTTTGGTTATTTGCATTTTAAATAGCACTTACAACTATAACATTTTGTTTCTTCTTGATTCTTCCAAAGCACCTAGCTTTCGAATTTAGAAGCCATTTGCCAGCTATTGTTTTGAACTCTTGGTCAGTGAGATCTCTCGTCTCCTTTTGTTTTCTTGCCCCTTCTGAAAATATAAAAGTCGAGAATAAGTGAAACTGCACCAGATATAACAAAGTACATTCATTTCTTTATTCAGGCTACAACATTGAAGAATTATATCCAGAGTTTATTATTGTACCAAAACAATTTAAATTTATTCAAAAATGTTCAATAAGTAGAGTACATGAAGATAAATTCATGTCTTTTTTTGGTACGGCAAGCCTCCAACTTCACAATCACATGACATTCATAACATGCCAGAAAAAGTTTTAAAAATATCAGACCAAGGTACAAATTTAACGAGGTTGTCAATGATACTGAACTTAATCGAGCGCAATTTCAGTTAATTTTCACTTGGTATAGGTTATTGTTTGTTTGATAGGGGTTAGGGGTTTAATGTCACGACATTGCCAGTTTATGGTGGAGGAAATCCACACACTTACAGCTAATGTACTGTAACAGTGATTTCAATGGCTGATAAACTCGTCGACCAATATTCCAGGAAAGGTGAGAATTTCATGGCATGCCAGTCTGAGAGCATCTAGTCTTTGTTAAAGCATATTTTGTAACATAACATATTTCATGGTACACACAAATGTGGTGGTGAAGTATATTTCAGGAAAATCCAAGATGGTCACCAGGGTCATGTTTTGAGGGGGGGGGGACTACCAATATTAAAAATAATATTTCACGATTAGTAAATAAATAGACTTTCTAGATCATGCTAAATGATATTTTGGGAAAAAAGGCTGACTGGCCATGTTCATTTTAAAGTAAAGGTAAAAAGGGTAGGTTCAGTCTACATATAGGTGGCAACCCACAGAATAAATTTCATGATCATTGGTATAATAGACAATCTAGGACGTGCAACACAACATTTTGGGAAAATATCTATCAACGGCCATGTTTTTCATGAGGTCAAGGTTAAAAGATAAATTTCCTGATCCATTAGAACATAAATAGACACTCAAGGCCACGCATAAGGATATTTTGAGAAAAACAAAGTTGGCTGATGGCAGCCATATTTTTTATGAGGGTGCCCAAACTACAGGAAAAAAAATATGTATCCAATATCAGACTTGATCAGCATAACAGGAATTATAATATAAATAATCATTATTTAGATGTTTTGGAAGGAATGACAAATTGCACTTACTTTTCATCACAGAGATCAAATTCTGGTATTTGCAGAATGCCAGTTTTTTTTCTTTCAAGCTGATGCCAGTATAATTATATTTCACAGCTAACTCCTTGGAAAGAGTTTTTCTCAGCATGTCTTGTATGACGTCACTGGCACTGCTTCCACCCATGAGTCGATACCTGTTGACCTGAAATTGCAATTAGATTCTTTAGTTAAAACCACCAACATCATGGCAACATGAGATGTGCCGAGTGATTTAGACAATTTCCACAAGCAGTTACCGGGTATTTACATGCACTAGACATCATTTATGAAACATGACTTTTTCAGTGTCTCACATCATTAAAACAGAATATTTGTGCTATTTAAAACTTTTCTTTTAAGTCAGTCAAGCCACACCTCTACAATTTTCAGGAGAAAGCAGTTATAATTGAAAGTCTAACTGGGGGAGGATCGAGGCAGAGGCCTTGACGAATAGGAACAGTCAATTCCATTTCTCTGGTCATACATGGGGGGACAAATTTTAGAAGACTATTTGAGGGATGGCATGCAATATTAGGGTTTTTAAAAATAAAAATAAATAATTAGACAAATTTCAATGGTAAATATGATGTATCCAGTATTTTAATGCCATGCGTTAAACATGGAAATCAACGGTCAACAGAAACAGTGCAGCACCACGAGCAAGAATAATTTGTTAATGAAGAACAATATGCAAGTGAATGAAGAACAATATGCAAGTGTAAGTGTAAGTGTAAGTGTAAGAGCTAGAATCAATTTTCATGATTCCTTTGAGGGATTATTTTTTTCAAAGCTGAAGTTGAATAGCAATAAGACTTAGTGTGTGCAGTGCTGTTTTGGCAGGATTCACTGGTAATTTTCAAAATTTTAGGAGGTGCCATTATGGTTCACCTTAAATGACCCCATGAGGGCCATCTTTGGTTGATGTCAAATGTTAAAAGGGGGCCACTCTGCCAGGAAGACCACTCAGTCAATTTAAGTTTGTGTGCTGATGCAGGAATATTTGGATTCAAGATTTAAATAGATCCAAATATAATACTGTGGATTAGAGAGAGAAGTGGACTATTAGCATATTTTGTTGCACAGAACACATAGGTTGCTTGTACGAAATTAGATGACAATTTGAAACCAAATGAAGACATGCAAGTCAGCATCAACTAACTACCGGCAAGGTGAAATGTTTGGTAGCCATACATTCTAAGCTTCCTTTACAATTATTTGCTAACACGCTCACGCTGTAACTTCGCCAAAATGGTTTAATCATGAATTTGTCTGCATAATTTTAAATTTAGGCGATCGACTGCAGCTCAGGGCAATCACCTGTCTGAAAATGACAAGCCTGACCTTATGTAACACGTCCCCAGTTGATAATAAAATATACAAAATTTATCCATTAAATTATGTCTGGATTGTGCCAAGGATCACTCCAGACCTGATTTACTGAACCGGTGTTTTGAATTTAATTATTTGATACCATTGACTATTCAGAACAAGTTGGGAGTTATTGATGTAGATATTGGGAGATCCCGATGATTCACAATGGGAAATGGGACCCAAAATCGGCCAAACAGAAAAAAAAACACATCCCTGAACAATCTACCAATATTCACTATGCAGATCGTCATATATTAACTCACCATATGCTTTTGGACAGAGCTTGAACTGAGTTTCTCTTCCAATTCATTTAGGTCATCTACTGTTTCCATGGGGAGACTTATCTCCAGGCCAGCTGGATCAGAGTCCTGCAAAAGAAATATTTATTCTTTAACATCGGCCACAAATAGAGATCAATAACAAGCAAATATGTAATTCCAATACCATATACAAACAAAATAGATACATTTTCTTTTAAGCATTCCGAAAAAACGTATTTGAACGTATTTAAATAAATAAATATTTTGTACAATTCCTACTCAAGTCATAAAATGTACTATAATGAATTTATATTGCAATCATATTTTTATCTGAGCTCATCAAAGAATTCAATTTGGGATGAGTCATTATTACATGAATTCATGTGTCGTGTTTACAATGTGGTTAGCTTATGGTGGGGTGACAGCAATCACCATATGATAATAACATCTCCTTGCAAGTCGCTTCCTGGCAATCAAGGGAATTGGCTGTTACACAATGTATTTATAATATAGTCTGATAATATTAGAGCAATCTACATGGAAAACACTATATTTTTAAACAAACTTTGTACACTCGTGTATAGGACATAATTTTGGGGCAATGTGTGAGTCAATCATTGTTAATTAATGATATATGGATTAATGCGCAACAAGCTCAGTTGAAACAAAAATGAACATTGCTTATCTCTTTAACCTACCAAGCATGGCACAGCAGATGTAGGATAATGCGATCATGTCGTATTAATCAGTGCTTTTGAAATGTGAATGTGCCATGGTGTGCAATGCCTATATAGTATTCCTTGGTTGCAACCCTGAATATCATGATTATCCCACTGAAATGTAATTAGGTACCTCATTGGCATTCCGGTCTACCAGTTCAGCTCTTTAAAATGACTGCAGTTGGTTACTTTTCAGGAACTAAGACTAGGGCTTGTCACGATTCGACTGATCATCGACAGGACAATATTGATTAGTTTTTTTGCTAATCATTTAATCAGCAGTTTTAACGTTCGGTTTCAGTTATAGATGCTCGGCCATTCAGGGTTCCACCAGAACAAATAATCCCAGGTAAAATGGATACATTTCCCACGTAATTTCTTGTAATGGCTCAGTATATTGGTATATTTATCATCATCTTAAGCAACCTACGTCAGTGTTTATTTCTGTACTACTTTGTTCATATTTCACAAGGTTATTATATAGGTACGATTAATCGATAATCGTTGATTAGTTTCGGCCGATTATTGATTAGTAAATATATTTTATTGTGGCATCCCTACCGTAACTAAGACAACTGGAGTATCAATTGGCGATGTGCACTGGGTCCCGAGTGGAAAACCCACTATATAAGTGTCAGTCTTTATAATTATGACTAAAACTGCTTACCCCTTCTCTTTGATCATTCATTTTCAACATGGCCTGCTGCAGATCTTTTATAGCCGTCGTGTGTTTTTCTGTTGTCTCAATAAGTTTGATCAACAGAGCTGTAACAAAAAGGTTTGGTAGTATTAGATATCAAATTAATATATGAGCCGAACTGAGCAAATCATCTGCAACATGCAGACATTAATATGCATTTTCGAACAAAGTTTCAAAAACAATTGTGATATGATCAAAAATAAATTCATGGTCTAGATCTGATCCATATCAATAGACATTAAACAATGGTGCGTCCATGAGATGAGGCATATCTGAAGTAATGATACCGAATGACAGATCAATGTAGCTCTCATCATATAAAAATTGCAACTCTTTACCATAAATCAATATCACAAGAAGAAGCCAAGACAATTGTCAAGTAGTACATGTAGCATCATGTATGAACATGATTTTTAAGTACACATGTAGCATCATGATTTTTAAGTAAAAGAGTGCTTTATTACCACGCTCAGTCATCTTGTCAAATCTTGAGTGTGGAGCAACAGGTGATCTGGATGGTGACCTGAATGCTGTAGATCTACCGGCAGGTGGTGATGGTGACTCATTAGGTGCATTTCTTATGGGAGATCTGATGGGTGACCTGATTGGTGACCTGGTTCTCTTGTTTCTGAAGGGATCAGAAACTTTGGGTGGCGGTTGTTCATTATCTGATGAGATACAGGCCCTTGAGGGCACTCTGTAATTATAGATAAAAATATTTAAAAAGAATGTTTATACAAGAGCACGCCATCGTTAATTAGGAGTGTATAAAAATTGTTTGCCCATAATAATTACTACATGCATATATATAAATAATTAATCACATTTCCAGCACGAAACCGAAGGATCAGATGAATTTCAATTCAAAAAAGGGCCATTACTGCAACAAAAACAAAAATGGGTCACTATTTATACATTAAAAATAAAAGGGGTAGCAGGGGGGGTGCACAATTGAAAAATTGGGCCCCTACTTAACACTTCTGGAAAAAATTCTAAGTCGAAAAATGGGTATAACTCATCGGACTGAACCCATATTCGAACCAAATAGTTCAAGAGAGAATTGGACTAAACCGAAAAATTAGCAGAATTCACGCAAAAATCATCGGACCATACGCAAATTCGCACTTGACCTGTATTTTGATATGATTGAGCCACATACCAAGTTATTATTCTTGCTCAAGTAATCGATCGGAAACCAAAATGTTAACAGACGGATGGACAGATATTCTTCTAGTGTTGAAATGATTAATCGATTAGTCGAAATCGACGCGATTATTAAATTAGTCGATCCCGAAATATGCATCGACTAGTCGAGAAAAAGCACTACCTAAGTGCTATCATGACAGCAGTGCCATTGCATGGCAATATTATCACGTAATCTGTAACAGTTAATACATATTAACTTCTTAGAGCTTATTGCATTGTTCCTTTAACTCAATATACGTACACATAACACTGTATCATTATACAAGCATAACGGCCCTGCCCTTGCAAGTTAAACTTTTTGTGGGGTCCTGTTGATATATACATGTTATATATTATAATTATATTGAATACGAAATAAATCTTATTATTGAATCTTAACGATGCCACTGCCAGTCATACACGAGCGGTGAACTCCATGACCTGAACTGAAACCAATGTATGCACATGTACCGGTATGCGCGGTTTCTTTTATGTTGATCATCAAAGACACAAAGTGTCGCTGCCGACCGAACACTGTCTAGTTCAATGGGAACAATTGACCAGTGAAAACTTCTAGAGTAATGATGCAACAAAATGGCTTCAATGATATACAAAACATAATTCGCAACATGTCAAGCTGGTAAAGTCAACTCAGTAACTGAATAGATCCTAGATCATTCTAATACCCATACCGCCCCCCCCCCCACCCCGCGACATGAGGCGCCAATTCAGAGAGACAATAGAACACACCAGACATCTCGTTAGCGAGACTTACTAACGAGACTTGCCTATTTATTTCCTGGTTACCGGCGACAATTTTGTTTATATAAAATGTTTTATTACCTGCATTCCCCAAACCATGAGATTATATGGAGGTTGCAGGAGAGCCTGGTTTAAGGCATCAAATTGGGAGACTTACGGGCAAAACGGGAGATTATATAGTTCACGTGCTTTCTGTTTTAACGTTCTGAAACGAAGAGTTGGATACTCAAAACTGCACATGGCCCTTTTTATACATCATATGGGCATAGAAACGGGAACTCTTAGAAGGGGTCTGACTAGTCGACTAGTAGTCGATTACCTCTGGCGACTAGTCGATTCCTTAAAAACGCTAATCGTTTCAACACTATATTCTTCCAAATTTACATCAACACAATATAAAATTGTGTATATTATGTGAAACCATATGGGCTTACATGTGTCTAAAAAGATCAATTATTTCTAAACACAGAATCTTCCCACTTACATTGTAAAGCAAGACAGCTCACTGCGATAGAAGCCCCCCCCCCCCCCAAAAAAACATTCGTATTAAACATAAACTAACCGTTGCCTCTTACGAGCCCGGGATTCAGCCTCAGATGCAACATCTGATACCATCTCAGACAACGTCATCTTCCTCACTGCTGTGTCATATTTGCCTAAAATAAAATAAAAGCTAAAATTAGACTTTGCATTTGGTTTTGCTGATACCGGCACTACATGTAATACAGGTATATAAATGCAAGCTACTGTATCTGTTCTAGCAAATTTGCCAATAATTAACTTCACAATCAATCAGCTACAGTAATGCCCTAAACTCTTTTGATGTCAAGGCCAATTTTTTTATCAACCCATATTTCATTTACCGTTAGAGAATACCGGTATGCATGCCTCTTCTAAGGTCAACTAAATGCTCTCCGGGACTGTTAAGTTTTTATGTTATCGTTTCGGCTGATCTATTGTAGTTAGTGTTCTGGTTGTGAGATCAATTTTGTGTGAACCTCTCTTCACTATGTTTCTCTCCTGATCAGAACACAATAACCACAATGGATCCAAGATTCATTAATTTACTTAAATAACAATTTATATGAATCATGTACCAGATGTTTATGAAGGCTTCAAGCATTACGCATTTATTCTCAAAATGTAATAAGTCTGATGCAAGCGCTAAGCACAAATACAAGTACTGTTTTAAACTGCATGTACATGTATTAATGGGATTTCTTATAAAAATGTGTCACCCTTAAACGACATTATGTACTTGAAAAAATGTGCGTTTTTGACATTATTTACCATTTGAAAGGGATTTTCAAGCACAACACATGTTTTGTGAGTGTACAGTCATTTTCAAAGAATGCCTTGAAAATTGATACTTTCCACTATTGTTATAAATTCTTGTTCCAAAAAAACAAAAAACAAGAGGTTGTACCAATGGTGCTGAACATACCCCCACATGGGAAAATTTCAAACACAAAGGGATAACAGTGAAACATGAACATCATTTAACCATGTGTATGAAGGCATTGTCATACCCGGTAGGTAATTAACATACCAAATTTAATTAAGATTGGACATTCCATTGTGGATGGACGGATGGACGGACATATGGTTGACGGACAGACGCAGTCAATTCAGTATACCGGTACCCCCCTCCATTTTTCTTAAATATAAAAATAAAATGTTCCATAATTCTGCTGGGGCTAAATGCAGGGTCCGCCACCCGGACCCATTCCCCCTGCCGACCTTTGCCATGAAATCCTGTTCATACACAAATAAATGACAATATTAAAAACTTATTCAGTCTTGTCTGTCTCGGCAGGCTATATATGATATCTAATCCTATTTTCATTAATAATGACCAAATCGAATCGACACAGTACATCTTCAGAAAAAAAAATTACAGCATGAACAAACCATAAATAGTGACACCCCACAAATAGTTCCACGGGATTTCCCACGTGATTGGTGTGGATTTCCCTATCAAGGGAGATACATGTATCATTGGTTCAATTTACTTCAGAGTATGGGAACGTGGATCATAAAAACTGCCTAATTTATTATCTTGACGTAAATATTGATGAGGCGTTTGTACTAATTCATTCATCATTATTCCAACTTGTATAAAACATGTGTATTATTCCAACTTGTATAAAACATGTGTATAATTCCAACTTGTATAAAACATGTGTATAATTTGAGGCAAATATCTTATCATTTATAGTACTATAAAATTGCGACTTGGCTTACTGTTGTTTTAGGGCAATGGATCGTTAATTTAGTGGTTGCCTCATTGTCGCGAACTGAAGCATGAAAACGTTTGGGCTAATGGAGATCATCATTAAAGAATCTTTGTGCAACATTATATACAAGTTCGTGGCTTCTCGTCAATGCCCCATTCAGAGTAAGAGTTTGTCTAATGCTTGTTCCCGGGCTGTCTTAGATAATCATTCCGATGTGACGTCATCTAGTTGGTTTGAATACACTTGCAGTTAACTGTGTCACAATAATATCAAAGCTATAATACCGCAGTCATTGAATATCATGCACATGTCCACGATTATTAGTCAGGTCAAGGACGCCCAATGTTTTGCTGCTCTTTTGCAGTTGAATTGTCAGATACTAATACATATAATTTGATATAAATGTGTGAGACAGGGAATAAAATAAAGACACACAGACACAGTGAGAATGGGTTTGTTTATTTCTTTTTTTTAATATCGGATTTATCATCTTTTTTAGATTTAGTTTGCGCCGGCATTTTGTCTTGTTGCTTACCTGTGATTGCCATTTGTTTCTCAAAGTCCTGATGAATAATGCCCCTCATGACATTCCGATCCATACATGTAACTTGCAGGAAGTTTTTAATAAGGGATATTGGGTTAGAAAGTTGCGACTTTAATATAAATCGACCGGTACGGTAAATGGCAAAATTACAGATAAATCGGTCTTCATATATTTAATTATTTACTGGGTTTCCCCCATAGCAGCTACCGGACCCATTCCTCCCGACACCTAGCGGAAACCCTGAAATGGCAATATACTTTGGGCATTACGGTACATGCAGCATGATAATTCTACCTGTGGAATGAAGAATCTTCACCCGGTGCTTCGTCCAGTCCTCTTTCACCCTGCTGTGATTCTTCGCCTTCTTGGTGGTCTCTGACTTACGTACTGGCCAGTATGTTGTTCGGTGCTTCGCATCATACCAGCGTGATGACACGATTGCCACGTTGCGGTCATCATCATCAAGAAACTCGACGACGTGGTATTTGTAGTCATCTAAAATAATAAAGAGTTAGATGTATCGGTACCGGTACATTGGAGTCTTTGGGATGGGTTCCAAATATTGAGTAAAATTCTTCTGTCTGTACATGGCAATATGTATTAGGCTTCTCCGACACACATGACGATGGATGTCCTACATGTACAGCTACCGGTATGCTTTAATTAATCGACCCCTTTACCTGACTGCGGTCATACCGTGACTGCATGTACAACGTGGTCAAACGATATCCCTGATAACTTTCTGATGAATGGCAACAAGCGGGGACACACTATAAAGTTCAGCTCCAAGTAAAAGGTGTAAGCGGGTTTTCGTTTGTTTCTTGATAGATATGAATAAAATTTGTTACATACATGTACAATATACATGGGTGTCCATATTGGGATATGGAATATAACAGCATTTGAATGTTTTACAAATTCACAAAATTGTTGATTTTATTCAATGTCCAAAGTAATTGACCACTTAACCACATCAGAATTATGGG
This sequence comes from Siphonodentalium dalli, assembly GCA_032622095.1. Taxonomy (NCBI): domain Eukaryota; kingdom Metazoa; phylum Mollusca; class Scaphopoda; order Gadilida; family Siphonodentaliidae; genus Siphonodentalium; species Siphonodentalium dalli. The sequence goes on from CP136069.1 coordinate 202,485,961, forward strand.
TACTTTTTCAGGATTTAGTCGGAAATATGGCTTGTTGCCATTCATTGGAAAGCTCTCGACAAGCCATATTTCTAACTAAATCCTGAAAAATTACCCATAATTCTGCCGTGTTAAGTGGTCAATTACATGTACTTTGGGTGTTACTGTAAGCAGCCAGCTCAAATTTAAAGGTGTAAGCGGCTTGTTACAGGTACCGGTAGCTTTTGTGCACAATTAAAAAATTGGGCAGAGCCTCCGGCCACTACTGAACACTTTTTGGGGAAAAATTCTAAGTCGAAACTTGGGTATAACTCATCGGACCGAACCCATATTCGAACTTGACGTGTATTTTTGGCTGAAACGCTCAGATACCAATTTAAAAAAAAATAAAAAATTTTGAATTCATGAAAAAATCATCGGACCATACTCAAATTCAAACTTGACCTGTATTTTGATATGTACCACATACCAAGTTTGGTTGTGACAAAATTATCCTTACTCAAGTTATCGATCGGAAACCAAAATTGTTAACAGTCGGACGGACAGACAGACTGATTACATTATACGTCCCGTTTTTCAAACGGGCGTATACAAAATATTGACCAGAAAATGTTGGAATAAAAGTTCGGACAAAATTGTGACCACGGTACGACAGACGGACGAACATGCTCACATTTGGTACCGTAGTACCGTACCTTAAATGGTACCGGATTTCTTAAAAGTGACAGATTCTATCACATAGAGGTAAGGAGCAATGAATTACCACATAAGCAACACTAAATAATTTGGTACCTTAAGTGGTATTTCTTTTGTTATTAGGCCACACCTCCTACCACTCGCACCAAGGTATTGCATGTTTGTGCGGGCAGACGGACAAGCTGATTCCAGTATACTCCCCCCCCCACAACTCATTGCGGGGGGGGGGGGGGGGGGTTATAATTATGTTTAAAAGAGCCATTTCCCCAAGCAATCACGAAATTTTCCGAAGTTTATATTCAGATGAGTCACATGACCGATGAGCCCAATTTTTTGACATCATCGTAGTCTGGTCACGGAGATCTCTGAAACTGGTGGCTTATTATTTATATATTTTTCAGTTTATCTATTATACAATTGGAATGGGACTTGGATCATTTTAACCACAAGCATAAGGGCTTTCCGATTGCATTTAGTGGTTTCTATGCCGAATAAGTCCTAAAGTTAATATATACATGTGTAGTTACTGTACGATAAAGACAGTGAAATATCCAGGGATTTTTTGGGGACACCTGTTTTGGGCAATGATATGCCAAAGGCATACCGGTATCCCAAAGACATGAGCGAGGGACGTTCGGGAGGAAGTATAGATCTGCAGATGGTGTGGGAGGGGGTCTCCCCTCGAATTTTTTAAAAATCCAATGCATTGAGAGCTATTAAATCTAGAGCTCTTGGGGTCAATATTTTGAATTTTGCAGAGAGTTCACTTTGATCAAGTTTCTGGAATTTTTTTTATATACAGTATGTATGGATTGGAAATGCTTATAAGTTATTGTCAGATATCTTTTTGTTCAATGGATTATGCTTCTACTGCTTGAAATGAGACCATTATCACTGTAATTCATATAAGGCGACACCAATTTTTAAATCTGGTTTACGAACACCTCCTACAACTTTTTGTCCATTTCATGAAAAAAAAAAAACTGTTTTCTCCCAAAATATTTTACATGCGTACTGATGATCATGTGCTGTCACATCCGGTTCTGCTTATGATCATTTACAGATCCATATTTTCATGTATTTCATGACAAGATATGTCTTGTTTGGTTCAGAATTTCATTCAAAAACATTTTTTCACAATTTTTGTAAAATTTATGTAAAATTCCACGATTTACTTGATATAAATTGGGGGGACAATCTTTTTTATTTTTATTTTTTTCCCTCCTGCATCTACTTTTTTTCTCCCCACATTATTGTAAACCAGACTTAAAAATTGGTGTCGCCTAATAGGCTATTTTCTAAAATTCAAATGAGAGACACATTCATAATATACAGTATGAGTACTAGTAGTACAGAAATAATGTCTATTAAGTTAAATGTACCGGTAGTAATTGCTAGTAATACTAATCTCTATGTTAATTATTCATTTGGTATTATGAGATCCCACATGATAGCCAGGTTTACTTGATCAAATTGTCACTGTTCCTGTACTGTATTGTGTAATTTCACTAAAATTTGTTTGAAGTCTCAGAAGGCTTAACTCAAACTATTTGAAATTTTCACAGATGAAAGCTAGATAAAGCCAAACATACTTATTATTCCAACTGTTAAACTTAAGTTAAATTTTTTGTTTGTAAACTTACATGTCTATTATCAATATTACATATAAATATATATCTTGTTATGATATGAATTGGGACCTGAATTAAACAAAAATTGGAGTTTGGGTGCCCAAACCGGTAAACGGTATGAAAAATGGCCTTGATATGTCCCTGAAAGAACAATCAACACGGTATATAACTGTCTATGTACCAGTATACTATATATACATGTACAATAACTACATGCACATGTGTATTTATGATGACATAACACACTAGATTTCGCAAATATGTCATGACAGCCACTGTCTGCGTCATGTAGAAACTTACCAACAAGGTAGACAGAACACACCAAGGTGGGCCCCCGAGAGTCTGTACACGACGTATACAGCGAAAGACATATCATATTTTTATTGTATAATATGGTCTATTTAATTTGACATATTATTTGATATACTCAGCTATCAAATTCAATAGACCACAATCACCACATGGATAGCGAAAATCTGTTTTTGTTGCATTGGCAAACGCATTATGTTTTATAGATATTTCTGCTATAACAGTAATGTTTGCATAAAAATGACTTAGCATTCAGAATTGCATTACTTGAGATTTGTTAAGAAAGAAAATAAGAACAAAGTCACTTCTGAAATGGCTGAATGCCTAAAATTCATGATACCGGTACTTGCGCTTATTATTATTAGAAAGTAATCACGACAAGTTTAACGAGCACATAAAAAACTTCCTGTCTATAGTATATACCGGTACAATACTGTAATTATGCACAATGTTTCTATTTACAATAACAAAGGTGGGACATATCTACAAATTAATAAGATGTACGGAATGTATTGAAACAAACTGACTGGTGTGATGTTCACGATATACTATGATTCCCTCAACTTGCAATCTAAACATGAATAGAAGAAATGGCACTCAAGAATCAACAAATGTCACGACGGCCGCTATCTACGTCGTGTAGAAACTTACCAACTAGGTAGACAAAGCCCACCACGGTGAGCCCCGAGAGTATGTACACAACGTATACAGCAGAAGACATATCTAGAAACGTATGAGAATACTAGTAGCATTCACATATATTTTAGTGGTGACTAAACATTACATACACAAATGGTCGAAAGATGTATTCAGGATTGCATACATACCCATGTAAATTTAATTTGTTTTACTACGATATAAACTTATTGCGCATTAATATTCAAATTATAGTGGTCTCGGTATCACCCCCCCCACCAGTCAACAATGGCGGCAATATGGAGACAATACCGAGGCATCTACCGTATCAATGCACAGAAGTTATGGTCTAAATAAATTGGTCTAAATGTCCACATGTACATGGATTGTTACCGTACATCCAGTTACATCCAATGTCCTGAACTACGGTATATACCCCCGGTATTTGCCAATATACATTGTACATGTGTAGTTAATCCGATTTAAATACGAAACTTAAGAATCACAAGAGTTCATTAACACATGTTCAACCACGAATCAGATATGACAGAAGCCTGACAGTTGCACGCATTCCCCGACATATTTTCAAGACACACCGTCATCACCACCTATCCATGTTCTGCCAGTGACATGTGCAACTACAGGTACTCGGACCTCGGTTCACAAAGATGGTGATGGGTTATACCGGTAGGTAGCGTGAACTGAACGATTTCTGTCATATCTGATATTACAATGCTTGTATGCATGTAATCATCTGCCGACATGTACATGTATGGGACCTTTTACTTTTCATGTATTGTGCAGAAAGGGTAATCCTAAATAATCATCATCAAGAGGCAACAAAACATACTTCTGAGTAACAGAGTTGACAGAAACATAAGACATTTCAGAACTAAGATTAGATAGACGATAAATTGATAAGTTGCTAGACTTTGTGGGATATGTGAAAAAGTCTTGCTTTCTTTCAAATATGCTATATATAATGAATATTCCACCTACTGTTGAGATAATGTTTCTTATAAGAACAATGTCATCTCTAACCTTAGCACAATTATCTCCAACATTACAAGATAGAAAAAATTTCTCCAACTGAACACTTTTATATTGTACAAATGTTATCTGACGTGCAAAGGCAGGTACAGGTCCATTAAAATGAGGGTGCAAGACTTTTGGATCACTTTGGCTAGAACCGACATGTAACTTTAAAGGAAACTTATTATTTTCAATAGTTCTGTTTATAACTTGTTTCATTGGATGATTTGACTTACGAACTTTGCGCTTTAGTGCTTGCATAAAATTTTCAAAAGGAAAAGCAGAAAATGAGTCCAAAGGGCCATGAAGTTCAGCATCTTTGGCAAGATGAATAAGGCCATGTACATTGTATACCATATTTTCCTTGCCATAGTATTTGCTGAAGTTTTTGAAGAAAGTGAGGAGTAGTTCATGAGCCCATTGGCGCAATTGGCATGAATTATATAATGATGGACACACAAGAATGCGAATTGCTACAAACAATAACATGAAATGGTTGTAAAGAGTACTTGGGAAAGGATCAAGAAGTGCCAACACACTTGTGTAGAGTAGAAACAATCTAAGTTCTGTTGCCTTCCACCTATCTATTTCCCCGAGAGCTCTGGGTTTGCGAGCAAATTCTCGTGGAATGTGCTGCTTTAGCGATAGAACATTGTCAGTGATTGATGTAATTACTCTTGCCGGCTGTCTGCAAATGAATGGACCTTTCATCCAAAATCGAATAAGTTTTCGCATTATACCAATGCACACAAGATGCATGTAGTCATGAGGGAACGAAGAAACAGGACCAACTTGGAGATTTGCAAATGGAAACGATCGTTTGTGGTGATTCTCCTCATAATCGTTGCTATCAGAATCATCAGACTCTGGTGGTTTGAAAGAAAGATCAGTTCTCAAATCAGAATTATATGATTGAAATGTCATTCTTCCATCAATGTGGGTACCTGCGTCAACACATTTGTCGCAACCACTGTAGCCACTATGGGATTTAATTCCTTTTATGAATGCACGAGCTGGCGCATCACAAATGAAACACTTGATTTCAAAACTGCAATGAGAATCAGCAAACTGATACCCTGTTTGGTACAGCTGATCTGCCTCCTTAATAAAATCTGCAAAATATTCATCAAGGTCATTTGGCTTTGAACTACCACAGAATAGGGCAATAATGAAAGGCTGACAGTCCAAATCATGGAATTGTCCTAGGATTGGCCAAAACTGTGTTGAGTTAGATTTGTAGAGTGGAGTTCCATCAATGTTGACTTTCAGTGACAGTTTGGTGGGTAAACTCAAGTGTTCAGATGACAGTTGTTGGAAGATCTTGTTGATGTGCTCAAGAATCCCAAAGTAGAAAAATTGTCCACCTCCTAATACAGTAACTGAAGTTGCAGATGGTGTAGAGAGAAGGGTTCGAGGGTCCTTAGGAAGGCTATGTAAATCACCAATATCTTCAACATTTCGCAATATATCAAGAAGTCCACGAATAGCTATATAAGTAATATTATTAGTTTTGGCCCAATCAGAGAGTTTATCATGAACTTGGCAATCAGAAGCACTTTGCATGGAATCATTGGAAGTGTCATCCTCTGACTCAGAAGATGAGATGGAACTATAAAAACTTTCATCAAGAGATGAATCAGAGTCACAAGAGTCATGGTCTACATGTACCGGTACATGTACTAGAGGTACATGTACACTCGGCTGAGATTCACAGTTTCCTGCATCGTAACTTTCACTATCGGTGGTTGAATCAGAAGATAAGGGAAGCACTGTTTCATTAGTACATGTAGAGGCACTCTGAATAAACTGAGCACACTGTTCTTGAATTCTCCTACGTTTTGACCAGGTCATTTGGCTTTGAACTACCACAGAATAGGGCAATAATGAAAGGCTGACAGTCCAAATCATGGAATTGTCCTAGGATTGGCCAAAACTGTGTTGAGTTAGATTTGTAGAGTGGAGTTCCATCAATGTTGACTTTCAGTGACGGTTTGGTGGGTAAACTCAAGTGTTCAGATGACAGTTGTTGGAAGATCTTGTTGATGTGCTCAAGAATCCCAAAGTAGAAAAATTGTCCACCTCCTAATACAGTAACTGAAGTTGCAGATGGTGTAGAGAGAAGGGTTCGAGGGTCCTTAGGAAGGCTATGTAAATCACCAATATCTTCAACATTTCGCAATATATCAAGAAGTCCACGAATAGCTATATGAGTAATATTATTAGTTTTGGCCCAATCAGAGAGTTTATCATGAACTTGGCAATCAGAAGCACTTTGCATGGAATCATTGGAAGTGTCATCCTCTGACTCAGAAGATGAGATGGAACTATAAAAACTTTCATCAAGAGATGAATCAGAGTCACAAGAGTCATGGTCTACATGTACCGGTACATGTACTAGAGGTACATGTACACTCGGCTGAGGGGGGGGGAGGGGGATTTGGGGGGGGGGGTTTGGGCAAGTTTTATAGGTACCGGTATCATCAGTGTCTGACATCAGAGTTATGGCAAGTATCATGACTTGTGAAGTTTTGTTGCTTTAAAGTTTAATCAAACCAAACTCGGCAAACTTGACAATAAGAGTACTGTCCCTTTAGATCCAAATAAAATGTTGACGACCCCCGCCTAGAACTTACAGAGAATACTCCTTACACCAGCAGATTCTAAAGTTTACGGCAATCGTACAGTGTATTCAGACTGGTCGGCACAGCATGAAAGATTAAAATTAATTTTTAAAAGTCTGATGTAACATTGTGCTGCCATTCCCGGGATATATTTTTAATTTCAAATAGATCAAAGATCGGTGCCACATTTTCTGTGATGATTACAATGTTTTGAATGCTACGCATATAAGTCGTTTGATTGATTGAGTCAATACTGGTACATAAATATTAATAAATTGAGCTACATGTACCTGTATTAATTCCCGTTCGTCATTCTGTTAATTCATTCGACACGACTACATGCCCAATATCGTAATGCTACTGGTAGGTACCACAAGCATTAAATACATGTATTTCAGTGTAATTTAAATAAATACGTGTAAGTTATTTATGAAATTATGTAAAATTATGCTGAAATCTTTAATGCACACGGTTAGTTGAAATAACACTCTTACAGTGAACATGACCAAAGTTGTTACCTGAACGAGTAATTGAGCATGTGCAGTGAACATGTCCTGTTATTTCATGTTTCCTATTTTCAATGTTGCTTGTGAAACATACGGTGCAGTGATGTAAACCAAACCGCTATCATGCATCTGTGCAAAAAAGTCGTCATGAAATTTTCAGAATGACTATTTTAACAGATCAAAATTCCCTAAATGTTGGTCGGCTAGTTAAGATGAACATTTCAACTATTAAACTGAGTAATTACCAAAAAAATTATTGTGGTTGAAAGTCTTTATCTCAGCACCAACAAATTACATTCTGTTTATGTCTGACAATTTCCATAAAGAGCTGACAGCTTGTAACACAATGTACATATTGGTCATTAGCATAATTTAGTTTACCACATATTTTTACGGGAAAAGATAGTAATATACAAGATTGTATTCAAAACCACTCTACGATAATATATCGTACCATAGATCAATTTACATCATGCCGTTAGTTCAGATAAAAATACAGCGCATGAATCCGACTAGAATTTACTTATTATTTACTTCCGCGTTCCTAATATGGGATCCCAAATTAGGGAGTCAGATGTCAACACTGGAGAAATGTGTTTATGTTTGAAAAATAGGCTCAAATAACACTATTTTAATAATGGTGAGTATGGAAACGATTGAATTTGATAGTTGAAATGTTGATGTTGAATAGCCCACCAATACCATTAATTGGGGAATTTTTATCTGTTAAAATGTGAGCCCATCTGGAAATTCCAGGTAGATCTTTTTGTACACAATTAGCTCTGATGTAAACAGAGATAGCGGTTTGGTTTACATAAGATGGAAGCTTAGATTAGTGTAGTCCTGCTTACAAGACTCATCTGGCAAGTACACAAATAGCTCTGATGTACGGTAAACAGCGATAGTGGTTTGGTTTACATAAGATGGAAGCCTAGATTAGTGTAGTCCTGCTTACAAGACTCATCTGGTAAGTACTGCGTAGTTATCATTGCCATCCAGACAAGAAATGTTGCGAAATAAAATACATTTAAATATATACATGTAGACTTCAAATAAAGCGAAGTGAATAGATCGACAGCCGACATTGTTGTTGACATCGCGAGAATGTTGCATTGTGGGATTTGTCTAATTTGACTAGATGTTCGGATTGTTGTTTTTATCGAAAGCACGTACCCCGTTTCCAGCAGAAATTTTTAATGATAAAAAATAAATCAACGTGTGATACATGTACCCAGTCATGTTAAGTAACTGTTAATATTCACATTGAAGATGGGCAAGTGCATTATAAATATCAGAATTTCGAAATGGCACTTGCCAGATGAGTCTTGTACTTACATGTAAGCAGGACTAGGATTACTGTACATCATAAATAAACCACTTTTATTAATATTATACTGTTTAATATTTGGAAACAAAACATGTATTTTAGTTTTATCTGTGTTTTATTCGCTAATAAACCTTGCAAATCGAGTTTCATAAAAATGATGACAGAATGATAATAAATACCGGTAATAATAATAAATATATACTACAAATACCGGTATATAAATGATTAAAGGTACTCAATCCGATAAAACTCCTCTCTTTACTATTTCAATGGCTTCGGGGGTCAAAAATATTTGATTCGAGTCGAGGAAGTCACCCATCAAAGCTCAGATTTGTTAGATATCGATTTTAGAAATATATTATTTTTCATTATCTGGAATACTTTCTGGCCCAGATCTCAGTCAAAATTGCGTTATTATTAGCACTTGATTTTAGAGTTATCCATCCTTGTCTGTTTGAATAGAGTTTGTGTACAAATCTCGAGCAGGATACGAAATTGACGGCAATTATTAGTACTCATCTCGAGAACATAACAAATTTCAAAAATCAATATCTAATAACTCTGAGCTTTGTTTGATGGGTTCCTCGACTCGAATCAAATATTTTTTACCCCAAAGCCAAAGAAATAGTAATATAGGACCCTCTGATCGGATTGTTGTTGTTGGAATCTGTTGAGATGGGGACCCTCTGTTCGGATTGAGTACCTTTAAACAAAGGATTGCAACTAGTAGATCAGTGATTCTGACCTCATTTTTAATTATGACACGAAATTAGGAAGTACTACCCGGTAGTATATAGCGATCATATTATTGATAGCATTGACCTCCAGATACATTGTTGTTCTATTGCGACTATTATACCGGTACATGTACATCAATCTGACCGTCTGACTTACGCTTGTTCTCGTATTAATAATTTCACCTTATTTTCTGTTTATAACCCAACCATAGCAGGTTTCATTTGCGAGATACAATTCTACTCCTCTCACGTAGGCAGCCGCGGACGGCGATTATTGCAATACGATAGGGGAATATTTTGATATTCGTACTCAGATATCATAACTTTTTGTACCTACTAGTACTAGTAGCTTGTCTGGCCTACAGTTTGAGGGAAAAATGGCTAATTTGGATTTACTAGTACCGGGTATTTCGAGTTACATATTTATCACCCCATGTACCGGTATTATTCTTTTTTGTGAAAATAAAATAAAATATGTTGAAGGTGCTACATTAAATTTATGAAGCATGAAATTAGCCCCAGAGTATGTTTAATAGGTTTATTATAGTTACACTATGCACAAGGTGTTCCTCTATGGTAATGTATTGCGATAATCGCTGACCATCCGCGGCTGCCTACATGTATTTGACAGGATCAGATTTGTATCTTGCAATTGAAACCTGCTAAAGTGGTATGGTTGGGTTATAAACCAAAAATAGGGTAAAATCATTAATACGAGAACATAGTCACAGACGGGTCAGATTGATGTATAATAGTCGCAATAACAATGTATCTGGAGGCCACGGCTACTTCCTAATTTCATGTCATAACTAAAAATGACATCATATATAAATCACTAATTTCAATCCTATTCTCTTTATTTGTATATAATTTACATACCGGGTTTAATCTATATATACCGGTATATATATAAGAGGGAGGTAAAGTGAAAACATTTGAATGGGGAATTCAGTGTTGAGAAAAGATTGATCAAACCTTACAAAGTGCAGGTGATCATATACTTTTTGGAAAGTTTGAATACCGGTACTTATTCTAGTGTTGACGGATAGCGAAATTTAGATTTTCATCCCAGGGTGGATATTATTTGACATCTAATTTATTAATTATTAAAAAGTAGGTCAGCAGTTTACCATTGTTTACAAAATTTCCATCAAATAATGTCACAAAACAAAACAAAAATAAAAAAACTGCTTCGCCTTGTCACTAGATATATGCTCAGATATTCCAACAGAACATGAAGCATTATTCTGCGGTAACAGTGCAGTTTGTAATGTAAATATTGAGTAATACCGTCCTTTAAAAGCCAGCCTTGTTAACTAGGATGTAAGTTTGTAACTAACACAGTTGTGACAGTACATGTACACTACAAAATCAACATTGAATTTCTCATTAAAATGTTTCCACTTTATCATGTCGGGCACACATCAAAAACGGTCTACGTAGCTCGTTTTGTCTACTGTAGCCCGATTGAGCTACGTTTTTAATGTGATTTACACGCCTCCTGCGATTATCGCCATACCACGACAAAAGCGCATTTCGAATTGTCGTGCATTAGTTGTGTACCACTATCACGTCTACAAAGAAGCAAAAAACTCAACGACTCACCACGGCTTTAATACCTTTTGAGTGATTCAAAATCGATTTGTTTTGGTCAATTTACCATGAAAAACCGTAAGAAATGATCATCAAAATCTCTTGATCAAAATGTAAATCTTCATCAAATCTGAGGTAGTTCCGGTCGCAATAGTGTTCGTAAACATCCGTGCGCAGGCGATAATCTGATTGGTTGCATTTAGCCGGGGATTAATGGTATACATGTTCTTAATGGGATTTCAGTGTAACATCTATCTGTTGGAATGTACGGAACGACAAATGGACAACCATATTTGTATGACTGTAATGTTACGCGAGGTGCTTCCAAATTTCAAAGTAGAGTTGTGAATCGTGTTTCCGTAGGTTGCCTTCTCTGAATGGCGGTCGCCAAACATTTAACAAATACTCGTCTCCGAGTGAAGCTGTTCGCTTTATCAGGTGAGCCACATAAACTGGACGTTCTTGACCTTCAAAAATAAATATCCTGCAAAAACAAATGGATTGTTCCCTACTTTTTATGGCAAAATCTGATACAGCCTACAGGTCTTAATTAAAACATCGTTAATTGCGCCTAAGCCGCGGTAAGTCGTTAGGTTTTTTGCTTCTTTGTACTAAATTGTAGAGTGTAGGCGCAATTAGACCCGATGGCACTAGAAATGTATTTCATCATTTCTAGTGCCGCACGGCTTCCTATACCCTGTGTACAACTATCTATTTCACAACATTTTTCATCTAAACAATGAATGCTAGCCTTATTACCTCACCATATATTTTCTGTCGGTACTCCCCGCCACAAGTTGACGCCAAAAGTTCCCACAATCGGCGCACCTAAATGCTTCTATCAGACATTTGTCATTTGTCAACATCACAAAACACGACTTCCATCTGCCATGTTGTTGATTTGATGACCTTCACACGATCATGTGACGATGCGGGGAAGTCTGAACAAAACAAGGTCAAACTACTGGATAACCTGATACAATCATTACTCATTTATAGCCGAAGTGTGATATCGCTGAACAGATGATAGGTTGAGAATAGAATAATCCCGACCGCTTATACTGTATACCCAATGTTACATTTACATTGAATCTTGATTCCATCGGTGAATATATCCTGTTATTAAGTCTTTAAACTTATATGTTGCATACGTTGTAAGATATTACGAAATAGTCTAGATCGTAACCATTCATGGCATATGCGAATATTAAACGTCATTTAAAATGAAATTTAAAAACCTGTGCTCCCTTCAGCACATTTTTTTGGTATGGCAGGAAGGGCAAGGTTACTACCTTTTCAATTATTCGGTGAACAAAAACAAGGACCAGTGTACATTAATTGGAAACAAATGCGACTACAACTGACAAAATAAGTGTAGTTGATGGAAGTGAACGTTCTTTACAAGTAGTCGGTAACAGTAACACAATGCAAGTTTTTCGTCTCGAAGTTGAAATCAATGCTGAGTGAATGCAAATGAGTTTCTATACATTGTATGTCATGGTTAATGGGTCATTCATATGTATTGGTTTATTTGCGCGCTCAATGACTCTTGTTGGAATTACTGGTTCCTTGTCGCAAGGTGCAAAAATATGAAAACGTACTCAGCTGACCCCTCCAGCACAAATAGCCTACGGTAAACGTTAACATGTACATTATAAGACGAAACGTTTCCGGAGATGAATTGGGGTAGGCCTATCTAATTATAAGGCGCGTTATAATTAATATAAAGATGTGATAGCCTGATATCATAGTGCTCGGGCCCAGATTGCCATATAATTACATTAATATCCCAGTCAGTGTGTCGGCCTATACACCTGTATACCCATAAGGTATGCCTAACGCATATTTTCGATCAGTGGTAATAACAGATGTCAATTTATCTCCTATTATGATGAAACCACTCAAATATTTCCGTTAAACATGTGACAACTGGAAGAAGACATGAATGTGCAAAACAACCTGACTCAAGGACTGCCAACGATTGTTTGATCTAAGTAGCAGCCAACCAATAAGTGTCAGCTACAACTAAACAACAACAGAAACATTCAAAAAATAATATTATTGTTCACACAAAATACCCGTGTATACATACCAATAGCGTACGCCTACCGACATAATTACAAGTATCAGACAATAGTATGCAGTTAGTTACAAATGGTGAGAACAAATGAGCAACACCGCTGAGCTGTGGTGGAAGACGGAGAACAATAGCTGAGATATTGCGAGATATGCTTTAATTGCAGAAATGAAATAGAACGTCTCTTTAATAAACACCTCTGCGTACGAAAATCGTAACCCGCCACCCATGCGAAAATATTGATTATCCAGTACTTTAGTCTGAAATGTATTTACTGCGGTACTGCCGACCTCGATGACAACAAGATGGAGGTCCATGCTTATTTGTATTGTGACAAATGACAAATGTCTGATAGAAGCATTTAGGTGCGCCGATTGTGGGAACTTTTGGCGTCAACTTGTGGCGGGGAGTACCGACAGAAAATATATGGTGAGGTAATAAGGCTAGCATTCATTGTTTAGATGAAAAATGTTGTGAAATAGATAGTTTACACAGGGTATAGGGAACCGTTAGCCGCCCTAATGGGCAGTTTGAGCTGATCATTAGGGCGGCGTAGTGTCTAAGGCGCAATAGTGGTACACAACTAATGAACGCAAATTCAAAATGCGCTTTTCTTCTGGTATGGCGGTAATCGATGGAGGTGTGTAAATCACATTAAAAACGTAGCTCAATCGGGCTACAGTAGTCTAGACAAAACGAGCTACGTAGACCGTTTTGGTAAATTTGGATGTGTGCCCGACCTGTTTATCTCCCTCTTAATTATTAATATTATTGACTATCATTCTGGCAAACTCCTCACATATATGTTGACTGTAATACTCAATTACCGCAGTGATTGAAGTGAAGCTGCCCTAGTGTGAGTACTAGTGAGCATTTATTGATTCTTTGAAAATTGTGCCAAAATTTAGGTAACCTAATTTCGATGCACTTTTTTAAGTTTTTCGTTGATGACCCTTGGGTAACGGCTAAAAAAAAGTATTTATCTGTAATAGTACTTATATTTACCGCTTTCCTATTTCAGAATATGATAAACAAGTGGTAATTGTGCCGATAAACGACAATAACATGACTTTTAAAAAGTTTTGACAGAGACAGATTTTCAAACCAATATGGCGGCCGAAGGTCCAATTCATTCTGAACTCTTTGACCTGTGACCTCTGGGGGTGACGGAATCTGACGAGGTTTGCCGAATGGGTCCAATTATTAATTAATTACAGGCGTTCGGGTATTCCCGCCTCTTACGGACAAAGCCGAAGTGTGATTTTCAGGGGCGTATTGTGATTTTTCATGGGGGTTTTTATCAATTGATGTCTATTTTAACTAAGTTATCAAAACAAAATAACTCACCGGTAGCCATTACTGCTTCTGTTGAATTGGAAGTCTACTGTGTATTTATAAAACTGAAAATAAAATACACACGCATACATAAATATATTTAAAACCAAATATCTTGTTCCAGTATTATTAAAACAAAATTCGAATTGTACTAGTATTATGGTTTAGAAACCGGCATTATATATATTTATTTTGTAACCGATGAGGTTGATAAATTATGCATAAAATAGAACGAATTCGATATATTTTCTATCACATGAGCGATACACAAAATAACGGAGATATTTTGTTGAAGTAACATACGATTTTAACTACATGTAGCGCCCTGCAATATATTAAAATAAAATTTAAATTATACATACTGATTTCTCTGGTGTTTTGTTTTGTTTTTTTTAAATAAATTATAAATTTTAGTACTTTATTGATAGATAAAATTTTAGATGTTGTCATGTAGGTATTTTAACTATGATTCAACTTATGTGAATGTGCATAAAATTGATGTTACCCTGTGCTATCTATGTGTTTTATTTATATATGTAATTGTTTGGAATATGTTCCTCCAACTTTTAAATAAAATTTATCTTATATATATTGCAAGGCGCTGCAGTTAAAATCGCAATCGTATTGTTATTCATATTAAAAATATCAATTGCGGTCGATAGGGCCTCTACACACAAAAAAACCGAAGTGCTAAACCTATCCTCTAGAGTGCTGTATATCACACTTAACAAGTGCTCGAATAGGGACAGCACCCGAAGTGCGCGGACAACACTTATTCAGGTGCTAAACATATAGCACTTACCAAGTTTTACATTGCAGCACCCGAAGTGTAATACTACTGCACCTGGGGATATGTAGAGATGCACTTACAAGTGTAGAAATAACACCTTATGACTACCTTGGTCCCGATTTGGAAATGTCTGAAGCACACTTAAACACTGATAAAACAGCACCTCAGAGTCCAGTGTGGACACTTGAAAGTGCAGAAATCATCACACTCCCAAGTGTTATTACCACACTGGTAGACACACTTCCAGGTGTCATTGATACACTTATTACCACACTTCCAAGTGTCATTAAACTGCACTTTCAAGTGTCATTACCAGACTTGTATATACACTTTCAAGTGTCATAAAACTGCACTTTCAAGTGTCATTACCACACTTGTATAAACACCTTCAAGTGTCATTAATACACTTGTATAAACACCTTCAAGTGTCATTAATACACTTGTATAAACACCTTCAAGTGTCATTACCACACTTTTATAAACACCTTCAAGTGTCATTATATACACTTGCTGGTACACTTTCGAGTTTAATTACCACACTTTATGATAAACTTAAAGTATCATTACCACGCTTGTCACGACACTATCAGTGCCATTAATGCCCACACTTGTCTACATTTCCAAGTGCCATGTGCAGGCTTGTCATGCTGGAGTACTACACATAAACTGAATATATGTGAATACTGTAAACAAAGTCAGATATAATCAGATATCCACACCTTTGGTAAGCACACTTTGTTCTGTGATGTGTTTTTTTAAAGATTATATCACCAATCTTCCACATACTTAGAATTACCGGTAGGGGATCATAACCGAGACTAGTATTATTAGTCCCAGATAATATGAGGCAGTTTGCAAGGGGGCTTTCAAATGAGTATGTCGTGAGAGAAAATCAATTAAGGTAAAAAATTTATTCAACTCTCAAAAATGAAAGAACAATGTCTTGTTCAACAAATAAAATAATTTTTATCAATAAAATAACTATAAAATAAAACATCAAAAACATAACTGGCAAGTGACTTAATGACTGATATATGACCTTATAAACTGCATCAGCTTTTGCCAAAGGCACACAGAGGCACTGATAGCTCTGTTTCAATACACTGAATTATATTGTTGAATATAATTCAAAGTTTTGCTTCAGTAAATTAACCCTTTAACAACAGTCCTACAAATGCATGAATGATAATCTACTAAGTAATCTCAGGTATATTTTAAATTTTCTGTCGCCTGCTAAAATTTTCAAAACATCCCAACATGTGAACAATGACCATTACAAAATATCTGTTTGACAGTGAATGGAAGAATCCATACAGCCGTAAAAATGGTTAAAGAAATGATTCCAGTTTCCTTTTATAAGTTTCAATTATATTGTTATAACTAAGAATTTAATACAAATTTTATAAAATGATTACCAAGGAACTGGGTAATAACTTCGATAATTCATGCCTGAAGTTGACAGAGCAGCATGCAGAGTATACTGAAGAAATCAAAGATGCAGCTTGGGGGAATTAGCAGTGGCATTTGCCATTGTAAATGCCGCCACCCTGAATATTGCGATGGCAAAAATAAGTTTAATTGTTAATCAATGGTATACATGATTTAGATTGCTGAACAATTGAAGGGTTGAAAGCTAAAAACAAAGCATATAATTTTGAATACTCAGACATGTCACTCTGTCATTTAATTTTGAAGTAAAACTGTTAATTAGTATCTGAGTATATTAAAGCTGCAATCCATGCACAGTTGCATGTTGTAACTAACTTGTATTGTAATGTGGTATTTTAAAACCAAAATACACCAAAGTTTGTGCCGTAATACTGTTGCAAATAGAAAATTGCCGATGCAAATTAACCCTTTTATGATGGGATGGATTCTCCCATTAAGTGTTAAACATAGTTTGGAATGGGCTATTGTTCACGTATGGGGGTGTTTTGAACATTTTAGCAGACAGAAAATTTAAATAACTGACATTTCTGAGTAGATTCTCATTCATGCATTTGTAGTACTGTTCAGATAATAAGTTCAACAAACAGCCTTAGTCAAGGTAATTATCAAGCCAAACATGAGACAAAATAATAATCCCTCACCAATCTACCAAAAACAAGACACCAGGATTTTGATGCAATATCAGTCACCTATTATTGTTAGGGTAGCACCAGGATTGAGAAATGAAGCATTATCTCTCATTTATGTTTCTATGATCACACCACGTATTCGAATGGCCTGATCTGCACCTAAAATGCTTATCTGCATGCCAGACCTCCTGCTCTGTGTTAAATGTAGATTTTTGTTGTTGTCGACATCACTTTTCAAGTACCACACCAGTAATTTTTCGCTTTTATTTTCTTCATATATGCGCGTTAGAGTGATAGTAAAGTAATCGTTGTGCAATAGCAAAATTTGGAAGTGTGTGAAATGTGTCAAACAAAATGACAACATGCCTGTTTTTTTTAAATTATTCATGTCATGGTACTCGCATTTGCGTTGATTTCGAAGAAATGTACAGCTTATACACTCTGATCACAACAAATACCTCTTTACGAATTGTTTGTGTGCATCATCTGGTGACAGCAGTAAAAATAAGATCGAATTTAATCACTTTGGGAGATATTTTTTCTGACAACTGTGTGTGCATATTTGACGTGTTATCTGTGATGTTGACAACTCCTTATCTGAGACTTAGGAAATTGACATCTTCACGACTCTACGTGTCCAAATCGAAATTAGCACTGGTGTGAATATCGGGATGGGAAATGTTTTCGAATCGAAATTTCTACAATAAAATTTACAATCGTGACATTTAGTTGCTGATCAATTAATCGGACCATTATTATTCACAGGGAAACGCTATGTATTTAATTTATAATGATGTCAAGACCTACAATAAACATGCACACGCCTGTCTATCGACCTACCTAAGCAAAATCTGGGCTTTCTGTAATTCACTTGTTTACTTAGCTGGAGAATATCTCACGTTGCGAGGGTAAATAATTGTTCGTATAGTACTAGATAGCATACATTGGTTATAAGGGATGATTGTTTTCTTCAAATTAATAGTTTGAAATTGGGATGTGTTGAAAATTCACGAATGGAACGCCTTCTAATACGACAATCAATTGAACAATCCATATTGGGCACTATAGAACAAATAACGATAGAACAAATATGTGTCCCTTTTGGGAAGAAAATATTCGAAATAAATCGAAATTAATCGATGGAAGCGTTTTCCAACAGGTGTCTTCACATGATATTTAATATTTTTTATACCCACGACGATAATGCAAATTTATTTATAAAGAAATAATCCATCTTCAAACAAAGCATGCTATACATAGTATCCACTGTCGAAAGTTTGTGAGAAAATTTGTAATTTACTGCTATCAAATTCCAATTAACTATTATAATAAAGCCTGACCCATGGTCAGCAGAAAATAAAGCAACATTTAATTGTCTATCTCGATCAGCTGTGGTTCTCTGGAAACAACTTAGATTAATTTGTATGTTTAAGTTTTAACTTTCATAAGGGACATATGGTTTCCAGACCCCCTTTTGTATACCAACTTCAACTTTCCAGCAACATATTCACACAAAGCATAATCAAGTATATGCGCCCTATCGGGATGGGGGAATTGTTCAACTGATTGCCATAAAATTCGTTAATTTTCAAAACATCTCAATTTCAAACTATCAATTTGAAGAAAATAATCACCCCTAACCAATGTATGTAGTACTATAACAACAATGTTCTACCCTCGCAACGTGAGAGATATTGTCCAGCTAAATAAATAAGTGAATTAAAGAAAGCCCAGATTTTGTTTTGGTAGGTCGATAGACAGGCATGTGCATGTTTATTGTAGGTCTTGACATCAATATAAAGTAAATACATAACGCTTCCCTGTGTATAATCATGTTCATATTAATTGTACAGCAATTAATGTCACGATTGTAAAACTGTAGACAAATTTCGATAGGCAAACAACTCCCATCCCGATATTCACACCAGTGCTAATCCTCGAGTGAAATACTGAAAAAAAAATGCCCTTAGTACGATTTGCATACATACGGTCGTGGAGACATCAATTTCCTTAGTCTGGGATAAGTAGTTGTCAACATCGCAGATCAGACGTTGTCAAATATGCACACACAGGTGTCAGAAAAATATCTCTCAAAAGTGGTGAAATTTGATCTTATTGTTACTTATATTAACAAATGATGTATACAAACAATTCATAAAGAGGTATTAGTTGTGAACAGAGTGTATTAGCTGTACATTTATTCGAAATCAACGCAGATGTGAGTGACATGCCATGAAAAATAAAAAAATACAGGCATGTTGTCATTTTGTGTGACACATTTCATACACTTCTAAATTTTGTTCAACCACACGCTATTGCACAAAGTTTACTATAATATAACTCTAACGTGCATAAACAAAGAAAATAAAAGCAAATACTTACCGGCGTGGTACTTGAAAAGTGACATTTTCAATAACAAAAATCTATAATTAGCATGCGGAGCAGGAATTTCGGCACGCAGATAAGCATTTTAGGTGCAGAGCAGGCCAATCGATTACGCGGTGTGATGATCATAAAAGTGGAATGTGTTTGGTCATTTTCAAATTTTACATAACTTGCTTTTCTTTAAACTAAAATGGGTACCTAACAAAAAAAAACACATTCCAGTATTTTTACAGAAGTTTACATATATGATCGAAGATACCGTAGAGTTCTATTTAAAATTATTGTTGATTTTCTATTCTTTCAATTGCGTCATCATGATATGCATAGGACGCTCCCATCCAGGCATTGACCAAACCTACATATGAAATTTGGTGATTATCGGATATCAGTTCCGGCCTGTGGCCTGTTGACTGATCATTACAAAATTGTGGATGGGCACAGA
This sequence comes from Siphonodentalium dalli, assembly GCA_032622095.1. Classification (NCBI taxonomy): domain Eukaryota; kingdom Metazoa; phylum Mollusca; class Scaphopoda; order Gadilida; family Siphonodentaliidae; genus Siphonodentalium; species Siphonodentalium dalli. The sequence continues at coordinate 202,506,135 of CP136069.1, forward strand.
CTCAAGTCTTCCACATGTCAAGGTAATTATTAAGCCAAACATGAGACAAAATAATAATCCCCTCACCAATCTACCAAAACAAGACACCAGGATTTTGATGCAATATCAGTCACCTATTCTTGTTAGGGTAGCACCAGGATTGAGAAATGAGAATAAGAGAATTATGGTTAATTTTTCAGGATTTAGTCAGAAATATGGCTTGCTGCCATTCATCGGAAAGCTCTCGGGGTAAAATGAAAATCGGCATAACTTCAGTTGTGGTCGGCCCATCGCAAAAATATTTTCGGCAACGTGATCATTGGAACAGCGGGCATCGATCATGATGAATTTTTTTTCACCAGTCAAGTCCTTTAAAGACGTATTGAATCTTTTGTCAGATTTTCCCTCGGACTGTGAAAACATATTCTGATTGCCGTTCAGTCAGATCTCCGACCATTCACTGTAATGGCGAAGTTCCCACACCCTGGGTGGGTGTGGGACTTTTGCGGTTAACTTCATCCAATGTATAATTCCTTCGATAATAACAACGCTACCATTGTACAGAACAGTCATTTTCACGTAAATAGACATGCCCAAGCTTTAATATTCACTAAACATCAGTCATTTGAACATAACAACCATATATTCTGTTTACAAAAGATACTAATTATGCTTCTATACAATGGTAGCATTATTATCAAAGAATTATACATTGGATGAAATTGACCGCGAAAGTCCCACACCTACCCAGGGTGTGGGAGCTTCGCCACTACAGTGAATGGTCGGCGATCTGACTCAGAACAGCAATCAGAATAAGTGTTCAGTCAGAGGGAAAATCTGACTACATGATTTGGTAACCTAGTCTCATCAAATTAGCACCAGAAATGAGAAAACAATTTTGATTCTTCATTGAGCAAGCTTACACTTGACATCTGCTACACAATTGCAGGAATGGAAATTCAAAGTTCAGCTGGTTGTGATTTACTGTTCAACAAGTTGATGGTTTGAAAAGCTTCAGAAACCCGACTTGGAAACGCCGTACTGTGTTTTAACTTGTAAACATATACCTCTAGGAAGGTGTAAAAGTGAATTAACACTTTTGAGAACTGGAGGTTTAGCACATAATGTAGTTTGAACAGCCGGTCAACTGCAGTAACACAATTGCAGGATGCCGTTATAGCATCCTGGTCTACAATGACGAAAAACTGAGCTGGCTCCGGTTTGCTGCCTAGACAAAGCAGAAAGGGTTGCTGTTGTTGTTTGGGTTTCCTTTGAGCAAGAAACTGTTGTACACTTGTTCCAACCTGTGAAATATAATCAACATTTCATGAGTTTAAATTTATACCATAACAGTCATTGACACTCATCAAGATGTCTTGAGAAGAATCTAACAGATTTGTCTTAGGCCAGGATTATTATTTTTTTTTTTAGAGAACCTGACCTACTTTTTCCACAGCCATTGCTGTGCCAACCCTAATTATTTTTCTCAGTTGACCCACCAAAAAATTTAAATTATTACCAGGGCAATGTCAGTTGCCGAAAAAAAGTCCATACAGAGTGCGAACGGAATTTGCCCATATAACATGTGCACAGACTTTGATGATGTAATCAATAAGTACACAAGAGGTTTCAGTGTTAATGTTAACCCTTTGGCCCCCTCAAAAATCAGTCTAATTTAACGCCTTAGAAAAAGTGAAACCAGGCATTCCAATACAGATCAAAATATAAACAAGATCACGCCGATGGGCGTGGCTAAATACGCCCGTTGTTTGACCATAATTGTTAGGAGCATATAAAAATTGTTTGCCCATAATTACAGTAGCGGCCGGTGAATAAGTCGCATCGTTGTATAAGTCGCATTGAATTTTGGAGCTTAAAATGCTGCCCTTTGTCTCTTTTGTATTAGTTGCATCTATTTCGGCCACTTGTAAATGAACATCGGCATGATAGATTGGGAAGTATTTTGAAGAGCTCATGATGCATTTAAAAAAATTAAATTACTGGTAGATAGTTGTTGTATCACAAACATTCCATCTATGCTTTGGGAATTCCCCCATGTGATTGCTGGGGAATTCCTAACAGGGGAGATAACATTGGTTCATTTAACTTCCGGAGTGTGGGAACATGGATCACAAAAACTTTCTTATTGCGCCAGTCATAACTTAAGACGTTTCCTTTTGAAGCCACGTTTATAAAACACATGATAAATCTGATATTAATAAGAAAGCACAATGCCGTTTGAATATGCATGAGGAGTAAACACATAAAAATATCCTATCATTTAATATAGAATTGCGACTTCCCTTATCGAAATGGTTGTTTGCTGCAAGTTAGCGGCAAATATGCGGCATGTTTGCAGCAAATGGTTTGTTTGCAGAAAGTCAATTGCACATATTCGCAGATCTTTGCCGCAAACTTTTTGTTTGCTGCAACTTTGCAGTAAATTTAGTTTGTTTGCTGCAACTTTGCAGAAAATTTAAATTCAAAGCAAACCATTTGCGATAAGTTCACAGTAAATTTTAGATTAGTTTCAAGTTTGCGGTAAGTGTGCTGGAATCTTGGTTTGGAATATTTGTTCGCTGCAAGTGCTTTTCAAACTTGGAATTTCATTTTGTTTTTCACTAAATATTTATTTAAAGTTTGGATTTGATCATTTGAAACATTAAATTAATTAAGGCATCAATCCTTGGCCGAGTGTTTTTATTTTAGCAATCCACAAATATTTCATGTATATTTTTTTGCAGTAAATTTAGATTGGATGGAAAAGTTTGCGATAAGTTCACAGTGAATTTTATATTAGTTTCAAGTTCGTAGTTAGTGCATTGTGAATCTTTGTTCGCCACATGTGCGTTTTAAACTTGGAATATTTCAATTTATTTTTCACCATATATTTGTTTAAAATTTGGGTTTGATAATTTGCATCATTGATTTCAACATAACCCACAGCAAAATAAAGCAATGCTGTGTGAAACACCGTGGTAACATGTGATTATTGTGATATCTATATTCAGCTTGATTAAATTTGCCATGGGGACATTTTTCCTAATTTCGGGGGCTGATTATTTGTTTTTAAATTCCGATCTAACAAGCGATGGATTATGCAATTTATGGACAACAAAATTCCATATAATGTTTTTAAAAGGTTCAATACCCCATGTGGCTTTAACAGTTCTATTGTCAGATAGCTTTATTGTCGCGATCCTGGGTTTGTTATCATGAAAACAAAACAAATATATCAAGGCGGATGTGCCCTTTGAAATCGAAAGTTATAAAATTAAAAAGTGAAACGGGAACTGGAATATGGAATGGAGTCATACAAAATGTGTGCCGTTTTAGATATATCAGTTATTAATATAATGCCAATGTAAATCATTGTTTGTATATACTTTGTGTAGAAATAATCCAGATGAAGCAAAATACCCATAAAACAACCTCAATGATCCGTTTCTTTCTGCAAGCTGCCTTTTCAAACAGGCGAAATTTGAGCGCAAAATTTTTGAAATTAAAAACTGCCGCTGCGATGATTCAGTGGATCTGTTGAAGTTGATGGCACATTGAGGAATATGATTAATTAATTATATGGGATATGATTATTATGACAGTGTATGCACATCGTGAAACAAATAAATTGGAATACCGTAATCATTCTTGATCATTATTATATTATGTGAACTTGAAGGAAATAGTACTGTTTACAATAGGTCAAAATGAGTCATGACCGCTTTCGCAGATTGATGCTTCCAGAAGGATGTATACGTACGCACTACATGTACGTTCATGACTGAACTATGTTTACAATTACATCCAAATTTCAACTCAAACTTCGAAGTGAAATGGTGTGTTGACACGGAAACCGGCGAGCTCGCCAATTTTGAATGGGATGAGTTTCACAGTGGAGACTGGATAGGAAAATTCAATGACCATGAAATTCGGATTCAGTTGATCAACCATGAAATTCCAGTGATGTTCCATATAATATATACATTCAAGTATATTAGGCTGTTAGGATCTAGGCCAGCCCACACTGCCATGAGTCGTTTTCCTACTGAAGTTCTAATGGCGTTGCCACTGTGCACAGTGCAGGTAACAGTACTGACACTGTCTGCAGTGCAGGTGGCTGCCCTTGAAGTTGAATAAGTTGAACTTGAATTGATTTTCCCCGGGGATCATGCATGGAAGTTGATGAAGATTAAGGTCATAAACTTCAAGGAACATTCTTTTAAAATTGTTCATCTTACAAATCCTGTGTCAAGTTCAAGTTAGTACCGCTGATGGGGTCATTGTCACAAGGCATTGATCACAATCGTGGCCAGATTTTTAAATTGATCACAAATGTAAGAAATGTTCCCAGCTTTTCTATGGTGATCACATTTATAGCCAGCTTTTCATATTCATGCGAGCATCGGTGAACACGATTAGGTTATAAATAATCTACGGTAATTTTTCTGAATTGGTGGATGAAAAACAACTTTACTTTTAAATTGATATTTATATTTCTGTCTAATAACCTGAGAGGTTTCCGATCAATGTCGTTAGAATGCTCGAATTATATGCCATTAATGTAATTTAAGTTGATAAACAAAGTCAGTTTTGGAGCATGATGTCGACATTTTAGTCACAAACACGATGACGTCATACCGGTATTTCGCGCCATATAAAGCATGCGATTAGAAAAGCTGGCTACGAATGTGATCGATTTAAAAAGCTGGCTATAAACCGTTACGAATGTGACCGGAGCCTTGTGACAATGACCCCATCGACCTTAGTACCGGTACTTACTACATGTAGTAGTCATACAATAAAACGACTTTGCATATGTACGTACTAGTTACTACTGCTAGTACATGGACAAACGATGGTACAATATGTCAAATTCAATTATATGTGACCGCCTTCGCAGATTGCTGATCCACATGCTGCTTCAGAAAGTTCATAATCCAAGTTCTAGTACTAGTAGATGTTTGTCTAGGTACATGTTCATGTTTTACGCAAATGAAGTTCCCCCAACAGAACATCAAAAAGTTCCCATATGTCAAATGATGGAATACGATCTCTATGTACGGGCATATAGCCAAAGTAGAGTTTCATGACATGATCTATGTACCGGTACAGGTGTGTGTGCACATTATTTATGTAGAACAATATTGCAATTGAATTAAATTTAGATCAATATAATTATTATTTAAATTGTGCCTCGTTATTTCTTTTATCTATAGCTGTTATCCACAGTTATCCTGGGCATAAATTTACAGGCCATATGTTGACCCGCACACATTCTTCCTAGTATGACATTAAAATGCTATAAACGGTAACATATACCCAAAAAAAATTGTGGTTCATGTTTCCCTACTAGTATACCAGCCCAGCCTACATGTATTCTAAACACACCAACCCCAGATTTTCATGGTGTCAAGAATTTTGTTGAAAAATAATTTTAATTTCTCATACATTTGTATATTCAGAATGGACTGTTTAGTATCTGTCAAAGCATATTGTGTTTATTACCACTTTATATACAAAGAAAATCATGCATTAAGAGACGAAAAATCATAAGAATGTCAAAATTATATAAAATAAATTATATTTCAAGCTTGCCTATACCATACTGGCCCCAATTTTTCTGACATGTAACTTGACCCAAACCTTTATTTTTCTTTGGTCTTAAATTCTTGTTTTGTACATTTGTTTGAAATTCACCTTAATTAGCTCAAGAGTTGGTTGCAGTGAGTATGCAGGAAGCTGAGTAATTTGTTGCACGCTTTCCGCAAACAATTATCTGCTGCGAAAACGTTTATCATGCAAATTAGTTTGCGGCAAATGTTCCGCAAATTTGCTGCACAGTTTGCCGCGACCTAATTTGCATGGTAAAAGTTTGCTGCAATCTTTTACCATGCAAATTAGGTCGCGGTAACCTTTGCAGCAAATTTGCGGAAAGTTTGCCGCAAACCTCATTTGCATGATAAAAGTTCGCAGCTGGTAGGTTTGCTGCAAATTTGCAGAAGGGTTTGCCGCACATTTGCAGCAAATGTTTGCGGCAAACATGTTTTTTCGATAAGGGTTGTCTTACTGATGTTTTAGTGTAAACTGTAATTAATGGTATTGTTAATTAGATTTAGTTGTCACCTCATTGTTGCGTAGCATTCAGATGCTTGGGGCTAATGGTGATGTTTCATTAGGTCAAACAAAATTCATGTTTTGTTTCTCAGGCACGCGCATGGTCCATACCACGCATGCAAAAAAAATTCCGGTACGAAATATCAAATGTACGTTTTCATGTTCCATGTTCGTTTACTAATTAGAAATTACTTATTCGCAATAGCACGAATATACGCAATGTAAAAAACGAAAGAATATGCTCAAAGTTCTGTCAATACAAACCGTACAATGCGCTAAAATAATACTCGACTGGTTGATTATCGACACATATAATACATCAGGGATTCCGCCAGAGGGTAGGGGAAAGAGGCCCTTTTGTAGATAGGGGGAAAATACGAACACCTGCTTCAAAAATTTAGAAAAGTCCAACGCTGAAAGAGCATTCACAGAATGTTAATTTATTATTATAATTCTGGTATGTAGGCTATAATACATTCCCAAAAGTCAAAGAAGAAATGAAACAATTGACATCGTTTATGTGATAAAACAACCAGTTGATTAATTAACAACATTATTGTGATTGAAGTGAATTAAAACAAATTTTTACCAGAGACCAGCTTCAGTTTTATTTGTTACTTCCGCTGGGTATATATTAAAAATGTGCTATGATATTTTCGTACCAGTTAGCCTACAACTACAACCTTGCACGAGGAGGTGCCTCGCCAAGTTATCAAGGGAAGTTCATGACTAACATTTTCAGTAGAACTACTGGATATTTGAGGGATATTTTAGTGCAATATAACTCAATTTCGCAGCCATTCAGATAGCACATGTCTTCATCTTGGGAGTATTACAATCGGTGTATCCCCCTCTGAGCGTAACGTCACCGGAAGCGTGATGGCAATAGCTTAGCTTGACTTTGTCAAGATAAGCTAAAAAAAAAGGGGGCATAACTCACTCAAAAATAATCGGACAAAACCCACGATTCGAAATGACCTGTACACTAAGGTGGAACAACTGCATACTAGAGATGTACAGTTCCAGAAATTTTGTCTCGGGTCCGGTTTCGTTTTTTTGGGGGGCAAAAAAACCTCGGTTTCGGTTCCGGTTTTTAACCAATAGGAAATTATATGCTTCAAAATATTTCATGTTTTATCAGCTCCATTTGACTGTAGGTCTTATACAGGAACAATTCCAACATACCGATGGTGTGAAATTTCCAACTAATGTTGTGTCTGGTACAGGGGTCCTCCGACCAGGCGATTCGGGCAAAAAAGTCGCCCTGAGTCCTTGTGACTCCAGTAGGGAGACTAGACTTCGCCCTGTGATTTTGACGAGTCTTCCCATAGTTCAAACTCAAATATTTTTTTATTAAACATGTCAATGTCACTCTAGTATTACCATACACGGCGAAGTCAGCATTAAAAGCCCAAAGGCATGTACTGACGCAAAAATATGGCGGCCGATCAAGTTCAAAGTCTATCCAAAAAGATCAACAACAAAAACGCGACAGTGTCAATATGCCCCACTACAATCATCATCACCCATCTAATTGTTTTAAAAATACAGAAATAAATACAACAGACATGCTCCATGATGTAACTGTATTATTTCTAAAATTATTACAATTTGTCCGCCTTTGGTTTACACTAACTGGCCAACTCAATTCTAAAAGAAACATGCACCAATTTCTATGTACATGCATGTGGTATTTAATCTATAATCCCTCTTTTGTCGGACAGTATCACCATCGGGCATCAAAGGTGGCAATATTAGGACATATCGGTTCCCGTATTGTCAGTTTTAGCGACAACTTCCGTGTCTGTCATTGTCAAATTGACAACAGAAAATAGCACGTGTGAAACCGAAAGTTCCGTTTTTTGGTTTACACTAACTGGCCAACTCAATTCTAAAAGAAACATGCACCAATTTCTATGTACATGCATGTGGTATTTAATCTATAATCCCTCTTTTGTCGGACAGTATCACCATCGGGCATCAAAGGTGGCAATATTAGGACATATCGGTTCCCGTATTGTCAGTTTTAGCGACAACTTCCGTGTCTGTCATTGTCAAATTGACAACAGGAAATAGCACGTGTGAAACCGAAAGTTCCGTTTTTTCTGCACATGTGCGGTTCTGACTTCCAGTTTTTAAAAAAGAACCGAACCGAACCAAAAACTCGGTGGACCGTACAACTCTACTACATACCAGGTTTCATCGCAATCGGATAATCAGGAATGAAGATATTGCTCTGGACGGACGAAGCTGATTACAATACTCCTCCGAAAATATTGGGGGGACAAATAACTGATTTTCCATGTAGAAAAACCGTTAGAATATGGAAAAACATTTTTCTGAAAAATCTCCAACATGAGCCTAACCATATCCTGAAGTTTCAAATCTCTACTATGAAAATTGTAGGAGTTGCGGATACCAAGATTGAAGAAGACACCCATAATGCAAAATAGCTGTGATTTTCAAAGTAAAAAAAACCCTGAAAATTATATTTTGAAAATCTCTCCAACATGAGCATAACCATATCCTGAAGTTTAAAATCACTACGATAAAAATTGTAGGAGGAGTTGTGGATACCATGAGGATACCCATAATGAAAAATAGCTGTAAATTTCCAAGTTAAAAAAACCTTAAAAATATGGAAAACCTTTCCTGAAAAACCTAAATAGATGTTGCAAATGTCCATATCCTTAAGTTTCAAATCGCAACGATGAAAATTGTAGGAGTTGCAGATACCAAAGAGTGCACGGACTGACGATTTCTAGTCTCCGAATTCTTTTTTCGGGGGACAAATTACCAGATCAATATATCATGGCCGTAATTAAGTTTTAATAAGTTTTAAGTCATATTAACTCAATAGAAATTCTCAACTCACTGGTTTATAAATGACAAAATTCTTCATAGCATCGACAGCAGAACACCGCTCATTCTTCTTTGTGTTGTGAGATGGCATGAGAGCTATCAGAATCAAAAATGAGTACCAAGCTCTAATACCTGAAAATATAGAAAGACCATTTCATGTTTTGTTCCGATATGCTGAAAAGAGATCGACTGGCCAACTTTTGAAACACTTAGTCTTTAGTTAACTTTTCAATGAATCAGAAATAATCAAAAGGTGTTGATGCCATAGTTGGTTGATTTTCAATTTAGCGATACTTGAGCATAATTAGAACAAAATGCGGAATAAGGTGATAATTATTTGATTATTAATATTCAATTATTGAACTGTGAGTTGAATTATTCTAGTATGACTTTATTGTTTAGTTGAATGAAAGCATAAAGGTGCCAGCTGTGCTATTCAATGCAGTTGGCACCTTTATGCTTTCAAGGGACATTGTTGTCCTGTAGCACATTTTGTTTGGTATACTGTATCAGTAGCAAAGATAAACAATTGTGAAAACTAGTACTAGATGGTTGAGGAGTTTGGGCACAAAACATCCAGGCCCATTGAATGTGATTGTGAAGACATTTTATATTTTTATTTTTACATGTAAGAGACTACAGGGTATTTTTTGACGGTTTCGAATCGCGGTTTGCGATCCAAGATCAGCCGGTTGCGATCCATATCCCAGTAATGGTTAGCACTTTGCGAATCAATGTTTATCGCCGGAGTATATATATTACCGCGATGCAGAATTACACTCTTCCGGCACAATCACCAGTGTCTGCAAATCTCTGATCATAGCAGCCTTTTCGGCCTATATGTATTTATAACTCAAGAAATTACGTGACAAAACTTCAAGTTAAATGAGGATACCATAGCCCCCATTGGACGAAAGACTGCATGACCTTTGATTCGTACTATGAATAGATATAGACTAATGGGATTTCCACCAATCTTGTGCCTGATTGGCTAATTTTATAGTAGCGTCATATATTAATACTTCTGCGATGGTTTGTAAACACGTGTTAACCCATAAACATGTGATCCATGGGTATAAAGAAATCTACGGCGCTACTACTTGATCCTCGTGACAAATGGATGGCAGTCGAATTAACGAGGGTGGGAAACATGTGGCAAAAAAATTATATAATCTGTGCACTAAGCACGAACTTAGGCAATGCATATTTTTTTGCGTGCTACGATCGATGGGTTCAACCGTTCACGGAAACTGCATTAAAAAGGACGGCCTCACAAAGCACTGAAACTCAATACCACATAAACGTGAGGGCACCATTGATTCTCCTTATTTGACGCTTGACCAAATATCCAAGAGAACCTCAATCGGCCGTTCAATTAGCAGTTCCAATACACTGGAGGAGAGGGTGGGGAAATTGATATACGTGGCCTTATGTTGGTCAAGGAAGAATTGCCCTGTTCCAAGTTTGAGTCCGCGGCACAACTGGAAATCAAACACGAAGTTGACCTCGGCACTGCCTATATGAATACTAATAAATGTAGCGAGTTCACAAAGCAGTGCCTTGTAGTTACCTTTTTATATTACTGTTATAAAGAACAATGTTTTTTTATAATAGTAATATCATAATGTAAATACAAGGACCTGTGATATACCTTCATCCTGAATATATGGCTGCCAAATTATTTTCAATGTTTATGTTTCCTTCTAATTTTATTGGAAACATCAATTCTCTTTTCTCTGAGCTTTTTCATTATTATTATCCCCATGCCGCCCTCCCCCAAAAAAACTGCTAATCAATTTCAGATGACTGCTAATCAATTATACCCACCCATAGAAAAACTGCTAATCAAATTTTTAAAAACAAAAAATACCCTGGACTAAGTTTGTTTTCTGTGACCTCGCGTCGCAATTCTGACAGCGATACACTCAAAACTCTAGTGTCCAAGATTGACATATTCAACCAAAATTTTATCTCCAACTTCGACCGAAAATGTACTTATATTCAATAGGATTTAAGTTCGATTTAAACATGTTGAGTGTTGATAATAAAAACAAATGTGCGATTATTTCCTAAAAAAAATTGAAATGTGGCGGATAACGCCAAACTGAAAATCAACCAACTATGGCCTAAGTTTGTGGAGTTGTCTCAAATATGCCGAATACTTTATATAGTTCCAATCATTTCAAAGACCTATTACATAGCTTTGAAGGGTGAACCAAAGTGACATCAGGGTAAGGTAATTAGCCATTTCTTTAAAATTAGGAAACAAACAATTTGAATAAACAGATTATATATATTTTTTTAAATTAAAAATTGCTCAAAATCATGGAAATTCAAGATGGTCGCTATTTTGCCATTTTGGGGCCTTAAAATAACCTGAATATAAAATTTGGTGAAGATCAATTGACGAATGTGACTTCAGAACATGCTTGAAAATATCATGGCAAATGACAGTCAAGACCAGCAGACTATGGCAGCAGACCAGAACAAGAAAGGGACATTCCCATCTACCAGTGGTTGGTCGACCTATATATAATATTACTATATTTAAGATTACTCCGAGTATCATCATATGGCAAGATATACCCCTATGTACTAGATAGTAGATACTGCCTTATATATGATAGCTAGCAGATTACCCATCTCAGGTTTTATTTTTGAATGAAAGTGTCAATGACACTGAGGTGGTCAACTTGGTGTGTTATTGTTCTGTAATTTGAATATTTTGAATGAATTCTGATATACGTGGCCAGCATTTTGGCAACAGGTGCAAAATAGGATGATCCGATCTAGAGCATGACATGAACTTGCATGTGGTATTTAATGAAGATCCAAAAAGAACTGCGACCTGTAGGCAGCACCATAGAAATATGTTGAACGTTTGACCAATCAACTAATGGACAAACGTCCATGACAATGGCCCAGCTTAGTGTTAAGTTGAGGTAAATAATATTGTTGGCTGACTAGCCGATAGAATCAAGTTTTGGATACTCGCCAATGCTGTTCTGATGTCAAATGGTTAACCCTTTGATGAATGGAGTAGCATGGATGAGTAGTCCAGAGCTTTCCGATGAATAGCATCCAGCCATATTTCTGAACTGCTACCCGTTGGCCTCGCCATAGGAATTCATAATGAAATCCAAGATGGCAGTTGGTGGCCATTTTGGGTGATTGATGGGGTCCAAAATAGGACGTTCCCATCTAGACCATGACACAAACTTGCATATGAAATTACATGAAGATCGGATAAAAACTGCGACCTGTAGGCCGCGCCATGGGAAATTGTAGTGCTTATAGTATACCACATATATAGTAAGATGGCAGATGGCAGCCATTTTGGGCAACAGACCGGTTCCAAAATAGGACGTTCCCATTCTAGACCATGACACAAACCTGCATATGACATTGAACGAAGATCTGACAAGAACTGACCTGTAGGCCAATGCCACAGGAAATTGTAGATGGACGGACGTACATACTTAGGGCTGGACGATATTAACGAAAATAAAAACCGCGATTTTATTAAATTAAAACCGCGGTTAACGATATAATCGCGGTTTTTTAAAACATCAGATACTAGTAACTTAAAACAATTTCTCACTGTTCGCTGGAATCACATCATTGTCATAATTTTGACAAGTTGACGTCAATAATAACATACACAACCACTCAACCAGTGACAACCTCATGCTCGATCGATATTCGGAATGAAAAGTAAATTCACCGGTTAAATTTCGCTATTCGGACAATTTCGTTCCGGTGACTTGACAAATTCTGGTATATACCGATAATTAATAAAACCATTATCTAGTCTATGCCAAAACTAAAAGTGTTCTATACCAGGGTTTCCGCTAGGGGTTAGGGAATGTGGCCGTATTTGGGAAGCATATACCCAGTGCCCTGTCAGGATAAATTTTGATGTTCATCACTGAAACTTTTACTACAATAACACTAATACTAGTACCACTTTTCAAACCAGGACATATATTCTAACATTCGCGGCTTAGGCGACACCAATTTTTAAGTCTGGTTTACGAACACCTCCTACAACTTTTTTTCCATTTCATGAAAAAAAATAAAACCTTTTTTCTCCCACAATTTTTTACACGCGTACTGATTTTCATGTGCTGTCGCATCCGGTTCTGCTGATGATCATTTACAGATCCATATTTTCATGTATTTCATGACAAGAAATGTCTTGTTTGGTTCAGAATTTCATTCAAAAACATTTTTCACAATTTTTGTAAAATTTATGTAAAATTCCACGATTTACTTGATATAAATTGGGGGGACAATTTTTTTTATTTTTATTTTTTTCCCTCCTGCATCTACTTTTTTTCTCCCCACATGTTCGTAAACCAGACTTAAAAATTGGTGTCGCCTTAGCATCTGTTACTAAAAAAACATACACCATTTTGCTAATGGACATACCAGTCAACTAGGCGAGAGAGACCTAAATGGAAAATTTTACTCTCAATGAGTGAGTTACCCCCTCCAAATTGGTATAATTTGTTTTATGATTGCCTGCCCATCATAATGAGATGTGTATGGTTTAATTTGATGGTCATTTATACAATTTCATCAACAATCTTGAATGTATACTAAAAATCAGTATTTTCCTACAATTATATACCCAATGTTCAAGCATGTGAAAAGTATGGAAAACAGTTTTGAAGATAACAAAATTTCCATTTTTGTATCCTATATATGGTCTTCAAAAGGGACAATGTCTGAAAGAAGAAAAATTCTTTTAATTTTTTTGCATTTTTTTCTCTCCAACAAGGATAATCCACATATACACCCATTCAATTTAGCGATAATCCCCAAGTCGCGACAATAACGCGTATACTCGTCAGCGAGGACCGGCTTATTACATGCCCGGCATACCTACTGGTAGGTGGAGATAACTCCATCACGACCGACAAGTCTGCAATTCGCAAATCGGTAATTCCAAGCCATGCTCCAATATATGAAATATATAAATGGGTCATCCCGACCCAATGTACAATTTTTAACCTAAAAGGTATGGGCAGAAACTGAAAACATCAGTCTATCTGCAGCTTAACTGGTACAGTGCTAAGTATTTTCAGCAGGTATGCTCAGGAAATTGGTATTTATTTCTAAAATGGTTACTTTTAACAAGAAATTTGCTGCCATTTTACTCAAAGAAACAAAGATGAACATTTATGATAATTATACCCAAATGGTATATATAAATGTATAGTATTGGTACTTGGCTAGTTATGATTGGGGGTTGCCAAAATCTTCAAGGTCATTTGAAGGTCAAACGAAGGTCAAATGGATATCGGATAGTAGGAAATCTGTTACTTTGGAGGAAAAAACAGCTTCAAACACCAACAAAAAGAAAATATACAACTTTTAAGACCAGGAATTATAACATATCATCATCAGGATGTTCATGTATAGCCTATTTCTGTTGAAATTTCCATACATTGTCCATTAGCTGTGATATTATCATGGACTGTTATCGAGTCATCGAGCATTGATGATATCCAGGAAATATTTATTTTTTTAGAAATTTCCACTGATGGTCAAATTTCTCATAACCCATTTACATGTACATATATCTCTAAGTAATATGCTTACTTTTGATACCAATATGTGATTGCCTACTAGTATGGATAGAGCCTAAAATTAAAAGAGTACACTTTTCCATTGTCAAAGGTTACAACCTGTCAAGGTCGTGTGAAGGTCAAAAGCTGAAAAATATATGTTTTCTCCATAAATAAGCAATTTTACTAATTTTTTAAAAGTCAGCTTAATTATAGAAGTAGCTGCCTAATCTCTTTCTTGAGAGAATATGATTTTGATAAAATATCTTGAACCTGGTACAAACTTTGGTGGGTGTATTTAGTAAAGTCCCCTTTCATGCCATTTGAAACTGACAATATATTTACATAGAATATTGTCCGTTCCTGAATTAAAATTTGTTGTAACTAGCTGAAATTTCTGAAATATACTTTGTATGCAGTGCGGTTTATAAGGCTTAGTAACATTTTAACAATAATATTGTTGCACAATAATTGTACATGTAAAATGTCGCAAGAAGCCGGGGTGGGGGCTAGTGGCTTTTATAGTTTAGTCAAGGTCATCTGAAACAATGCAATATATCAAACATTGGACAAGCACTGAATCAACATTGTAGAATATGTGAATGATTTACATATAGATTTGATTTGTCAAATACACTCTACAAAAACTAAGTTTAGAGTATAGTTTTGTGCTAGAAGGGTGCAATATATATGTATACATTGTACATGTATAATTATATAATACGTTTGTAATGATTGAAAATGTAATCACTTCTAGCATTATGGTTCTGAGCATATAACTGCTTATTATCATGTCTAGGTCGTTGCGGGTGTTCTAAGGTACCATATTCAACTAAGCAGTTGTGGAGAAACTATACAAAACAATTACTTCAACAGAATATGCATGTACATCAGAACTATATTTTATAGTGTAAATCATTCAATGCTTGTCTAATATGAATATGTATCACTGGCCAATATTATTCCAATATCATTGATGGTGTCATACAATGTAGCAATTGCAATTATTGCACTATTATTGTAACTAGTCATTCTAACTCTTTACAGTTGATCTATTGATCATGTCCCACCCCCACAAATACCATCAGATAAATTCTGAAAGTGTATAGATATTGGTGCAAAACATGGATGTCAATATTGTGCTATTATTTGTACTTTTGTTTGTGAATTCACTTGCAGGTCTCATTTCCCCTTGCAGGTCTCATTTCCCCTTCCTTGTTATACCTGGATTTGATTGAGTGTACATGTACCATTTCTGTTATATCCAGAGTATATTCATGCAATACATGAAGCCACGTGATGAAAACAGCAGACATGAAATATGAACAATTCTTTACTGACATCTTAATTCTTACACAACATGAGCAGGTAATGCTGTTCATAACAAATATTTCCATTATTTTATGATAAAAACTTCAAACTATTGATATGAAATTCAGAAAACGATTGTCAAACAAAACAGAAACTTTAAAATTGTCCAACCACTGTATTTGTGAATGTTTCTTGTAATAATTGTCCTAGGATATTATCACTCAACTCATTGTTTGCCCAAAAGCTACCCAGTCTTTCACATTTGTCTAGGACTCTAGGTACTACGTAAGTGTCAGAATTATTATGATTACTTCTGAATTTTCAATAAAAACCATAGCTTCAAAATTATTCTATAGTTATAGCTTACTGGCAATTATTCTTGACATTATAACATCTATTTTGTTGTACCATACATGAGAGGAAGTACATTGTATGTCGATAAATACATGATGTCTATCATATATGAGATAACTAACAAAATTGATCCTATCTGACACTATAACGTACTGTAAAAAAAATTGCCTCGAAAGAAGGCATTGTTATCACAAGAAGTAACTTTTCATTTTCATATTAAATTTTCTAAATATAATATATAATTCAAAGTATATATTACTAATGTTTCAATATGAAGAACATATCATTCACATGACAGTACAAAGGAAGTCTAAATGGAAACAGGATGCTTGTAGACTTTCTTTGTATGGTATGACTTCCAACAGGAGCCTGGACACAAGCCAACATCACATTTACCACATTGGTATGCCGTTCTCACTCGTTTGCCATCCTTCAAATTGGTACATACAACACAGTTACGTTTTTTCCCAACCGGCAACCTGGTTGCGCTAAGATGGTCTGCTGTATTCAAAAGCCGAGACTCCGACAGTACCAGCGGCCGCCCTACCCTTTTCCGTTCCATGCGAAAGTTACCAACCAGTCCCTTTATACACATGATAATGAATTGTTTTCTGTCTGGAAGTTTAGTTGAGTTATTTTCTTTGAAAAAAACATAGGCATGACTTGTCAGTGCAGCATCATTGAAAATTATAAAAGCATTTAGCAGAAGGCGGCCAAACAAGAAAAAGAAAACTTTCTTCGTCCACTTTAGAGTTTTTCGTTCATCAAGGAACATATACAGTCTCATATCTGCAAGGTCAATACCACCCATATACTTATTATACTGTGTGACCAGTTCTGGAATATTTTCATGTGTTCTCAGTCTGTTGGATATATAGTCAACTGGACATGCTCGCTCCTTAGTTGAGAGCAAGAACACTGGTTTCTTGTCATGGAAATTCACTGCAAGGAATGGCCCTTGCCGTGCAGCTACGATAGAACCCTTTGGTTGTGTCACCTTTATTGATTGGGGAAGGCCCTTTCTGTTCTTCCTCATCGTACCCGTTAGGTAGGTCTTGGCACGGTACAAGTATTCGGCAAGGGGAATGCTGGTAAAAAAGTTGTCCACAAACAGATGATACCCCTTACACACCAGTTTGGAAATGAGACGTTTGCAGACTCCGAAAGTTGTCCCGAGCTCAGAATCTGGATCGGGATCTGAATCATCATCACGCTTACCGCTATATGGTTCTGAACATAGAGTGTAGCCTGATTTACTTTCGCACATGTTCCACAACTTTATCCCGAATCGATGATGGTGTTTATTTGGCATATATTGAATGCATGGTGCTCTGCCTTGAAACCCGATAAGACTCTCGTCAATGGAAATTTCACGTTCAGGGGTGTAGAATTTACTGAATTGGTTGTTGAAATGTTCAACCAATCCCTTTATTTTCCTCATCTTTCCACTAGCATCCATCTCAGGCAGATGGAAAACTGATAACAAAAGAAAGAAACGATCCCTTGTGAAAATAAGAGAAAACCATGGTGTATGTTGCGTTTCATCTGTGGACCAATAATCCTTCAGTGAGCTCTTTCTTATCAGGCCCATGTTCAATATTAAACCTAGAAATGCCTTTATCTCATCTATTGTGGTGTGATACCATTTTCTGAATCTAGAGTTTGGTTTTGTTGCTTTCAGAACAGCCTTCTGATCCCCATAGGTATTTGTAGCTGATACTATACTTTTCAAGTACTCAAGCCCAAACAGGAGGAGTACAATATCAACAGGACTGGAACATGTTATTGGAATGTCTTTACTCCCCGTAGACTTGGGAAGAAATGAAAATTTGTCATCCACCTTGTCATTCTGCAAATTGTCAATTTTCACCCATTTATTTTCATCAAAAAGTTCTGACGTTCTGGCATATAAATACTCGTCATCGCTTTCATCCAGCGAATCAGTGCTTGAAGAAAACCCCTCAAAACTGTCACTAAATTCATCATCTGATTCATCGGAACTTTCGAAATCGCTATCGCAAAACGTGGAGTTGTTATTGTTTACGAGATTGTTTACAGCCATTTTGACAACTGTGACCCCCCTGCGTAGAGTTCACCAGAGGTCACTACGCGATTACCAAGCCTAACTCCGTTAAAAACTACATGTAAATGCATATATTGTGTTCATCCATGCTTTGCCCCAATAATTTGGTACATAACTTTATTAATTTCATACAATTTTAACTCTTAAATATGACGATTGTGGATCGACTGCATTTTCAGACGAAAGTCTGTCAAAGGTCAAAATGCCGGTGTCACGTGATTTTAATTCTTGCGTGGTTCATGCCATGTTTTCACCTGTAATCAATGTGTAATCGATCGCATTTGCATGCAATAAATACGTATTAGTTATAATTATAATTGATTGTCAATTGTATCAGGCACAATTGTGAACAAAGAATACAAACAAATCCATGTTTAATGAAAATATTGATCGGCAAGCATGGTTTTCCGTCAGCTTCTAAAAATAGACTGTTTTCAACTCATCACATGTTGCAAATTTTAGATCCGAAAAACGAAGAAAACGGCATAAAAATGGATGGGCATATGTTTAAACATGTACCTGTGTATTTTATTGATAAGATATACGGCCATCTGAGGTGTGTCAACGAAGAATGCAAAATATATCTCGACATTTTGCCTTCCCGATCTCCGGGCAAGAAATCGCCGCAGCCATGTTTGTTTACATCGGCTATTTTCCCGCGCTTTTTATAGGTGGCGCTGCAAGTTGGCTCCACCTACTCGCGTCATTTATTGGTCAAAAGGGAAAAAATACCAGGTGATATGTTTATTTACATTTTACCCACGTTTTATCCACGTGAAGAATGCGGAAGTGATTATTTTATTGAGTGCATGTTCATGTGTACTTTTGACAAACATGAAAGCCACGATCGTGGCTTCCCGCACGTTTCAATAGAGCCACGATCGTGGCTTCCCGCACTATACCAGTTAAACTGATTTTAGACTCAAAGTATTATTATTTTTTTTCGGTGAAAAAAATGTTAACGAACCTGAAAAAAATAAAACGGATATCCTGATTTTATTTTTTATTCCTACCGACCCTACCAGAACAGGGTGGAAAAAATCCGTAATCCACATAATCAAAAATAAAAGGCCTGAGTTATAAGCCCCTACACTGGGCCCTAAATTCTAATCACTGGATCAGCCCCCAGTCACATCAAATTTGGGCTTAATTTACCCAATGGTTTTGGAAAAGTCATAAATCTGAGGAAATCTACATTGCCTTTATTATATGTTAATCTTCTATGGTCTTGTTGCCCCTAATAATTACTCAAGCATGTCACCTTGAACAAATTAGAAATTAGGGCCCAAACAGATGTCAATGACCAAGTGGAGAAGATGATTTTTACAGATTCCATTTGTGAGTTATCAGCCCTAATGTATAAACTTGAGTCAAGGATCCCTCACAACAAATTTGAGTTCAATAGGTCCAGTGGTTTTGGAAAAGTCGATGTTATAAATTGTTGAATAAATAATTGAAATTACACATTTAAATTCATGTTATTATCACACGCACCAGCTGATAGTTCAAGTCCGTCGACGACGCTATCTTCCAGCTCGGTCAGCTCTTTCACAAGCTTGCTGACTGCAGAGAGTCGGGACATTTTCCCCATGGCAATCACTCCATCCATGAAGTGGACATCCCATCTGCCGATAAGAGATCTTGCTTCCTCACCAGTGGCATATGTGAAATCTTGATCAATCTAAAATTGCAATTCCTTGATTTTAATTATGAACACTTTGCCCCAACATTACAGGTAACAGATGCTGGGAGCACATAATTATTAAAATAACCAAAAAACATCGTTCTTAGAGTCGAGAAATCTGTACCTCAACGATCAAAATTGTTGCCAAATACTAGCCCCCCTGCGAAAAATCGTGAATCAAATTATGAATGTCTGTTACTTCGTTATTCTTATTGTCCCACAAAAATTTTCAGAGGACTATTATAATCAGCATGTCCATGTGTGCATCTGTCCCGATATGTTGTCTGCACGATAACTCAAGTTCAAATCATCCGATTGTGATGCAACTTGGTATGTGGGTGTAGTGACCAAATATAAATCTTTTTGAGTTTTACCCTTTTTCGACTTCGAAAATTCAACTTTGCATATTGTCTGCATGATAACTCAAATTCTTGTTAACCGATTTTGATGAAACTTGGTATGTGGATGTGGTGACCAAATACACAAATTAAACTTGGTGTGTAGGTGTAGCGACCATAAATACAGGCCAAGTCCGAGTCGGGTTTAGATTAGATCATTTTTTATAAGAATTATGGCCATTTTTGACTCAGAAAATAGCCAATCTTTGAGTTAGCCACCCTTTCGGGAGACACTGGGGTCGGCGACCTTTTATATTCTTCTATAACCTCTTTAACCCTTTCACAACGGGATGCTGTTTGTTGGAACTTATTATCTGAACATTCCTACAAATGCATGAATGAGAATCTACTCAGAAATCTCAGGATTATTTAAATTTTCTGTCTGCTAAAATGTTCAAAAACACCCCTACATGTGAACAATAGCCCATTCCAAAATCTCAGTTTCACACTGAATGGAAGAATCCATCCCGTCGTAAAAGGGTTAAGGACTATAGCAACTCGATTTTCTCACCTTTAATGGTGGCATACCTCAAATATAGGGGACTCAGATTTGTAAAATGTGAAACTAAATTTTCTAAGAGTGAAAATATAAAATTGTTTGGATATTAACCAAAGAGATTAGTGATTCTAAATTGGCAGGAATTGTTAACCTTTAGGGCTGCAACAATACAATGCCAACGATACGATACGTATCACCATACATGTTGAGTAGTACATTTCTAATGAAAACTGAATAATTCAATGCTCGACTGTAGTAATTACAGGTATGAAATATTGAAATTGGCAAAATGTATGTAAACATGCAAGAATATGTGTATCATGATACACTTCAAACTAGTGTTGAAACGATTAGTGGTTTTAAGGAATCGACTAGTCGACTGAGGGAATCGATTAATAGTCGACTAGTCAGACCCCTTCCGAAATTTACCGTTTTGTGCCCATTTTGGCATTTACGTACAGAACTTGCAGTTTGTTTTGAGACTTTCTAGTAACTGACTTTGCATTTTCAAACGCAAATCAAAGACATGATTTAACACTATTTGCCATGATTATTTGGCTTAATATCACTGGAAGTTAATAGGTTATTAATTTGTCCCAGGTATATGATGTATTATGATACGTATCGTCTTTGATAATAATCAACTTCAAAGAATAAGCAGCAACACAGACAGATACATTGAGTTGAGGTCACCGGGTTTTGTGCTCTTGTGCGTGACTATTGGTCCACACAAACAGAGCCATCCAATGCGCGATTGTGATTGTAACAGTCTACCTACACAATGATCTATCACCGCATGATACACCGAGTACTGAAAGCAGCAATCATCGCATCAAAGGGACAACAAAGAAGGCTTTAATAACAAGTTAATTGTTATTGTGTATTTTGATAGGATAACTGTTTAAATTGTTTGGTAATTCGGCAACGGCAGCTACGGCACTGCTTTCGCGATGGCATAATGGTGGTGGGTGTGTCACGACTAGCAGATTTCGGGATCGACTAATTTAATAATCGCGTCAATTTCGACTAGTCGATTAATCCTTTCAATACTAGTTCAAACGTATCGTGATACGCATCATCAGTAATGTATCGCGATACAAGAGTATCGTGAATAATCGTTGCATCTTTATTAACCTTGAAATAGTTCTATTTTTATAATTATTCAGAATATTTTCTAGAGCTGGCCTGAGCACATGTTTACCTTGAATATCAGGAACCCAAAATTTCAGGCACAAATGTCTCCGCCATTCATTGTTGTTTTCGATACCAAGGACTATATATTATCTACCGACATGAATATGAACAGGTATGTGTTGCCCAATAGATATCTTACTCATGAAGTATGAATGCCGATAATCTCTGAAAATCCAGCATCTATAGTCCTTAAAATTGTGTCGGTTCTGTGCAAAATTGAATGTTAGCAGAGCCCCGACAAAAGTTTACAAATGACTACATTATGATTCTGTTGGCATTGACAAGAATTATGAGACTTTTTCATGTAGGTGTGAACAAAGAAATAGTCCTTTGCCTTTTAATGCAAAGTTCTGGTTTTTTTTTTATCAGTATTAAATTTTCAAACATTAGGTAACATCGGAGATGTCGTGTTGAATTTTATGTAACCACTCCTGAATGGCATGCTTTTCAATAGATAAACAAGTCCATAACTGGTAAAAAAAAAAAGTCAATAAAAATAAACAATCTGATAGAAATAACTCCATCGAGAAAAATTGGACCAGGCCAGTTATCGAACTCGATCAGATATTATTGCAAATGACCTGTAAACGTGTATTACCAAATTTGAATAAAATTGGAGGACGTTTATTTGAGTTATCGCGCTAAAAAATCAATTACATTCAACAATCTAAGAGGGATAACTCTTATCGAGAAAAAAACCGGAACAGGCCAATTTTCGAACTCGATAAAGATATTATTGCATAAGACCTGTATGTCAAATTTGAATCAAATCGGAGGACGTTTGAGATGAAAAAAAAAAACATTTCAATTTTTTTCTCTCCATGGTGTCCAGTCAGATTGACTGACCCCATTTACCCGAATTTAACCGCTTGTGCAACTTAATACTATAAGCATGATTGGCTGCTCTATATGACCAGCTTATTCTACAGAATGATAGTTGCCATGCTTTGTTACCAGGACTCTATTCAAGATGAACTTTCTAGAACACTAAGGATTTGAGCATCGGCAATTCCTGAGAACTTGCCGTCAAAGAAAGTTTTAGGCAATTAAGTACATTAAATACCCGAGGTCATACCTGAATTGTAACATTATCAAGACACTCACAATAGTTAGTCCTATTCTATTAATGTAATAGAACTTATTATATAGAAGAATAATTCATTTATAGTTTTTATCTGGAGACTGAACTTTTATATAATGATTATTATCTATGTGCTTATTTATATCTAAATAACAGTGACAATTCATAAAACAACATTGAAATTGTCAAGGCTATAACTTCTATTCTCGATATGAAAGCTGATGAAAGTGGTAAAATTACTAAATAAAAAAAAAATTATTTCCACTCCCTGGTCCATTGCCTTAGTTCTATCATACATGACATCTGCTGAATAATATTGATGAATGGTTGTCAAAGGCATGATTGTTTCGAAGTCGATTCCATCATTCCAGGCGGATTCAATGATGACTGAATCAAAAAAATTGATTCGATATCGAACTCGATTAATTTGCATTATGTCGACATCAAACCAAATCTCGAATATTCTCAGGGGACTAATGATCTGTGCAACTACCAGGTTCAAAATTTAATATGTGATAATAATCAAGATATTTTCCTTACTAGTAATGGCATATCTTTGAACCTTGGGAATTTCTTGAAAACTTCTGAAGCAAATGGTGCTTCCTTCATTATCCACATTTTCCTGTTTACACAGGACTTTTGCATTCCTTCCTCCACCTCTTTTGCATTTGCTGATCGTTGACAAGTGAGGATCAATTCCTCATAGTCCTCATCAGGGATACATTCTATCTTCATTTTCTTTTGGCTCTCTGGTTCTTCCTCAGATTTACTAGTTGAATGTCTCGGTCTTTTCAAGGCAGATTTTGGTAGAGATCGTCTGATATTCTTCAATCTTGTCTGGATATACCCGGACTCTCCCCCGTCTACTGAGAAATAGTGCTCCTGAAAAATAATGAGGAATTATTTTGAATATAGCATTATACTGTAACTATAACTTTCCAGTTTGAAAAACCTTGTCTATGCAATGTCATTAGAACCAATGGTTGTCAAGAGGATAAGCACAAATATGCTCGTTTTATAAAAAAGTTATAATGGAGAATTAAATACTTGACATTCTCTGGTAGGTTTCTCCCTTTTTCTATAAACTGAGAAAGTAGCAGCCAAGTAAGTATTCTACTCCACTACTTTTCCCCAAAAATCTACAAAGAAAACAACCAATTACATCCACAGGTTGGTTGACTGGTTGGATGGGGCTTTAATTTCGCTATATGTTTAAGGGTGTAACAATATATTGATCTGACGACAAATCACGACACATTTGTCGGCGAAACGATGCAATTACGTCCAATCTCATGCAGTCTGTCATGGGATCATCCTGTTCGCGGATGTCAATACGAGAAACACTGGTGGTTCATGGATATTGTTGGTATAAAATGTTGTATCCAAGACTGACTATAAACATTATGTACAGGTCAAACTTCAAGATATCTGCGTGACCTATAAAACTTAATATAGTTACTAGTAGTGCTAGCTTTAGTTTCATCTAATCGATGGACCGGCATTCATACATGTGTTAACTTACCAACTTCAAAATGTTGTTTTGTGTCATTATTATGCTAGTTGCATATTGATACATTTTAATTCCCCCATGTCAGACTAATATCCAACGATCGATATAGAGATATATTTAGCATGTTAGGTTTATCCCTCACATGAATGCATTCCGTTGGCAAACAAAAGCCGGGTAATGCTACATTTTTTTATAAATGCAAAAATAAAACGCGCATGGTGATTATATAGAGTCACCTTCCATAATACGAAAGCATTACAAGTTGCTCATCCGGATACTTTTGTTTTTTGCGGAAGGTCATGCCCATTGATGGTGTACATGTATAATGTCACATGAAATGATGTTATACATATGGTTTTGAGTTTCGTTCAAAAGTAGAGTTGCAAAACAAGTGAACAAAATCTGTAACCTCTGTCACAAAAATAGTGAAAAATTCCACGAGCCTGAAGAAATGTACAAATTAGGTGAAAAAAATCGTAGCAACTTAATAGCTAAAAATAAAAATCTCCCTATCTTCTAAATAATTACCTTATAATTAGAACTGAACATGTCAATCTGATTTAAAGCTCATTCTGAATTCATTCACATACAAAAGACAATAAGAGATGTCACTGTCAGTGAACTAATTCCTATCCATGTAGATTCAGGCCTTAAAATTTGAGGCGAATCACTAAATCGATTCTCATGATTCTCGCAAAACTTTTCAATTTTCAGTGCTTTAGGACTAAATTGATTCGGAATTGATTCTCGTAAAATGAAATGGATTTTAAGCCCTGATATTTGTTGGATAGATTCTGTGTACAGATGTCCTAACATTTACCAGAATTCATATAATTTGCTTGGGTGTCCCATGATAATTTTCTGACCTGTTAGCACCAGCTACTTGTCAGAACAACCAGCTCATATTTGGCTGGTCAGGGTATAGCATTGAAATATTCATATATTACTTCTGAAATCATTCATTTTCAATATTCTCTCCCCGAGATATATAGTGCACTCACATGACCCGTTTTCCCCTCTGTATTCTTCAAGGAAGGGAAAGAATCAATGATGCAATGTGCTGTCATCAGCTTCTGTTCAGCAGTAGGATACCTATAAAATGAGAAAATGTGCATGATTCTGTAGATTCCATATTGTATCTAACTTTATGACATGCAGATATATGCTCATATTAAGTGACATGTTTAACGAGGTTCGGGGTCGGTACTTAGCGCGGTCACCAGTACACCGCGTTTATAAATTTATACTGCGGTGGAGGTCGGTTGACATGCGGTACTGGACGGTATTCTTACCGCGGTTCACCGCGTTATTATTTTTGTTACTGGGCGTACACCGGCGACACCGCGTTATTATTTTCGCGACCACATGTAACCACGTTTATAATACAGCAAACCGCCGTTCACCGCGGAGTGATAACATGCATAAAACAAGGTGGTCTGCAGGAATTAAGCTCCGAGATTAAACGAAGTTAAAAAGAAATATTATATTGGAACGACGGTGCATTTTGACTTTCTTTTTGGCTTTTTATTATACATCACGTCGTCACGCGATTGGAAACATGTGTATTACATGTATACGTTGCAGAAAATCAAATGGATTATCCTGTGTAATATAATATTCTGTCAATTTACCACGCCGATAATTTTTGAATTCAGATGGTTGTTTCTGGCGATTACATAAAGCATAGTACGATATGGTCGTACGATCTTTGAGCTAAGGTGGTATTTTTACGAGTGTGTGGTCGGTATTTTTCACACATGCATGTCCTTGTACAATTTACACAAACAATTCATATCCGTTGCCCGCCCGCGAGGCGCACTCACGTCGAATTTGTTCTGTATCCATTGTTTTTTGTCAGTGTGTTTCTGACGTCTTTCTTGCAAATTGTTTTCATATCACGTCAATCATTTGTGTCAATGGGCAAAGATCCCGCCCTCTTCCTAGTCTGAATGATCACTGTGATTGGTTGAATCCAATTGTAGACACTTTAGCTCTGCCCAGAAATTAGGGGTGTGCGGTATTACCAGTATATCGATTAGATCTGAAACGAATGGCGTATTTTGGTATTCAAATATTCGTTTGAGGTATTCGAATATATTCGAATATCCGTTCTAAGGATTGAGTTATTTATGTACACTTATTGTATCGTTGACTACGGGGTGTCAGTGGCGAATGAACTCGGGCCCCAGAACGTGTTTCTGTAGGATATTCCGGAATACACGGACTATAACTGACATGTAGAGATGGGCGGTTGTGAAAATTTGCCTCGGTTTCGGTTGTGGAAAAAGAGTTGAGTCTCGGTTTCGGTTTTTATTAATAAAAATTACTAATGTGAACAAAATCTAATTATGCTTCATCATATTACAAAGAAAACACACCAATTGTATCACCATAACTTGTGAGGTACATGTCCTTTTATAATATTAAATTATGTATCATATTGTTACTATTACATGTATATTGTTAATGTCCATGTCGAGTGGCAGTGCTAGAATGCAAGTGAGTCTGTGTATTGTGTATGACTGCAATTCAGCATCATATGATCATAAGTGTGAAATAATATAATGATCATTTATATTGGCATAAAACTAATGTGTGTGACTAGATATATGTGTATAGTTATGATTTGAAAAATAAAAATTGAAATAAACAACAAAATGAAAATAAAACATGACTAGAATCTCTCAATCACATTATCTGGCTATATGCCTATTACCATATTTAGGGAACATAATATTGTACACACTATACAGTATACATGCATCCAATACAAGTCACCTGAATGAGTGCTATTTCTCAACAGTTTACCGACAAACGGTATAATTCATTCCGGCTCCGATTCCGGCATAACATTTTTAATAACGGCGCACAAATATATTTGACGATTTAACATCCAAACAGTGATAAAAACTAATAGGGAATGCGGGTAACAATCATTGATACCTTTTGATATCGTATCCTCGTTATCAAATTCACCTTTCAGAGTATTTGTACGACCTTAATGATTAAAATAACATGAGAAATAAACTGACTTAATTGTGTTGTGATTACTACGGCGAAAATAGGTGTACACGGAAGCAACGTAATTAATTCGTCGCGCGATTTCACCATGCGAACTCCTTTCTGCATATATTACAGGCGGCGCACTTAGATTTCTTATCTTTCTTTGAAAAATATTTCCACACAGGACTCGTTTGTTCGTCGTGTTCTGCCATGATTACAGGAAGTTGTGACAACCGAAACTACGGGTTTTCCCAACTTACCACGGTTGTCATTTCCGGTTTTTTCCGACAACCGAAACCGAACTGATTCCACGGTTAACCGCCCATCTCTACTGACATGCGCAGTGAAAGTTAGAATACTGCCGACGACTAACGAATATTCGTTTCAGCACTAATATCGATATATTGCGATACACGCACTTCCGATACAATAACTGCGGTTCGAGTGTTAGTACCGGTAATTGAGCATAGTTTTGTTATAGATTTAGTCAACTGGCATGTTTCCACTCCGTGACTATTAAACAGACCATGATGTCCCATGCCTGGCGTTACACGTGCGCGATTTTATCACGCGCAATTTTAATAGCTGTCAACCATTTTTCCGCGAGCCGACTTCGTAAGTCCAGCGGTATTTTCACATCTGAGGTACATTATCATATTTAAGTTCCAAGTTTAAAACTTTAAAACTAAGATGAATAACTCTGTTGAAAAAAATCTCACCATGCCAGTTTTCGAACTCGGTCAAGATATCATTGCTAAAGAACTGTATACAAAATTTTAATCAAATCAGGATGTTTGTTCGGGTATGTTATTTATTAAAAATGAAGTTATACCTTCACCACTACATGTTTTACCATCAACACAAAGCATATTGCAGTTTGTTAAATTGGCGGTAACTTGGGTTAGTTTGGTAAGTATAAACATTAAACAAGCATAACTAATTAACTTACATGCTAAATTTTTCTGTTAGTTTTGAAGTGACTACTGAAACTAGACGCTGCCGATTCTCTGGTGAAAGAGTGTTCTTCTCTTCATATTCTTCGAGTATACCGAAACCATAATGGTGATTACTGATGATATCCATGACATTAAATTCCTGGAAGATAAATCAATGTAATAAATTCAACAAACAATTTATAACAAGTGGCAAGCCACCGGGTATCCACAGCCAAGATGGTTTATTGAGAAGAGTGAAAAAATTCTCATGATGGTATTTTATTACACGAGAAGTAGTTTTATTCTTTCTTAGTATGTGTTTTAATGCAATCAGTTCAGATGTTTACACAGACTCCATTGACAGATAGTCAGATACAGCATAACACTTGTGCACCATATAATGTATATCCCCAAATATTAAATCAGCAACAAAGATCTTGAACTAGATCTTTACGCCTTGTTAAAGTTATAAGATTCATAAAAAAATTGTTGTAAAAAAGAGAAAAATAATAAAAGAGGCAAAACTCTACAAAATAGATTACACCCGGCATGTTTGTCCTACACTATAACCATAGGTCGCCTCGCATAAATAAGAGAATGCATTGGCCTAAAATAAATTCATTTGTATAACACTGTTTACCATTTTTTTCTTACATTCTTTGACAATTTTATCATTTTTAATGTGTGTTAAGCCAATGCATTCTCTTATATATGCGAGGTGACCTATGGTCCACTCGCATATATAAGAGAATGCATTGCACAGGGCCGTTAACTTTAAAAAAAATAATATTGGACCGAAGTCACCGAACCTCAATTCACAGCTTCGAGCATGTGGAGAGGATGTTGTGAGGAACTTGTATACCAAAAATTATTGAAATCGGTTCATATTTGTTCGAGTTATGAAGATGGACAGACATTTTCTAAGTCAAAATAAGTCGAAAATGAGGCGTAACTTAAAAAAAAAATATCAGACCGAACCCCAATTCACAGCATGCCGAGAGGTGGTCGTGATGAGCTTGTATACAAAATAATATTGAAATCTGTTCATATTTGTTACAAGTTATGAGGGCGGACGGACAGACAGACTGACAACTCAACCCAGACAGACACAGATGGATGGACGCAGTCACTCCTGTATACTCCCCATTTTCTTCGAAAGTGGGGGTATAAAAAAAGGTTTATTGGTTTGACATAATTACTCATTTGAGTGTTGGAATATGTTGGAAATATTATAATCTATTTCAGAGAGTAATGTCACAAAATTATTATAAATGTATCGTCAGTCACATACTTTTGTTATAAAAAAAATGATATTTCATGTCAGATCGAAGTTAAAATTTGCTTGAACATCATCTTGAAACAATGAAATATCTACTATGAAAAAATAACAAAACCATATGTGTTTCTGTAAATTTAAGACAAATTTAATTTGAAAACAAGCACAGTGCCTCAATATATTCATGTAATGTCAGTCACGCTACTCTCGAGCTCCAAATAAGCGTACATGTATGCTTATTAATTTTAAAGACAAAGTCTGCCCTGTACTGTACAGTGGTTTATTGGGTCTGTCTGTATGTTTTTTAAATTTTCTGTGAAAAAAATCCTGCAGAAACTTTGCTTTTCATTTTGAAATATTATTGTCGAATTGTACCAAAGTCACAACGATTTTTTCTTATTTCAAACTTCAAAGTATTCTATACATGGTACAAACATTATGCGGTTTCCAAACAATTCTCGTAAATTGACATTGTCTATTCCATGGGGTATAACCACCCAAATTTGGTGCAAATTCCTCCACGTATGTTAATTTCGTACTGTCTGTTTTTCAAAATTTGTGAAATTATTTGTCATGTATGTTAATTTGTTTATTCCACCCTGTATCATTTGGAGCCCGAGAGTAACATTGCACAATGCCATGTTATCATCACTTGGCTAAATTCTGAATGGATTGCAATGCCCTAAGATGTATAACGTAATACAGAGCTAGGTATTTTCAATTTCAATTTGGTGACTAAATCAGGTTTAGCTGAAAATCTATATCGAATACTTACAAAAGCCTTCTGAGACGGAGATGATTTAGCTAATGCAGCAGAGGGTTCTGGGACCAACACAGCAGAGGGTTCAGATGTCACAGGAGCTAGACTCTGGATTTCCGACACAGATAATTGCTTTTTGACGATTAACTCAATATTCAAAT
The DNA here is from genome assembly GCA_032622095.1 of Siphonodentalium dalli. Lineage (NCBI taxonomy): Eukaryota > Metazoa > Mollusca > Scaphopoda > Gadilida > Siphonodentaliidae > Siphonodentalium > Siphonodentalium dalli. The sequence goes on from CP136069.1 coordinate 202,536,912, forward strand.
ATTCCTTCAAAATATGCATGTCACTTTCGTCATCAATATCTATGTGATTACTAAACTCTGGTAACTTTACAGCTATTGTAAAATTTTCCATCCTAAAACAAGATGCTATCTCTGCTGTAAGTTTTTCAAACGACAGATCGCCAACTTTTATTTGTATAAGTTTTGTTTTCTGCACACAAGTCACACTAAACCTTTTACTGGTCTCCATCTCTTGAATACTGAAAAAAAAAAAAATTGCATAACACATTTGACTCATCAGTCATTGGATTGCTCTATAGTGTTGTGAGGTTGTGAAATTTGGTTTTCGGTTGCGGTTGCGTTTTTTTTGGCATAAAAAACTTCGGTTGCGGTAGTTTATGAAAACTTGGATACTACACATAACTTCTCATAATATACCACTGAGTGTGCAGTGTGCATTACACAATCGTGTTACCCTCAGTCATCCAGTGGCGACTAGACAAAACCTACTTCGCGATTCGTGAACTATATTTAATATTTGATACATACACAGGTCGATTGAGCCAGCATTACATAGATATTGTGTAATTTGTGTTGATACTGTCAGTGTGGTCGACATGTTACGGCGATATGCTTTCACATTCAGAGCCAGAAATTATTACCAAGTGTCGAGGTTTAAAAATTAAAATTTGAGTGGCGAAAACATATCGAACGATCTCGAAATAAACTCTGGATTTCAGGAAACTTTCGGAGCAGAAAGTCACAGACTGCAATGCAATGCATCACCTTTGGAAATAGAGGTCGCATAGTATCATATAGTGTGTGATTATAATTTTAATTCAGGTATATTTCATTCAATTTTCACTGAACATAATTCAGCCCACATCACACTGACTGACATGGGTTAATATTTATACATGTAATCTCGCAGATTTTGCATCTGTGCATTTCTCTCCATAAACAACCAATCATGAACACGCAAGATAAATCTGGTATGTGTATGTTATAAGTATTTATAAACATTCTGCGGGATTGCGAAATCACATGGCAAACACGTTGTTTCAAAATTGAAAGTGAGGCTCTATTGCATCATAGTCCAACATGCAGCCAATGGCATCGCGTCGTTGTCAAAAAAAAAATCACTAGAACTCCGAAATCACTTGCCAATTTGTTGCTATACTGAGGCTCCCATATGTGACACAGCCAATGACATTGCATCAACTGACACATGGTGGTACGTCATCAATGCTTGGGAAATTGTAGTGATCATACATACTTATATAGGTCAGCCATTGTGAATTTGTTATCAAACTACGGCTTCTGAGCACTCTTTGGCGGGAAAGTTTGAACACCGAAAAATACGGTTATCGGCCGACAATGAGGTTGCGGTAGTTGTGCGACTACTGCAACCGACCCGATTTTGCGGTTAACCTCACAACACTATTGCTCTATAATATGATGTCATATGAGTTCTTCATGATAGAGTGAATTTAAGAAGTTCTAAACAGGAATAATTGATATTTATGATAATTCCTAATTTCCTGATGTCTTTTCCATTCACCATTGGCGTATAATTTGCCACTAGAAAGGTTTCACGCTTTTCTGATGGAGATTCCAATATAAAATTCCATGTTCTACATGATAGAATGCACAAAAATCATATTTACGGGGTTCAGAATAATTGTTTCAATGTTTTACCGTTATTTGACCATTTCTCAGAAAATGACCCATAAATTTGTACGCACCTAATCTAAAAGTCGTATCGTGTCGACAATAGCATAACAAATCTCAGCGGGTCAAAGTACATATACATGTATATACTAGAGCTGGGCCTATAATAGGTATTACTCTCTTCTGCTGAATGAATAAAAGTGCAGGGCTGTATTTTCAGTTGAAATTAATAATAGTGCAGGCAATTTCACTATGTTTTACTGCCTAATAATATTTAGTGCAGGGTTGTATTTTTGACTGAAATTATGCATGCACTATTATTCGGCAGGTGAGAGTACCTGCAAGTCCTGCATAATAATAGTGACGTCACGATTATTAAATTTGGAGGCAAAATTCCACCCATCACTATTATTTGGCAATGATACATGTTTAGAGTAAAAATGCCATCACTAATATTATTAATTTCAGTCTAAAAATCCACCCATCACTATTATTTGGCAGGTAAGAGTATCAGCCTATAAGTCTGTTATCTGTTAAATATAGGTATCCAGTAAGTGATCGAAATCTAGCAGATATTTTCAGATACCATGCAATGTAAACTGCTCACAAGCCTCACATTGCACTGAAGTGACCCCACACCAATACTTATTAATTGAAATTGATAAAAGGCTTTTTCCATCTTTTATATTAATCAACTTGCACGCAATGATTTTTGGGCCAACATGAAGGGAAGTCAGTGAGGATACTATATATTGATGTGAGCAAAATGTGATTGTCAGTATCACCAAATCGATGGATCTAAATAACTTGAAAATTGAAATTGTGTTTTAAAAAATATCCACTGGTATCTGTATTTGCAGATATGTAAACAATGAAAGTGTAACTATAATAGTCATCGGTATCGGCGATTCGGCCGTATTGGTAAAGACCTATAACAGAAAGGAAAAATATCAGTATCGGCTAATATCGATAACCCCAATATCCTTACATCTCTAGTAAAGGGCCAGCTCTAGTATATACATACCAAATTTGAGTCCAATCAGGTCATTAGTTTTTTTTGAGTCTATCGCGTACATACCGGTACATACAGTGTCAAAATATATCATAGACTGTTTAACTTACGTATCTTAAAAGTTCAACTTTTATGAATTCATTGTGTCGGCTAAACTAGTAGTTATTTTACTCCTCAAAGCAATGAACTGTTGTGTTGATTCTCCCTCTTCTATAGTAACAGAACACATGTGCAATGGATGATAATTTAGCAAGTCGGCATACTTTGATAGGAAATTTGATTGTGAAGACCTGTTCAAGACTGCATAGGCATGATAGTGATCATCAAAATATGCTGTTTCCAGTTTGGTGCCAAATAAGTAGGGTATGTCTCTGATGATGAATACTACTTTCAAGAGTCCAAAAACAGGCATTTCATTGGCGTACCCAATAACAACTATCATGCTTGCTCTGTACTCAGTACCCAGAATGTCAACCCGATTGGCAACATAAATATCATCAAAATCTGAAAGTCCATAAACTTTTCTTAACAACAAATCCTTGTCCTCAGTTTCAAAAACTTTCAGCATTGTAATGCCACTGCTTGCACATGTATATTGTTTGCATGGTTGTACAGAATACCAATCTGTGCAATGTCTTATCTGATGCCTTTCAACAATAGTGAAGCAAATATCTTTGAAACAACAAACAACATCAGCTATATTCTTTCCAAATGAATGTTTTGCTTCATATCGCATGCACCAACTATTTATAAGAGGCCCTGCTTTTAGCATGTGCTGAGGGTAATGGGTCAAAAAGTGGTGCTTTGGGGTGAGATTGACGCCTGGAAACAATATTTTGAAAAGAGTGAGATGATCTTCAATAAGATATTGTAGTTGGTAACAATTAGCTTCAGTGACTGCATTGGAAAACACTATGTCCATTATAGACCTCAAACTGAGAAGTAACTGCCAAACTGAATTACCACGTTCTACTAGGTCACCAATCAGCAGAGGCAATACTCGTAATAGACACCACATCTGAGAAGCACTGTTCTTCAAGTTACTGTCCTGGATTCTCAAGTTTACATCAGAGAATATTGATGGTTTATTTTTTTTATCCACATATCCGTAGTTAAAACTTGATATCCGCGAATTCAAGACATCTAACGAAAATTGTTTATCTTCATAAATTAAATGAGACAAAACCAGTTTACACTCCATTTTTCCCACTCCTTCTAAAATATCATGCATGATGTCCAGTGTGCAATTTGAAGTAATGTGGAAGAATCGAGAACGATTTAATGAACATTCATTTTTAATTCCATGCTGTGAAACTGTAGTAGGATCAAGTTTAACCTGTTTAACATGACGTACATACATGTAGTTCTCCTTATCACGCATTACACAATTCTTGGCAGTTGTAACAGACTGAAAATCTCGCCGATGTGTCATACACAACCTGCATGGGAAATTAGCAGAGAATGACTCAACAAAACCACCAATGCTATTTGCTCCGAGGTTGTCTGCTGAAAATTGAGATATACTCCCCCTTTTATTTATCACAGTACCGTCCCTGAGTACTATAGTCATACCTTCATCAGATTCAAGTTTTGAGAGTTCCTCTAAAAACGGTGCTAGAATTTTATCAAATCCATACTTTTCCAAATCGAGAGAATAAAAAAGTTCAAGAATGTGAATATTACGTAGAGATGAGTTGTAATGAGGAGGCAAATTCTGAATTGTGTAGTATAAACCACCTAATTTGTGGATGCCTCTTTTCGCCCCAAGAGGGTTTGCTACCTCAAACTCATCAAAAAAAAGACACAGTTGCAAACTATCCTTTGATACAGAATATAACGGATGCTCCTTGTAATGTTGTCCATCACAATAATCTCTCATAATGCCATCTTGGGATTGGTGTCCATTATTAATTTCTTGAAGAATGTATGGGTGACTCAAAACAGATCCTAACGTTTCTTTCAGAGAAACATACTGGAATGTATTTCTGACAACAACCTGCATTGTTTGCCCAGATGAAGCATCAAATTTAGATTCAAATCTAGTACCAAGAACAATTGTACGTGCCTTGATCAAGCCCATTTCCTGTGAAAAGAATTTATCTCTGAGATATCTAGTCTCAAGCCCTGAGAAGGGTATTGCTGCAAACTGAAAATTCTCCAAATAGGTTTGACATACTTCTGAAGTGATATCGATACCCAAATCAGAAAGCAACTTTCTCGTCTTCTTCTGAAGTTCATCAATTATCATTTCTGAACTTGAATTGTCAACTATCCTCTGGATAGAAACATGTGTCATATTTGTCTGTGATAATAATGTTGCGATATATATAGCAGACTGCTTCTTGATTAAATTCTGGAAATCATCATCCGAGTCATTGCTATCTCTATTATCAGCGATTGAATCATCCTCAAACTGTGGAACAAATTGTTGTTCTGTCTGCTGTACTACTACTGAGTCGTCATTGCGATCTGGTTCTGACTGGACATCATTATGTTTTCTTATCAGGTGCTTACGAAATGAATTGAAGGAGCTGAAGCAACATGGGCATCCACTTTGATTACATTCCAATATGAGTCCTTGACTATCATATAATGCATGAGCAGAGTGAATATGGGAGATCAGCACCCTTGGTTCACCTTGAAAAACCAATTTGCACAAAAAGCAGGAGTAACCCATGTCCAATATCTAGCAGTGATAGATCTTCCAATATCTGTTTAAAAAAAGAAAGGTTGGTTATACTGATAGTGATTAAATCACAAAAATTTAAACAATCGGCATATTGAACAGTCTGATTAAAACCAAACTCTGTAAAATCACTACATTATTCAGAGTCTGGGAAACTTGGACATTCATTCTATTTCCGCTACATCGGGGCTATCCCAAAAATAAGATGACGCGGCAGACGTCATATTAGAAAATACTGCCCTTCGGACAAAGTTTGGTGACAATGGCCGTCGATATCCTGTTCTCAGTGTATTAATCGCGGCGTTTAATGTACAGAAATTGAGAATAAATGTGTATTTGCAAAAGTTATCGCCTCAGTTGTAGAATAAAGACTTTTGTACAATTTATCAAGTGAATTTTTTGTGATAATATAGTGAAAACGATGTGAAAGCTGTCCTTGGGGGTGAAAATGTCACTGAAGCCTTCATTTTCGTCTGTATGGCGAAAATTTTCAATTGCGGCATCCGAATTGAAAATAAATTAACATCTACTATATATTTTGGGAGTTTTGTTTATTATATGTCCTCTATAGACTCTGAAAACTACTGAACAGATCGAGCTCAAATTTTGTATGTAAAGGTAAATGTAGCAATACACAATTTCATGGGTTTGTAGGAGGGCTGAAAAATAGCATTATACACACAAGGGCTATAACTGTCAGTTTGGACTCTTTTAGTCATGGGAGTACTGGTTTGCAGGGCTTAAAATCCATTTACTTTTCGCTCTGTCATAGTTAAGCTATGGAGCTAAAACGGCCAAGTTGGGCAAGTTAAACTAATAGTAATTAAAAGATCAGCTATCGCGTGACACTTTCTCACCCAGGTAGAGCGTGAATTAATTGTGAAACATGGGGATAGAGTCACACCTGTCATGAGAAATCAGACGTCTGTTCGGCAGCTTGCGGAGGGGATCGATATGGGTAGCTTGACATATTTTTGTCACCCTTAGTAACAGTTCACAACCACGTGCATATTATTCTCTTGGGCTGAACTCAGACTGGGATTTCCCAGTCTGATTAAATATCAGACTGTTTCACTGTTGATTGAAATGAAACACAGTCTGATATTTATTCACTGGGCCCGGAGTTCCCTGTTAATGAATATTATATCAAACAAATTTTAATTGAACAGTTTATCGTGATCATTTCGGGTTTCGTCGCGACTTACGGGCATGTTACGGTACACACACATCATGGTTATGTTTGATGATCGCGCTAATACCGGAGTGGACTGACCATATATACCGATATTTTTCTGAGCCCTCGGTATCGATAACAGTATGGATTTCATAACAAATTTTGGCGATATATCGAAATATCGCCCAACTCTAGTTATCAATTACCTATGCGCAGCAGAAGGTTGTAGTACAGTACCCCCCCCCCCCCCTCAAAATGATGAAAAAGGTTAAGAAATTGTGTACTGCTACCAAAAAGCCACGGGGGAGGGTGTGACCTCGCACCACTGCCGAGCTAGTGCGACAAATCCGTCACCTGCCACTGCAATGGGGAATTGATGGGTTAACACAAAAATAGGATTGCGCGCCAAACTCTTCATTTACGGTAGTGATAAAGAGCGTCTGTGTTTACCAGTGTGCTACGCAATGATAACTCATGACGCCACAGAAGAAAATGAATGTTGCAAAGAGAATGTAGATTTCCTGAATGCACTACCGGGAAATTCTCCGCAAATCATCTTCAGTTCCATTATACATTTCACTCAGAACAATAACAAGGCCATATTCCTAACTACGGTAGACTAATAAGAATAGTATATTAAGAGGACAGTAGATTTTCATGACCAACGGAAAGTTGCTGTGTGTCAGACGGATTTCCATGGAATTTCGTATCCAGGGTTATTTTTATCCGGGCAATATTTTAAAACGGGTCCCGGAACCATATCTCCACTCCCTTATTAAAAAATAAGCCAGGGACTAATCTAGGTTTTAAGTTTGGGCACCCTGTCAGTCCTAGGACGATATGCCGTAGGCATATCCCGATGGCTGCAGGCCAGAGGTGGGGGTGGGTTTGGGAGGGGGTGTCCCCCTCCCATCAAAGGGGGGTCTGGGGGCACTCCCCCACGAAATTTTTGAAAATCCAATGCCCTGAGAGTGAATCTGGGGCATTCTGAACCTTTATATTGTGCTATTCAGGTTGGTAAATTTAGTCATAATATAGACAATTTTTTTTAATTGTTTGTGATTTTCTACTATCATACTCATTGATCTGATAGCTAAAAGTCATGACCAAACTTAGTTTGTTTCTACTCTTAATCATTGTACAACACGCTGAAATATTCTTTTGTTTATTAAAATATTTGTTTCACTTTTAATGTTTCAGTTTCACCCTTTTTATACCAATATGTATATTTCCTTGAAATAAAAATATATATTCTACCTACCCTGTGTTAAAATTGTGGATGAGAGTAGAAACTCTTACACCACTGGTTTTTTGGTCGCGGCATCTTGTTTAAATATTCGCCGAAATAAACTTCTGGTTAAACTTTATATCTCTTAGTTTTAATTATAAATTCACGTTATGTTAAAAAACGTACCGCGTAATCACGTACCGCGATATGCTATCGTAAATTTAATGTTGTGGAAATAACATTTCAAGCGCTTTAAAGGTTTAATTGCACACGTAACGGCAAGCACTCGATGTGGAGTTTTGGTAAGTACCGTAAGATTGATCTATAAATGAAATTGTTTTAGATCTATACGGATCTTTGCGGATTTCAGTAGTTTCGTTTCAGCGCGTTCCGAATTTTAATTTATTTACCCAAACCGGAAGAGGAAGACATATGTTTTGATTCGTTCGCGAAACAACCGACTGACTTAATTTTTATGATTAAAATGGGTCGTTTTCCCTCGGTAGATCAAATTTGTTGATAAATAGCAATGTTTTCTTTCATTGTATAAGCGTTCAATTAACATTTCCATCGTATTAAAATTAGTTGGCAGTCTCTTTTTATCTAAAAATTCCTGATTGACTGGGAAATGTTGTTTTACAACTCTGAGGCATATTTCGTTTGGGTGCCCAAACTACCGGCGCCCAAACCCGTTTTACGGATCCAAATACGGCCTAGATTAGCCCCTGTAAGCCCACTATGAGCATACATGTATGATGTATATAGGCATTGGTACAATATTTAGGTCCAATATGACCTATCTACAATTTAATTAACTGTTCTTTGATCCTGTGAATTTGGGAAGGTCTTTATTTTTCCAATAAACACCCCTAGCAACACCGGGGTCACTCGATCCAGCTCAAATTTTGTATGTATATGTACTTTTGGCATGGGGAATAACCAAAGATTTTTTTTTTTAATGTGGTGTCATCCGGTTGTGCGCTTCTTGAACGCTGTAACGAATGTTATGACCATGGATACAGTACTAACAAAATGAAAGTGTCAATGACACTGTAGCTTATCTTTGCTTTAAGCAGTATTTATATTCCACTGGTAACTTATACTGCAGTTGGCTGCCGTGGCAGCCATTTTGGGTTACCCTGCCATGACCAAAATTGGACATCCTCATGTACTCACAATATGTCATCCTGCCCAGTGTCAAACAGATTCATGCATACCGGTAAATGCAACCTACAAACTGTGCTAAAGAAATCCAAGATGGCTGCCATTTTGGGCAGCTGACCATGACAGAAATAGACGTTTTCATCTACTGATCATAATATGTCTTCCTACAAAGTTTCATGAAAATTGATGTATAAATGCAACCTGCAGACCGTGTTAAAAGAAATCCAAGATGGCTGTCAGTTATGTATACTGTGTTTGTTAATTTCTGCTGTTGGGATTGTTTATACATAGAATACAATTTTTTTTGGGATGCCGGATTTGGGATCCCAAACCGGTAAACGGTATGAAAAACGCTCTGGATATGACCCTGCCTTATACTATAATAAAAATGTTGATATACTCTTGAGTGCCAAATAAGCATACATGTACGCTTATTAATTTTGGGGTAAAATTCCCACCTGTATGATCCTTATTTGGCCCTATATGCTTATTTGTTTTTTGCAAAATTTCTTATATGTCATCTAATTGTCCACATTTAAAGCAAATAACTTGTTAAAAACAGTTTTAAATTATAAATAGCCCGAGTTTTAACCACTTTGTCAGGGCATTACACAACCAGTGTCCCTTTTATTTCTATAAGAGTGTGTACAATCACCATTCCAAATTTGACCCTATACAAGTACTGTCAAGTGAATAAATTGTTCACTCTATACTCTTATTCTGCCCTGTACTGTTATTTAATTTTGGGAGATTTTCCACCCTGTACTGTTATTTGGCACTCAAGAGTAGTTGTGATATAATTCTTATCGGTGGATTTATCGATCGCGGTTGAAACAGACAGATAAAATATCTGAATTTAATAACAAAGCATATTTCGCAACAAAAAAGGGTTACTTTTTGATATACATTGTATTCACATAAATTGTGTAAAAAAAACAACAGCTTAAATATCAAACAACTCATAACATGCACTATCAATCTTACATGTATGGGAAATGGATAAAAAGTTTGACACATGTAATGATGTTTCAAGCAAAATGCAGTGGAATATTGATACCCCTTTTTGCAGTTTGATCTCTGAATATCAACACTGCAGCATATATCATTGATGGACAGAGACAATCTGGGATAGTAGTAGTACTATAAATAATGTCAAAAGAAGTTGTTATAATAATAAAGGTAGGGACTAAGCAAACAAACATATTTTATATGGCCTTAAAAATACCTCACAAAACTTGTATTCTGACTCCGCTCTATTTTTCCAGATCAAAAATCTCTTATATTCTCTTAAGAGAGGGTCACATGATGACTCGCATCTGAACTTAATGTCAGGTCCAGATCTTCCTGGATTCTGATGAGTGATTCTCTTCACTCTTGACCAACTATGCGATATCTGCTTGACGTCAGGAGCAGGCGTGTCAACGGAAGGTGGAAGGCTAGCATCAAACGAATCATTTAGTTCACTATCATCTTCTACAACTTTTTCACAACTATGCGATATCTGCTTCACATCAGGAGCAGGCGTGTCAACAAAAGGTGGAAGGCTAGCATCAAACGAATCATTCAGTTCACTATCATCTTCTACAACTTTATCACAAGGTGCAACTTTTCTTCTGCCACTTTTCCTTTGAACTAACTTTCTCCTTTTTTGATAATTCCTACTGTACTCCTTATTATGCTTCCCCATGAATAACTGCAAGGAAAAAGTTGGTACCTAGCTCTGGAGAAGGCGAATTCCATTAACCTCTTGATTTTCCTGGGCTCTCATTAATATGGAATTTTTATTTTTTAGAGTTATGGCAGGGGGGATGATTAATATTATGCTAATGAAATATATTACTACCGGTATAGTGACATGTGTAAAATTATAACCCAAGATTCAGCCCTCGAAATTAGCCACGGCAATCAACAATGACGTGGTAATTACTTTTTGCCACAGCATTTGAGTGCCTTGGCAGTTACACAGCCATGTACAGGTATAATGCCATGTATTTGGTAAGTAAACCTCAGTTATACTGCAGACAACTTTATGTGGTAATTGCCGTATCAGTTACGTGGTCACGACGTGGTCACGACGTGGGACATTTTCCCGAATTTCGAGGCCTGGGGAATTCAGTGTTATTTTTTTAGAAAAGATGGTTCAAACCTTACAAAGCGCAGGTGATCACAGCCCTCGAAATCAGGGAAAATGTCCCACGGCAAATTTAATGCTGTGGCATGTTAGAATCCACATGTTGCCACGGCATTTCCCACAGCATTACTTATTGGCGTGGCCAATCAGGGCCTAATCCAGGATTTATTTGGGGACACTGTATATACACTCAAGTGGGGTCACAACATGATATTCCGTAGGCCTGAGGTGGGGGTGTCGCATTCCTGCCGAGAGGGGGTCCAGAGGTACTCCCCCCCCCCCCCCCCCCCCCCCCGGGAAAAGTAAAAAAAAATGATTTTGATTAGCCCCTGCCATTCTATTGTACAACATAACATACTCATATTTTTTCAGAAAATTCTAAAGAGTTTTTACTTATATAAGGATCTTGAAGGATCATGAAATTACCCTGTATTTTTATTCCACGGAAATGGCAGAATTACTCTGCATGGTGGTATACCCAGTAAGAAGACGGCTACTTATATATATATACTAGCTGATGTGCCCGACGTTGTCCGGGCTATTCCTTTTGTGAAGTTTGCATTCTTGAGTGAATGAAAATTAAGGAATGTCCTATATTAAAGCCGAGCAGCCATAACGACTAATATGAGGTCTATCGTCTAGCTGACCATACAAAATTTCCGAGATCTGATCTGCGCATGCGCGAAGCTGGCGTTGCACGGGCTCGGCGACCTGATAAAAATTTGTCGCGGGGCAAGATACATTCACATATCAAATTTCAAGTCGATAGCTCCACCCGTTTCCGAGATCTGGTCTGCGCGAAGCTGGCGTCGCACGGGCTCGGCGACCCGATAAAAATTTGTCGCGGGGCAAGATACATTCACATAGCAAATTTCAAGTCGATAGCTCCACCCGTTTCCGAGATCTCGTCTGTGCATGCGCGAAGCTGGCGTCGCACGGGCTCGGCGACCCGATAAAAATTAGTCGCGGGGCAAGATACATTCACATAGCAAATTTCAAGTCGATAGCTCCACCCATTTCCGAAATCTCGTCTGCGCATGCGCTGCACGGGCTCGTCAATACGACAACGATGACCACCTGGTCAAACTACACACACGTACCAAGTTTCGTCCCGATCGGTCGAGAATCGTAGATTTGTATAAATGACAGACAAGACAGAGGTTATCAAAATATATAAGAGATATATATATATAATAATAGCTGATTGGCTCCCTGCTGGTGATGAATAATTCAGGAATAATTCTACAATATCATGTTTTATGGATAGATCTTTGCCCCCAATATATTCTGTGGGCATGTCTAATATGGTAATTTGAGGGACCTGTTAGGGGTTGTGAAATACATACACACTGAATTGCCTGCATGGAGTTACCCAGGTCGGGCACATCACCCAAACGAGCTAAGTTGCCCCTTTGAGCTATCGTAGCCCCAACGAGCTAAAATAAGTGTCAACAAACCCCACAATTATTCATTTTGACAGTCCTTCGATTTTAAGGCGCGCAATTGCGCTTGCGGATCTAAATACCAGCGAGTTATTAAATGCGCACGCCGAAAATATCAAATGCGCGCATCGGAATTTGCAACCAGTGAACGAGATTTTAACAAACAACACACCAATGGTTAAACGCCAACAAGACTATTCACCATGTATCTTTCTCAGCAGTGATGACGTTGATTACGAACCTGGTAGCAAAGATCAAAGCGGCGTCTTTCGCACTCAATGATTGGGGTGACACCTCGTCACAACTACTGCACGTGCGAGTTCCCGCAAAAAGCAGACTGACTTTGGCGGCAGCGTTTATGTTTCACCTTGCAGTATTTCGAGGATTCATTTGGACAATTTGTACCAATGCGAATACTATTATATAAATTTATGCAGATTACGGTATATCATGTCTGATAGTGACAGCGACAATGCTCAAAATATTATCAAAACGAAAGAGTTGATTCGTCGGAATACAGTGAATCTGATCGCGGTTATATGATTCCACTTCTGAGTTCGAAGTTTTAATCGAGTCTGAGCATGTGCTCTCAGACCCGGAAGTCGACTAATTGTGATATTCTGACTTGCTGACAAACGTTGGTCAGTGAAAATACTTAATTACCATCCGGAATCTTTAACTCAGCCATGCTTCAGTTATGTACTATTTCCTTGGCTCGTTTATGTTCAGTCATGCTCTAGATAGTTACTAATCTAAGACCGCGAAAACGCCGCAGACTTCGATAGTAGCCATACTAGCCAAGCTCTCATTGGTCAAACTAAAAAACTTCATCTTAACTGGATAACTAATGGCAGTTCTTCGCTCATCGATGACTTTCAAAATTTGACAGCTACGGCAGTCAGAGACTATTGTTTGATAAAACTGAATAAAACTGATATAAATATGTTTTATTTGTGTTTCTGGGAGAATGATACTTGTGCATTATACACATGTTTGTCTTTATTCAGTAGTCATTTCATCAATTTTAATTTTAATTGTGCTCCCTCAAAAAAGGCGCGCGCAAATCCCAAAAGCTCCGAGTGATATACGGCGCACCTACGTTTTCCAAAATCGAAGGACTGTTTTGACCTTTTGCGACAATTTGCAATCACGATATTGGGTGATGTAAAATTGAGAACACTGCCAGCTTCTCCCCTACCAAGAAATTACGAGTGCAAACAACTGGTCACTACCTAGGGTTAATTAGCCATAGTACTAGTAATTACCCATATCCGTGTATACCTGCCCCAAAAAGCTCTAAACGTTTTTTTTTTCAAAAAATCTGCGACAATAAAGGAAACATTTTACTGAAAAAAATTAAATCTTGGATTTCCTGAGGCCAAGTAAGGGCGCACTTGATGAGCCGTAACTTACATCACCCAATATCATGATCGCTAATTGTCGCAATGAGTCGAAATGAATAACTGTGGGGTTTGTTGACACTTATTTTAGCTCGATGGGGCTACGATAGCTCAAAGGGGCAACTTAGCTCGTTTGGGTGGTGTGCCCGACCTGTTACCAACATTATCAACAATTTTTGTTTTCCCGGTATACCGGGTCGGAAAATGGCCTGGATCAGCCCCTGCCAATTAATAGGACTGTGATCATTAGAGATGGGCGGTTAACCGTGGAATCAGTTCGGTTTCGGTTGTCGGGAAAAACCGGAAATGACAACCGTGGTAAGTTGGGAAAACCCGTAATTTCGGTTGTCACAACTTCCTGTAATCATGGCAGAACACGACGAACAAACGAGTCCTGTGTGGAAATATTTTTCAAAGAAAGATAAGAAATCTAAGTGTGCCACCTGTAATATATGCAGAAAGGAGTTCGCACGGTGAAATCGCGCGACGAATTAATTACGTTGCTTCCGTGTACACCTATTTTCGCCGTAGTAAACACAAGTCAGTTTATTTCTCATGTTATTTTAATCATTAAGGCCGTACAAATACTCTGAAAGGTGAATTTGATAACGAGGATACGATATCAAAAGGACGTATCAATGATTGTTACCCGCATTCCCTATTAGTTTTTATCACTGTTTGGATGTTAAATCGTCAAATATATTTGTGCGCCGTTGATTAAAAATGTTATGCCGGAATCGGAGCCGGAATGAATTATACCGTTTGTCGGTAAACTGTTGAGAAATAGCACTCATTCAGGTGACTTGTATTGGATGCATGTATACTGTATACACAATACACAGACTCACTTGCATTCTAGCACTGCCACTCGACATGGACATTAACAATATACATGTAATAGTAACAATATGATACATAATTTAATATTATAAAAGGACATGTACCTCACAAGTTATGGTGATACAATTGGTGTGTTTTCTTTGTAATATGATGAAGCATAATTAGATTTTGTTCACATTAGTAATTTTTATTAATAAAAACCGAAACCGAAACCGAGACTCAACTCTTTTTCCACAACCGAAACCGAAACCGAGGCAAAATTTCACAACCGCCCATCTCTAGTGATCATATACCTTTTTGGAAAGCTAGAATAATAATCTAGCGACAATGCGTACGTAGCAGAATTTAGATTTTTATCCCCGGGTGGATATAATTTGACATTTATTAAAAAGTTAAAGTAGTTCACCAATTTATCATTGTTTACAATATTTCCATCAAATGATGTCAAAATGTCGCAAAACAAAAAATCTGCTTCGCGTTGTCACTAGATATAATGCTCAAATATTGCAAATAATACAGGACATGTGTCATGAAGCATTCAATTGATTCATCTGAGGTTTGTAAATATTGAGTAATCTTGTCTTGAAAATTAACATTGAATTCCCCATTCAAATGTTTCCACTGGATTCTAGACGTTTCGTACCGTAACCATGGTACTAGTAGTTTCGTACCTGGACGTTTCGTACCATAATTTTTGGTCGTTTCGTACCGTTTTGTTTGGTCGATTCGTACCACGGAAATCAATTGAATTGGGTTAAGAATTAACATGAATCATTGTAAGATCGATCTTACCGTCATTCTAAAACATAAATAAATATAATTATAATCAGAACTTCCAAAATCTGAGTTTTAATTAAGGCCAAAACGAAGAATACCTGTGTTTAGGGTAACCCGCCCGCCCCTACTCAAAACCTGCCGCCAAATTCCATTTTATCGTTTTTCAAAAATTTCCTCCGACTTCATTTTATTTTTTTTATAATTAGGAATTCGCGACTACGGAATTAGCTTAAAGGAATCACTGAACTAAATGGTTTCCCATAGGCGACAGTGTTAACGTTTCGGCCAAATTCACTGAATTGAAGCCTGCAGGCCATACCAGTGATGTTTACCCAGCTAGATTGACACCAGTTGATCACGAAAATGCAAGAAAAATCATAGGTCATGTGTTTACTTTTTAAAATAAATCCCCAAGTGTACGACAGGGCTATCCCACAGCCAAATTTGATCTGGAAAAACCCAGATCTACAACAGCTACAATATAGTTAAATACATTTCCCGCTCACAAAAGTCCGTTCCCCCATTCACTCACCAGTTTAAATTATTTAGATATTATGTACAAATCAAATAAACGCGATGTCATCCTTTAATAACGTGACGCATGTATCAGGTGAAGGTCATTCTTCAGTTACCTTCACCTTTAGCATTCCACGGTGTACTCGCTCCCCGACTCTGGAACACATTTAGTTCCCTGATTCCTATACAAGTAAACCATTTCCTTGCAAATATCGTCAATTCTCGAAAAACGGAAGTGCCGCCATTGTTGTTGTAGTATATTCGTATTCCCTCGTCATTGTTCGGCAAACCTCGCCGATTTCTCGAAAGCGGAAACCAGAAAACACGCGATACTTGTGCCGGAATTAGAGATGGGCGGTTTTGATTTTTTACGTTCGGTTTCGGTTTTTTTGGGAGAAAAAACCTCTGTTTCTGTTCGGTTTTCGTTTTTTTTTTACTAGATAGTAAAATTATACTGAAATACATACAATTTGAGTACATACTTTCAAAGTAACCGTAATTAGAGTCAATAATGTCCAGACGATCAAAGTGTTCATACCATTTACTTGGTTTAGTTTTCGACTGTCTGGCCAGGTTGCTGGTATTTGCATGCTCTGATACGACGTTTTTATGACATATTAAGCAGCGACATTGTTTGGAGTCGTCTCCAGTTAGACGCGTAAAATAACTCCAAACAGGGCTTTTTGTTGAACCCTGTTCGTTATATTGTTCGGACATGTTTTGAAAAAGAACAAAAACAGTCGCCTACGATATTATAACAACACATATCTGAGACGAAATGGACACATTCCGATATAATGTTGATCAGAGAGGCCGATAATTTGATAACAATATCAACTAATATATAAAGTACCTGGGGAGGTATAATATAAAGTAGATTTAAGTGAAAATAAAAGGTCGCAGACCACATGTCCCCCGACTCGAGTGGTAAACTTCATGATTGGATTTGTTAGAAGGATACTATTTGCAACAATGTTATACAGTATATAGATGTTGCAAACCACCGCAAAATTTCTTGGCAAAATTTCTTGGACAAAACAACCCGATGAACAAACGCATGCAAACGCGAAAAAATGATATTTTTGTATTAGCTATATAGATGTTGCAAATCACCAACATGTTAGGAACAATATCCCAGAGTTTCAAATCTCTACATTTAAAACTGTAGGAGGAGTTGATTACACCATGAAGGTACCCAATCTCATCCAAAAGGCAAAAATGTTCCAAATTTTCTAAGTCGAAAACCCCCCAAAAATATGGAAAAAATGATATTTTTTATTAGCTATATAGATGTTGCAAATCACCAACATGTTAGGAACAATATCCCAGAGTTTCAAATCTCTACATTTAAAACTGTAGGAGGAGTTGATTACACCATGAAGGTACCCAATCTCATCCAAAAGGCAAAAATGTTCCAAATTTTCTAAGTCGAAAACCCCCCCAAAAATATGGAAAAAATGATATTTTTGATTAGCTATATAGATGTTGCAAATCACCAACATGTTAGGAACAATATCCCAGAGTTTCAAATCTCTACGTTTAAAACTGTAGGAGGAGTTGATTACACCATGAAGGTACCCAATCTCGGACGGACGGACGCACGGACGAACAAATGGGTAGATATGTGGCTCCGACCTATGTGGCTAGAAATGGTAATGTGGCTTTAGTTTTTATGTGGCTTCTCAAGTAGCCATAAAATTTTATGTGGCTATCAAGTAGTAGATAGTGATAAAACTCCAGATTATGGATTCATAACATGTTGGAATTATAGCAGAAGAAGCTGATTAAAACTCAAAAACTTGCACACAGCAACTGGGACAGTGGAATAGGAGAAACTGACAGGTCCGTGATTGGGTGGCTAGCCACATAAATGTCAGTCAGTGTCCGACATCTCCTATTGACGGGTCATGGATGTCTAAATCGATGGACTTTTTGTTTCCAAATTTTGAGTGACTACAAAATTAAATAAAAGGTCGCAGACCACATGTCCCCCGACTCGAGTGGTAAACTTCATGATTGGATTTGTTAGAAGGATACTATTTGCAACAATGTTATACAGTATATAGATGTTGCAAACCACCGCAAAATTTCTTGGACAAAACAACCCGATGAACATACGCATGCAAACGCGAAAAAAATGATATTTTTGTATTAGCTATATAGATGTTGCAAATCACCAACATGTTAGGAACAATATCCCAGAGTTTCAAATCTCTACATTTAAAACTGTAGGAGGAGTTGATTACACCATGAAGGTACCCAATCTCATCCAAAAGGCAAAAATGTTCCAAATTTTCTAAGTCGAAAACCCCCCAAAAATATGGAAAAAATGATATTTTTTATTAGCTATATAGATGTTGCAAATCACCAACATGTTAGGAACAATATCCCAGAGTTTCAAATCTCTACATTTAAAACTGTAGGAGGAGTTGATTACACCATGAAGGTACCCAATCTCATCCAAAAGGCAAAAATGTTCCAAATTTTCTAAGTCGAAAACCCCCCAAAAATATGGAAAAAATGAAATTTTTTATTAGCTATATAGATGTTGCAAATCACCAACATGTTAGGAACAATATCCCAGAGTTTCAAATCTCTACATTTAAAACTGTAGGAGGAGTTGATTACACCATGAAGGTACCCAATCTCATCCAAAAGGCAAAAATGTTCCAAATTTTCTAAGTCGAAAACCCCCCAAAAATATGGAAAAAATGATATTTTTGATTAGCTCTATAGATGTTGCAAATCACCAACATGTTAGGAACAATATCCCAGAGTTTCAAATCTCTACGTTTAAAACTGTAGGAGGAGTTGATTACACCATGAAGGTACCCAATCTCGGACGCACGGACGCACGGACGGACGGACGGACGGACGGACGGACGCACGGACGGACGGACGAGGGTCATTACTATAGTCCTCCGACGGAAACGTCGGGGGACAATAAGCTGATTAGGCCAAATAGATCATTTTTGAACGTCCATCTGAAAGCTGTTACGTGGCTAGCCACGCAACGGAAGTTATGCACATAAATATCCATTTTACACAATCTTAGTCACATAAGTAGTCATTAGTAAACACGGACGCACGGACGGACGAGGGTCATTTCTATAGTCCTCCAACGGAAACGTCGGGGGACAAATAAACATATATAATAAAACCGTACTGTCGGTTTGAGCAGAATCGCGTCGGTCGGTTTTCGGTTTATTGTCAAAAACCGAAACAGAGTTGTTTTCTCGGTTAACCGCCCATCACTAGCCGGAATATGTATTAACTAGCAAATCGAAAGTAACCGGATATTTTGCCGATTGCACATGGCGATTGAATATGGCGGAAACACTTCCGTGTGCGGATATATCCTGCATTTTAGCCATTAAACTTCACAAATGCGTTCATATGAATCAGACTAGAACGTTGGCGTTGCCGCATGTATGTGCCATTTCCAATGGAGGAACTCTTGTTAAATTCACCTTCTGAGTTGAATATTTCGCTAAATTTCTTAGTATTCGAGTCGGTGGATAAACAAAATATCAAAAGTGTCTTGTGTGGGAAATTGAACAGTAATATGTCCACTCGTATGATTTGGCCGGTAATATCCGAGCTTCAGCGTGAACATAAACCGTTTAATTTTCAACACTACTCACTAGACACTTATTCTATATATAATATCATTTAATATCATGCTGTATACATGTCATTGAACTTCTGCAACACCATTAAACTGATTAAAGCTACCATGGGAATATTGGGATTGATTAGTGTGACACTGGTTATACTAATAGACGATTAGAAGGCACGAATACTTAAATATTATTCCCTGTGAAAAATAAAATGGAAAAATAAAATAAAATGAAGTACCGCCCACCCGTCCCTGTTTTTTTCCCTCATGTTACCCTAGGCTAAACTCAGGTATTCTGAGTGTACCAAGTTTTGGCCTAATAATAATATCATAAATAATAAAATATGTATGAATATTAATTATTATTTGGATGTCGAGAGTAGATTATACTAGATTATAGATACTAAATAGGATTATGCAAGCTTTCCAACAATCATCGATGCAATGTCAATGAAAATGTGTGTCTGCATGCAGCATAGCGAAGTTCCATTCGGTCATTTTAGATTTTTGAAATTTAGTATTTACTAATAATTTACTTATTTAGTTAATTTTAAATTGAAAATTAACACTGAATAATGAAATCCGAAATCCTTCATTCAAATTTGGCCACTTTACCTCTTTCTTAAAACACTTCTTGGTCCAATACTCACTGCATTCAACATTCAATACTCACCAAAGTGATCCAAAGTGAAATAATGTTGTTTTTGTTGAAAAATTGTTGAAAGAAGCTTGTCGATCGTCACAGTCACAGTCACTTTCACTTCAGTTGATCAAAATGGCGACCAGTTGACCGCGTGGAAAAAACTTTATCTGTGATTGAGTCTCAGACTAGTGACGTCGAATCTAGTGACGTCCAATCAAAATGGTCCTTGTCCGAAACGATGAGTCCGTAGAAGTGTTGGAAATTCAGCACTTTGCGAGGTGCTACCGAAAACGCATTATACCTGACGTAAGGCTCTTTTGAGTACACTTCAGGTGTGAAAATGGCACCTGTACTGCCGAAATCAGTGTAACACTTGCCAAGTGTAAGAATACAGCACTTGAGTTTTTTGCGTGATATAGCTACATCATTTAGTTATTTGTATATATATCCAAGATTTCACATGACGCATAGCCATTTAAAATATGTGTATGAGAACTAGTTGCAATTTTGTATGCATATTATATATGTTGCCTGTAACACCCCCCCCCCCCCCCCCCCCCCCGAGATATAAAATGATATATACTGATGCGCCAATTCGGCATGTGCTGGAAAACAATTCTCAGGAAATTATTCCATAATAATATAATAATAAATTGAATTTCACTAAATAAAAGAGTTCTAAATATTATGTATATTTTAATTCAGTTATTGCAACTGAGAAATAAAACAATAAAGTACGGTACAAATAATATACTTACATATGTTATGCGCTTCGTCTATGATCCAAGAAAGAACAAACTACCTATGAAAAACAAATCTGGAACGGCTGTATATATCCACAAAAATATCAATCCACCCGCGGAATTATAGCGCCTAATCAGCCACTGTCCAATGATGTTGCCAAATTAAGTTCCTTGACCCCTCCCATAGCAGTTTCATAAAGATCAACATAATTAAATTGTATTGTTTTCAGTTGTCTTTGAAAAAAAATAGTATCTCCGCAGATGTCAGATTATAAGAATTTCAAGCCACTTATATATATATATTCTTTATTGCCTCCTTTTGAGGAGAGATATAATTTGTACATGGTCATTTACAAATATATTGTACATATATCAAGAGATCAAATCACAAGCACATGAACTCAATGTATAAATATAGACATGTAACGTTATAATGATCACATGCGAATGGTGTATAATTGTAAATACAATGTAAACATAGTACTCGTGTTCTCGAGTACTGAACGTATAACTCGAAATATAGACTATTTATAAAACAAATTGTACATAAAATGGATACGCAGAACGAAGTTACATATATCACACCCGTGTGGTCGACGGTGGTCGTCACTAAGCAATATCTCACATGCGTGAGATTATTATGGTAATCCAATGTTATGCATGCGTAGACTAATTAGAATACCACATTATATATATGTTGGGTGCAGAAAATAAATTTACATATATCGCATCCGTGTGATCGCTGGTGGGCATCACCAAGGAGTATCTCACATGCGAGAGGTCATGACATTATTCGTTATGTATAGTATGCTTAGATAATTTAGAATACACATGTTTGGTGCACAAAGCAGATGTATGTATCCATCACCCATATAGCCGTCGAGTGACGGGCGTCACTAAAGAACACCTCACATGCGTGAGGTTGTTATGCTAATAGTTAGGCAGCATATACTATTTAGAAAATAAATTATATATATATATATGTGTTAGCCTGCACACACACAAAAAAAATATATATAGATATGTATATCACAACCGTGTGATCGAATGAGGAGCAACACTACAGAAAATATTACATGCATTAGGTTCTAATGTTAATTCAGAAGTTTGGCTTGTATCCTGACATTGTCATATCAGTTGATATGTGTTTGACACCAGTCTGGACATTGTCAGAAGAAAAGATGATGACACCTCGATAATCAGGTTGTGGCATTTCTGAATGGGATATGTTAAGTACGGATCCTCGGTCCCAAGCAGGATTGCTAGAAATTCATTTTTAGGTAAGCCGTCCAAGTAGAGGAACACTGAAACGCCGTTATGATTTAGTATTGTCCCCCATAACTGGTTCCTTAACATCAGAATTGCGTGGGCTGTACAGCAGAACATTAAGTGATCAAGTTCGTTGTCGTATGCTTTATAACACTGGTGGCAGGTCAAGTTATTTGGGTAGGTTGTTTTGTTGAGAAGTTTGGCCAAGTTATAGAATTTATCCGCTGCGTTTGGGTGACATTGAAAGAGTCTCCATATTTTCCATCCGGAGAACATGTTTGACAATAGAAAACCTCCTTTCGTTGGAAATATTTGCTTTCCACTGTGTCGTGTACGTTATCTTTACAACACTTTTTACGATTGTCTTCCATGACTTTTGATCAGGGAAGTTCCCGTGGAGTAGAAAGTTGTCAACGTGCACCATGAGTCCATACTGTTCAAGTAAAGGGAAAACATCAGAAACAAATCCGGAAGCTGGGCGACGAAATAGACGATACAGGTGTGCTTTGAAAATAAATAGTTTAAGCGGAGTTTGATGTCCAGGAGGAAGGTGAATCAACTGCCCCAGAAAGCACAGTTTGCGGATATGTATTTCTCGTTGAACAGGAAGTTGTCCTACTAATCCAAGCGCAATAACAGTACTTGTGCGTTTTGGTAATTGCTGCGAGTATTTTACACACGTGCGCAGAGAACGTTCTATTATGTTAACAGATGATTGTGTTTGAAGTGATGTGATTTCCGTGCCGTATAATGATTTGGGTAGGACAACGGTCCGTAACATATGGTTCATTGTCAGAGGAGTAGCGTATTTAAGAGAGTCATTGCCAATCATAGAGAAGAAGGTTTTCCTAAGTTTTGCTGCGACGTCTGAAGCAAATGAGGAGCTACTTGCGAATTTTTCCTGACACAATCCAAGGTGAACGCACCCCTTGTCTTCTTGCAGCGAATCAGGCCCGAGTATCCAGCGACGATTTTTACGATCATATAATGACCTGGGCTCGTTGAAGACGACTACCTTGCTTTTCACACAGGAAAATCCAAATCTCCAACGAACGCTGTAGTCAAAGCAGATATTTACAAGAGAGTCAAGTCCTTGCTTGGTAAGGGCGAGAATTGCTATATCGTCGGCGGTCGTTGGTGTTGCACATGGAACAGAACTAACACTCAGTCCGAACTGTGATTTGTTCAGGTCGATCAGAAGGTCGTTTATGTAGGCAAGATAACAGAAAGGTGAGAGCACGCTTCCTTGCCTTGTTCCTTGTCCGATGCTGAACTTCTCTGAGACGTTACCATTATATAGAATAACGCTTTCTATGTCCTCGTGAATGTTTGACAGCAATCTAACAAATTTCCGCGGGAAGCCTAGTTGTATGAACTTATAAAGGAGTCCAATATGCCACACGCGGTCGAAGGCTTTGTTGGAATCTAAGAACGCAGCAAATATACGAGAATCATGGTCTTTTGCGTACGATATGGCTTCTTGCAGAATAAATGAAGTCATATTACATCCTAAACCTTTCTGGAAGCCACACTGAAGATTATGAGGGAAATCTTTTACCTTATCACTGCTAAGTATGCGTTTCAGAAGAATTGTCTCAAAGAGCTTGTAGATGACAGGTAGAAGCGTTATCGCTCTGTAACTGTCGGGTAGTATTGGTGGCTTTGGGTGTCCTTTATAAAGAGGAATGATCACGCCTAGTTTCATCTCCGGGGGAATCCAGTCAAACTTGAGAAGAGAGTTAAAAAGAATACAAAGACACTGGATTAGTCCATCGGAATAGCTTCGAAGATGTTCACTGGATATAGAATCATGCCCTGGTGCTTTATTACATTTCAAGCTACCATGCAATTGCGTTAAGAATTTCCGATATAACAATGGGTTCACACTCTGGGGCCGAGGTTCCGCTACTGTCGTCACCAGTACAAATAAATTTGTTTACCTCGTTGCACACTTCGCGTTCGAATTCCGGCATACTATGTTTTTCGGGGGTGTACAGTTCAGAAAAGTATGATCTCCAGCCAGATAATATCAGCTTCTGGTCCCGCAGAATAGTCCCTTCGAATTCCATAGCAGAACCAATTGTTTTCACTGCAGTTTGCGTTCTTTTAAGAGAGCGCCAAAATTGAACATGATCACTCTTGGCGTGACGTTCCAGTTCGTAACACTTCTTCATACGAAACACACGCACAGCTGAGCGGTGAGCTCTCCTGAATTCTCGCTTAGCACTCCTGTACTCATCAAAGCAAGTCGCGTTCCTTCTGGGACGTCCTGCAATCACCCAACTTTTATGTAACTGTTTTAATTGGGATTTGAGGCCGGTCAGATCAGCGTTCCAGTATGGCTTCAAGCGAGAACGAAATCGTTTCACGGGAACTGCAGTATCTGCAGCTGCCACAAGGGCATTCACAATGTCAGCGTAGAATTTGGCAATTGCGTCTCTGGAAGTAATATCACATCCGTGTGGACACAGCATATCAAGGTAATGCTTGTATAACGATGTATTGGCCCGTTTCCACGCGTAGCGTTTCCGGATAAAATTAGGAACACAAGAGTCAAGTTCTTCAGAAAATATTATGGAACAACTAACGGGTAAATGGTTTGATGTGTTCATAGCTTCGTCGTTCAAGATGCTACACTTAGAGACCATATGCGTGAGACACTTCGGCACAAGAATGTGGTCAATGAGAGATGGTCTATTGATAGTATAATATGGAAAATATGAATAATTGCTCCCCGAACATATGTCCATGGTCATTAGCGAAGTTAGTGCGCTTTGATTTAGGAATGTTGCAAACAATTCCGTTCTAGTGTTTGGAGAATTGACCCGCGGTGTATGGCAAGCCTTTTGCATGTGAGCATTGAAGTCCCCCATCAAAATAACTAGACCATGTGCAGATAGCATGTCGACGATATTTCCTAATGTCTCTAAATAGCCGTTAAATAAGTCATCTCCGTAGTTAACGTTCGGGAGATACACTTGGATTATTGACACCACACACTCTGGGTTTAGGCGGAGCTGAATTCCAATGATGGAGATATCACCAGTGTCAACTTCAACACAATTAGCTGTGATGTCATTGTGAATCAGAATAGCGACACCATCTCTAGTAAACTTTCCGCCACTTGGGGTTAATATTGTTCTCCCGGGTTTGCTGATTTGTTTATATCGGTCGCTGAGTGTACCAATACAGCTCAATTCCTCTTCATTGAGCCAGTGTTCTGATAGGCCGACAACGTGGTAATGTTCAGTTTTGAGGATATCACCGACATATGGTGAACTACTTTTAAGGCCGGTTGCATTCCATGATAACAATTTAATTTCAGTGCTATTTGTCATTGTTATGTTTCTGTTCAGCGCGCCAAGGCCTGCAGTATACACCTTCTGGCCAGAATCCATTATCCATCAAGGGGTAACTGTGATCCTTGATCACATTTAGACGTGCGCATACCGTGCCTCTCCTGGCACTTGGCATCAACTTCAGGTAACTTGGTTGAACACCCTTCTCGGTGAGGAAATTTTGAATTCCAGACTGAGTTGAATACGGTGCTATGCCCCCAATATAGAAACGTAGCGTCTTTTTTCTAACTACACCAGTGAAGCCGTCGTCATTGACATTTGATATTGTCTTTTCAGTTTTTACTCTCGAGAAGTCTACATTTATGTTCGGTTTACTTTTAATATCATTTTGAGTGGCATAACACTGGTCACGCATGACAATAGTTTGAATTGGTTTGGGTGTATGCGGTGACGACGACGCAACGTCAGAGTAAAGCTTCGGTGGTGGAATAATATAGTCAACATCAAGTCCATCATGACTGGTGTGTCCACATGATGAGTTATCCTCGCGCTCAGCATTGACATGTCGAACTCGGTTGTGTGTTTTATCTTTGGAATTTCTGGTCGGTTTAATATCAGGAAAAGGCGAATCTTGCTGTGGTTGTCCGGTCAGCACATGATTATGAGACACACTATTGGAACTTGGTGTTGAATACGTAGCACGACCGGGCTGGTATAAAACTGGTATCGGTTGAGAATACTGTTGATTCAGTGTTTGTGTTGGTTGATGGGAGACCCAAGCGTGCGAAACCTGAGAAAGTTCGTGTTGTGTGACATGGGCAATCTCCAGTTCACGTTTTGACGAACCTCTGCGATTTGCCATAGTTTGTGAAACAATTTCATTTGGGATAAATGGTGGGTTTTCAAGTTCAGAATTGTTCACATGGGTATTCGTATGGTGGGCATCTGAGTCGTTTCCAAGTGATTCAGATGGCTGTATATCGCCCTTAATCGAACAGTTAGAACTGAGGTCGTTTAAACCCGGACACTCTGTCGATGAGTTGATAGCGCTGTTGGTGGCGACGTTGATTGAAACCAACTTTTCGCCAGCTGTATTGCATAGAGAATCAATTAGCCGAGTATTACTATTTACCGGCGTTCGGTCGTTTTGATCACCTTGTGACTGAGCGTTAACACTTATCATTGCGGACGACGTCCCGTCTAACAACTCATTGTTCCGGCTGCATAGAATAGGCGACGAATCATATGAATGATAATTAATTAACGCGGCAATGTTGGAATTGGACGAACTTGTCCGCTGTTTAACGGTAGACTTGCTTTCTGTCGTGATTACATCTGCACCTTTAATTGCTAATGAGGGCGAGCCGACTGGATTCAGGGACGGGTCGTCCTGTTGTAGTGAATCCTGGACAAAAGCACACAAATCACAAACAGAGGGATTATGAAAGGCTTTAATTAAGTTGTATAGTCCCGCATCTGATATGTCCGGTATTCGAGAATCCAGCGATTTGCCCCCTCCCCCCTCCAGCCCATGCAAACCCCAAATCATCATCTGATATACAGCTGAGCTCGATCAGAGTTTCAGATTCTATTATATTCAATTTTTATTTAATTTTAATTGTTTAGATTAAAAAAAAATATTATGTTCCATATTATATAGAACAAATAACTAATTCGTTTGACAATAGGACTGGACTGGCTATACAATTTGTAATATTTAGCAATATTTATTAATCACTTATAGGCAGAAGCGGAATGGCCGATCGGGAGACCGGGAAATTTCCCGATGTGCCGGAGGCCGGAAAAATTCTGATTCCACGTGATTTTTTATCAAGCGAGAATCCTAGAGTTTTTTTACGGTTTGGGGTGGGGGGGGGGGGGTGGTATATGTGGTTAGTGTAAACAATATTTATTTGAACCGTTGAAAAAGAACAGAACATCACATTGACAATTATATTTGAGAAGAAAAAAACATAGTTCAAATGAGGATTAGATAACAAGCCATGAGCCTATGGCTTTTTATAAAAATCCTTTCCTCCAAAAATGTTACCCCGAGTGTCAATACAGACAACTAGGCCTACAGGGTAAATAATGTGACGTTCGGGGGGGGGGGGGGGGGGCAGAGGCGGACTGGCCGATCGGGAGACCGGGAAAATTCCGGATATGGGCCGCCACATTGGCTAGTCGTAATTTTGTAATTAAATGAACTTGTCAGCATCATATAACACCACGTAAAGACCCCGTTAATCTCGAGATTTTAACGGAAACTCCGAGCTGTAAATCCCAAAAATATTCTCACGAACAACCACGAACAGCCCTGTGTGTCCTGGTCTCTTGTCCGTATATAGCCGTGTGCATTTGGTTTAAACAATATTTAATTTGAACTAATACAGAATATAATTACATACAATAAATACAAAACATATAATTTTTTTTAGTGTTCAAAAGAGGATTGGGCAACAATTAAGATTCCATGGGGGCTTTTGTTAAGTCCTATCCTTAGGAAATAAATGTGCATTTGTCTGGAGTTAGACCGCTAGATGTTAGAATTTATGCAATTTTTCACGTAAAAATATCTGAATGGTCTCATACCGGGAATAAAAAGAACCATGGTTTATGAATATATAGGATATTAGGCCAGAGCACAGGGGCCTGTAACGCGCTCCGCTGTCCGCCCCCCTTTTGCGCTGCCAATATACGCCTCAGCTATATACGCGCCTGCTTCACGCTAATGGTATAATAATAACATTATTATACCATTAGCGTGAAGCAGGCGCGTATATAGAAGCGGCGTATATGGGCAGCGCAAAAGGGGGCGGACAGCGGAGCGCGTTACAGACCCCTGTGGCCAGAGGTGCAAATGGAATTATGCAAAAACATGTATTTGGTCTGCATCTCATTCGGGGGGGGGGGTGCAGTTGGAATTTCCGAAGGTGGATTGTGGACACCCCCGAACAGATGGGCCGGTATTATATTAATTTGGCCCAGTCCGCCTCTGCACTTCTAAGGCTGATATATAATTATATAATTATGTAATATACAACACACACTCTTAAAACGACTGTGTGGTAGAACCACACAGTTACCACACAGTTTGTGTAGCCATTTGATCGACAACAACATTGTGTGGTGAATTGTGTGGCAAATGACCACACATCTGTTGTGTGGTGGTGGCGAACATACTGTGTGGATCGACCAAAACAACTTGTTCTTTGTAGACACACATTAAATGTGTGCTAAGTTGCGCACAAGAATGTGTGGATGCAGATGAACAGTTTATGTGTGGTTACTGACCTACAAAGTTGTGTAGTTGACACACACAAAGATGTTTGGGTCCAGCACATTTATTTGTTCGTTGAATGGACACAAATATGTTTGCACTAAGGAAACAATATGTTCGCCGCTACCACACACGTTTGTATTGTTATTGTACACAATGTTGTTGGGCGAGACTACACATATGTGTTAATCACATGCGTACACATTTGTGTGGTTGATCCAAACAATAGTGTTCACCGCCATTACACTATTTTGTATTGTTCTTGTACACAATGCTGTTGGGCAAGACAACACATATGTGTTCATTACATCTGTACAAAAGAGTGTGGTCGATCCAAACAATAGGCTGCTAATCCTGCAAAAAAAAATCATATTCAACGAAGAGTGTTTACCGATATTTATTGGCCAAACATATAGTTCGGCTATCGTTGGACCTTTTTTTCCCGCCATACATATGAAATGTTATAGTCTACTGATGCTTGACGTGCTGCGCTGGACGTTTTCGAATATTAACTTATCAAACAGCAAACATGCATATCCCGGGGGTCCGCGGCCTTCTTTTGTGTACACAGCAGAAATCGTGATGATATAGTATAGCTATAGTCTTTAATTTCAATAATACAAAGACACAAAACAAACAGCCGTTTAACACATTCACGTAATATTTTGGTCATCCTTTAAACTATAAGCGTGCATGTTTCAGTTCCATTAATGGGTTTCACATCAATAACTAGAATTTTCCTTCAACTTGAATGTATTGGAACAATTCGAAAGTCAGTCTCTGCTATATATATACATATATATTGCTACTGGTTGGCTGTCTTACATCAGACTCACCCTCACGTGTGTAGAAGAACAAGCCTTGAACTATACAAGAAAATTAAGGGCTCCAAAGAGGATAGTCTTTTTGAATGTAATCGCCTCTTGCACAGAAACCAAATTACAGCACATGACATCATATGTATACCAAAATCATTGATTGTGGAATTTGTGTCTAACTCATACACCGTGGTTCTTGGTTGGTTGATTATAGTTTATCTGCGTCGTTGCCAAGGCAGCCTTGTCCATATCTTGTTATTTACATCGACGTTACACCGCGTGACCGCCATGATTTCACCATTGAACCTGTAAGCAGAGAAGTTATTTTGTTTATAACATGCCATTGGGAATATTATTTACAGTATACATTGTATGTACATCTATAACAGTATTATAATTCATACATTAAAGAGCGCATTTTCAGAAAGGAATATAGTTTTTGAATGATACTAAATATATACATGTACTACTCATTATAGCTTCACATAATGAATGTTCGGACAATTTATAAATATATTTTACTTTATCTATATGGCCAGATCGATGCCTCATTAAGCGCAATCTTGACACGGGAAATTTGCAATTTTACATAAGGAATTGTAGCTATATATAACACAATACATTCATAGCCCCCCCCCCGCCCCTTTTTTAAAGTATAAACGATAACTCTTCACCATGTACGTCACTTAGTCCAAATGCTAATAATACTTTAATGACACATCTCACTATTCTGCAGTATTTATAATTTTAGATTATTTCTAAGTTCATTATTTGCTATGACATTTATTGAATGACATAATATTCTTCACAATTTAAAGTTTTGGACACAAACGGTGGCTACATATGTATTAGATATACGACATCACCCCCCCCCCCCCCGGGCCCCTCCCTCGGTAACCAAATTTACGCAAGTTATACATAGCAGAGGAGCCAAATTATGCATGTTAATTTTTCACATCCTCTTGGTAAACCACCAATATAATTGACAAATAAATACCCCACCCACCCACCCAACAATTTGTTTCCCTTGGTACATTGATCGTCCATTGTGGTATTTCAAGGTTTATTGCAACAGTGATGCTCATCATATTCAAATTAAATTAATTTGAAACACCAATTTCACACATTTTGTGTGATTCCGGGTGCCACATGTCATATAGAACTTCGTAGTATGCGACTAGGGCATTTCAGTGACAGCCACAAGTCTCATTCATGGACGCGGCTCAGTGGTCGCCGTTGATGGGGGGGGGGGGGCGTGGGGTGTTCACATTCAAATGTCGAAGTACACCCCACCATCCCCCTTGAACCATATTTGTAGAATTATATTTGCACACCCCCCTCTCGTTCTGAATTTTCCAATTGGTACCTCAAGCTTTCCAACTATTAGAATTTCCAACCAAATGGAAGTCTTCCACCCGATGGCCATTTGAGGCCATTTTTGTTTTACCAAAAGTAGAAAAATATGCTAGTTTGTCTAAAAAAAACTAAAAATTTCCCACTAATTACTGGTTGAAAAATCAAACAAAGAGAACAATTTCAACCTATTATAATGCATGTGGTGTAAAACTTGTAACTTTGCGTCAGGCATGAAATTTCCAACTGTTGGAATTTTTAGTAAATTTTACCGAGGTTTGGGATAGGGTTATAGACACACCCTTCCCAATATCCGCCCTGTCGCCACGTCACTGGTCTCAGTATATATTTCCTCTCATCTGCATTCCATATAAACACAAAAAACGTCGTTACTTTATCAACATGAGAACTTTACCGTGCAAAATAATAAAATTGTGGTTCTGGTTTAAAGCACGCTGTATAATATATAGTGTGTATGTGATGAACACACATTTGTTCAGTAAATGTCTTCACCACACAGTTGAATTTGTCAATTTACATAAAGACAATTTTCGAGCAGGTTTTGTGCTTCGGAAAGATGTGTATCATATAGACTACAGAAACAACAGATAAACCCAGATAAACGCACAACTCTAAAATGTAAATATATGACTATGCGACAGGGAATTGATGAATCAGAAAATCCAAATCAAGTTTATTATTTCGTTCAATCATGTTTTATACAAAAAAGATACGGAAATTCTCACAAAGGTGAATATCTTGGCAATTTAAATATAATCTTACCTTAACTATAGAAATAATCGAAGAGACCGACCAATATATCGAATTTCGAGATCCACCACAATCAACAAGACTCCCATGTGTACACTTTACGGCAGTCTGTGAGCCTGTACGAAACAACGACGAGCGCGTGACCACCACGTGAAATTTAAAAAAACCGACGTCACATACAAATATGTGTGGTGATGTACACATATATGTGTGGATATTGGGTGATACACACATATGTGTGTATTGTGTACACATTTATGTTCAGATAATGCCTCCACACAGTCATTGTGTGGAAGCTGCCACACAGTCCTTTTTACAGTGCAATTGAAGATTGCTGCCCAGGAAATGAGCCTAGTAATAAAGTCCACTATACAATTTGACCATCGCCAAAGTTATTTATTTCGTTTTGTTTTGTGTTTTTTATTTAGGTATTTTATGAAAACATCATTCTCCATAACTTTTCTAAATTCATAGGTGCGAACACGTTTTATTACTTTCCAAATTTCTATCGCGATTGAGTTGTCGTTCGTTACCCGGAAGTAAAAATGGAAGAAAATGTTAAATTTACTGATTAAATTTAGAGATTAGCAGCTTCTATTGATAAAATGATTGACAACACGTTTGTAAGAAATGTTAATTATGTGGATCCAAAGGTGTGTAACACCTTTTCAACTTCAATTCGTTAAGTGGCAAGTGGTTAAAATAAATTTGTCAAAAAGCAATCTCTGAATCTGAATTTCACTGTTCAAACTGAAAGTGAAATTTGAGATGTAGATCTCGGAGAACTGAAAAGTTGTGTGTGCAGCTAAAGCATCCACAACTGTTTATTATATAGAAGAAGAATGCGCTTTATTTTTGCAAACATGATTATATCAATAAGATATCTTTATGATATCTGCCCGACTGCAGCCAGGGTCTATACCCTAGGTAGCTTGGCGATATCAATACGATATCAATATGACAAGTGCAAAATGATTATATTAAATTGAGTTGAGCTTGCAACATATGCATGTACAGCTTATATATCATCCTCTGAATGTAAATCAGTTATAAATTTGGCATACGTTTATGGTAAATGCTGCAGATGAATTTCAATCAGTTAACTCACTCAGTTATATTGGAGATAACAGTGAAAGAGAACAATTAATTAGTATACTTGCAGTTTACACATTAAGATAGTTTAAATAAAACTAGAGTTGAGCATGCAATTCAAGGGAAGAGTAATGCATTGGAATGTCAATGCATGCCTAGATTAAGATAAAATTTTAATTAAAGTCAATTAATCCTGGCCGGTTTAATATTTTTCAAACAGTGTCATTTACATGCATATTGCATGATATCGAATCGATACCAAGAAATTATTATCAGATAACTATCGATAAGATCATACTTATCTGACAGTGGCTAATATTCTTAGTTATGCTATGTTCATATGGAAACTTGACTAAGATTTAGCCAGTAGCTGGAGCATTGATTAAAACACTATTACAATAGTGCAGTATATCATTCAGAAATGGAGTCATAATACCTTTTGCCGACAAGCGTTGATTTATGTGTGTGTTCATGAGTCATGTCTGTGAAACGAAAGATATTATTGAAGATCAAATGTCTAATTACACACATTCAGACACTAGCAGCCAAAAATAAATTAAATTCCAACAACAATACAGGTATGGTTTTATTGTATCATATCACTATCAACATGCTGTCACAGAGATAATAGCAAATAGCATGGTATCGATAAGATATCGGCCTGGTGTCGGTATATCGATGCACGACAACTGCGATACAATACGACTCAAATACGATATCGGCTTGATATATGCATGTTTGCTGGGATGTCGTGACATGCATTAGTTAGATTCAATAATTGTGACGAGAATTATATTCTGTTGCAGTAAAATAATTGTACCAAATATCGAGGCATGAAAATGTTATTTGGTATGGCAAAATATTAACTCTGACAGTGCGACCAACGGTTAGTTTTCATCGGGATATACATATGTGTTGATTCCCGAAAGCCTGCACCTTGTGGCACTTCACAACAAGCGACTGGCATATTTGAAGTCTTGGACACATCATGTACTGAAGGGATAACGCTCTCAATATCAACATATGTTGTGTCCGAATGGCTATTATATCCGACACTATACGATATATAACGCTGTGTTGGTGTCCGACAGTATGTGACACTTTACAAAAAAACGGCTGACAAATGAAGAAAATGCAATTTGTTAACTGTGTGTGTGACCGCATACACTATTTTAAGTAATGAAAACACCACGGACTGAAGGGATATGCTCTCAGTTTTAACTGAGGCTATAGGATAGTTCTATCATAGTCTAGCCTGACTATACCACCCCCTCGAATATACAATACAATATTTGTAAAATATGTAACATGTGACCAGCATGCGAAACCATCTTTGGGTGTGATATTTTATCGCCATGGCGTAAACACAATATGTAATGATGAGCTGTTTCAATTTTGCCACAACGACAGAGAGGGGCGTTTTAATGTGATTACTCAATAGTTCATCGTTCAAACTACTGCGTTTCAATCTTAAGCGAGAATGGCGCACTTGTAATATGCGACACTTACTGTGGTAATAATTAATAAAATGTGTCGTTGTTGTTGTAACCTGGGATCTGTAAGCCCGAACACGTCTTTTATTCTATGCAGTGTCGCGTGCCCAATTTTCAGCGAACGAGTCATTTTGAGTCCCATTATGATCAATTGGGAAATTTGGTAAAGTTCTTAACAAAAACATGTAATGTAATTTTTTGATCAAAAAACGTGTTTGGGGAGGGGTAGCTAAAATCCATGATTTCACAAACCGTTCAGAATTTTTGTTAACTTCTTGCTACATATGCTTGACAGATAACTACTGCATAATACGGATTAATATGTTGGTATTATAGCAATACCCATTTGAATGATAATGTTTGGAAACAATATTTTTGTGAAAAAGATAGATTTCTAAGCAAAAATACATTTTTTGGCTCCAAATGGCAGCAAAATCCAAATTAACCAACACTTTTTTCATATCAAGTAGAGGTATGATATGATGTAGTAATGTTAACCCCAACAATGTTGGCAAATAAGTTAGGAAATAGCCACAGGTCTCGCTTAAGAAATATCGTTAATTTCTGGAAAAGAGACACTAGTGGGTATCGTTCATCTTCGATTTTACAATAGCCACCACCAATCCGTTATTTTCACTATCATTTTCGTAAACAATATATATTTCTTCTTCAACAAAAGTTGGTTTTTACTTATTCTACCTTGGGTATGGGTATCTCGAAAGCTAGAGCTCTTTTTCGATCTGTACTAGTATCGTCTACAATAAACCAAGGACACATCGGTTACACATATCAAGCATGACGTGGACCATTAAGAAAACATGGATGGATACCACGGGCAATTACATATGAATAGATGTATGGAGGGTGCTTTTTATTGTCATCTCCCCAAGAATTAAAGAAGCATGAAGTTTAAGAATAAATTCAATATATTCTACAAGTAATGTATAACATCTCGCTGTCGGGTACCCTTCATACTTTACTTTTCCAAAAGAAACTTATCAAAGTTGTAAACAGTTGTGAACACTTGATCATTCTTTTAAACGTCTGGTTGAATGAGCAATTAAACTCGCCGGGTGATTGAGAATACGCTAGTTTTATCTACAAGGGCTTACCCTCATTAACTTTAACCTCGTCCAAAGTGCCAACGCCATCCCGTGTATATTTGTATCCCTCCACCTCTTGTTGTTCTTCGGGTTTTGGCTCTTTTTCGGGCACTTTATCCCCGTCTCTGTTGGGGGTGTATTTTGTTTTTTAGCATCCATGTCCTGAAAGTAGATAGAGAAAACACTTGATAAGCCCCATAGACATGCAGCGATTTGCACCTGCATTATACATCTATACCAGTTGCAGATACAATAATACATGGAAACAGATTTGGTTGGGGTAAAACTAAACCTGAACACACCATGCATCAATCAGTCAACATTTATGTCAGAAAACATTTGATGAATACTCATACCAGTCGCCCCAAGTAGTGTACGCTGTTATTCCACGTTTTCCGTTATTTGCACTGGTTGACACTCATTTTCAGTCCACAAGAACGTATGTCGTCACATTTGGCGTCCCTGTGTGGATGTGTCAAACATATTTGACGTTAATTAACGTTATTTTACCTTATCATGACATATGTCATGATAGTTAAATATTAATCTCGCCCAGCACTCTCACATGGGCTTCTTGTGCTAAAATGTGTAGTGGATGGGAGAATAACTGGGCAATTTTAAAAAACAAAATTGCATACACCAAGGAAAAGACATGCTCCCTTGTCGTTAATGATAGTCATTGCTCAAATTGTACTGACCATGAACATATAAACGCTCAGGCAAACACATCCCATTTAAATATACATAATACTGACTCCTGACTTTTTTTCAAATTAGCATATCATGGGGTCATCAACTTACAACGAAATAATGAGTGGTCAAGTATTTTATAATGCCACATACCTGTTGCCTGCCTGTTGCAACATCTCTCGATTCAGTTTCAATATACATATGAGCCATGCATGGTGCAGAACTCTGTGCTGTATCCGCCACGGCATCAGTTTCATGACTATTATTTGTGTCTAATGATAGGACATCCATCGCTGCTGCGAGTGGAATATTAGTACAATGTAATTGTGTTTTTACTTGTTTCTGAGCTATCTCGGGAATTTCTGGAAATAAGATTCGGAATGATCAAAAAATATTTTGAGAATCGAAGTACTGTAGATAGCAACTTTATACCACGCTACATTACTGACAAAGGACAAATCACTTACACACTCACTCAAATATAGAGTTCACTCACAGGGACATTATTGGCGTTCATTGACTGAATTCAATTACACTAGTTGTCATTACCGTGATTGACAATACACGTCAATTTTGCACAGCTAACCACCAACAAAGTGTTTAAAACTTCAATTGTGACTGAATACTGACTGACGAGTAGTTCCCAGGAAACTGTTAAGCATAAATTGTCCGAACAATGACAACATAGGAATCACATGTCTTCTGCTAACAGTGGGGACGTGATATGCATGGCTGTTTGTTGTATTTGTCTTTGTTATGTATATAACAGTTTAGAAATTCAATTTGTTATTCGGGCCAGAGTGTTATATGTATATTCTACAATAAACCAAGTACACTTCGGTTACACATAGCAAACATCACTTGGGTCATTAAGAAAACATGGATGGGTACCTCAGGCAATTATATTTAACATAGACGTAGGGAGTAGATAAAACCATTGTTGGCGTGCAGTTACCAACCAGTGCTGATGCGTGAAGTCAGACTTGACTTAGCACCTTGTTAATTGGAGGTTTATAATCACTAATGCTCATTTCAATGTTTGTGGTTTCGGGGAAATATGTATCATAACCATCGCCAAATATGATAGTTTGTGTTAAATTTAAAGATGACCACCAAATTTATCAATCCAACTTTACTTCTGTTAGATAACACAATCTGGTGTGATTTTAAAGCTAAAAATAAGTCACCATTGAATTGGCATACACGTGGTGTTCTAATGACCTGGAAAGCAACAAAATGACGAAATCGTTACCATAATGATGTGTAATGTCCAAGTTTGACACATAGCTATAGTATACTCTGCTATAATCAGAGGGATTTTATCTTCCTAATGTGTCCTGATTTTTAACAATCACGAATATTCGGTAAAAATATCGGCATATATTGTAAACTAGCAAGGTTATCCGGCGTTTCCCAGGTTAAAGTGACGTGAAACCCTCTGCATGTTGTGGATATTTGGTGGGAATAGAGAATACTCTTGCTCAAACTGTTACACATATTCTCATAAATTGCATATTCAAATAGCATCACAAAACATGATTCTCACACATGGAATGTAAGTAGTGGCTCACCTTGTCAATCGTCATTTTGTTTATCGCGATTAATCCATTAAAGAAGTATTTATTTTCTGCGTATACGTCAGGCGTTATGACTTGAAACATGAACATCATACACACATTAGTTCGCACAAATGTATAGACGACAATTGGGGTTTACATACATATAGATGTATCAATCAATATAGTTGGTTAGGCTAAGGTTTTGAGGACACCTGGCTCTCATATCTCCACGAAGATACAGATGTATTAAAGAAATGGCCATGTTCTCCTCTTTTCATGGCGCTATCCATTGGCGAAATATTCTCAGTTTAAAAGAACTGTCGCTATGCAAGTATATCAGCTACATGTGCCCGGCACAGAGCGCGATTTTAAGTGGTTTATTTTGTTTGTGTGGAAACTATATTGAATGGAACAGATGTTATAATATGTACATGATCCATTCTAATATGCAATCTCCTGACGGGTCGATGTCACTCAGTTTGCAAAAATATGTGTATCTGTTAAATAAAGTGAGAAATATACGTTTAATGCTTTCTTCTATGTATCTGTTTTGCTAGCTAATTATACATTTTTAACACGCACGATTTGATTCCTCGTATCATTTGAAAAGAACTTTTATGAATTTGATGGCTATTGGCACTAAACATATTTTTTATCAGTTTTGGTGACCCTCCCGTCCCTATTCAAGACGGAGGCGGCGCCTCTGTTGTCATCATTAAAGCACACACTTAGACTCATTATGGAAATATAATAACAATATATATAACATTGGTGAAAATTGGCGAGTATACAACTTCGTATCAAATTTAGGGCCCCATATATATCATCCAAACGGCACCAATTTGGCGTATCTAAACCCATATGATTAGATGTATCGTATGACGGAGAAGAATATGTATAAATCTGGTAGAAATCGGCGGTAAACATATTGTTCATATTTGTTGTGTCCCACTTGTGACAGTTTGTGACATCCTTAAAACACACATTTAGACTCCTGATATCATCGAGAAGATTATTGATAAGTTTGGTACTAATTGGCGACTAAATCAATTTTGATCACATTTAGTAGTGCCCACCCGCCCCCCATCTCTCACACAAAACAGCACCAACATGGCGTCTTTAATCGCACGATCAGACTTCTCGTATTTTGGATAAGGATGCGTATCACTTTGGTGGAAATTGGCGTTAAAATGATTGCGTATCAATTTATCGCTCAATTAGAGTCATTGTATCATGGAAAAGAATATATATCAATTTGGTGGAAATCGGCTCTAAAATAGTTTTATCAATTTTGGTGCCCCTCTCCCCTTCCGTACTTTCCTCGCGTGACTGGCGCAACTTCTGACATATCTAAACAACACCATTATATTATATTCATCATATCATGGAATGATTATATATAACTTTCGTGACAATCGGCGACAAATTTTTTTTCTGGCCCTCCCCCCTTTTATGTCCCTGACCCGCACCACTATCTTTCTCGTAAAACGTTACCTATAATAGAACCGTTTGGTTCCATCTAGATGGTCAGTCGGCCACTAAATTTAGTTTATCGATGGTTGTGCCACTCCCCTTCCGTGCATCCCTGACTTGAACGTCGCCACTTTTGACAAATTTAGACCGCACCATCAG
This sequence comes from Siphonodentalium dalli, assembly GCA_032622095.1. NCBI lineage: Eukaryota > Metazoa > Mollusca > Scaphopoda > Gadilida > Siphonodentaliidae > Siphonodentalium > Siphonodentalium dalli. The sequence goes on from CP136069.1 coordinate 202,576,275, forward strand.
ATTCCTTATATAATGGGGATGATTATATATAAGTTTCGTGGCAATCGGCGACAAACAAAATTCTGCCCCTCCCCCTTTTCCGCCCTGACAACAACGGCGTCACTTTAGAAAATCCTCAGACATTCGCAAATATAGATATAGGCAAACGAAATTTTCCATCATAATTTCCGGTGTCGGATATACATAATGTGATCGCCTGGTCTATTTACATTCGACCTCCAAGCATGATGAAACCTGTCAACAGCAGTGAATAAACAAGAAAACCATAGTCAGAAATGGTAACGCCACCAAGATCATATTATTAGCCATAAATATAAATTACAATATAATTATAATATAAACTAGCTTTCAAATTCCATGTGGGAAATTTGGATACTTCCATATATCAAGTTTTTCCCGTTTCTTGTGCTATACATTACATTCTTCAAGTAAGCTGTCTTGCTTGCTATTACACTAGCTGGTGGGCCCGACTTCGTTCAGGCTGTTTCCCATCTTCTTTCCGGCGAAAGACGCGATTTGACCTTGAATTCACTATTTTGAAAGTCTAGGTCAGGTCGGGGTCATGATTTGACCCGTCCAAAAACACTCCCCGGAGAAAAGTACCCCAAGATATCAAATTTCGTCGAAATCCGCCGGTTGTACCAGATTTGACCTTGAATTGACCATTTGAAGATCAAGGTCAGGTTGTGGTCACGATTTGACCAGTCCAGAACACTTCCCGGACAAAACTGCCCATAGGTATCAAATTTCGTCGAAATCCGTCCGTTTTACCCGATTTGACCTTGAATTGACTGTATTAAAGGTCGATGTCAGGTCGGGGTCACGATTTGACCCGTCCAAAACACTCCCCGGACAAGAGTACCCCTGAGTATTAAATTTCATCGAAATCCATCTTTGATTACCACACGATCGCATGCTTTCCAAACGGTGTGGTCATTATCAATATCAGCACATGTGCTAATCTGTGACTATTTTATTGAGCATTCGGGGTAAGACTACAGCTTTTAAAGTGACCCATTTTTACTTTTACATTGACATAATCCCCCATAATCCACCATTGGACCAGTGGTTATTATATTTTCCAAGCACTGAGTACACCGGTGGCGTTAAGGACCATGCTTCCATTATTAGGCAATCATCACGGATTACTCTTAGCCAGTAAAACAACGGTTGTACACTGTCGATGAGCTCAATCCAGCCGACAAGACACCCACAATTTTTCCACGCCTCGACTTGAGTCCTCTTAAAGAGGCAGTTTCTTTCACGATAACAATTTTTTCAATTAATGAACATTGAATTGCACCTCAAACGAATATGTGTTATTTGGCGACCCTATGTTGGGCCATTGATGGATGTGTTACCAATATGTACACTTTTGGATAGGCTAGGATATGATAATTTTATTTACATTATACACACATGGAAAGTACAATTACAATTAAATATAATATTAATAGACTATACATGTATATTTTTAGGTGTAATATAGTCATGGATGACTGTCTTCCTATCACCCCTGAATGTGGTGACAGATTATATGATGTAGATGGCCGAATGAATTTGATTGTTTTTGGGTTACGTTCATCGTGTGCAGACTGGGTTTTAAATAGGCTTTGTCACGCCGATGGTGCGAAGAGTGGTGCATTATGTATAGGCACCTACTTGATCGATATCATGAATGAATACTATGAATATACATGTGTGAGTGGAACCTAGTAGGAATAATGCGAGTGAGTTTTGGGGATTTTTGAATTTTAACATGTATACTTGAGTGAATGTTTTGTTTGTTTTTTTATTTATATGTTTAATATTTGTTAGCAGAAAAATATGTATCGTTTAAACAATCAGGGCATCTTCGGTTTTTGTATCGAACGCATGCTGAATAGAGATTAATGATATCCGTTTGCATACGTTTTCGGAAGACATGCCGTGGTTGCTTAGAGGTATATTTACTTATCTATGGAATTTCATATAAAGGGGAATGAATGGTAAAGGAGAACTTTACAACAAGATATGGTCCTGAATTATTTTTGTACTATGGGATTAGGTTGTCGTCTATTTGGTTCTGCTCTTGTCATACATACCAGAAAACGACGCCGGAAAGCGATCGTAGTATCAGTCGTGCACGGAAATGGATGCATGTAATTTATGTAAATCATCTATTTTAAAACGTTTTCTTGTTTGAAAAGAGGATCGATGTTATATTTTGTGTTACATGTAATTATGGACTGTGCTGGAAATTTGTAGTATGAAACTCGATAGAGTGCCAATATGAAAATCCACCCTGGTAAATCCACCCTGGTTTTTTGGGCCAAAACCCGGTGTAAATATATGTACCAAGACATCCACCAACCAGCAAGACCCCCTGAAATCCGGCTTTTCCCAGGATTAACTAGGCTGAAACTAGACAAAAACCCTGGTGTGGATAAACCTGGGTGTAATTACCCAGATGACCACACCCATGTGTACCCTAGTGTTTCCTACCCAGGTGTACCGTGGTGTTATTCGCCCTGGTATTTCCTACACAGGTGTTCCCTACCCAGGTGTATCTTGATATTTCCAACCAATGTGTACCTTGATGTGTTCTTACCCTGGTGTACCTTGGTGTTTTCTTACCTAGGTGGATTTACCAGTGTTTCCACCCAGGTATACCTTGGGGTGTCTTCGAAGGGTTTTCCCCGGGTGTTTCTACCAGAGTATACCCCAGGGGTGCTATTCACCGGCTGGGTTTATAATATAGTCCAGGTAGTTTTACGAGGCGACGCTCAATGCGAAGCTATCGGTGGACATATCGATGGGAAGACATCGCCGCGCCATATAGGATTATCCAATCAAGGTGATTGGCGTCAATCATAGATTGACCACCGGTCACATAAACATGCTGCGTGTAGCAGTACACGTTTGTACACATTTCAACAATGAGCAACCGATGAAAAGGACGTGGGGCAAAATATACCACCGACGACATGAGGGGGTCTACAAAAAAAATCCGTATATAGGGTCGAGGTGGGTGGGTGGTCCAGAGGCCGAAACAATCGTGCTTGTAATTATTTTTCCAAAATGGGTTTTTTTCAAACAATTTACAAGTACTGACCATGTAATGTTGTTTGTAAGCATGCTAGTATCATGTTTGTTGGCATATGGCTATATGGACATCTATAGTGACTATTTAGCCTCAGATTTAGCAACATTCTGGATTTCACAGGATCCCGTCCCACTTCTCAGTGGAAAACCGTAATTTAGTAAAAAAAATTAATGTATTACCCAGTGTAAATATGTTTGGCAACTCTAATGCGTGTTGACTCACGATTGAGTTCATTAAAGCATACCATATATTACCCGAATAAAAGTAATAAAATAAAAAAAACTGTATCACAAATACTACATGGTGAATATTCAATGATGACTAGATATCATTGACCCGATTGTTGCATAACATGAAATTGAAAAGGGTGTCTCATAAATTTCTAATGTCTGAAATACTGTCTTGTTCTGGCATGCAATCAATTTCATTCCTTCTGGTTATTTCTCATCTTTTTAATGATTGCAAGTAATGTTAATTTGCAGCACTTATCCAAATAAAACTGAATTGGTTATAATGAATGGCCGTTACTGTTTATTGTTCAGACAATCCCAACTGAAGGTGACGCTATTCTCCTTTAATTGACGAACTTCATCTTGAAGCTGAAATACTGCTCAACAAGACTAAACTACAATACTAATTGTATACTGTTATCGCTTACAAATATATGAACTGAAATAATGTGATGCATTCAGATGCTTTGAGAAATGACATTCTTCAATGTCTTCAAAGTTCAAACTAAAATCAAGAATAAAATCTGACTGAGACTAGACTGCAGACTCTAGCGCACAAATATACATACAAATGGTTGAGTTATAATAATGCAAAATGTGTTTACGGATGGAACCAAGTTGGTAGCTCTGGTATGCATCGACAGGCAAAACCTGTGATATGTAGTAATATCTGCACATATCATTCCCGTATCATTCAGGTCTATCACCATACCAAACCACTTCAAAATTCGACAACCGACACTTCAACTTATATGGGAAAAACTTTGTACGGATTTAATTTCATAAACAGGGCCCATGGATAACTCTGGTAGGCATTGGTACTCACAATCCGTGATATTATGCATATTCGTTCCCCATTTCTGGTCCGTCACATGTCATAGAGCATCAAAATATGACAACCGACTCTTGAGTTATGATGCAAAATGTTTGTACGGACGGACACACGGACGGCTCGAGACGTCAACTATATACCCGCCGACTAATATCGGGCGTATAATAACCATATATCTATGTGTATACCTAACCAACACAATTCCCCTCCTCACCCACCCTGGTGAATAAGACTAAAGAGTTCTTTGATCATGCACAAATAATTGTAGAACCCCTGACCTGTTTACTACTATTTACACTGGCCAGTGTTCTCTGTCAGACTAAACACGCTCGATATATTAAGGCTATAATGCGGTCTAGGGAAATTTGTGACATACAGTGTACCTACACAATGCTTTATTATTGTTGTTAGATACTGGAAACACCAGGAAACACCTGGAAATACAGTATGTTTTTTCGCAGTTAACACATTTATTGAAGAACGGCTAAAAAACTCTGTAATTTTGATAAAAACATGAGAAAGGGGGTGGGTCCCTAACATTTGGAGGAACAAATTTGCACAAATGGGGTGGTGGGTTCCTCGGGGTCGGAAAAAAACTTTTTGAGCCCTATATGTGCAATTGTTTTCCAGACCCCCCCCCCCCCCCTCCCCCCACCACTGCCGACGAGCGTAACATTTTTTTGGGCATTGTGGAGAGAAGAATCAAAATATGAAAGAATAAAGAAACCTGCACCATTCACCAGCGCCGGAAAAATGATGCATGGAAAGAAATTTCTTTGGAAATAGCAGGGAAATATCCAAACTGCAGAACCAAAACACAAACAAAATTCTTCTGAGACGTTATCTTCTTGGCTCTTCATTTTCACACTGTGCTAATTAAAAAAAACCTCATTAATATCATTGAAACTCATTCTGCAGATATATAAACGCAGGCATGAGTCTCCACACAATTATACCCAAAAATTATACCGCTATACATGCCGATTGTGGCCGGTGAGTGTTCGTGAATTAGTCGTAAGACGGCGTCAATTGACAGGTGACAAATCTGATAGATTGGATCAATCACACCATCGACAGCGTGTGTCGTTTGCGCTAAAGCAAAGATACCTTTGCGTTCAGCCGCTACCATATAAACTACCTGGTTTATAAAATAGTCTCGCTTGGTGAATAGCACCCCTTGTGTTTTAAGCAGGTGCCACTCGATTATTTTACCATGGAGTACCCCAGCATTTTCACCCAGATGTATCCAAGGTGCACCGCCCTGTTATACCTTGGTGTTGGAACACCAGGGTTTATCAGGGTGGTTGCACTAGGGATAAACCAGTGTAAAAAATACTGGGTACGCCACGGTAAAATCGTTGAGTTTAACCTGATTAATTACACCCGGGGTATTCCCTGGTATAAACACACGGGAAACACTTGGGTCGAAAACACCAAGGTACACCTGGGTGAAAACATTGAGATGCATCTGGTAAGGAAATCCCAAGGTACTCCTGGCTAGGAAAACATCAAGGTACCCCTGGGTGGGAAACACCAAAATACACATGGGTAGGAAACACCAATTAACACATGGGTGAATAACATTAAGGTACACCTCGGTGGGGATACCAGAGTGAAATGATGAGGACGGCAATGCAGTAGATTTGGATGGGATTCAGGGGTATTGTTATAAATGGGGTTGTTTTAGTATTATAACACAGAAAGGAAACTGATTGTGGAACCCTATAAGTTTATTCAAACTAACTAAAGATAAAATATAGAAACATATATAATACAGAAATATGTCAACTCATTAAACTGCATGGGCTAATTAAAACTTACTGTCAAGAGTTGGGTTCAATTTGGATTTAAAAAAACGTGCAAATACCCTCTTCATATATAGTATGTTAGGCAAGTCACATTTACATGTAGTTGCAATGTATACAGGTACATGAGATAGTCACTAAAATCATTATTTTAGTTCCAATGGCATTTACCAGTATACATGTACCTTGCTACTACATTTCCAGTGAGGTTGTTTTGTCTCATTTAAACTTTCTAAATGGGTTTCTCCCTTTGAACGACATAAACTGGTGTGAGTATACACATGAGCTCTGGTGTGAAATACTGTGTGTTCAAATACATACCGTGTATATACCACAATAAAGATTATGTCTTAGTCTAAGGACATGTTTCCTGTCAATATCTAACTGGTTCAATATATAGATTTGTAATAGTATGCTGTAATGCTCCAGAAGTAGCCATATTTTGTCCTGGTTAAGAAGAATGTTGCATGTTAGTATCTGACTCATAAACACCCAAATGTACATGTAAACAGAACACTTGGGAAAGATACACACCATCTTTAACCTTTTTTTATATCAGTAGCTATTGACCAGATAGTAATATATACTATAAATAGTAGTCAGATGCCAGCAATGAAACAAGTTGATGCAAAAGAGTTAATCATGCGCACCAGTTACAAGTAAGAAAATATTGAATGAACAATAATATTACACTAATAATATAGTTTTCATATACATGTATTTGCTGACATTTTATTCATAACTTCTACATACCTATAAATAATAGACTGAATTACATTATAAATGTCATTTGGGTTGGAAAATAGTAAAACGAAATGAATTTTGTGCTAAAAAAGATGAGAACCGGCCTTTTTGTTGAATCCTGAATACCGGTTAAAATGCGCAAATAAATCCCGACTACCAAATTAGCAGAGGGGTATGAATCCTGCATACCGCCTGAAAATTGCATAAATGTTTTCAATTTACTTCAGTTACAAGTATCTGTATATGTACATGTGGCTGATTCACTTAACAACTGTGTTATTTTTAAATATGTGAGATCCAAGCGGAAATCATTTGAGTGATGTGCACCAGTCCGAGAGTCTGATAACCTGGGTGTTTAATAGTCCCACGTTTTGGTTATTTTAGAGTCTACATTGTCTCAAAATTGGTATGCTCAGTTTATAGCATGCAGTCAGGTCAGGTATAATTAAAGACACCCATTTACACAGTTCGTACATGGATGTGTAAACTATCAATTGCTTATATATTGCATTCTAATGCACTTAGGCCAATATACCCCCGGAAACACCACATATTTGCGGGGGGTTATTCATTCAATAACCTGTCGCAATGTATAGTCCGGTTCACCGCTTCAATGTTAGATATTCCTACGCGCCAATATTGCCGTTAGCTGAATTCCTAATCTCGGACATGCATGCCCAATCCAGCACCGATCACTGTTCCGTTTCACTCCATGACGTCACCCTTACGCAATACACGCCGGCGACGTTATGGAGTAGATTATAGAGTTGGCGCCCTTGCTACTGACTTCCGTTACTAACTCGTTGCTATATAAACAAACCAGCGATGCCTCTTTTGTCGAAAATTGACAGTCAGTACATTCGCGCTGTATACATGTACTTTAAGAAAATACAAAACACCACACCGTTATATTCCACCAATGTCAGTGTCTCGATATCATTTTGACCAAATTTCTTGACATGAAACCGCGAGATACGGCGTGAAATACAACGCATTGAGTAAACAATTTCCCATTGTGTTTCAGTTCAACTTCAAGTTCGCGGTAAAATCAAAACTTCAATTTGAAAGTGGTAAACATCTGAAAAAGACATCAGGTACATGCAGAAACTAATTGTTGTGCATATTTATTTCTATTTGAAGTGGCAATTTTTCATGTTTATCAGCATTTTTAACGATAAGAGCGATGGTAATTGAGGGACTATATTTTATCTAGCGAATTAAATTTAAAATAAAAAGTCGTGAATTGGCTGAGTGTTTCCTATGGCCGCACATTTCGTTGATAATTACGAGGCATTTGTTTGTCTAAATAACGTTTTAAAGTTCGAAGAGCATTAGAATGGGGATAACAGTGTGGTGTTTTGTGATTTCGGAAAGGTACATGGCGAATATACTGTGGCAAATACCCGTTAATGGGCTCCGGCTCCGCCGTCGCCCATTAACTAAATTTGCCACAGTATATTCGCCATGTACCTTTCCGAAATCACAAAACACCACACTGTTATCCCCTAATTAATTTGTGTACAGTGTTATGGGCAATACATGCTATCTCTCGGCTAATTTAGTTTGTATGAGTGTAATACTATTAGCAAATATGTATACTGACTAAATTAATGTTGTTGTAAAAAAACACAATCGATTCTTTCAAACCCGGGTACCATGAATTGAACATTGGACCATTGAACCCTCAAACTATTGAACTTCCCGACACTCGAACTCACCGAACTACTAGTAATGAACACCTACTGTACATGATTGAGTTCATGGCTACTTGACCTCATGAATTGGTCAAAGTTATTGTTCTGCTTTAAAAGTCATTCAAATGTTTCCAATTGTATCGATTTACTGATTTTTTGTTTTCATCCAAAGAGCCAAATTGCAATGGACTATACACATGAACCAGTACATGTAAATGTTCAAAGAGGCCCCCAATTGCAATGAGAGGCCGCAAAGAATAACACAGTGTGTAACTGCATCAACTCTACAAACTAAACCCACTAAGAGACATATTGCACTAGGGATACACATGTGTAAAAATACTGGGTACGCCATGGTAAAATCGTTGAGTTTAACCTGATTAATTACACCCGGGGTATACCCTGGTATAAACACACGGGAAACACTTGGGTCGAAAACACCAAGGTACACCTGGGTGAAAAATTGAGATGCATCTGGTAAGGAAATCCCAAGGTACTCCTGGCTAGGAAAACATCAAGATACCACTGGGTGGGAAACACCAAAATACACATGGGTAGGAAACACCAATGAACACATGGGTGAATAACATTAAGGTACACCTCGGTGTGGATACCAGAGTGAAATGATGAGGACGGCAATGCAGTAGATTTGGATGGGATTCAGGGGCATTGTTATAAATGGGGTTGTTTTAGTATTATAACACAGAAAGGAAACTGATTGTGGAACCCTATAAGTTTATTCAAACTAACTAAAGATAAAATATAGAAACATATATAATACAGAAATATGTCCACTCATTAAACTGCATGGGCTAATTAAAACTTACTGTCAAGAGTTGGGTTAAATTTGGATTTAATAAAACGTGCAAATACCCTCTTCATATATAGTATGTTAGGCAAGTCACATTTACATGTAGTTGCAATGTATACAGGTACATGAGATAGTCACTAAAATCATTATTTTAGTTCCAATGGCATTTACCAGTATACATGTACCTTGCTACTACATTTCCAGTGAGGTTGTTTTGTCTCATTTAAACTTTCTAAATGGGTTTCTCCCTTTGAACGACATAAACTGGTGTGAGTATTCACATGAGCTCTGGTGTGAAATACTGTGTGTTCAAATACATACCGTGTATATACCACAAAAAAGATTATGTCTTAGTCTAAGGACATGTTTCCTGTCAATATATAACTGGTTCAATATATAGATTTGTAATAGTATGCTGTAATGCTCCAGAAGTAGCCATATTTTGTCCTGGTTAAGAAGAATGTTGCATGTTAGTATCTGACTCATAAACACCCAAATGTACATGTAAACAGAACATTTGAGAAAGATACACACCATCTTCAACCTTTTTTTTATATCAGTAGCAATTGACCAGATAGTAATATATACTATAAATAGTAGTCAGATGCCAGCAATGAAACAAGTTGATGCAAAAGAGTTAATCATGCGCACCAGTAACAAGTAAGAAAATATTGAATGAACACTAATATTACACTAATAATATAGTTTTCATATACATGTATTTGCTGACATTTTATTCATAACTTCTACATACCTATAAATAATAGACTGAATTACATTATAAATGTCATTTGGGTTGGAAAATAGTAAAACGAAATGAATGTTGTGCTAAAAAAGATGAGAACCGGCCTTTTTGTTGAATCCTGAATACCGGTTAAAATGCGCAAATAAATCCCGACTACCAAATTAGCAGAGGGGTATGAATCCTGCATACCGCGTGAAACTTGCATAAATGTTTTCAATTTACTTCAGTTACAAGTATCTGTATATGTACATGTGGCTGATTCACTTAACAACTGTGTTATCTTTAAATATGTGAGGATTCAAGCGGAAATCATTTGAGTGATGTGCACCAGTCCGAGAGTCTGATAACCTGGGTGTTTAATAGTCCCACGTTTTGGTTAGTTTAGAGTCTACATTGTCTCAAAATTGGTATGCTCAGTTTATAGCATGCAGTCAGGTCAGGTATAATTAAATACACCCATTTACACAGTTCGTACATGGATGTGTAAACTATCAATTGCATATATATTGCATTAATTTGTGTACAGTTTTATGGGCAATACATGCTATCTCTCGACTAATTTAGTTTGTATGAGGGTAATACTATTAGCAAATTTGTATACTGACTAAATTAATGTGTTGTAAAAAAACACAATCGATTCTTTCAAACCCGGGTACCATGAATTGAACATTGGACCATTGAACCCTCAAACTATTGAACTTCCCGACACTCGAACTCACCGAACTACTAGTAATGAACACCTACTGTACATGATTGAGTTCATGGCTACGTGACCTCATGAATTGGTCAAAGTTATTGTTCTGCTTTAAAAGTCATTCAAATGTTTCCAATTGTATCGATTTACTGATTTTTTGTTTTCATCCAAAGAGCCAAATTGCAATGGACTATACACATGAACCAGTACATGTAAATGTACAAAGAGGCCCCCAATTGCAATGAGAGGCCGCAAATAATCACACAGTGTGTAACTGCATCAACTCTACAAACTAAACCCACTAAGAGACATATAAATGCAAGGTGGTTAGCCTGGAGATATTTTAGATTGCAGCATACATGTACTCAATAAATAATAATAAAGTTAAAAGAACTCCATCACATTACTTTCCCATGAAATTTTCATTGGACAGAAATGTGATGAAGATCTCTTAACGTTATTTTTAATGTATGCAGAATATGAGGTCACCCTGTACGATTTAATGCACCTAATTCACTATTCTTCGACTTTGGGGTAGAAACTATTTTATTTGAGTCGAGGAACCCACCCATCAAATCTCAAGAGTTATGATCAGCTATGATCAGGGGGGGGGGGGGCACACATTTTTCCGACACGTATCCTGAGGTGGTGGGTGCCAAAATAAGCCCAAAGCAATTTTGTCCTTTTCCTTCACACCTTTTATCGGATTTTTACTAGTTTCTACTGATTTGTAACAATAAGAAATCAATGATAACGAACTGCAGCAACACTAAACACGCTAGAGCCATTGGATTTTGGTTAGTGCCACTTTAGGACAAGGGAAAGTATACTTAATGCAGCTGAATCGCCCATGTAGTATTCTATGTAATTAACATCAAATAAGGATAACATTAAAGAAATAAATTTAATGCCAAATCTGGTCGAACATGGACATTAAACACTGATGTATCAAGAACAAAACATGTAACATACATAGACGTGTAAGTGGATACCACAGTTATCTCATATGTGACAAAAGATATAGAAATTTTTAATAATTCACAATCTCATGTAGTCATGAGTGAGTTAATACAGGTTTCTAATAAAATTGTAGGTTTGTTTTTTATTATATAATGCCTTTTCTGAACTTATACAAGATTCCTAAATTCATACAAGATAATCTGTGAACAATTTAACCTATATGATATAATACAATTACATATCTGGTGTAAAACAATATCACCTATCTGGTGTAAAACAAAATCACCTATCTGGTGTAGAACAATATCACCTACCTGGTGTATAGACATAATATCTTTATAAATGTCCATAACAAAGTAACAAAACACAACAACTAAAAAGGTATCTTTAAAGGACTACCACACACATTTTGGCACCAAAACAGTGACTATTCAATTATGATTAACCGTGTGCGCTGTGTCAGTGACCGGTTACTCACTCAGGCATAGCTGCTATTCACAATAGCAATACAGCTGCTTAATAGGTTTTGTGACGAGAAGGATATTGAATGCAACCTGGACACTAAACAGTTGTTGCCCGATGTCGAGGGAGACATTGAGATTTGTCACCCGCTCGAGAACGGAACGTCTCCCGAGGAGCACAGCTCCGAGGGATACATTCCGTTCTCGAGCGGGTGACAAATCTCGATGTCTCCCGAGAAGAAGGGCAACAACTGTTTTGTTATCCGATTATAACACAGAACACAATCCTTGCCATCCACACGCACGATGTTGCGCTGAGTCACGAGTGCTGTCTTTCCCGATTATGTATATTTTCAGTAACTACTTATAGTTCTGTTCCAGAACGATATTCAGAACAGAACGATAGTCAAGCCGTTGAGCGTTTGATGATCAGCGTTTATTTTCGATCATTTTTGGTGGTTAAATCGTCAATATCGGTCCATGCAATGTAAACAAATAAGCCATATAGGTATGTTATCGCCTTCTGCAATGTGGAATATCAATGTCGCGATGTTCATTTCATAACGGTCTTCCCCGAAAGCTATTGGGAAGTTGTCGATTTCATTAATGTACATTCATATGTGTCAGTGCTCCCAAGAACATGGCGATCCTCACACAAAATACTTCTATGGTCACATTGCATACATTGCGGAGAGGTCTGATATCATGGATAAGCATACAGTACCATTCATTCGCGACAAATGTATGCATTACGTTGTTTACCCGAAAACATGTATAACCAACCAACCTGAAGGGATCCACTCTTTCAATCATGCAACATAATGTCGACATGAACATATTGAATCACCGAGATGTATCGATGTAAAAAGTACATAATAACGCTTGTCCGATAAAAGTATCAACTTAAAGTTCGAATATTAGTGTTCACTAAATATATGCAAATTAGCAAACACCACAACAGGTGTGTTTTGCGAATCCGTGGGGTATATATGATTTTTAGCACATTGTAGTGATGTGAAATAGATGAATTACCTCAGTGTGTGTTTGGAGATATTCTTGAATTATAACATCAGGTGCGCGACAAAAGCAATGTCTCCCGGCTCAGCGGGCGACAGTGTGATTTGTCGCCCGGCATGTGACATGAAATGGGCCAATCAGAAGGGTCGACAATAGGGAGGAGGGTAACAAAATACAATGTCTTCAGTTTAGCAATAAAATGTTCGATGGTATATACATATTAGAACGTCATTTTGTCTATAAATGTCCGATATAATATAATCATTAGAGCATATCTTGTCGTTGACTACGCGAATGTAGTGGCCAGTGGGAATGGTGTAGTTCACTCGCCTTCGGCTAATGAACTACACCCTTCCCACTGGCCACTACATTCGCGTAGTCAACCCCAAGTCTTGCTCTATTCATATACTAAGCTTTAAAATAAATTGACTGCAGAGATGTGGAAATATGATATTCAACAATAACGATTAAAAATCCACTGCAGTCAAGAATATACTGCTAGAGACCAGTCCTGCTGTTCATTACTAGATTCACTGTATCTCAGTGTAGGAGGTTTGGTCCTGGTTTTCTCTGTATGTTTGTGTTTTGCGTTCCACAATGGGGTGGGTGTCAAAACATGGCTGGATAAAAATCTATGAATGGAACAACATTTGGGGTCGGGGTGGGTGGGTTCAAAAAGTGGCCATCGGCAAAAAAGTAGCATACGTATCTGGAAATTTTACCGGGATGTACCGACCCCCCGCTATGATCGGAAATAATTTTTTGAATAAATGACTAAAAATATAATCACCAGAAACTAAATTTACAATATCTTATTATATAGTTGGCATGTGAATTCATTGAAATATAGTATTCATTACTTGCAGATTCTTGATTTAGTAATCATGTTTTATTTATAGACAATTAGGTTATAACACCATGCTGATCACAATGAAATATGTTTTGTTTACATAAATTGTGATGACAAGCATTGGGAAATTCCAGTTTGAACCAGGCATCACTTAATATATGTAAACCGACTAGGAGAAACCTGTAAATATAATGACTGCATTGAGAGAGGTGGGTTTCTTGACTGAAACGAAACATGGCTCACCCCATAGCTGACGGAATACTAGTTTTAATAAGGGTGTTAAATCAGACAGGGCATCGTTCAATTTCTTCTGCTATATTCAATGTTTGCATCAGCAATCGTTCATGTTTGCTTTAATGTGCTTTGCAGAAACAAATTAATGAAGAGGATCCTTATTTAGCCCTGTAGCCCATGTTTGTTGACAGCCTGGCAGGCTAACACACTCATACATGTTAACTATAGTCCCATTCGAAATGGGCAGTACTGATACTAGTAATTTCAGATAATGTACATGTACATGCATGTTGGAAATACTAATTACAATGAATCTTTAGAAATAACACGGAATAGTGTGACAATTCAATCACAATTCATTACTGAAGAACAGATAGGCTACCGGTTCATGTCTTTCAAACAGACACTGGTACAATACCTTTGACCAAGCATTTAATATTATTACCGTTATAGGCATTCAAGTTTACTGGTTCCTGTCAAAACAAACTTCAAAAATTTCTAACCCATTTTGGAGGGATTTTTTCGTCTCTTTGTGCAAATTCATAAGCCTAGATGATAAAAATGGTAACATGTCAGCGACCATATGGGATAATCCTAACATTAGAATGGAAGGAAACCCAATTAACATTAATTCGTGGAGAAATTAGTCCCTTGTGGCTACATTCAATATTTATTCTAACTGCATTGCTATATGTAGCCTAAAACGCCAAATATATAGCCTTTCAAACTCTCGAAATCAGTCACTCCTACCTCTCAGAAAGGCAAGTCAATAGGGAATCGGGTGCCAAACTCAAATGGAAATCGGAAATAAAAGACGACTCCCAATTATGGGACATTATAATTTGCAATCAATTTACTACACGCCTGACACCAAACTTCAATGGCTCCAATATAGAATTACTACGAGAATCCTATCGACGAACATATTTCTGAAGATAGCAGGATAATAGTACAGCGGCCAAAAGCCAAAAGTGGTCGGGTACCCCTACCCACGGTAGAACAAGTTAAACCCAACTTTTTTAAAGGAGAAATATATACTCTTTACGAAAATGATAGTGAAAAATAACGGAATTGGTGGTGGCTATTCTCAAATCGACGATGAACGATACCCACCAGTGATTTTTCCCAGAAATTAACGATTTTGGTAAAGTGAGCCCTGCGTCTATGTCCTAAGTTATTTTCCCACATTGTTGGTGTTAAAATGACCACAGCATACCATATTTGTACCTGATATGCAAGAAGTGTTGGTTAATTTGGATTTTCGTGCCATTTGTAGCCGAAACTTTTATTTTTTGTTGAAAAATTGCTCTTTTTCAAACACATTATATTTTGCGAACATTATCTTTCAAACGTATATTGCAATAATATTGAAATATTTAGTTCATATGGTGTACTAGTTATCTAACAAGCATATGAAGAAATAAGTTAACAAAAAGTTTGAACGGTTTGCGAGATATTGGATTTTTGTCGAAAAAAATAAATATTTTTAATGACAGTACACACATTTTCGAATTGATTTGAATGGGACCCAATCTGAATCTTGTACTGAAAGCGTTGTCCAGAGATGCCGTTTAATATATTACAGATGTGTTCAGGCTTTCCGACCCCCAAGTTACAACAAAAACAATTATTTTATTGATAACAGGTAATTGTACATGCATAAACATCGATGTTAAGTACTAAAACCTTCGTTATAAACAACAGTTGACCAACTATATAAGTCATATGGCTCAGTAGTTATCCGGACATCACAAGTAGAAATAATTTGACAGAAATTCTCAACGGTTTTGAAGATAATGGATTTGGTTACGGCTTCCCCTGACGCCATTTGGTAGAAAAACTACATATTTATGATAACAACACAGACCTTTCTAAATTATTCTAATGGGCATCTAATCATTATTCGTGTGATGGAAACCTGATCCATAGACACCGCGAGCGTGGTTTTAGATGACCACAGGTTTCCAATTAAACCCCCAGTTACAACAACAACAAAACATTTTATTTATGACATGTAATTTTATATTAACACATATTGACTTTGAGGAAATAAAGTACCGTATTTGTTCTAAACGACACATAATATAGACTAAAATACTCATACAGAACAAAATCATTGTTGCTCCCCCGCCCAATTAGACGCCCTGAACACACCACGAACTGAAAAACTATGATCTCAATATTAAGAATGATGTGACTATAAAGGACAGTTGCATAAGGAATATACAATGTTTATGGATGGGTTTGTTCCCGAAACAGTGTGGCACTTTGCTTGGCAAATATGAAGGGCAGATTTGCTATATATTTTCGAGAACATTCTACCCAATTTAAAGACTTCGACGCAATACGAAATTAAGCTATATGATCTCTAATTCTCTATATTAACTGAGAGTGTGACGGGAATGTAGTACTATCAGAGAATACATAATTTGTATGGATGGGTTGTGCATGTGTCGATTTACACAAAGTGTCTGATAAATAAGAAAGACGAATTTGCTGCTTTAGGATCCCCCTACACAATTGAAGTGTTAAAGTTGAACAACTCACAAACTGAAATGATTGCTGTACATGTTAACTGAGGATATGGGCTAAAATAGTAATATAGGGGCGAATACATGATGTTGATGGATGGGTTGGTTGGATCCCGAAAGCCTTCGGCACTTTACAAAAAGCGACTGAAAAATAAATAATGTGATTTTTCAATGTTTGTATTAACCCCTTCCCAATTTGAAGGCTAGAACACACCACGAACTGGAACGATATCATCATTGACTGTGTGTATGGACAATGGCGAGTTAGTTGTACAAGGACGTACACAATGTAAATAGATGTATTTGGGTTCTGGAAGAATGAGCACTTAACGAAAAGTGGCTTGAAAATAAGAAAGGCAAACTTTTGAGGACCCCTACTTTATTTGAAGTCTTGGGTGACACCATGGTGAAATGATATGACCTCAATATTAACAAAAGGCTTGACCAAATGTTAGTTTTGATTAGGATATACATATGTGTTGGTTCCCGAAAGCCTGCATGCATCATGTGACACAACAAGCGGCGGGCAAATGTTCAGTGCTGTATGTACCCCTACCCTATTTGAAGTATTGAACACATTATGTACTGGAGTGATTATGAATTAAATATCAACATATATTGTGGCCGAAACTGTGCGATATATAAGGCTGTATTGGTTTCCGACCGCATGTGACACTCTACAAAAAGCGGCTGGCAAATAACAAAAATTCAATTTTAACTGTTTATGTGACAATTATAAATCACGAAAACACCACGAACTTGATGAACATGCTCCCAGTTTTAACTCAGTCTGTGGAGATATGGTAGTTCTATCCGGAGGTAAACAATTTATCTGGGAGAGATATTGTATGGGAGAAATTAGGATGTAATCCAGTTGGAACTGATTGGATACAATGATTTACACATAGTTTCGTTGGAGCTGATTGGACGCAATGATACACATATAATGTTGCTTTCGTCATTGATACGTCCGTCGCCGTGAGATTGCAGACGATCTGGTGGTGGTAAATTTCGCGCTCAGCAGGGTTTCAATGCTTTTCAAGATGTTTTAACAAATGGCAGCATTATGGAAATCGCTTCGTTTTCGAGATATATGTCTGAACACCGTAAACTATTTTAATATTTTCGCAATGACTGAGTTGCTGTACATACAAAAGAGTATTTCTGATAAAATTACATTCAGTATGGCGCATAGACGTTCAGTCTTAGGACCACTGTATTCCAATAAGTAATGATATGCTTTTTCTATTTACCACAATGACAGAGAGGGGACTTTTAAATGTGATTACTCAATTGGACAAAGTTCAAACTACTGCATTTCAATCTTAAACGAGAATGGAGTAATTGTGATATGCGACACTTACTGAACGTAATATCAATTAAAATGCGTTGTCGTAATTTGGGGACTGAAAGCCCGAACACGTCTTTAATCACTTAAGCAATGTCCCATGGTTCCATTTTCAGCAAAATAATTATTATGGGTCCCAGTATGATCAATTGGGAAATTTGGTAAAGTTCTGAACAAAATATGTAATTTTTCGACCAAAAACGTGTTTGGGGAGGGGTAGCTAAAATCCATTATTTCGAACGAAAATTGTTCTAAATTTATGTTAACTTCTTTCTTCATATGCTTGGCAGATAACTGCTTCGCCATAATAATTAAATATTTCGGCATTAAAACAGTATCCATTTGAATAATAATGTTCGAAAAATAATATTTTTGTGAACAAGTGCGATTTTTCAGCAAAAATTAAATGTTTTGGCTCCAAATGGCAGGAAAATCTAAATAAACCAACACATTTTTTCATATCAGGTAGAGGTATGGTATGATCTAGTAATTTTAACCCCAACAATATGGGCATCTATGCTAGGACATAGCCACAGGGCTCGCTTTACCAAAATCGTTAATTTCTGGAAAAAGTCACAGGAGGTTATCGCTCATCGTCGATTTGTCAATAGCCACCACCAATTCCGTTATTTTTAAATTTCTGTCAAATTCTTTCTACTTGTGATGTCCAGATAACTACTGAGCCATATGACTTATAAAGTTGGTGACGCGTTGTTTATAACAAAAGTTTTAGTACTTAACATCGATGTTAATGCATGCAAAATTACCTGTTATCAATAAAATAATTGTTGTTGTTGTAACTGGGGTCTGAAAACCAGAACACATCTGTAATCGATTAAACGGCATCTATGGACAACTCTTCCAGTACAAGATTCTTATTGGGTCCCATTCAGATCAATTCGAAAATGTTTGTACTGTCATTATCAAAAATATGTATTTTTTTCGACCAAAAACGTGTTTGGGGAGGGGTAGCTAAAATCCAATATCTTGCAAACCATTCAAAATGTCCGTTAACTTCTTTCTTCATATGCTTGCCAGATAACTACTGCACCATATGGACTAAATATTTCAATATTATTGCAATATCCGTTTGAATGATAATATTCGAAATATATAATTTTTTTGAAAAAAAAGCGATTTTTCAACAAAAAATAAATGTTTCGGCTCCAAATGGCACGAAAATCCAAATTAACCAACACTGTTTGCATATCAAGTACATATATGGTATGTTGTGGTCATTTTAACACCAACAATGTGGGAAAATAACTCAGGACATAGCCACAGGGATCACTTTACCAAAATCGGTAATTTCTGGGGAAAAGTCACTGGTGTGTATCGTTCATCGTCGATTTGAGAATAGCCACCACTAATTCCGTATATATTTCTCCTTTATCAAAATTTAGTTTTAACTTGTTCTACCGTAGGTAAGGGTATCTCGAAAACTAGAGCTCTTTTTCGATGTGGCCGCTGTACTATAAGAGCTGATGAGCGATGTAAGCGATGCGAAAATACTCATGATAAATTGCTCACATTTTCTCGGACTGCCCACGCACAAATCGGTTCATAACCGAACATCAGTCTTGGTAGAAAATAAATCAAGTGTCTATACATATTACCAAACCATGTATGCTTTTTGGCGCTAATCATTGTCAAGTGACTTCTATCATTGACTACTTTCTACTTTGTGCTCAAGCAATATATATATATATATATATAGCTATATATTATATATATATAATATATATAATATATATATATATATATATATATATATATATATATATATCTATATGACTAAATTTCACCCGGTCCAACTATCAATAAAGGCATTTCTCGCTGAATTGAAATTTCAAAATGAATGCAAAAAGTACACATCCAGATGCAGCATGCGATATGAAGAGTTTCAACAGCGATGGCTACCCTCAGAAAATATAATTAATGAGAACACCGATTGAATTGCCGATACCCCCAACAAAACTAGCTTTATACATATATATACCCCGAATAACACAATCATATACATAGAGCTATCTCTCCAATTTACATTTATCGTTTCGTAACCCAATCATCAAAAAGTCGACACGAATTTATCTGCACCAAACTTAACTCTTTATATAACTGTACAACATGACACTCTTCACTAAATGCGCAAACGTTGTTACGCCCAATGGCCAACGGAATAACAATCTAGGTATCTCTTCACAAAAACTACACCGCAACAAATATATGAATCATGCATGATTTTATTAACGTCATCAGTGATAGAGTAGCCCGAGGGAAAATCACATGGGAGCTTACAAAGTGAGTGCAAGAATATAATATGTCTCAATGAATCGTTAATATAATGCTTGTTCTATACGTAAATATGTATATCGCATTTGTTTTGTTCTATCTACTTCCTCGAAAAAAATATTAAGAAAAAATGATGCAGCAGATGTTACTGCAATGAACAACGATCTCCATCAATGGAATTATAATTTAGTATGATCTGAGATAGAGCATACACGTATAGCGAACACATTAACAGAAAACAATAAATCATTGAGCCTCAAAATACATACAAAATACCAAATAGCCTCCATACGGCAAGACGAACCAAGTTAGATGACTTGCCAAATTCGCAGACTGACTAACAAAGAAGGCGACATTTTGCAAACGCTAAGCGCAATATCATGCAAAATCACCTATTGTATAATGAGTGTCAATCAGAGACAAATCGATAAAACGCAGTCAGCACTGGGACATTGCTCCACAAGAACTACACTTTCGTGGAAAACTATGAATCGACTCATGGGCCCTAAAATAAAAAAACATACCAGCATTAACAATGGTGATTCGATTACAACCAACAATGAATCGAACGCTGCGATTTTTAATGAATACTTTTGCTCGATTACTGCCCTTCCGAACGAAGGCACAGTAGAATTATCAATCCAGACTGGATACATTCGTTATCAAACGCGACTAAATATACAAATCACCGTGTTGAATTTGCAAACGCAAGTGATCCGGAGGGAATTAGTCAAAGAATATGAAACTCTGTGCATCCTCGCTAGCTGGTCCAGTAGAATTTGCTTTCAAGAAATTTCCCACAAAATCAAACAAATATTTGAGCTCGAAAGATTCCATTATTTAGCTGATCCAAATGCGAAGTTGGGTGTCAAAATAGTAATGTAAGGGTCAATAGATTTCATCGTCGTACACAATTTACTCATTCATACCAAACGATATAGGTGACATAATATGGTTATGAACTGTACGATGTGAACCAAAAGCCTAAAGAAAAAATTGTGCTCAGTGTATACTCGTGCATACCAGATATATGATTGTGTGGGGGCGGACACACAACAGTTGGCCACGGAATAGGTTGTGGGTGCTTGTGAAACAGGCAATTAATCATTGACAGGCAATCAAACTATGAAGCAATATATATATACCAATGAAATGGCCACGTTTAAGCCTGTCGGCTTACTGCCAAATCATTTTCTCTAATGTTGAATCGTTAATATTCTTATATTATATCTTATATGTGTTAGTTCTTGAGAATAAACTGTTCTGTCAAGACTTAAATTCCTGTTGTTACTGGTTTTCCATTAAAATCGTATTTTCCACCCAAAATCCCCATATCCACAACATTTGACACATTTTGTGGATAAATCACAGCTAATACGTAATTATAGCTAGATAGCACTTGGTATTGCTATGCAGTATCATCCATTAACGACGTATATTATGTTTTGATTGATTCCAGAATTATCTCATTTTTCACTAAAAAGGGTGATTTTTACCTCACAATGAACACTAGAACAATGAGATAACCAATAAATCTTTCCCAACATGACTCTAGATTTCAGGTGAATTCCCAACACCAAAAAAAGGTGAAATGTTATTCATAGAGCTAAATTCCAGTGTTCACTCATTTTATTTACGAAAAAGTTCTTTCCCCAAAATCTTAGTTCGCACTGATTTTTGTTTCTGGCTAACACAGTTGTCATAGTCCCATATCCGTGCGAACATTTTGATATATAAAACGTCTTGGTGGTTGGCGACATGATTCAACTCGAAAATTAAGGCCCCTTGCTGGTCTCTGCTCCTAAACTTATATTTTGCTCAGTTTTAAATTCGTGATCTCATGTGTGCCAAACATAGTTTTCAAATAGTTTAAATACGAGTAAGGTACAAACAACGTGTGTTTATGTAGAACAATTACATCATCCTATCTAGACCAAGTCTTCCCGGTCCATAATATAATAGCTTGGGATATTGGTTGGGTTGATGCTGTTTGATGCTGCTCTATAATTGACTTCACGCCCATAATCGTGGGCGCTAGTTATCTTGCTTGTATGTCTTTGGATTAGGTCAAATGGAAGCTTTGCGTATAGGACATAGAGTGCAGCCTTTCTTTTGCATGATGATATCGAACATGTATACATATATACCAGAGGTCCCTTAAACGTCAAAGTAATGAGATTTATAAGTAAATAATTTAATCATAAGCAGTGCTGTCAATCCACATAATAATGTAAAAACAATGGTTGTCACACATTCAGCTATTAAAGTTATTTATCGATAACCTACGTTTCTTGAGTACTTTCCTCGCTACATAAATAACAGGAGAGTCTAGTGACAACGCTTATACCGCGTGCCTAAAAATGTACCTGGAAAATGTTCGATACTTCCTACGATTTAACATGAAACTTCGGTTCTGCATCATAATTCCTTCGGATATGATTGTATTGACAATAAACATAATATATGCTAATATTCAATGCGCAAGTAACCAGACAAATCAACAAGATTGAACATTGTAAAGAAGTGAACACTGGAATTAAAACCAACACGGGTTTGTGTCAACGCATTCGAATATATCAATCCCACGTGCAACTATACAGCTGCCATGTTCGTGATAAGTTGCGAATAGCCAATCAAATACGCTGCATTCCCGACGCGATTTCGTCACTCGATGAGCACCAGTTTTGAGTGACACGTGACTCTTTCAACTTATTGTATCTTTTTCGTCGTAAATAGTCTTAATGTTATACACCCGTTATACGTCCAACTTTTTTGTGGTTCTCCTTTGAAATAACGGATTAAATTATAAGAAATAACTCTTGTTTCGATTATGTTTATGAGTTATAACCGAAACGTTTGAAGATAAATTTTCTATAACTGCTCTACACGCGTTATAGAATTTATCTTCAAACTTTTCGGTTATAACACCATAAACTTAATCGAAACAGGAGTTATTTCTTAAACAACGCCTTGTTTTCCGTAACATTTTGATTTGTCACGCTATCAAGAAATGCTTGTACACAATAAATTGAAAGATCGTATCATCACTATTCACTATACCTGCTTCTATCACGGTCAATTATATATCATTTTAAAGACATATTAATCGCGGACACGTCAGAGATTACGCAAATTTATGGGAGAGTAACGGAATGGAACCAGGTCAAAAACAGCATCATCCCAGCCGATATCCGAAGCTGTTGTGGACCGAGAAAACTTGGTCAACATCCTATAACTTGCATACATTTACAAACCAAGATTAAGGGGTGTCCACGCCTGCGTTATGACAGGAGGTGGAAAGTTCAGACGCACCTACACAGAAACTACTTAATTGTTAGGTTAATACACCACATGAAGGAATCTATACTATATGAAGACCACATCAAGCATATATATATATATATATATATATATATATATATATATATATATATATATATACAAATAAAAATTACAAAAATATTTTTGAAAAACAAGTTGGGTAGAAGCAGGTAGAATGAATAGTGATGATACGTTATACAATTTGTCAATTTATTGTTTACATGCATTTTCTGACAGCGCGAAAAATCGTATGATATGGAAAACAAGGCGTTGTTTTAGAAATACCTCTTGCTTCGATTAAGGTTATGAGTTATAACCGAAACGTTTAAAGATAAATTATCTATAACTGCTCTACGCGCGTTACAGAATTTATCTTCCAACTTTTCAGTTATAACTCCAGAAACTTAATCGAAACAAGAGTTATTTCTTAAACAACGCCTTGTTTTTCATATCATTTTGATTTGTCGCGATATCAGGAAATGCTTGTAAACAATATATTCGCTATATCTGTTTTTATCACGGTAAATGGTAGTCATTTTGAAGACAGATTAATCACGGACATGTCAGAGATTAATCACATTCATGGATTACGTCAATGCGCGGGCTCCACATATAAAGTCCATTGTAGAAGAGTAAGGGAATGGGACATGGTCCAAAAACAGCATCATCCAAACCAATATCCCAAGCTGTTGTGGACAGAAAAGACTTGGTCTACATCCTGTCACATTAACAAACCAAGATTAAGGGGTGTCCATGTCTGAGTTATGCCAGGAGGTAGAAAGTTCAGAAGGAACTACTCAGAAAACTACTTAATTGTTAAGTTAGTACACCACATGAAGGAATCTGTACTATATATAGACGACATCAAGAATTTTATAAATCTATACAAATACAAATGTCAGAAATATGACATTAATTATAGATTTAGGAGGAACATTTTCCGAACAGCGTTCTCATCAAATACACAAATTGGAAAGTGGAAATGGATAACCTCTATAACAGGTACATTATCAGAATTAGAAAAAGGGGGGTAATTTAATTAGATCAATATTGCTTCAAGAATCTCAACATTATGTTAGAAATGTGCTAGAAATGGTTTCCAATAGTTAGCAAGCTTTCTGCCGGTGGTCAGTCAAAAATGGTTAATTAATTTAAGATAACAATTGTGTCCTACTTTTTTGTAAACAATTGACGTAAATGGTTATCAGGCCAGTCTAGGTACTAGATTTTCATGTGTCAGATTTCAAATTATTCTCACCCCTGACCAACCATGGTCGGCCCGGTGTGTCCTCTACCCGGTGCCGAGCGAATTTGACAGCAGTTAGGCGACTAGATATTTGTACCTATCAGGTTCAGATCTCAAAATATCATCATAACTGCTGATCCAGTCAGAATATGTTACAAATCCAAGGGGGTGCAGATGGAAACATTGGTTTTAATTTCTAAGGTGGGCATCTCACGCGGAAATCCTCTAGCAATGTCCCTGGACAAATCATCAATTTGAAATTCCAGACTAGAAATAACGTTGAAAATGTTCCCAACAGAACTATTTAGAATGAAATTCTTATTCGAACCAACGGTTAAAAATTTCCTAATTTCAATCAAATGTTAGTTATAATATGGTAATCTATGGAAAAATTTACAACAATGGGTTTTTGTCAAGTTGATTCAATGAATATCTCTAACAGTTGAAAGTATTGAAGTAACAGTTTAACTGTTATAAAAATCCAGCCGAGTGGGTGCAAATGAAATGATTCCCAAACGAGAAATTCTGGTATGGCTCATGGAAGGTGGACATGTTTACCAAGTAATATTAAAATATACTATGTACCATTTACATATTTGATTTAATGCATTCGTTAATCTCATAAAAGTACATTCGATGGCTCGCAAATTACGTTTACGTATAGGCACATTATGAAGATAAGAGATACTCAAGATTCATTTGCCAGATAAATCCAAGGAAATTCTTTCTTGAAAAATTTTCCCCTTAAAGGGTCATCATTTCCACAATTTGTTGCCATCAAAGTCGTGTACCAGCCTTTTATTTCAATCCTGAATACCATTTAAGACGTTGTCGTGAATTCTGAATACCAAGTGATAATAGCCAGGAACCCGCCCACCAAAACATTGGGATGAGACACCCCAATATTATAAATTACAGGACGTTCAGCGGTCGGATATGGTGTATATGTTATTGCGCAGTGAGGTCAATATTACTTACCGAACAGGGATTAAACAAACGATTATAGCCCTTCCAAAATTTAGATCCAGATTTCACTCCCTCCAATGCAATATAAGAAACGAGAGTGAAATCTCATATACGGACTAAATACTGTGCACTAGGGGTTATAACAATTTTGTTTGTTCGTGATTTTCTCAGAATCGAGCCTAGAATCGGACATAAGCGACTCTACCAATTGTGTCAAGAGTGCACTTGGCATGAGCGGGTACTTAATGAAACTGCGTCAATTTCTCAGAAATTATATTCTGCATGCCTGAGTCGTTGTTTCGTAAGAATCTGGATCAGAATCCGAATCTTGAGACCGAATTTACATTAATCGTTTCTTAACTCAATCATAAAAAAACCGGCACGAATTTATCTGCACCAAGCTTAACTTTGTATATAACTGTACAAGATAACACTCTTCACTAAGTGCGCGAACGTTGTGTCGCCCAATGGCCAACGGAATGATATGATTCATGCATGATTTTATTAATGTCGCCAGTGAGAGAGTGGCCCAAGTGAAATTCACTTGGGAGCAAGAAAAAGTGACTGCAAGAATATAATATGTATTAATGTATCTTTACTATAATGCTTGTGCTATACGTAAATATGTACATCTCAATTGTTATGTTATATCTATTTCCTCAAAACGAAATTTAAGAAGAAAATGATGCAGCAGATTTTACTGCAATGAACAACGATCTGCGTCAATGGAATTAGAATTTAGAATGATCTGAGATAGGGTATACACGTCTCGCGAATACGTTAACGGAAAACAATAAATCACTTAGCCTCAAAATACATACCAAATAAAATACGGCAAGACGAACCAAGTTAGATGACTTGGCCAAATTTGCACACTAACTAGACAAAGAAGGCGACTGTATGCAAACGCTGAGCACATGATCATGCAAAATCACCTATTGTATAATGAGTGTCAATCAGAGAAAAATCGATAAAACACAGTCAGCACTGGGAAATTGTTTCACAGAATCTTCACTTTGGTGGGAAACTATGAATTGACTTATGGGCACGAACAGAAAAAAATATACCAGCATTAAAAATGGTGATTTGATTACAACCAACAATGCATCAAAAGCTGAGAATATATTTTTAATGAATCGTTGTGTTCGATTGCTGCCCCCCCCCCTCCCCCGAACGAAGGCAAAGTAGAATTATTGCCCTTTGACTACAAGACTCAATCCAGACTGGATACATTCGTTATCGCACGCGAATAAATATACAAATCACCGTGTTGAATTTGCAAACGCAAGTGATCCGGAGGGAATTAGTCAAAGGATATTGAAACTGCGCATCCTCACTAGCCGGTTCACTATAATTTCTTTCAAGACATTTCCGACAAAATCTTTCTTCTTTCTCCATTTACTCGCAAGAGTCCATTGTTTGGCTGATATAAATGCGAAGTTGGATGTCAGAATATAATTGTAAGGGTCTATAGATATATAACAACACATTCATCGTCGTACAAAATGTCATCGTCCATACCAAACGACATATCTGTCATAATATGGTTATGAACTGTAAGACCTGAACCAAAAGCCTAAACCCAATTGTGCTCAGTGTATACTCATGCATGCCAGAGATATTATTTTGTGGGGGCGGACACTCATCAGTTGGCCACGTGATAGGTTGCGGGTGCTTGTGGAACAGGCAATTAATCATTGAGAGTCAATCAAACCATGATGCAATATATATACCAATGATATGGCCACATTTAAGTCTTTTGACTTACTGCCAAATACCTTTCTCTAAAGTTGAATTGTTAATGTTCTTATATTATGTCTTATATGTGCTAGTTCTTGAGAATAAATCTGTTTTGTCATGACATATTCCTGTTGTCACTGGTTTTGTGTGCGAAAATAACGATTTTCCATTAGAGTCATATTTTCCACCCGAAATCCCCACACCCAAAACAATGGACACAATTTGTTGATTAATCGCATCTAAAACGTAATCATAGCTAGATAGCACTTGGTATTGCAATAACATATATCGATTAACGCGAATTTAACGACATATACTATGTTTTGATGGATTCCAGAATTCTCTCATTTTTCACAAAAAAGGGTGATTTTTACCTCAATATGAACACTGGACCAATGAGATAACCAGTGGAACTTTCACAACATGTCAGCATGACTCTAGGGTTCAGGTTAATTTCCAACACAAAAAAAGGTGAAATGTTATTCCTAGAGCTAAATTCCAGTTTTCACTGATTTTATTAACGAGAAAGTTTTTTCCCCAAAATCTAAGTTCGCAAAGATTTTTGTTTCTCAGTTGTCTCCCCATATCCGTGAGACCATTTTGATATATAATACGTTTTGATGGTCGGCGACATGATTCAACTTGAAAAATAAGGCCCTTTTCTGGTCTCTGCTCCTCCACGTATGTGGATTCGCTAAACTTGGAAGTCGTACTATATTTTGCTCAGTTTTAAATTCGTGAACAAAACTCATGTGTGCCAAAAATAGTACTCAAATAATTTAAATACGAGTAAGGCACAAAATACGTTTGTACATGTAGAAAATGTCTTCCCGGTCCACAATAGCTTGGGATATTGGTTGGGTTGATGCTGTTTGATTCTGCTCTATAATTGACTTTACGCCCATAATCGTGGGCGCTAGTTATCTTGCGTGTATGTCTTCGGATTAGGTCAAATGGAAGCTTTGCGTATAGGACATAGAGTGAAGCCGTTCTCTTGCATGATGATATCGAACATGTACACATATATACCTAGGTCCCTTAAATGTCAAAGCAATGAGATTTATAAGTACATGTAAATGATACCGCGTGCCTAAAATGTACCTGGAAAATGTTCGATACTTCCTAGGATTTAACATGAAAGTTCGGTTCTGCATCATAATTCCTTCCGATATGACAGTATTGACAATAACCATAATATATGCTAATATTCAATGCACAAGTAACCAGAAAAATCAACAAGATTGAACATTGTAAAGAAGTGAACACTGAACTTAAAACTAAAACGGGTTTGTGTCACCGCAGTCGAATATATCAATCCCACGTGCAACTATACAGCTGCAATGTGATAAGTTGCGAATAGCCAATCAAATACGCTGAATTCCCGACGCGATTTCGTCAATCGATGAGCACCAGTTTGAGTGACACGTGACTCTTTCGACTTATCGTATCTTTTTCGTCGTAAATAGTCTCACTGTTATACGCCCATTACACTTCCAACGTGTTGGTGGTTCTCCTTTGAAATGACGGATTAAATTATAAGAAATAAATCTTGTTTCGATTAAAGATTATGAGTTATAACCGAAACGTTTGAAGATAAATTTTCCGTAACTGTTCTAAGCGCGTTATAGAATGTATCTTCAAACTTTTCGGTTATAACTCCATAAACTTAATTGAAATAGGAGTTATTTCTTAAACAACGCTTTGTTCTCCATATCATTTTGATTTGTCGCGCTATCAGAAAATTGTTGTACACAATACATTGAAAGATCGTATCATCACTATTCACTATACCTGCTTCTATCACGGTAAATTATATATCATTTTGAAGACATATTAATCGCGGACACGTCAGAGATTATGCACATTCATGGATTTACGTCAATACCCAGGCTCCACATGTAAAGTCCGTTATGGAAGAGTAACGGAATGGGACCAGGTCAAAAAAAGCATTATCCCAGCCGATATCCCAAGCTGTTGTGGACCGAGAAGACTTGGTCAACATCCTATCACTTGCATATATTTACACACCAATATTAAGGGGTTTCCACGTCTGCGTTATGACGGGGTGGGAAAAGTTCAGACGGACCTACACAGAAAACTACTTAATTGTTAAGTTAGTACACCACATGAAGGAATTTATACTATATGAAGATCACATCAAGAATATTATATATCTATACAAGTAAAAATGTCAGAAATATAACTTCAATCATATATTTAGGAGGGACATTTTGTGAACAGTGTTCTCGTCAAATATACAAATTTGTAAGTGGAAATGAACAACCTCTATAACAGGTACATTATCTGAAGAAGAAAAAGGGTGGCAATTTAATTGAGTTTAATATTGCTTCAAGAATCTAAACATTATGTTAGGTGTGTGCAAGAAATAATGAAATCATGAACTGTTACATCAAGGAACTAGCGCATATATTGGTATTCGTGTCAGTCCACTCAAGCTGGCCACAGTGTTAGAGATAGCTGGGAATTTAGATATAGACTTGTGACCTAAACGTGAGGTTAAAACTCATCTGAGCGCAATTTTGTATATACATTCTTGCAAAACGGGTGTTCACAATTTGTCAGCACACACCTAACATAATGCTGAGATTATTGAAGCAGTATTGCATTCAGTTAAATTACCATTCCCCATATGAAACTTGTAATAAAGAACACAACATAACAATAAAATTCGCGCTCCCACTCCATTTTTGAAAAAAAAAGTTGGGTAGAAGCAGGTAGAGTGAATAGTGATGATACGATTTTTCAATTTATTGTTTACATGCATTTTCTCATAGCGCGACAAATCGAAATGATATGGAAAACAAGGCGTTGTTTTAGAAATAACTCTTGCTTCGATTATGGTTATGAGTTTTAACCAGTCCGGCCGCCAGGTCACGGATGCGTGTTTTGGCGTATAAAGTTTTTTTCTCTGCGGATTTTGTAAATTCAGGTATCCGACATCAAGATTTTATCGGCTGGCCATCTGTCAGCCTTGAGCAATTTTTTGTATAGCGCCCTAAAAAGTATACCCCCCCCCCCAATTTTTCCTCAGACGTCAAACCAGTTACTTGGAATTTGTTGCAAATTCACATGACTAATCTAGTAAAATGTATATATTTTCATGAAGCTAAGACATAATGACACTATTTTGGGCCAAAATTGAAACTCACCACCCAAGATGGCCACCAAAATGGCCGCCGGAAGTTGAAAGTATGACATTTTTTCATAAATATCTTCTAGATCTGTTCTTGCTGTTTGGAACTGGTTGAGTAATATGACTTTATTTTATATTTTGTATATTAACTGATCAATGGAGCAATTAAATATGCAATTATTGGGGTCCTATCCGCTTGTGATCCCTCAAAAATTCGATTTTACAGAATGCGGTATAAAATTTCACAAAAAAATCACAACTGGGATTCTAGTCATATTTCAACAAGAAATGAACAGAAGGTTGCAATTAAGTGAGGCATACCCTTACCTATGAATATTCCAACTCATTGGAACCAAAATTCTAACTTTTGCTCAAAATGGCTGCCAAAATGGCCGCCAAAATATGGAAAATGGTAAATATTGCGCTAGGGTGTCCTGCAATCGCTTACACGTTGTGGTTTATGTACAAAATTGGCTATTATGCCTTCTATACATTGAATACTAACATGTCGGCTGCACCATGGTTAATTGTTACTATTTTCACCACTGACATCACCAAAAATATTGGACTTTTCTCTCAAAAACTTGACATAAATATCGGCAAAAATTAACTTTTCAGGTTTGGACCATTTTTTCTAGTAATATGTAGCTATCTTTGGATTGAAAGGTGTTTGTTGTATTGGTCTATCTTAAATGTGTCACACTACGGTGTTTATAGACCAAATTGCTCAAGGTGGCTTCCAAAATGGCAACCAAATTGGTAATAAGTTATTTTTTACATATATCATTATAACATTATATATATAACATTATTCTCTGCGTTATCCGAAAAT
Source organism: Siphonodentalium dalli (assembly GCA_032622095.1). Classification (NCBI taxonomy): domain Eukaryota; kingdom Metazoa; phylum Mollusca; class Scaphopoda; order Gadilida; family Siphonodentaliidae; genus Siphonodentalium; species Siphonodentalium dalli. The sequence goes on from CP136069.1 coordinate 202,607,867, forward strand.
GTAACAAATTGTGACTCACTTGGTTATTATACGTGTTAGTTAATTAACTGACAACTAAATGTTCTATTATGGTTGTCCCAGTTCCGTATGGGGCATGACAAATTCATTTTAAATGATGGAATTTTGCGGAGAACCTCTTTTGTGATTCTGACCATATTATTGAAAGGAAATGGTCAGAACTTTGAGACGGAACTGAGATGAACCATAATATGTGGCTCTTCTGGTCCATTATGATAAACCAATATCAACTGGATACAGGATGGATGCCAAGCTGGTAGCCAGGGAGTCATAGGTGATGTGAATATGTATACATGGAGTTAGTGTATGTCATGAATGATGTGAATATGTATACAATGAGTGACTATATGGTTATGAGTGTGTTGTCCATAGTGAGATGTATATGTATACACACTGTGGGGGAACTACTCCTGGCGATTTGGTTCTCTACCGAGTTTCGTGAGCATTTTTAGCGACGATTCCGATTCTCTATCGAGCAAACGCGGCATAAAACTTAAAAATCAACAGCATTAGAACAATATTTCGTGGGTTTCATAGAGCTACCGAGAAAGTATAGTCACTGGCCAGCAGTGTGTGTAAAAAAAAGGTTAAAAACTAGTCCCCAAAATACACAGAAATTGACTTTTTATTTTCCGATTCCGATTCTCTGCTGAGGACTCCGATTCTCTAGCGAGCGCTCGGTTCTCTGCGAATAACTCGATTCTCTGTCTAAGATAAGTTAGTATATGCCGTCCGCAAACTTTGCTCGGTAGAGAATGTAAATAAAGCTCGGTAGAGAACCAAATCGCCAGGAGTAGTTCCCCCACAGTGGGTATACAGGGAGAGGTCATGGTCAGGTGTGAAATGAATCGGTATGAATGGAGTGACTGTATGGTGAATGGTTGTGTGTATCCTGTACGGGTGCACCCGGTGTGCCTGTATGGACATTGATGTGATGTATGGATATAGCTACATGGTCATCTATGTATTGATTATGTATATATGGAGTGACTGTAATGTCATGGGTGGGATGTACATGTGTTTTTGTATGTTCACGGATGGGGTGTGTAGATAAATAGTGAGTGATTTTTATGGGTACGGGTAATGTGTATGGTATACATATTCACCTCTCAATTGGCCATGTCACTCACTGTATCCCTATTTGTCACACCATAGCCGAATAGCCACTCAAGATATACTAATACACCCCAGCCATGTCAGTATAGTCACTCCATGTGTGCATATGCACATCATCCATGGCCATATAGCCACTCTCTATATACACATACACCTCGCCCATGACCATATAGCAACACGAGTGTATACCCGCATAACTTACATATGACCATACCGCCACGAGTCGCCAAGCAGGAACACCAGATATACTTACACACCTGACACATTACCATTTAGTAACTCCCTGCATAGATATTCATTACATTGATGATCATACAGTCACTCCTTGTATACCTACTCACCTCACCATTGACAATACAGTCACTACATGTATACATATTCCACACACAGTCATATAACCACTCGATATATACATATGAAGCCCACCCTAGACCATAGAGTCACTCCAGGTATACATATGCACCTCACCACTGGCCATTCAGTCCTTCCAGATATAAAAAAAAACCCGCACACAGGATCACTCATACCATCCATACTTGCATATACACCTCACACATGACAATTCAGCAACGCGCTGTATAATCATACACGCCACCCATGATCATACAGCTAATCCACAAACACCCACCAATGATAATACATCCACGAGATATATACATATACACCACATCCGTTACCGCAAGGACACTCCCTATATACCCACACGATAATATCCACCAGCTTTCTCCAGGTATGCATATACACTTCAATCATGAGAGTACAGTCATTACATGTATACCACACACATAACCCGTAACCATTAAATCACTCACTATTTATCCACACACCCCATCCATGATCATACAGACAACACATGTACATCCCACCCATGACATTACAGTCACTCCATATATACATAATCAATACATAGATGACCATGTGTCCATGTAGCTGTATCCATACACCACATCAATGTCCATACATGCACACCGGGTGCACCCGTACAGGATACACACAACCATGCACCATACAGTGACTCCATGCTTACCGATTCACCCCACACCTGACCATGACCTCTCCCTGTATACCTATACATCTCACTATGGACAACATATTCATAACCATATAGTCACTCATTATATACATATTCACATACATCATTCATGACATACACTAACTCCATGTATACCTATTCACCTCACCTATGATCATAGTGTAACTCCCTGGCTACCATCTTGGCATCCATCCTGTATCCAGTTGATATTGGTTTATCCTAATGGACCAGAATATCAACATATTATGGTTCATCTCAGTTCCGTCTCAAAGTTCTGCCCATTTCCTTTCAATAATATGGTCAGAATCACAAAAGAGGTTCTCCGCAAAATTCCATCATTTAAAATGAATTTGTCATGCCCCATACGGAACTGGGACAACCATAATATAGCATTTAGTTGTCAGTTAATTAACTAACACGTATAATAACCAAGTGAGTCACAATTTGTTACATTTTCGGATAACGCAGAGAATAATGTTATAAATATAATGTTATAATGATATATGTAAACAAAATAACTTATTACCACTTTGGTTGCCATTTTGGAAGCCATCTTGAGCAATTTGGTCTATAAACACCGTACTGTGACATATTTAAGATAGACCAATACAATAAACACCTTTCAATCCAAAGGTAGTTCCATATTACTAGAAAAAATGGTCCAAACCTGAAAAGTTAATTTTTGCCGATATTTATGTCAAGTTTTTGAGAGAAAAGTCCAATATTTTTGGTGATGTCAGTGGTGGCAACAGTAACAATTAACCATGATGCAGCAGACATGTTAGTATTCAATGTATAGAAGGCATAATAGCCAATGTTGTACATCAACCACAACTTGTAAGCGATTGCAAGACTCCCTAGGACAATATTTACCATTTTCCATATTTTGGCGGCCATTTTGGCAGCCATTTTTAGCCAAAGTAAGAATTTTGGTTTCAGTGAGTTGGAATATTCATAGGTAGTGGTATGCCTCACTTAATTGCAACCTTCTGTTCATTTCTTGTTGAAATATGACTAGAATCCCAGTTGTGATTTTTTTGTGAAAGTTTATACCGTATTCTGTAAAATCGAATTTTTGAGGGATCACAAGCGGATAGGACCCCAATAATTGCATATTTAATTGCTCCAATGATCAGTTAATATACAAAATATAAAATAAAGTCATATTACTCAACCAGTTCCAAACAGCATGAACTGATCTAGAAGATATTTGTGAAAAAATGTCATATTTTCAACTTCCGGCGGCCATTTTGTTGGCCATCTTGGATGGTGAGTTTCAATTGTGGCCCAAAATAGTGTCATTATGTCTTAGCTTCATGAAAATATATACATTCTACTAGATTAGTCATGTGAATTTGCAACAAATTCCAAGTAACTGGTTTTACGTCTGGGAAAAAATTGGGGGGGGGGTATACTTTTTAGGGCGCTATAACAAAAATTGCTCAAGGCTGACAGATGGCCAGCCGATAAAATCTTGATATCGGATACCTGAATTTACAAAATCCGCAGAGAAAAAAACTTTATACACGAAAACGAGCATTCGTGAATTTCCGGGGTTTGGCGACCGGACTCAACGCCTTGTTTTTCATATCATTTTGATTTGTCGCGATATCAGAAAATGCATGTAAACAATATATTCGCTATACTTGTTTTTTATCACGGTAAATTATATTCATTTTGAAGACAGATTAATCGAGGACATGCCATAGATTAATCACATTCAGGGATTACGTCAATACGTGGGCTCCACATTTAAAGTCCATTGTAGAAGAGTAAGGGATTGGGAGTCGGTCCAAAACAGCATCATCCAAACCGATATCCCAAGATGTTGTGAACACACAGAGACTTGGTCTACATCCTGTCACATTTACAAACCAAGATTAAGGGGTGTCCATGTCTGAGTTATACCAGGATGTAGAAAGTTCAGATGACCCATTCCGAAAACTACTTAATTGTAAAGTTAGTACACCACAGGAAGGAATCTGTACTATATGAAGACCACATCAAGAATATTATATATCTATACAAATACAAATGTCAAAAATATGACAGTAATTATAGGTTTAGGAGGGACATTTTCCGAAGAGCGTTCAAATTGGGAAGTGGAAATCAATAACCTCTATAACAGGTACATTATCTGAATTAGAACAAGGGGGGCAATTTAATTAGATCAATATTGCTTCAAGAATCTCAACATAATGTTAGGTGTGTGCTAGAAATGGTTTCCAATAGTTAGCAAGCTTTCTGCCGGTGGTCAGTCAAAAATAGTAAATTAATTTACGATAACAATTGTTTCTTACTTTGTTGTAAACAATTGACGTAAATGGTTATCAGGCCAGTCTAGGTACTAGATTTTCATGTGTAAGATTTCAAATTATGCTCACGCCTGACCAAACCATGGTCGGCACGGTGCGTCCTCTATCCGTGGCCGAGCGAATTTGACAGCAGTTAGGCGACTAAATATTTGTACCTTTCAGGTTCAGATCTCAAAATATCATCATAACTACTGATCCAGTCAGAATATGTTACAAATCCAAGGGGTGCAGATGGAAACATTGGTTGTAATTTCTAAGGTGGGCACCTCACGCGGAAATCCTCTAGCCACGTCCCTGGACACATCATCAGTTTTGGAATAGAAATAACGTTGAAAATGGTCCCAACAGAACTATTTAGAATGAAATTCTTATTCGAACCAACGTTTAAAAAATTCCTAATTTCAATCAAATGTTAGTTATATTATGGCAATCTATGGAAAAATTTACAACAATGGGTTGTGGTCAAGTTGATTCAATGAATATCTCCAACAGTTGAAAGTATTGAAGTAACAGTTTAACTGTTGTAAAATTCCAGCCGAGTGAGCGCAAATGAAATGATTCCGAAACGGGAAATTCTGGTCTGGTTCATGGGAGGTGGACATGTTTACTGAGTAATAATAAAATATACAAAATTGATTTGCCAGATAGATCCAAAGATATTCTTTCTTGAAAATCTCTCCCTTAAAGGGTCCATCATTGCCACAATTTGTTGCCATCAAAGTCGTGTACCAGCCTTTTATTTCAATCCTGAATACCATTTAAGACGTTGTCGTGAATTCTGAATACCAAGTGATAATAGCCAGGAACCCGCCCACCAAAACATTGGGATGAGACACCCCAATATTATAAATTACAGGACGTTTAGCGGTCGGATATGGTGTATATGTTAGGGCGCATAGAGATCAATAATACTCACCAGTACGCGAATAAGGAGTTAACAAACGATTATAGCACTTCCAAAATTTAGATCCAGATTTCACTCCCTCCAATGCAATATACGAAACGAGAGTGAAATCTCATCTACGGACTAAATACTGTGCACTAATGGTTCTAACAATTTTGTTTGTCGTGATTTTCTCAGAATCGAGCCTAGAATCGGACATAAGCGACTCTACCAATTGTGTCAAGTGTGCACTTGGCATGAGCGGGTACTTAATGAAACTGCGTTAATTTCTCAGAAATTATCTGCTGCATGCCTGAGTCGTTATTTCGTAAGAATATGGATTCAGAATCAGAATATTGAGACCAAATTTACATTAATCGTTTCTTACCTCAATCATCAAAAAACCGGCACGAATTTGTCTGCCTCAAACTTAACGCTGTATATAACTGTACAACATGACACTCTTCACTATGTGCGCGAACATTGTGTCGCCCAATGGCCAACGGAATGATATGATTCATGCATGATTTTATTAATGTCGCCAGTGAGAGAGTGGCCCAAGTGAAAGTCACTTGGGAGCGTGCAAAAGTGAGTGCAAGAATAAAATATGTCTCAATGTCTCCTTACTATAATGCTTGTGATATACGTAAATCTGTATATCTCAATTGTTTTGTTATATCTACTTCCTCAATAAGAAATTTAATAAAAATATGATGCAGCAGATTTTACTGCAATGAACAACGATCTCCACCAATGGAATTAGAATTTATAATGATCTGAGAAACTATAACGGAAAACAAATAATTACTTAGCCTCAAAATACATACCAAATAAAATACGGCAAGACGAACCAAGTTAGATGACTTGGCCAACTGTGCACACTAACGAGACAAAGAAGGCGACGTTATGCAAACGCTAAGCACATGATCATGCAAAATCACCTCTTGTATAATGAGTGTCGACCAGAGGCAAATCGATAAAACACAGTCAGCACTTTGAATCTTCACTTTGGTGGAAAACTATGAATTGACGTATGGGCCCTAACAGAAAAAAACATACCAGCATTAAAAATGGTGATTTGATTACAACCAACAATGCATCAAAAGCTGAGATTTTTAATAAATCGATTTGTTCGATTACTGCCCTCCCCCGAACGAAGGCAAAGTGTTTGATTTTTTGAAATAAATATTGTTTACACCAAGGCAAAGTAGAATTACCGCCCTTTTACTACAAGACTCAATCCAGACTGGATACATTCGTTATCCCACGCGAATAAATATACAAATCACCGTGATGGATTTGCAAACGCAAGTGACCCTGGCGGAATGAGTCAAAGGTTGTTGAAACTGTGCGCATCCTCGCTAGCTGGTTCACTAGAATTTTCTTTCAAGAAATTTCCGACAAAATCATTCTTCTTGCTCAATTTACTCGAAAGAGTCCATTGTTTACCTGATATAAATGCGAAGTTGAATGTCAGAATATAATTGTAAGGGTCTATAGATATATACCAACACATTCATCGGCGTACAAAATGTCATCGTCCATACCAAACGACATATCTGACATAATATGGTTATGAACTGTAAGACCTGAACCAAAAGCCTAAACACAGTTGTGCTCAGTGTATACTCATGCATGCCATATATATGATTTTGTGGGGGCGGACACGCATCAGTTGGCCACGGGATAGGTTGCGGGTGCTTGTGGAACAGGCAATTACTCATTGAGAGTCAATTAAACCATGATGCAATATATATATACCAAGGGAATGGCCACCTTTAAGCCTTTTTGTCTTACTGCCAAATCCCTTTCTCTAATGTTGAATTGTTAATGTTCTTATATGTGCTAGTTCTTGAGAATAAATATGTTTTGTCAAGACAAATTCCTGTTGTCACTGGTTTTGTATGCGAAAATGACGATGTTCCATTATTTTCCACCCGAAATCCCCACACCCACATCATTTGACACAAATTGTTGATTAATCGCATCTAAAACGTAAGTGCAGAAATTAAAAGCAATAGCTTATCATTTACACTCCCCACATCCCCTCCCTATACTGCATATCAGACTCACAAACGTTTGATATGTCACCTCACACTCTTATCTATACCGATCTATACTTCGTTCCGATATACTAAATCTATTTTCAATCAATTTCTTTCTATTATTCCATAAGAAAAAAAATCTCATTTTGATATATCTATCGATCCAGCCCACACTGTGAGTAGCTAAGTAACATATATACCAACAACGATCTTCTAAACTTAGTATGAACTTAACTACCTATAGTATTATGTTATCCTTCTCACAGTGTGGGCCTATTCACACGTAATCGGAAACGACCCCCATAAGCTTTATGCTTGATGTCGGATCCCCTCCATAAACCCATATTCATGATTCACATTTTGTAACATTATTGTATTGAATTATATGGAATAAATACTGTTTACATCAAACGTAATCATAGCTAGATAGCACTTGGTATTGCTATAACATTTGATCGATTAACGTGAATTTAACGACATATATTATGTTTTGATGGATTCCAGAATTTTATTTACAAAAACAGGTGTTTTTTACCTCAAAACGAACACTGGAACAATGAGATAACCAGTGGAACTTTCACAACATGTCAGCATTACTCTAGGGTTCTGGTTAATTCCCAACACAAAAAAGGTGAAATGTTATTCCTAGAGCTAAATTACAGTTTTCACTGATTTTATTTACGAGAAAGTTTTTCCCCCCAAAATCTCAGTTCGCACAGATTTTTGTTTCTGGCTAACTCAGTTGTCTCCCCATATCCGTGAGACCATTTTGATATAAAATACGTCTTGGTGGTCGTCGACATGATTCAACTCGAAACATAAGGCCCTTTTCTGGTCTCTGCTCCTCCGCGCATGTGGATTCGCTAAACTTGGAACTCGTACTATATGTTGCTCAGTTTTAAATTCGTGAACAAAACTTATGTGTGCCAAAATTAGTACTCAAATAATTTAAATACGAGTAAGGTACAAACTACGTGTGTATATGTAGAACAATTACATCGTCCTATCTAGACCAAGTCTTCCCGGTCCATAATATAATAGCTTGGGATATTGGTTGGTTTGGTGATGTTTGATGCTGCTCTATATACTTTACGCCCATAATCGTGGGCGCTAGTTATCTTCCTTGTACTTCTTCGGATTAGGTGAAATGGAAGCTTTGCGTATAGGACATGGAGTGCAGCTTTTCTCTTGCATGATGATATCGAACATGTATACATATATACCAGAGGTCCCTTAAATGTCAAAGCAATGAGATTTATAAGTAAATAATACCGCGTGCCTAAAATGTACCTGGAAATGTTCGATACTTCCTACCATTTAACATGAAATTTCGGTTCTGCATCATTCGGGTATGACTGTATTGACAATAACCATAATAGATGCTAATATTCAGTGCACAAGTAACCTGGAATCAAATCAAAGACAAATCAAAAAGATTGAACATTGTAAACAAGTGAACACTGCAACTAATACCAACACGGAGTTATCTTCCCTACACCAACACAATGACGTTACGCTTACTGTGAACTCGTCTCCATGGTCACATGTCACTAAAGTGCACATCCGTGTATATGGATTTGACACTAAATTGACCATTCGCGTTCAAACTCAAAGGGTTAAATATTATTTTAGGCTTAGTCCTAAGTCGTAATGCGAGATCGGGTCGGTGGTCACGCAGGCATACATTCGTACAAAGCTAATTCGTACACTGGTTCATATGCACAATTAACTTTTTGGTATTACTATAGGCTCTAGGCCTACTAGTTGATGCTGGTTGATGTCTGAAAAAAAGATAAATTTAATTTTGTGTAATTTTGTAATCTATTATAGGCCCTAACACTGGCCCTAGTTATTTTTTGTTGTAATTCCAGGGGATTCAACATATTTTTCATATACTCACACAGACGACTAGGCTGGGTTATAAATTTATCAATATAATCACATCATATTCTACCTTTGTTGATTGCTTAGAGTTCAATTTAGATGAAATTATCGCTGAGTACTGCTGATTATCGCATAATTATCAGCCAAGAAAATATTTTTCTTGCACATGTTTGTAAACAGGAAGTAACATAGAGCGGTTGGTCGTTTTTACAGAGGGGACCAACATAAAGCTTTCGGGTTTTGTGGTGGGTGTCTAAAATTTTATGAAAACAAAATTCAATAAAGGGTGGGCGGGTGTAAAAAAAAATGGCAATGTCAAAAAAACACCCCCACGTCTCGCAACTTTGTTACGGCCCCCTGTACCAGCATTAAAAATGGTGATTCGATTACAACCAACAATGCATCGAACGTTGCCATTTTTAATGAATACTTTTGCTTGATTACTGCCCATCCGAACGAAGGAACAGTAGAATTACCGCCCTTTTACTACAATACTCAATCGAGACTGGATACATTCGTTATTACACGCGACTAAATATACAAATCACCGTGCTGAATTTGCAAACGCAAGTGATCCAGAGGGAATTAGTCAAAGAATATGAAACTAAGTGCATCCTCGCTAGCTGGTCCACTAGAATTTGCTTTCAAGAAATTTCATACAAAATAAAACCAATATTCGAGCTCGAAAGAGTCCATTGTTTAGCTGATCTAAATGCGAAGTTGGATGTCAAAATAGTAATGTATGTGTCAATAGATATATACCAACACATATTCATCGTCGTACAAAATGTCATCGTCCATACCAAACGATATAGCTGACATAATATGCTTATGAACTGTAATATGTGAACCAAAAGCCTAAACAAAATTGTGCTCAGTCAAAGCAATGAGATTTATAAGTAAGTATTTTATTCATAACATGTCAATCCACAATAATACTGTTAAACCATCGGTTGTCACACATGTAACTATTAAAGTTATTTATCGATAACCTAAGTTTCTTGATTACTTTCCTCGCTACAGAAATGACAGCAGCGTCGAGTGACCACGCCTTTTACGGGTGCCTAAAAATGTACATGGAATTTGTTCGATGCATCAGACGATTTAACATGAAATTTCGTTCGGATATGATTGTATTGACAATAACCGTATTAGATGCTAATATTCAGTGCACAAGTAACCAGACAAATCAACATGATTGAACATTGCAAAGAAGTGAACACTGGAATTCAAACCAACACGGGTTTGTGTCAACGCAGTCGAATATATCAATCCCACGTGCAACTATACAGCTGCCATGTGCGTGATAATTTGCTAATAGCAAATCAAATACGCTGAATTTCCGACGCCATTTCGTCACTCGATGATCACCAGTTTTGAGTGACAGGTGTCTCTGTCAACTTATTGTGTCTTATTTGTCGGAAATAGTCTCAATGCTATACGCACGTTATAATTCCAACTTCTACTTTTTGGATGTTCTCCTTTGAAATGACGGATTAAATTACAAGATATAACTTTTGTTTCGTTTAAGGTTATGAGTTATAACCGAAACATTTGAAGATACATTTTCTACAAATGCGCATTATAAATTTATCTTCAAACTGTTCGGTTATAACTCCATAAACTTAAACGAAACAAGAGTTATTTCTTAAAGAACGCCTTGTTTTCCATATCATTTTGATTTGTCGCGCTATCAGAAAATGCATGTAGACAATAAATTGAAAGATCTTCACTATTCACTATACCTGCTTCTATCATGGTAACTGATAGAACATTTTGAAGACAGATTAATCGCAGACACGTCAGAGATTAAGCACATTCGGGGGTTTACGTCAACACACGGTCTCGACATGTAAAGTCCGTTATGGAAGAGTAACGGAATGGGACTAGATCAAGAACAGCATCATCCCAGCCGATATCCGATGTTGTGGACCGAGAAGACTTGGTCAAAATCCTATCACTTGCATACATTTACAAACCAAGATTAAGGGGTGTCCACTCTGAGTTATGACAGGAGGTGGAAAGCTCATATTGACCTACACAGAAATTGTTAAGTTAGTACATCACATGAAGGAATCTATACTATATGAAGACCAAGAATATTATATATCAATGCAAATAAAAGTGTCAAAAATATGACTTCAATCATAGATTTAGGAGAGAAATTTTGCGAACAGTGTTCTCGTCAAATACACAAATTGGAAAGTGGAAGTGAGTAACCTCTACAGTAGGTACAATATCTGAAGTAGTAACTGGGTGGCAATTAAATTGAATTCAATATTGCTTCAAGAATCTCAACATTATGATAGGTGTGTTCAAGAAATGGTGAGACCACCAGGGGGGGGGGGGGGGGGGGGGTGAACAAATTTCTTCCGGCACGTATTTCGGGGTGGGTGGGTGGTCAAAGCCGCCAACAAGCAATTTTTTCCGCAACTAAAAAAAATAATTCCTGCTTGTTTTTAGTGTTTTGGCAATGAGTTGGGCTTCAAAACCACTTTGAATCAGTTTGAATGAGAGAAATAATGTAATTCTAACTGGTAAACTGACTGCAGGCAGTTATCGTGTTGTATTTTGTTGCAAATTTTGAAATCCAAGATGGCCGCTGGCAGCCATGTTTTTTTGGCCGAATGACCTCAAAATTACTCATTCCTATTTACATGTCCATGTTAACATCCATGATAAATAGTATGCACAGAAATTCATATACAGCTGTTTACAGTGAATTTCCCCCCGCAAATCTCTGTTTTAGTGTTAAAAGGGGGGGTGGGTGTAAAAAAATGGTCGGAAAAAACTGCCTAAAACGGAAAAAAAATTGGCGGTGGGGGTGGGTGGGTACAAAAAATGATCGAAAGGGAAAAAATGCCATACGTGCCTGAAATTTTTTTCCGACCCCCCCCCCCCCCCCCCTGAGACCACGAGCTGTTACTTCAAGGAATTAGCACATATGTTGGTATTTTGTCCACTGAAGCTGGCCACAGTGTTAGAGACAGCTTGGAATTTGGCTATAGACGTGTGACCTAAAAGTGAGGCTAAAACTCATCTGAGCTCAGTGTTTTATATAAATTGTTGCAAATCGGATGTTTACCATTTGTCAACAAACACCTAACATAATGTTGAGATTATTAATGTCACATTTACATTTTTGAATTAATGTATTTGTTAATCTCATAAAAGTACATTCGATGGCTCGCAAATTACATTTACGTATAGGCACATTAATTGCTCAGTTTTGATATTCAATGAAGATGATGATATGAGAAACTCAAGATAGATCCAAAGAAATACTTTGTTGAAAATGTGTTGCCATTTTAGCTGGATATAAGCAAAACGTGCATTTCCCCTTAAATGGTTCATCATTGCCACAATGTGTTGCCATCAAAGTCGTGTACCAGCCTTTTATTTCAATCCTGAAAACCATTTAAGACGGTGCTGTGAATGCTGAATACTAAGTGATAATAGCCAGGACCCAGCCAACCAAAAACATTGGGGTGAGACACCCCACTATTATAATTTACGGGACGCTTAGCGGTCGGATATGGTGTATATGTTAGGATGTAGTGAGATCAACATTACTCACCAGTAAGCGAATAAGGATTAGACAAACGATTATATCCCTTCCAAAATTTAGATCCAGATGTCACTCCCCCAATGCAATATACGACACGAGAGTGAAATCTCATCTACGGACTAAATACTGTGCATTAGGGGGCCTAACAATTTTGTTTCTGAAGTATAGTCCATACACTGGCTATGGGCATGGTCTCTTTATTTGTTCGTGATTTTCACAGAATCGGACATAAGCGACTCTAATAAGTGTGTAAAGTGTGCACTTGGTAAGAGTGGGTACTTAATGAAACTGCGTAAATTTCTCAGAAATTATATGATGCATGCTTGGGGTCGTGACTGGGTGGACTGATGACGGCCCAAAGAATGCCGCCATGCTCATTTTCTTAAAGGGGTACTGTACCCAAGATGTTGTTGTTGGTTTCTATAATCCCCGAGTCGGAGAATAAGTTAACAACTTTTCCATTTTTTGAAAGTCTGTTGAGTACGAAGTATTGTTACGGATGGCAAATTTACCGGAATGCAAAAATACAAATTGTCGTTGTCGAGTAATTTTTGTAAAGTTTTCAACCAAATGAATCAAATAAACATTATATTATATTCTTAGTAGTCCCATATACTCATTTAAGTTAGTGTACCGTCACTAGTCAATGAGTGGCTTGGGTTTTCTCCCCGTATAAGCATAATGTTTCAAACGATCGTGTGTGCAATTGTTTTCCTAATCCAGTATCCCTCAATTATAATTTGATTACGTTTTGTACACGGAAATTCGAATTTTAAGAGACGCCATTTTATGGCTGGAGCCATAAAATCAATTTATATTAAATTATTAACTTTTAAATTATTAAATTTTAAGATAGCCTATTAACCTGAGCGTTTACAGAATACATCTTCGACTCAAATTACTTATATTTCTATATAGTATCGATAATAGATCGTTGTTGTCACCGGGAATTTATTGAAAATGGCGTACAGTACCCCTTTAAGTTCGCTATTTTTGGATTTCATGGTAAAAATATAACTGTGCTATAAACTATGATATTTCTTTTATACAGTGTATGGTGTGACACCATGTTATATTTTTATATGAAAACTTGTCCCCTCCAAAATGGCCACATAAAGTGGGAAAATTGATGATTTTCCATACATGTCGCCTACATCATTTCCGATTTTATCCAACTGGTGACCATTTCTTCAGTTCTAACAACAAATCACCTAGGCATCACATTAGTTGTTTTTTTTTATCATAACCTTGATTGTCTACTCAAAACGCGATGATTAAAATGAAGTGGTATGAATCTTCGCCTAAATAGACTCTTTTCTTTTCTAACTATCTCCTTAAAGAAAATTAGAATTAATCGGGGACGAAAATGGGTATGATCATTATATACGGTATTTATATCTAACACAGTTGACCCTCTTTCTGTCATGTAGAAGGTGAATGTAGTAGATTAATTTGCTTCTTCCAGATAAACAATGGCCATGTTATGACACATTTCTATTAGTTGTCTTACCGCAATGGCTCAAAATGCGAGTTTATATGACAATTATTGTCCAAATAAGTATCGTGAAAATTCGCCAAACAATATATTTTTATACGTCAAATAACCTGTCCGCCACAGAAGAACGATATATCGGTGTTCGATATTTGAATGAATGTACTCCAATTTAGATATCCGGAGTTACTAATATCTTCTTGTAATTGAGATGGCCGCCAATGTAGCGGAATGTCGAAATGTGATAGTAAATACATATATTTCCGCAATGTATCACAGCGTGTAAGAATGACACATATGCATATCATTATAATACACAGGCTTCCGGTGAAAACATACCATTCACTATATAAAATAGAAATATATGTTCAAGCAAGTTAAGTATATGGACTTGTGCCAAACTCGATTCTTATATTATGTAAGTTATTTAATAGAAACCAACATGGTATGTGGAGATAAAAGTGATGTTGCCAACTTCAGGCGCTGTCAGCTACCAACTCTCAACTGATGCATGTGATCACCATACATTCTTTCATATCGATAACGATTGAATATATCTGGTCGTATACTAAAAGTTCTAGCGACAAAGGTCAGGCTTAGTTGATGAACGGGGTCGTGTAGTCCTTGAAGTTACACGGACTTTGTCTGACATAATATCCATAAGTTTTCGTAAAATGAGTCCGTGTATGGGTACTATTGATTGGAATGGAAAATCGACATAACATGCTCAGACACCGGCTTCTGACATTCTTGCAACCACATATGTGTAGGAAGAAATGCTGTTGATTGTCTCGTGATTATACTGCATCGTGTCACCAGTTAATACTAAGTACGTACCGGCACATTTCTACAAGTGCATTAATATGACGACCAAGATAGGATCGTGACAAATTTAAACTAGAACTCAAGCAATATATGTTCTTGTATTACAGTGATATTAGCATATTTTTGTATCACTACATTTATGTATAGACATAATTGGTCTCGCATACAAGTAACGATAATGTGTATCTGAACCAACACACCCTCGTTAGGTGGGGTGAATATAAAATTAGTCCAGGAAATGACTCACATAAGGCTGCACAGTTGATGTCGAATCCGGTCCACGATTACACGTATGCTTATTGTTGTATTATTCATGGAATAAATACTGTTTAAACTAAAGTATGTCTGATCAAACTGGACTTCTTATCAAGTGAACATCTATGGAGCGCTTATTACGATAGCCTGCCAATAGATTTTTGCTGAAGTTTATCCCCCGTGTGGGCCCGGGGTAGAATGTGTAAACCGCCCCACTGCGAAGGGTTTAATATCCTTAATGTGGCACCCTGTTTGCCGTGGGCTGCATCCCGTGAGGTTTGGTGTATGAGTCCTGGAGGTGCTAGGTCGGTTGTATCACGTGAGGCATCGACCTGCGGATACGACTTAGCTCATGGTCCTCTTTGGTCCTACATCTCTTCAAGACGGGTGGTTGAGTTGACCCGGCTCAAATAATCTGCTATTCACGCCTCTCCACAGTGTGTCCGATACAATGTTTTTTTGTCATATGTGGCATTGCTCGTCTTGTGTTTTAGGTATGTTTTCTGGGGGGTTTTTCTACATGGGGTGCTTCTGTTCTATCCAGTCTCTTTTGTGTTCGTCCTGAATGGGACTATGCATTCAGGATACAAATATGTAAGGCGGAGAAACAATTATCGAATATAGATGCTAAGAAAATAGCTGGTGCCCGAACATCAATTTCTCAAGCTGTCGTTTCTAGAAAAAAGTATGGTGGTGCCGGCACTCAGACAGAGAGGCAAACAACACTTGCCAGTATATCACTAGCAACACAAGTTCAAGAGAATGATCTTACTCCTGTTCCAGAAACTGTCTCACATGCAATGGATACAGCTACTGCAAATTTTGCGCTTGCTCCAAAACCAACTAAGGAAGTTGATTTCATTGTTCCAAAACAGAAATCTTTCAACAGTTTCGACTCACAGAAAAACAGGTTGACCCTTGAGAATTCAAAGTTCACTACGATGTTTCTAGAGAAAGTTTTAAGTTGGAAGGAATGGGACTCCATGCATGTTGTGTGGAGAGCGGCTGTCCTCTGGGCGAGAGAGTCAACCACTCGATTGTCACCTTGATGAATTGATTAAGATTTACGCCAGATTCAATAGATATTAATATGACCATATGCTAGCGTAATTAACGAACCGCAGCTAAACCACGCGCATAAGCTAGAATATAGCTGTGCCTTTTATATTATAAAAATAACTTCATAGATACGTATTCCCATAAAATAAGATTCTCTTTTGCCTTAAATCGTGGTGTGATTATGACTAATTTCACTCCAGACATTCACAAGGGTTCATCGAAAGAGTTGGTCCTATAGCTAGCAATGTCGTGTATAAATTAGGACAATCATAAATCAGGGCATGTGAGAAATCAGAGATTCACAATGCAAACAGACTACGGGCTCACCACCTCAGACTTAAAACCTGAATAAAAAACTTTTAAAAGCCGTTCCTCTTGCACAAATTATTAAAGATATAAACTCCCAACATCCAACTGAAATCATTCAGACGTCAAGCTTGTTGTTTGTTGTCGAGATGGGAGTATTGTACTGAAATTAACCATTATATTATTGAAACGCTGTGTGCGCAATCCGATCATGATGTGTACAATACGATCAAGCTTGTCGATTTCATTATGTTCATTTTGTTCATAAAATGTCAGTTCAATTTCAACGAAACTCGACGAACAACGCCATCGTGTAGCTTTCACCATCGACTGAATTCGCGATAATCTAAATGTATCATCCGCTTTGTTCATAAGTATATGTTCCTTGTCGATTCATGCACATATAAGGATATCTAAGGATTATCAGACTCACGAATGTACTATGTAATATTAGGATAATTTAAACGCGATATAATAAAGTTTTCATGCATCACGTATTTTAATTTCTATACCAGTATTGTCCCCGCCCTGCCAGAGTGATTGAGATTTACCCCATTGCACACGAGATTTTAGGCCACTCCAATACAAATACTTGACAGTCATTAATATGTCATAATGAATGAACTTCACTGTGCATAAATCCGATAGAAACTCCCCTCATATTGGAACGCCAGCAAATAAAAGACACACACGTTAATTTCCTATTACGATATTAATACTTTAAGCCCACAGATCAATTGTGCGACAAAAGTGGTCGCTAAAATTAAATACACCAGTGTCGTATTAGATAACAATTGGTGACGTCACAAAATCAGATATAGTCTATATATGACCCAAAAATGTATCCCAGTTACTTCCATGACATATATTGACTGGGTAGGCATTGGTTGTGTCAGCAATACATAACTTATTTATAATTTAAACGTGCTAGTCGGCAATTAATTCAATTTCATCCATTCTAATATATCACTTATGTCTTAGCTGTTAATTATTTATTCATAATTTAGTCATGCAGTGGTATGATTAACAGTGATTTTCAGTGTATTCATTTAAGGTGGGGCCAACATATGCATTCCAATTACATCCAGTGTGATATCATAACTTAATAGCACATATTTGTAACAACAATAATTGAACATTTAGAATTTAAGGGTGGGACAGGAATGCATTTCAATTTATCCGGTATGACATATCATAACTTGGTAGGACTTAGTTTTGTCAACGAAATGTATAGATTTGTAATTTATTAATTTAAGGGTTGGGGTCAACAATGTATTCCAATTACAGTTACATCTATTATGCAATATGCCACTGTATGGCTTAGCTTTGTCATTCAACAGGTGGGATCAACAATTAGTTTACGTTTATACATTCCTTATATATACGTATACACACATATACGTACACATACACGCACATATACATACACATACACACATATATATAACGACTTGGCAGAAATCAAGAGTATCAAGCATATAGTTTTGTTTTAAGTTATTCATGAACAATGAATAGGTTGGGGTCACAAATACATTCTACTGTCATACATCGTGATATATAGTGACTTGGTAGGACTTAGCTGTGTCAACAATACATTTGTTTTTAAATTATTCCTTTAAAGTTGGGTGTCAACAATGCATTTCAATTATATCCATTATGATATCTTATTACTGGGTAAGGACTTAGTTGTGTTGACAATAGAGTCATACTGTGAATTTTAAATTTTAGCGTCAGGGTCAGGAATGCATTCCATTACATCTACTATTCCATTAAGTCATGACTGGGTAGGACTTCGCTGTGTCAACAATGATATTGTATTGATAATTGTGTCATGCATGTCAACAATGAATTTAATTTGATGCATTTCGATATATCACATAAGACTTGGCTGTTTCAACGATACTTATAATATTTATAATTTATTCATGCATGGGTGGGGACCATGCAGGGGCGGACTCAACAATGAATTTCAATTTATTCATTCAGTTGTGGATCCAGCAATGCATTTCACTTACATCCATTGTGGTATACCATGACTGGGTAGGACATAGTTGTTACAGTCTGATCTACCGCTTAGAACTTAGCTGTTTCAACAGTATGTATATTATTTATAATTTAGTCATGAAGATGTGGGTCAACAATGAATTTCAATTTATGCTGATTGATATGGTGGACTTACGTTTTCAAAGGACTTTAAACACATATATACCATATACTAATGGACATAGTGGACTGATAACATGCACTGCAATATAGTGGTTATGGCTGATGATAAAACAATAGAAAAACATTTCCAATCTGCATTGTGGGAATATTTAATTATATGTCTGCCAAACATTTAATAACTTTGTTTTTCTTATGATCATCAGTATATATTATGAATATTTTATCATTCATTGACCACGAATCTTTTTACCCTCGTGGTTTTCATCTGATTCATCAACATTATGATATTATTATGTATGTGCATTTCAGTCGCATTCATGTGTTTGTAACGCTCGACTGAACGTGCCTCGTTTTTCATTTGTCTAATTTTCGAAAGAGCGTCCATGACAACGTGTATATTTAGTGCGAACACAAATTATCATGATTCAGAGTGACCAACATGCTGATGAACATGGATAATTTGATTCGAAATAAATAAAATGTGTTACCCGCTTACAACCCTATTACCATTGCTGTGTTACGTACCAATCGTAATGCCATGGCATTTGTCACGAGAACATTCACGTATATGTGTAAAATATCCTAAATGTAATATTCAAACTTCAAAAATACGCTTCTACATACATTTGATGTAATATATATGTATAAATGTACCGTCATTATGTGTAACCTGTGATTGAGACGCCATGATGCAACATTCGGTGTAATTTCCTCGCAGCCGTGATACTTACGTGGCAAAAATACCCATAGTGGCTATATTCTATGATACTTCACCAGATCGCTTGAGAAACGACGAAAACTTCAATAATACGGGGTCCTACTAAAAGCCGACCACACCGACCACACACGACCGCATCTGTCCGTACCCGACCGCACCTCCACCAGGTGTCCGAGAGAGATGGAGCATGCACTATCGTCCAGAATAGTTTTGAATTTTTGATTGTGAAATATACTCAACAATCACCAACAGATCAGTGGTCTGTGTCCCATTTCCTACATTGCCCGGATGGTCATATTTTAAATTAAGCATATGTTTCGATTCACTTTTTCACTATAGTATACTAGCGATTACGCGGAATCTCGTCAGGAAACGCGTATTAAATATCTTGGCATAATATATGCCTATTTTAAATGTGATTGGCCTAATTTGTTGAGGCCGGTAGTGCCATTACTGTGGTAGTACCCAGTGTGTGATAATTTTATATCTCAGCGTATTATATGCCACTTTAATTAGCATTTCTGAGCACGGAATTTTAGTGATTCCATTGTGCTGCTAATTTTACGAGAGCAGTTGATCGTATCACTTCCAAGTTTTGCACTTTGAGTCAGTGATGTACGTATTAATTATTTTATAATTTGCATATTATATGCAACCTAGATCAGCTTGACCTGCCTGTTAGGCAGCCCTTTCTATGGTCGACACATTGAGTGTGAAGAACACTGATAAAAGCTCCAGCATTTATGCACTGAGTACGACAAACTGGCTAGAACCAGATTGATCGGGTCTCAGTTAATGAGCAATTCGCACATGCGCGGCATATGTCGTCTGAAGCTTTGATTTTGCGAGATTTGATACCGCTACTGTCCGAGCCGATAATTAATCATGTATTCACGATTTGCTTCAATGGTGTGATCTCATTATGGTATAACTGTTGTGTCAGTATAAATCGGCGCGTTTGTTTTAATTCAGCGCTCATCTTAATCTTAATTAAAATTAGCAGTCTTTAATCCACAGTCGCCATATTTTCTATTGTTCTCCCTTGCACAATATCCAGCCGATTGCCCACTGGTAACAATAGCTGTGGATTATTTAAACAATAAGTGTGCATTATTTTAACAATAACTGTGGAATATTAAAATATTCCCCAGGTATTGTCATAACAATCGCAAGTCATTGTTTGCTGTGTTCTCCACTTGCTGACACACCGGAATGTAAAATTGGTGTGACCAATCAATCAATCAAATAAGAAACTGAACAGTTTTAGGTGATTATAATGATCATAGGGATACTAAGAAAGACGGTGGGTGGAATTTGTTTAATGTAATAACAACAATTTTACATCAATGTTAGACAATTCGGACTAGAAAAATATATATCACCCCTGGTCAAGTGGTCCAGCAATATACTGAATTATGATCTAGTTATGTGTTAATTTATTGTACTATTAATATGTGTATTATAAATAAAATTATCCTATCCTATCCTATCTGATATGATGCGGTTGGGTCCTGCTGAATTGCTCTGATGATGGTAGGGCAAACTGATGCTGTTAACAAATAGTACCGTGAGTTCCACAACGAATTAAAACAATGTACAAGCTAAAATTGAAGTCTGCTCTTGTGTGAGTTTGGACAATATGCATAGCAAATGCATTGCTCAACGCCACATATGCTAAGTCAGTGTCGTAATTTGGTTGCGAACAAACAATATATTTATTAGATTTATTATTTAAGTTACCAGTGTGATTATGGGAATAAGTGGTTTGAAGGTCTAAATTATGCTCGCGTTTGTTATATTCGTATAAGGCCTCTGTATGCCGCACATAGCCTAGTTCAAGAGATTGAATTGAGAAAGTTCGGTTCCCCAACTTCTTTGGCATTGAACAATAAAGAGCGTTCCTTGTTAATACATTCCTGGTGTGGTATGAATAAAGAGCGTTTTTCTCTCACTTGTGTGCGAACTATTTAAAACAGCTGAAAAATATATGTTATATTAACATTTATTTTCAGAGCACACAAAGCCGGTATATCACTGGGGCTCTCCTCGCCTTTGTCGATTATGCAGAAGCTTGGAAGCTTCAAGTCAATACAAAAAAAAATAATAATAATGATTTTCACGAAGAAATGGTCGAAAAATCTCCCCACATTCAAGTATGGAGGCTGTAGCCTAGAAATAGTTAAAGAATTCACTTATTTGGGGGGGGGGGGTAAATTATTTTATAATCGTCGATTCCGACAGAACATAAAGAAAACAGTTACAAACCGGAATGTGAAATTGTTAATTTCGGAATTAGACAATTCGGACTAGAAAAAATATATTCCACCCCGGTCAAGTGGTCCTGCTAATCTGCTATGATGCGGTTGGGTCCTACTGAATTTCTCTGATGATGTTAGGGCAAACTGATGCTGATAACAAATACTACCATTAAATATTTTTTAATTTGTCTTTTTCGCGGTGTTGCGATAATCTGAACATATCCACGAAAAGCCATTATGCGTATCAAACATTCAAAAGATATTTATTGCGAAATATGTTTAATACTGGTTGTATTAGTTGTTGAAATTCGACTATATTTTCGTACGATGGTGTACGTAAACACACACAAGTTGTGCTCTGCTTACATAACACAGAGCAATTCGATTGGTTATTCATACACAATGATATAAACGCTCTTTATTATTTCCATATCAGGAAAACAGTAATAAATAACGCTCTTTATGTTTACCATATCCGGATCTAAACAAAAGCCAGAAAACGTAACATGTTTTGCTTTTGTTTACATGCCAAAGGGGAAGAAATCGACAATAACATACTGCTTATGTCATATTTCTGATTGCTATAAGAACAAAGTCTGTCTATATTTCACTATTTATGGCGGTTTTTGACGGATGGGAACATTTTAACAGCATACCCACCGCCAACACCGCCCGTATCTTTAACGACACATTTGCATTGTATTTGAGACTTGTTCTAATAATGAAAAACTTACGAAGGTGGAGCCTTCTTATAACACGGAATCACTCGCACGATATAATTTTCTGGTAAATGCTAAATATTTAAATGTTGATAATCCAAATCAGTTCGTAATGTCGGGTACACCACACTATAACTTAAGTGGATTAGTTACGTTGATTACATGGATTTTAATAAAATGTTAAGAATTTGATGTCAAAATGCTGAAATTGAAGATCGTTTTATACGGGTAACGACTACTATATATTTATAGTAAATAAACCTCATTCGATAACTTACGTTGGTCAAGAACTCCTTGTAAATCCAACTTCGAATTCATGGAAATAAATCAGATAAACAGTACAATACGAAAACGACTCATCGAAAGATTTTTTTATTCCAATATTAACGGAAAACATCAGTTTGATCATCGGCTGGATTGTCATTTACCTCCGGGTGCTTGTGATGTTTATTTCGCTTATAAAATGAACGCCATGCTGATAACATATAACTATGTAATATCCATTTAGATAACGTCGACACAGAAAGTTTAGAAAATTACTTCATTCCCTGTTCGAATGCGGAGTTTGTTCACGTCACGTTTTACTGACAAAATTCACTCTTCTCACATTCAATTTACAAATGCGCCCGAGAACGACGTGTTAATTAATTAGATTAAAGCGTGTGGTAAGCTAATCGGCGACAAAGGCAATATCATGTTTGGGGCTACCTATAACTGATATCCCGATAACCACTCATCATAACTGGATTGTCAACGCGGCTCAGTGCATACCAACTCAATGCGACAATTTTGATTTGTGACAATGCAGCGAGGACGAGCAGTATCAGGCCAAGCAAAATAAATGTTTGTTGTAACTGGAAGGTGTCCATGCACATATGCACTGGTGTCAATTAGACTTCCGCCCATGTGTTATCTGAGATATAACATAATGTGAGTCAAAAATATTGTGTTCATATTGGTTTATAAATGCACAGCTAAGTAGGATATATAGCAGGATTGGCCATATTTCATGGGGCGGGGGGGGGGGGGGGGGGTGGCGATTGACACATTTTTAATGACAATTTTAATTCCAAATCTCCAGATCACTATTTAAAGTGGCAACTGAATTTGCGTACAAATCTTTATTTGTCTGACAGATTCGGAAATTGTTTAATGGTCATGTTCACATTTTTTGTTAAAACTTTTATTGACTTTTAGTTGAATATATCATACATTGTAATGTCATTGACAAATTTCAAAGTAATACTATAGGTAAAATTAAATTTCGTCTTGTTATTCTTTAAATACTGAGGATTAAGCCAGATATTCCCCTCGCTGTCGGCCATTCGTCCAAATATACACCTCGGCTTCGCCTCGGTGAATTATTTCACATTCCGGTTTGTAAATGTTTTCTTTATGTTCTGTCGGAATCGACGATTATAAAATAATTTACCCCCCCCCCAAATAAGTGAATTCTTTAACTATTTCTAGGCTACAGCCTCCATACTTGAATGTGGGGAGATTTTTCGACCATTTCTTCGTGAAAATCATTATTATTAATTTTTTTTGTATTGACTTGAAGCTTCCAAGCTTCTGCATAATCGACAAAGGCGAGGAGAGCCCCAGTGATATACCGGCTTTGTGTGCTCTGAAAATAAATGTTAATATAACATATATTTTTCAGCTGTTTTAAATAGTTCGCACACAAGTGAGAGAAAAACGCTCTTTATTCATACCACACCAGGAATGTATTAACAAGGAACGCTCTTTATTGTTCAATGCCAAAGAAGTTGGGGAACCGAACTTTCTCAATTCAATCTCTTGAACTAGGCTATGTGCGGCATACAGAGGCCTTATAAGAATATAACAAACGCGAGCATAATTTAGACCTTCAAACCACTTATTCCCATAATCACACTGGTGACTTAAATAATAAATCTAATAAATATATTGTTTGTTCGCAACCAAATTACGACACTGACTTAGCATATGTGGCGTTGAGCAATGCATTTGCTATGCATATTGTCCAAACTCACACAAGAGCAGACTTCAATTTTAGCTTGTACATTGTTTTAATTCGTTGTGGAACTCACGGTACTATTTGTTAACAGCATCAGTTTGCCCTACCATCATCAGAGCAATTCAGCAGGACCCAACCGCATCATATCAGATAGGATAGGATAGGATAATTTTATTTATAATACACATATTAATAGTACAATAAATTAACACATAACTAGATCATAATTCAGTATATTGCTGGACCACTTGACCAGGGGTGATATATATTTTTCTAGTCCGAATTGTCTAACATTGATGTAAAATTGTTGTTATTACATTAAACAAATTCCACCCACCGTCTTTCTTAGTATCCCTATGATCATTATAATCACCTAAAACTGTTCAGTTTCTTATTTGATTGATTGATTGGTCACACCAATTTTACATTCCGGTGTGTCAGCAAGTGGAGAACACAGCAAACAATGACTTGCGATTGTTATGACAATACCTGGGGAATATTTTAATATTCCACAGTTATTGTTAAAATAATGCACACTTATTGTTTAAATAATCCACAGCTATTGTTACCAGTGGGCAATCGGCTGGATATTGTGCAAGGGAGAACAATAGAAAATATGGCGACTGTGGATTAATAGTAAATAAACCTCATTCGATAACTTACGTTGGTCAAGAACTCCTTGTAAATCCAACTTCGAATTCATGGAAATAAATCAGATAAACAGTACAATACGAAAACGACTCATCGAAAGATTTTTTTATTCCAATATTAACGGAAAACATCAGTTTGATCATCGGCTGGATTGTCATTTACCTCCGGGTGCTTGTGATGTTTATTTCGCTTATAAAATGAACGCCATGCTGATAACATATAACTATGTAATATCCATTTAGATAACGTCGACACAGAAAGTTTAGAAAATTACTTCATTCCCTGTTCGAATGCGGAGTTTGTTCACGTCACGTTTTACTGACAAAATTCACTCTTCTCACATTCAATTTACAAATGCGCCCGAGAACGACGTGTTAATTAATTAGATTAAAGCGTGTGGTAAGCTAATCGGCGACAAAGGCAATATCATGTTTGGGGCTACCTATAACTGATATCCCGATAACCACTCATCATAACTGGATTGTCAACGCGGCTCAGTGCATACCAACTCAATGCGACAATTTTGATTTGTGACAATGCAGCGAGGACGAGCAGTATCAGGCCAAGCAAAATAAATGTTTGTTGTAACTGGAAGGTGTCCATGCACATATGCACTGGTGTCAATTAGACTTCCGCCCATGTGTTATCTGAGATATCACATAATGTGAGTCAAAAATATTGTGTTCATATTGGTTTATAAATGCACAGCTAAGTAGGATATATAGCAGGATTGGCCATATTTCATGGGGCGGGGGGGGGGGGGGTGGCGATTGACACATTTTTAATGACAATTTTAATTCCAAATCTCCAGATCACTATTTAAAGTGGCAACTGAATTTGCGTACAAATCTTTATTTGTCTGACAGATTCGGAAATTGTTTAATGGTCATGTTCACATTTTTTGTTAAAACTTTTATTGACTTTTAGTTGAATATATCATACATTGTAATGTCATTGACAAATTTCAAAGTAATACTATAGGTAAAATTAAATTTCGTCTTGTTATTCTTTAAATACTGAGGATTAAGCCAGATATTCCCCTCGCTGTCGGCCATTCGTCCAAATATACACCTCGGCTTCGCCTCGGTGAATTATTTCTCCGAATGCCCGACAGCTCGGGGAATATCCTATACTAAATATATAGTAGTCGTTACCCGTATAAAACGATCTTCAATTTCAGCATTTTGACATCAAATTCTTAACATTTTATTAAAATCCATGTAATCAACGTAACTAATCCACTTAAGTTATAGTGTGGTGTACCCGACATTACGAACTGATTTGGATTATCAACATTTAAATATTTAGCATTTACCAGAAAATTATATCGTGCGAGTGATTCCGTGTTATAAGAAGGCTCCACCTTCGTAAGTTTTTCATTATTAGAACAAGTCTCAAATACAATGCAAATGTGTCGTTAAAGATACGGGCGGTGTTGGCGGTGGGTATGCTGTTAAAATGTTCCCATCCGTCAAAAACCGCCATAAATAGTGAAATATAGACAGACTTTGTTCTTATAGCAATCAGAAATATGACATAAGCAGTATGTTATTGTCGATTTCTTCCCCTTTGGCATGTAAACAAAAGCAAAACATGTTACGTTTTCTGGCTTTTGTTTAGATCCGGATATGGTAAACATAAAGAGCGTTATTTATTACTGTTTTCCTGATATGGAAATAATAAAGAGCGTTTATATCATTGTGTATGAATAACCAATCGAATTGCTCTGTAATGTCATTGACAAATTTCAAAGTAATACTATAGGTAAAATTAAATTTCGTCTTGTTATTCTTTAAATACTGAGGATTAAGCCAGATATTCCCCTCGCTGTCGGCCATTCGTCCAAATATACACCTCGGCTTCGCCTCGGTGAATTATTTCTCCGAATGCCCGACAGCTCGGGGAATATCCTATACTTAATGTGAAGTGGCAGCACTTTGTCGCAGTTACGCCCGATTAAATTATTTAGAAACTTTTGGATGATGACATCGATAGATCGTAATTGGTACACATTTTCCATATGTTATCGTGTTGCACACAACTTACCGGCTATAGGGTATAATTATATATGGCTGAATTAGTTATTGTATCTGAATTATCACATTTCCCAAAGCTGACAGGTCAGGCATGAATTCAACTATATATTTACATATTTATTAACGATACATTGACGCCCCTAAATTACTATTTGTTCGGCTGTGGGGGGGGGGGGGGGGGTATTTGAAATGAGTCGAATAACTCACCCATCAAAGATCATAGCGAACAGATTTCGATTTTTGAAATATGTTATTTTTCACCACCTGTCGGAATATTTTGGCTGCCTGGCAATGATCAGCTGACTTCTTACTAAAATAACAACAACATTTGAGTTCCTGTATCATTGAGCTATCGAATTAGAGCAAATTTCAATGAAAAACATGGCCGTCGGCAGCCATAGCTAGATCTGGGATTTTACTCTTTGAATGACTAAATATTTTTTGGCTCACCATACAGACCACAACCCTCACCCGATCATCACGAAACTTCATGTGGATTTTCGGGGTGACCACTGGATGGGAGCTATCGATTGTCTTTTTTTTAATTCCATATTGGAAAACATGGCCACCGGCAGTCATCTTCTTTTATTTCACTTAAGATATATCTCTTCATGTTGACATCTACGTTTGTAATATTACTTAGACATTTCAACATTCCGTATTCCGAAAGGTCCATTGACTGTGACCCATGAAATTACCCCCACCTTTCCGAATTGAGCTACAGTGTCATTTTCATTTCTGTCAAGATGCCTTTAGTAACTGAATATATGTGGGAATAATCGGTAATAAGATATACTGCTGTTTGATTTTAGAATTACATGTGGCATAAATACTGCTCAGAACTGCACAAGAGGGGCAGGTGCTAATGTTGGTCGCCAAGTGATTTGGATGTGTCTTACACGGAGCCGGGACACGGAGACAAGTCAATATTACATGACATGAGACTGAGCCGAGACACCTTGGTTATTTTGATCAAGTCTGTTTGACAGGCACAACTACATGTACATGTAGCTGTCAATCATCCGATTCACAAAATCCCAACGTTGCATGGATTGGCTTGGAATTATAAAAACAATCCCACGTTAAATGTAATGCTATGGCATATTACATAACATATATAGAGGATATCCAAGGAATTTTGTTGGGGTATAAGATTATTGCGCGCTCTGCCTTGCGACGAAACAGATAGTCCCACAATGAGTGCAACGAAATTGGACAATAATTGGACTTTAATTAACGTGGCTATTACTAACTGGTGAGAGATAAGAAAATATCTAATGGATTTTGCAATGATATTATAGGGGTTTCATATAATATATAACATGTTGCCACGGCATTTCACACGTCAATGTTTATACTGACCACCCATTAATTATATTGATGACATCATGTCATATATTTTCAAGTCATAAATAATCTTGATACATTCCAGGTGTTCTTGTCATTTTATACTGGCTCGCTTTTACATGAGTCAAGTTTAGGTAACTGCGATTAATCATGTAACATGTTATAATTCATGTGGGGGACATTCAGGCGGAGATGGAAAGATTACAAGTTTACAATTCTGTTTAGCATTATGCCATGTGACCGAACATACATGAAATGTGAAGGCCTGGTTCTGGTTAGAATTTTCTAAAGTGACGCTGTTTTTGTCGGGAAGAAAAGGGGCAGATTTCCACCATACTTATATAATGGTGTGGTTTAAAAATGACAAAAGTGGCGACAATCATAGGACAATCATAAATCAGGGCATGTGAGAAATCAGAGATTCACAATGCAAACAGACTACGGGCTCACCACCTCAGACTTAAAACCTGAATAAAAAACTTTTAAAAGCCGTTCCTCTTGCACAAATTATTAAAGATATAAACTCCCAACATCCAACTGAAATCATTCAGACGTCAAGCTTGTTGTTTGTTGTCGAGATGGGAGTATTGTACTGAAATTAACCATTATATTATTGAAACGCTGTGTGCGCAATCCGATCATGATGTGTACAATACGATCAAGCTTGTCGATTTCATTATGTTCATTTTGTTCATAAAATGTCAGTTCAATTTCAACGAAACTCGACGAACAACGCCATCGTGTAGCTTTCACCATCGACTGAATTCGCGATAATCTAAATGTATCATCCGCTTTGTTCATAAGTATATGTTCCTTGTCGATTCATGCACATATAAGGATATCTAAGGATTATCAGACTCACGAATGTACTATGTAATATTAGGATAATTTAAACGCGATATAATAAAGTTTTCATGCATCACGTATTTTAATTTCTATACCAGTATTGTCCCCGCCCTGCCAGAGTGATTGAGATTTACCCCATTGCACACGAGATTTTAGGCCACTCCAATACAAATACTTGACAGTCATTAATATGTCATAATGAATGAACTTCACTGTGCATAAATCCGATAGAAACTCCCCTCATATTGGAACGCCAGCAAATAAAAGACACACACGTTAATTTCCTATTACGATATTAATACTTTAAGCCCACAGATCAATTGTGCGACAAAAGTGGTCGCTAAAATTAAATACACCAGTGTCGTATTAGATAACAATTGGTGACGTCACAAAATCAGATATAGTCTATATATGACCCAAAAATGTATCCCAGTTACTTCCATGACATATATTGACTGGGTAGGCATTGGTTGTGTCAGCAATACATAACTTATTTATAATTTAAACGTGCTAGTCGGCAATTAATTCAATTTCATCCATTCTAATATATCACTTATGTCTTAGCTGTTAATTATTTATTCATAATTTAGTCATGCAGTGGTATGATTAACAGTGATTTTCAGTGTATTCATTTAAGGTGGGGCCAACATATGCATTCCAATTACATCCAGTGTGATATCATAACTTAATAGCACATATTTGTAACAACAATAATTGAACATTTAGAATTTAAGGGTGGGACAGGAATGCATTTCAATTTATCCGGTATGACATATCATAACTTGGTAGGACTTAGTTTTGTCAACGAAATGTATAGATTTGTAATTTATTAATTTAAGGGTTGGGGTCAACAATGTATTCCAATTACAGTTACATCTATTATGCAATATGCCACTGTATGGCTTAGCTTTGTCATTCAACAGGTGGGATCAACAATTAGTTTACGTTTATACATTCCTTATATATACGTATACACACATATACGTACACATACACGCACATATACATACACATACACACATATATATAACGACTTGGCAGAAATCAAGAGTATCAAGCATATAGTTTTGTTTTAAGTTATTCATGAACAATGAGTAGGTTGGGGTCACAAATACATTCTACTGTCATACATCGTGATATATAGTGACTTGGTAGGACTTAGCTGTGTCAACAATACATTTGTTTTTAAATTATTCCTTTAAAGTTGGGTGTCAACAATGCATTTCAATTATATCCATTATGATATCTTATTACTGGGTAAGGACTTAGTTGTGTTGACAATAGAGTCATACTGTGAATTTTAAATTTTAGCGTCAGGGTCAGGAATGCATTCCATTACATCTACTATTCCATTAAGTCATGACTGGGTAGGACTTCGCTGTGTCAACAATGATATTGTATTGATAATTGTGTCATGCATGTCAACAATGAATTTAATTTGATGCATTTCGATATATCACATAAGACTTGGCTGTTTCAACGATACTTATAATATTTATAATTTATTCATGCATGGGTGGGGACCATGCAGGGGCGGACTCAACAATGAATTTCAATTTATTCATTCAGTTGTGGATCCAGCAATGCATTTCACTTACATCCATTGTGGTATACCATGACTGGGTAGGACATAGTTGTTACAGTCTGATCTACCGCTTAGAACTTAGCTGTTTCAACAGTATGTATATTATTTATAATTTAGTCATGAAGATGTGGGTCAACAATGAATTTCAATTTATGCTGATTGATATGGTGGACTTACGTTTTCAAAGGACTTTAAACACATATATACCATATACTAATGGACATAGTGGACTGATAACATGCACTGCAATATAGTGGTTATGGCTGATGATAAAACAATAGAAAAACATTTCCAATCTGCATTGTGGGAATATTTAATTATATGTCTGCCAAACATTTAATAACTTTGTTTTTCTTATGATCATCAGTATATATTATGAATATTTTATCATTCATTGACCACGAATCTTTTTACCCTCGTGGTTTTCATCTGATTCATCAACATTATGATATTATTATGTATGTGCATTTCAGTCGCATTCATGTGTTTGTAACGCTCGACTGAACGTGCCTCGTTTTTCATTTGTCTAATTTTCGAAAGAGCGTCCATGACAACGTGTATATTTAGTGCGAACACAAATTATCATGAATCAGAGTGACCAACATGCTGATGAACATGGATAATTTGATTCGAAATAAATAAAATGTGTTACCCGCTTACAACCCTATTACCATTGCTGTGTTACGTACCAATCGTAATGCCATGGCATTTGTCACGAGAACATTCACGTATATGTGTAAAATATCCTAAATGTAATATTCAAACTTCAAAAATACGCTTCTACATACATTTGATGTAATATATATGTATAAATGTACCGTCATTATGTGTAACCTGTGATTGAGACGCCATGATGCAACATTCGGTGTAATTTCCTCGCAGCCGTGATACTTACGTGGCAAAAATACCCATAGTGGCTATATTCTATGATACTTCACCAGATCGCTTGAGAAACGACGAAAACTTCAATAATACGGGGTCCTACTAAAAGCCGACCACACCGACCACACACGACCGCATCTGTCCGTACCCGACCGCACCTCCACCAGGTGTCCGAGAGAGATGGAGCATGCACTATCGTCCAGAATAGTTTTGAATTTTTGATTGTGAAATATACTCAACAATCACCAACAGATCAGTGGTCTGTGTCCCATTTCCTACATTGCCCGGATGGTCATATTTTAAATTAAGCATATGTTTCGATTCACTTTTTCACTATAGTATACTAGCGATTACGCGGAATCTCGTCAGGAAACGCGTTTTAAATATCTTGGCATAATATATGCCTATTTTAAATGTGATTGGCCTAATTTGTTGAGGCCGGTAGTGCCATTACTGTGGTAGTACCCAGTGTGTGATAATTTTATATCTCAGCGTATTATATGCCACTTTAATTAGCATTTCTGAGCACGGAATTTTAGTGATTCCATTGTGCTGCTAATTTTACGAGAGCAGTTGATCGTATCACTTCCAAGTTTTGCACTTTGAGTCAGTGATGTACGTATTAATTATTTTATAATTTGCATATTATATGCAACCTAGATCAGCTTGACCTGCCTGTTAGGCAGCCCTTTCTATGGTCGACACATTGAGTGTGAAGAACACTGATAAAAGCTCCAGCATTTATGCACTGAGTACGACAAACTGGCTAGAACCAGATTGATCGGGTCTCAGTTAATGAGCAATTCGCACATGCGCGGCATATGTCGTCTGAAGCTTTGATTTTGCGAGATTTGATACCGCTACTGTCCGAGCCGATAATTAATCATGTATTCACGATTTGCTTCAATGGTGTGATCTCATTATGGTATAACTGTTGTGTCAGTATAAATCGGCGCGTTTGTTTTAATTCAGCGCTCATCTTAATCTTAATTAAAATTAGCAGTCTTTAATCCACAGTCGCCATATTTTCTATTGTTCTCCCTTGCACAATATCCAGCCGATTGCCCACTGGTAACAATAGCTGTGGATTATTTAAACAATAAGTGTGCATTATTTTAACAATAACTGTGGAATATTAAAATATTCCCCAGGTATTGTCATAACAATCGCAAGTCATTGTTTGCTGTGTTCTCCACTTGCTGACACACCGGAATGTAAAATTGGTGTGACCAATCAATCAATCAAATAAGAAACTGAACAGTTTTAGGTGATTATAATGATCATAGGGATACTAAGAAAGACGGTGGGTGGAATTTGTTTAATGTAATAACAACAATTTTACATCAATGTTAGACAATTCGGACTAGAAAAATATATATCACCCCTGGTCAAGTGGTCCAGCAATATACTGAATTATGATCTAGTTATGTGTTAATTTATTGTACTATTAATATGTGTATTATAAATAAAATTATCCTATCCTATCCTATCTGATATGATGCGGTTGGGTCCTGCTGAATTGCTCTGATGATGGTAGGGCAAACTGATGCTGTTAACAAATAGTACCGTGAGTTCCACAACGAATTAAAACAATGTACAAGCTAAAATTGAAGTCTGCTCTTGTGTGAGTTTGGACAATATGCATAGCAAATGCATTGCTCAACGCCACATATGCTAAGTCAGTGTCGTAATTTGGTTGCGAACAAACAATATATTTATTAGATTTATTATTTAAGTTACCAGTGTGATTATGGGAATAAGTGGTTTGAAGGTCTAAATTATGCTCGCGTTTGTTATATTCGTATAAGGCCGCACATAGCCTAGTTCAAGAGATTGAATTGAGAAAGTTCGGTTCCCCAACTTCTTTGGCATTGAACAATAAAGAGCGTTCCTTGTTAATACATTCCTGGTGTGGTATGAATAAAGAGCGTTTTTCTCTCACTTGTGTGCGAACTATTTAAAACAGCTGAAAAATATATGTTATATTAACATTTATTTTCAGAGCACACAAAGCCGGTATATCACTGGGGCTCTCCTCGCCTTTGTCGATTATGCAGAAGCTTGGAAGCTTCAAGTCAATACAAAAAAATATAATAATAATGATTTTCACGAAGAAATGGTCGAAAAATCTCCCCACATTCAAGTATGGAGGCTGTAGCCTAGAAATAGTTAAAGAATTCACTTATTTGGGGGGGGGGGGGTAAATTATTTTATAATCGTCGATTCCGACAGAACATAAAGAAAACAGTTACAAACCGGAATGTGAAATTGTTAATTTCGGAATTAGACAATTCGGACTAGAAAAAATATATTCCACCCCGGTCAAGTGGTCCTGCTAATCTGCTATGATGCGGTTGGGTCCTACTGAATTTCTCTGATGATGTTAGGGCAAACTGATGCTGATAACAAATACTACCATTAAATATTTTTTAATTTGTCTTTTTCGCGGTGTTGCGATAATCTGAACATATCCACGAAAAGCCATTATGCGTATCAAACATTCAAAAGATATTTATTGCGAAATATGTTTAATACTGGTTGTATTAGTTGTTGAAATTCGACTATATTTTCGTACGATGGTGTACGTAAACACACACAAGTTGTGCTCTGCTTACATAACACAGAGCAATTCGATTGGTTATTCATACACAATGATATAAACGCTCTTTATTATTTCCATATCAGGAAAACAGTAATAAATAACGCTCTTTATGTTTACCATATCCGGATCTAAACAAAAGCCAGAAAACGTAACATGTTTTGCTTTTGTTTACATGCCAAAGGGGAAGAAATCGACAATAACATACTGCTTATGTCATATTTCTGATTGCTATAAGAACAAAGTCTGTCTATATTTCACTATTTATGGCGGTTTTTGACGGATGGGAACATTTTAACAGCATACCCACCGCCAACACCGCCCGTATCTTTAACGACACATTTGCATTGTATTTGAGACTTGTTCTAATAATGAAAAACTTACGAAGGTGGAGCCTTCTTATAACACGGAATCACTCGCACGATATAATTTTCTGGTAAATGCTAAATATTTAAATGTTGATAATCCAAATCAGTTCGTAATGTCGGGTACACCACACTATAACTTAAGTGGATTAGTTACGTTGATTACATGGATTTTAATAAAATGTTAAGAATTTGATGTCAAAATGCTGAAATTGAAGATCGTTTTATACGGGTAACGACTACTATATATTTATAGTAAATAAACCTCATTCGATAACTTACGTTGGTCAAGAACTCCTTGTAAATCCAACTTCGAATTCATGGAAATAAATCAGATAAACAGTACAATACGAAAACGACTCATCGAAAGATTTTTTTTATTCCAATATTAACGGAAAACATCAGTTTGATCATCGGCTGGATTGTCATTTACCTCCGGGTGCTTGTGATGTTTATTTCGCTTATAAAATGAACGCCATGCTGATAACATATAACTATGTAATATCCATTTAGATAACGTCGACACAGAAAGTTTAGAAAATTACTTCATTCCCTGTTCGAATGCGGAGTTTGTTCACGTCACGTTTTACTGACAAAATTCACTCTTCTCACATTCAATTTACAAATGCGCCCGAGAACGACGTGTTAATTAATTAGATTAAAGCGTGTGGTAAGCTAATCGGCGACAAAGGCAATATCATGTTTGGGGCTACCTATAACTGATATCCCGATAACCACTCATCATAACTGGATTGTCAACGCGGCTCAGTGCATACCAACTCAATGCGACAATTTTGATTTGTGACAATGCAGCGAGGACGAGCAGTATCAGGCCAAGCAAAATAAATGTTTGTTGTAACTGGAAGGTGTCCATGCACATATGCACTGGTGTCAATTAGACTTCCGCCCATGTGTTATCTGAGATATAACATAATGTGAGTCAAAAATATTGTGTTCATATTGGTTTATAAATGCACAGCTAAGTAGGATATATAGCAGGATTGGCCATATTTCATGGGGCGGGGGGGGGGGGGGGGGGTGGCGATTGACACATTTTTAATGACAATTTTAATTCCAAATCTCCAGATCACTATTTAAAGTGGCAACTGAATTTGCGTACAAATCTTTATTTGTCTGACAGATTCGGAAATTGTTTAATGGTCATGTTCACATTTTTTGTTAAAACTTTTATTGACTTTTAGTTGAATATATCATACATTGTAATGTCATTGACAAATTTCAAAGTAATACTATAGGTAAAATTAAATTTCGTCTTGTTATTCTTTAAATACTGAGGATTAAGCCAGATATTCCCCTCGCTGTCGGCCATTCGTCCAAATATACACCTCGGCTTCGCCTCGGTGAATTATTTCACATTCCGGTTTGTAACTGTTTTCTTTATGTTCTGTCGGAATCGACGATTATAAAATAATTTACCCCCCCCCCCCCAAATAAGTGAATTCTTTAACTATTTCTAGGCTACAGCCTCCATACTTGAATGTGGGGAGATTTTTCGACCATTTCTTCGTGAAAATCATTATTATTATTTTTTTTTGTATTGACTTGAAGCTTCCAAGCTTCTGCATAATCGACAAAGGCGAGGAGATCCCCAGTGATATACCGGCTTTGTGTGCTCTGAAAATAAATGTTAATATAACATATATTTTTCAGCTGTTTTAAATAGTTCGCACACAAGTGAGAGAAAAACGCTCTTTATTCATACCACACCAGGAATGTATTAACAAGGAACGCTCTTTATTGTTCAATGCCAAAGAAGTTGGGGAACCGAACTTTCTCAATTCAATCTCTTGAACTAGGCTATGTGCGGCATACAGAGGCCTTATAAGAATATAACAAACGCGAGCATAATTTAGACCTTCAAACCACTTATTCCCATAATCACACTGGTGACTTAAATAATAAATCTAATAAATATATTGTTTGTTCGCAACCAAATTACGACACTGACTTAGCATATGTGGCGTTGAGCAATGCATTTGCTATGCATATTGTCCAAACTCACACAAGAGCAGACTTCAATTTTAGCTTGTACATTGTTTTAATTCGTTGTGGAACTCACGGTACTATTTGTTAACAGCATCAGTTTGCCCTACCATCATCAGAGCAATTCAGCAGGACCCAACCGCATCATATCAGATAGGATAGGATAGGATAATTTTATTTATAATACACATATTAATAGTACAATAAATTAACACATAACTAGATCATAATTCAGTATATTGCTGGACCACTTGACCAGGGGTGATATATATTTTTCTAGTCCGAATTGTCTAACATTGATGTAAAATTGTTGTTATTACATTAAACAAATTCCACCCACCGTCTTTCTTAGTATCCCTATGATCATTATAATCACCTAAAACTGTTCAGTTTCTTATTTGATTGATTGATTGGTCACACCAATTTTACATTCCGGTGTGTCAGCAAGTGGAGAACACAGCAAACAATGACTTGCGATTGTTATGACAATACCTGGGGAATATTTTAATATTCCACAGTTATTGTTAAAATAATGCACACTTATTGTTTAAATAATCCACAGCTATTGTTACCAGTGGGCAATCGGCTGGATATTGTGCAAGGGAGAACAATAGAAAATATGGCGACTGTGGATTAAGTATAGGATATATTGACTTTTAGTTGAATATATCATACATTGTAATGTCATTGACAAATTTCAAAGTAATACTATAGGTAAAATTAAATTTCGTCTTGTTATTCTTTAAATACTGAGGATTAAGCCAGATATTCCCCTCGCTGTCGGCCATTCGTCCAAATATACACCTCGGCTTCGCCTCGGTGAATTATTTCTCCGAATGCCCGACAGCTCGGGGAATATCCTATACTAAATATATAGTAGTCGTTACCCGTATAAAACGATCTTCAATTTCAGCATTTTGACATCAAATTCTTAACATTTTATTAAAATCCATGTAATCAACGTAACTAATCCACTTAAGTTATAGTGTGGTGTACCCGACATTACGAACTGATTTGGATTATCAACATTTAAATATTTAGCATTTACCAGAAAATTATATCGTGCGAGTGATTCCGTGTTATAAGAAGGCTCCACCTTCGTAAGTTTTTCATTATTAGAACAAGTCTCAAATACAATGCAAATGTGTCGTTAAAGATACGGGCGGTGTTGGCGGTGGGTATGCTGTTAAAATGTTCCCATCCGTCAAAAACCGCCATAAATAGTGAAATATAGACAGACTTTGTTCTTATAGCAATCAGAAATATGACATAAGCAGTATGTTATTGTCGATTTCTTCCCCTTTGGCATGTAAACAAAAGCAAAACATGTTACGTTTTCTGGCTTTTGTTTAGATCCGGATATGGTAAACATAAAGAGCGTTATTTATTACTGTTTTCCTGATATGGAAATAATAAAGAGCGTTTATATCATTGTGTATGAATAACCAATCGAATTGCTCTGTAATGTCATTGACAAATTTCAAAGTAATACTATAGGTAAAATTAAATTTCGTCTTGTTATTCTTTAAATACTGAGGATTAAGCCAGATATTCCCCTCGCTGTCGGCCATTCGTCCAAATATACACCTCGGCTTCGCCTCGGTGAATTATTTCTCCGAATGCCCGACAGCTCGGGGAATATCCTATACTTAATGTGAAGTGGCAGCACTTTGTCGCAGTTACGCCCGATTAAATTATTTAGAAACTTTTGGATGATGACATCGATAGATCGTAATTGGTACACATTTTCCATATGTTATCGTGTTGCACACAACTTACCGGCTATAGGGTATAATTATATATGGCTGAATTAGTTATTGTATCTGAATTATCACATTTCCCAAAGCTGACAGGTCAGGCATGAATTCAACTATATATTTACATATTTATTAACGATACATTGACGCCCCTAAATTACTATTTGTTCGGCTGTGGGGGGGGGGGGTATTTGAAATGAGTCGAATAACTCACCCATCAAAGATCATAGCGAACAGATTTCGATTTTTGAAATATGTTATTTTTCACCACCTGTCGGAATATTTTGGCTGCCTGGCAATGATCAGCTGACTTCTTACTAAAATAACAACAACATTTGAGTTCCTGTATCATTGAGCTATCGAATTAGAGCAAATTTCAATGAAAAACATGGCCGTCGGCAGCCATAGCTAGATCTGGGATTTTACTCTTTGAATGACTAAATATTTTTTGGCTCACCATACAGACCACAACCCTCACCCGATCATCACGAAACTTCATGTGGATTTTCGGGGTGACCACTGGATGGGAGCTATCGATTGTCTTTTTTTTAATTCCATATTGGAAAACATGGCCACCGGCAGTCATCTTCTTTTATTTCACTTAAGATATATCTCTTCATGTTGACATCTACGTTTGTAATATTACTTAGACATTTCAACATTCCGTATTCCGAAAGGTCCATTGACTGTGACCCATGAAATTACCCCCACCTTTCCGAATTGAGCTACAGTGTCATTTTCATTTCTGTCAAGATGCCTTTAGTAACTGAATATATGTGGGAATAATCGGTAATAAGATATACTGCTGTTTGATTTTAGAATTACATGTGGCATAAATACTGCTCAGAACTGCACAAGAGGGGCAGGTGCTAATGTTGGTCGCCAAGTGATTTGGATGTGTCTTACACGGAGCCGGGACACGGAGACAAGTCAATATTACATGACATGAGACTGAGCCGAGACACCTTGGTTATTTTGATCAAGTCTGTTTGACAGGCACAACTACATGTACATGTAGCTGTCAATCATCCGATTCACAAAATCCCAACGTTGCATGGATTGGCTTGGAATTATAAAAACAATCCCACGTTAAATGTAATGCTATGGCATATTACATAACATATATAGAGGATATCCAAGGAATTTTGTTGGGGTATAAGATTATTGCGCGCTCTGCCTTGCGACGAAACAGATAGTCCCACAATGAGTGCAACGAAATTGGACAATAATTGGACTTTAATTAACGTGGCTATTACTAACTGGTGAGAGATAAGAAAATATCTAATGGATTTTGCAATGATATTATAGGGGTTTCATATAATATATAACATGTTGCCACGGCATTTCACACGTCAATGTTTATACTGACCACCCATTAATTATATTGATGACATCATGTCATATATTTTCAAGTCATAAATAATCTTGATACATTCCAGGTGTTCTTGTCATTTTATACTGGCTCGCTTTTACATGAGTCAAGTTTAGGTAACTGCGATTAATCATGTAACATGTTATAATTCATGTGGGGGACATTCAGGCGGAGATGGAAAGATTACAAGTTTACAATTCTGTTTAGCATTATGCCATGTGACCGAACATACATGAAATGTGAAGGCCTGGTTCTGGTTAGAATTTTCTAAAGTGACGCTGTTTTTGTCGGGAAGAAAAGGGGCAGATTTCCACCATACTTATATAATGGTGTGGTTTAAAAATGACAAAAGTGGCGACGTTCGAGTCAGGGTGCACGGATGGGGAGAGAGAAACACAAATGATAACAAATATTTTAGCCCCGATTTCCACCAAATGTATACAATTCTTATTCATGACTCAGGGGCTCTAACCATGTGATTTTAAAGACGCCAAAGCGGTGCCGTGTTTGACGAGAGATGAGGAGGGCACTAAATGTGATATGAATTTGTTTAGTCGCCGATTTCCACCAAATTTTTAAATAATAATCTCCATGATATCAGGAGTCTTATGGTGTGGGATACTGCTGTCAAGATTTGCGTCATTCGAGTCAGTAGTGCACTTATAAGTATAGCTACCATTCTGTTTAACCCTTTACCCAACAGAACGGTCCTGTGCCAATGCATTCTCTTATATATGCGAGTCGACCATAGGTCGCCTCGCATATATAAGAGAATGCATTGGCTTAACACATATTAAAGAAAAAATGGTAAAAAGTGTTAAAAAAAAGTTTTTTTTAGGCCAATGCATTCTCTTATATATGCGAGGCGACCTATGGTCGACTCGCATATATAAGAGAATGCATTGGCACAGGGCATAACTGTAACTATCACAATGTGCTCAATGAGCCGGTTCCAATGATACCCATATTTCCATGGTTTTATTGAGACAGACCGAAGATAATTTAGGCTGTTAGGGCGTTTCTGGGCGTTCTGTTGGGTAAAGGGTTAACATGTACATATATTCTTGCAAAATATGGACCCTGAACCGTGAGAGGATGACATGTTAGAATGGCTCATGTATTATAATACAACTTAGCCTGTCAGATTCAAGATATTTTCCACAAAAACATACACTTTGTCAAGAGAGACGGAAATGTATAGAAGGCCTTTACAGAAATAATGGTCACAGTGTACAGTCAAATATAGTTTCTTCTGAGATAAAAGTAAAAACAGTAACACATGACTTTTCAGGGTCCTCCAATACTGGCATCTGACAAGGGTACATTTGCCCAAAACGGAGGATTGCCTTAATCTTTTAAAACAGACTCATAATCCATGTATAAAAATCATTTTTGTTTTTGCCATTTGGGAATATAATTTATGAGAACACGTGTCACACTTCGAGCAAGAGTATTCTGTATTCCACCAAATGTCCACAGCGGAGGGTTTCACACCACTTTAACCTGGGAAACGCCGGATAACCCTGCTAGTAATGTCAATATATCATAATGTGCTATGTTGTCAGTATAAGAACCACATCCAATCCCCAATCTGCACGGGCTCAGTCATCCGCCCGTGATGTTGCAGACATTAACAGGTTCACCTTGAATGTATTAGTTTACAATTATACACAGTATATACATCTCTATCTCTTCAGCACTCAATATAATGAATGATGTACATGCATCTACGCCAAGTGCATGATAACCAAATCCCAAATTCGTTCTGTAAATGCTCATAGTGTTGTCCGTTTCTCACTGCCGAAATCGCACTTGTATTTCGCACGAGACACCACGTGTCAGAATATTGCGTAACATTAGTGTGAGGGACAATAGCATATGAATCAACCGCGGTTACAGCGCTGTCAATATATGTATTTATTTCCACTGCACTCCAGTGCTCAATAACTTATGATTCATACACTGATTTACACAGACACATTGCTACATCGAGCATCACGGAATAGTTTATATTTATTATCTTCGCTAGTTTATTGCGTTCGCCGTAAGCTTTATAAGTTTTAAGAGGGGGACTTGAATAGCCACTCAAAGCACCGGAAATATTATGTTCATCTTGTCGATACCACTCACAAATGTATAATTTAAATGAACAGGTATTGAAAAGCAAATAAGGGCGAAAAGCTGCAAAACAGAACATCGGGCTATCCATTGGTTTGTCAAAGTGACCGATTGGTTATTCTGGTCTCAGGCGCATATGTTTGAGTGCTAACGTTCCTCCTCCGTCATGCAAGTCAATTCAGGATACTGCAAATATGACGCTATGACCCAAAATAGAGAAAATGAATCGGCAAAATCTGAAAAAGAAGCGCGCAGATCTCATTTCTCATCAGAAGTCGGCATCAAAAACAAACCCCGAGTGTTATTGACGCTCAATCAGATGGACTTTATAATAACCCATTTTTTTCCGATGCGGGGCGCAATCCCTTTCAGCCCAGCACACAAATCATATACAGTGTTGCGGAAAATGTTTCACCGAAACATGACATTATCGGACTGGTGGTTCATAATAAGGTATGTTCGAAGCATACGCACCTTAAACCAAACAAAAACCACAAGTGTGGAACTGATTGTTATGCGACGATTCCTTTTGAGAAAAACATTGGTGACGAGAGAACG
The DNA here is from genome assembly GCA_032622095.1 of Siphonodentalium dalli. NCBI lineage: Eukaryota > Metazoa > Mollusca > Scaphopoda > Gadilida > Siphonodentaliidae > Siphonodentalium > Siphonodentalium dalli. The sequence continues at coordinate 202,650,646 of CP136069.1, forward strand.
TGGGCGAAGGAAGCTGTCTTGGAAATGAAAAAGGAAAATCGTCACCTCAGTTCCAACTTGTTCTAAGTGCCTTTTTCAATGTTACGAGATAATCGAATTTTAAAGTTTGACGATGTAGTACTCGTGAACTATAAGAGATACATTGGTCGGCTTGTCACCAAAATGTAGACAATTTTATGCTCTTTCGAGCAAAATAAAAGGCAGTGCCGCAACTGTTAGTGACACTCTATACCAGCGACAGTTCCATCGAGGTACCCCCTCCATTTTTTTTTACATAGAACCTGTCTGGAGGCGATAGACTCTACACCACCAGCGCTAAACTGTCATGATCTATCGATTACAGAAGTTCCTCTACGTATACTATTTTGTGTATTAAGACTTAGCTTGGGAACAAATTCAATAAACAAAGCTCTTGAATATCAAAATATTTAATGGAAAAACATCAGCATAGAACTAACTCAAACCAATACATGTATGTGTCTGAATTTTCCTTTTCGATGTAAACATAACTGGCGAAAACATACCGATATTTCAAGATAGTCTCTGGGTACGCTCCAATATAAGTATGGACATCACATAACTTACTATAGTTTTGCCGAAGAACTATGTCACTGTCATCACATGCATGATTGTGAATCGATACAAACATATATAAATACGTTTGCATTCCAAGGAGCGTCAAGCAGACAAGTGGAATATGTAAGCAACGATGTGCATATCTAATTTGCTCCCATGCATATCATGGGGCACATGGATGGATATGCACATCTGCTTTGTTGTTCTGTGCATATTTTGCAGATATCCATCACAGACACACCGAACATCTAGTTTGGTCACAATCGATGAAAATTAAGCCGCCAAAGCAGCTGCCAAAGGTTGAAGTTTAATTTACCATACACGTTTGCACGTCAAGTTAAAATAATGTAATACTGTAAACTTCTATAACCTAAACGCTCCCAGCACTTTAAGCTGGACGTATCACTAACACGTCCAACCATTTATATGATGCACCATTGTTTCCCTTGTCCAAATCTACTCACGTTAGTTAGAGAATCTGTCATTGAGTGGAATTGCACATTTGATACACCATCCATCATAAATGACATATAAAATGACATCTTCTTGAGTATAGTTCATCCTAAATGTTTCACACAAACTCCAAGCAATGTCTATGAATGAAACCTATATAACAACGAGTTTCTGATTGAAAACTGTTAACATGTACCACGTGAAACCATGACAAAAATGCGATTGCGAGGTGGAATGGGTTGAATTCCTGCCTCCTCATCTGATCGCGGGTTGTATTGCCCTCACGCTCACAACAAATATTGACATCTAGAGTATAAGTGGTTGTGTTGATATTTAAGGCAAGTTTAAAAGGCAAGTTAACAGAATTTCATCCATGCTTGCTATTCAACATAGAGACAATAGAATTAACCCCAACATGTGATATAAGTTGGTCATTATATTTAATAGAAATTAAAAAAAATATTTACAAAGTTCCCAAATATATTTTGCAGCAATAATCACATATATACAAACCTTATAATACCATATGGAAGATGCATAATGTATGCAGCGTGCAGTGAACACTGTTCTGCACAGTTAGCATAAACTTGCAGGAATGTAATTTGATCTGCATGTAAACAAAAAACATGTGCTTTTGTTTTGATATGGATACCCGATTCATCACAAACAATACAAATTTGTCTTTGTATAGTTCCAGGAACCATAAAATACATTTTTGTCATTTGCCGCTTATACTGACAACTTATATGCTAAGCCTATCATAATATGTATTGTATAGTCAGTCCGTAGTCTTGAAACCATCCAAAGACAGAATTGTGTTTTATGTGAATCGGGTTTTCATATCAAAACAAAAGTACATGCTTTCTGTTTGCATGTAGATCAAAGTACATTCCTGCAAGTTTTATGCTAACTGTGCATAACAATGTTCACTGCACACTGCAAACATTGTGCATCTCCCAGCTGCATGGTATTATAAGGTTTGTATCAATGTGTTTTTCTTTATAACGATTTCTTGGAAATTGTTTTGGATATATTTTTTATAATTTCTATTAAATCATAATGACCAACTTATGTCACATTTTGGGGTTAATTGTATTGTCTCTATGTATCATAGTTAGAGTAAATACAAGCAAGGGTGAAATCCTGTTAACTTGTCTTTTTTTTAAATTGATTTTTGAAGAATTGACGAATGGAGCGCCCCCTTAACGACTATTTTTCGAAGAAGCAGAAGCTTGGCAGGTGACCAATATAACATGCAAAGGGTTCCTAATCGCAACCACTCCGCATTATATCATTGTTGATAGAAAATGTGTGCTATACATGTAAGTGGCACACGGGTGGCATTTTATATATTCAAAATATGGGCATATATAGGATGAGTTTAAAATGCATATTCCAAACTCGTATAACAACCAAAAGCAACGAAACTTACCACCTTGGTGTATACAAAAAGTTGTTGGAAAAACTGTACCAAAACGCTACTTTTGACAAAATATGTATCCATCCATTACTGCATGTGACAGAACAAAATATGCTTCCGCGCGTCGTAGCTTTTTCATAGAATGAATTCCATTAGCAATATTGTCAGGCTATAACTTGCGATTGAATTAGGTATACACTGACAATATATTCGGTTTGTGTTGGTATTGATCAATACCCAATCTGATTCCCTTGGTTTTGATCAAAACCAAATCTGAATCCCTTGGTTTTGAGGACATATTCAATACCATATATTGGTTTTGACTGATAGTCTTCAAGAGTTATCGTTACTGTTTCCGTGTATCGCACATGGCCAGGCTGGCTGTCGCCATTTAATTTCGAAGCGACTGAAACACATTCTAGTGTTAAAATCACAGCAAATAACTTAGACTGGTTCAATGGGTGATCACAGATATGTTTCCCGATGGCCGGACAATCTTATTTTCGGGAATCTTGACATGTATGTATCTACTAACTATTAATTATAGGATGCTTTCAGTTTCGACTTCAACTTTACACGAAATGTTCACACGTATTTTGTATCAGCACACAAGCTCATATATGGGCACCAACACGATAGAGAAGTGACAGAACATTTCAAACTCAACAAATAAGATTATGCCTTTGTCAATGGATAAGACATAACAAATTTTCATCAAAAAGACTTCAAGTTGAAAAAGAAATTTCTCAGTATATTTCATAAAAATTTGTCATGCTGTTTGAAATTGATCTTGTCCACAGCAATTTATCAGGTTTTATAGAACTTTAGGTCATGTGTATGGAATGGCATGTACTTTTACATGTGTTCCTTATTTACGCTTAAGCCTATATCACTTACGCGTAAATGCAAATTATTTATGCTTAAATGCAAATCATTTATGCTTAAGCACAAAAGGATCATAATTTTCATATTTATGCTTAAGTGTAAATAAGAATTAATATTAAAACCATGTCCAATATTGTATGGGAGTTCAAATTCACATTTAATAGCCTTAATGTATTAAGCCATTATGCTTGAGCGTAATTCAGATTTCCATTATGCTTTTCAAAGCATAATCTATTACGCTTAAGCGAAAAGCCATTACGCTTAAGCGTAATGCCGCTATGCTTAAGTGTAATGTCATTACGCTTAAGCGTAATTCATATGCCATACATATGTGAAAACTCCCCTGAAGCTGAAATGGATGCAGCCAATTCCTGATGCTAGTAACTTTTAACAAATATCTTGCTTAGATGATATCATTATATGTAAGGTAATAAGGCTATGAAAATCTATTATGCTTAAGCGTAATGGCAGTGCGCTTAAGTGTAATTTTCAATTTTCAGTGCTTTATGACTAATTGGATTCTCTCTATATTAAACCTATTTTGAGCCCTGAATATGCTTAAGCATAATTAGCTATTAAATGTGAATTTGGCCTCCCATGCCAATATGGGTGAACCTCAAATCAATCTTTATTTAGACCGATCTGTCTAAATTTGTTGGCCAATCAGTCTAAAAAGATTGAATGTTGACAATTTGCCAATATATAAGACATAAAATTTTCATAAAAAAAAAATATTAGTTGAAAAAGACATTTGACAGTTTATTTGATAAAAAGTTGTCATTCCGTTTGAAAATTATCATGATTCATGGCAATTTATCAGGTATAGGTGAATAGGTGTATGGGAGGCCATCCACAAATTACTTACACTTTAGAAGCGAAAAATTATGGATCATATTTATGCTCAAGCCCAAATAAGGTACACATGTTAAAATCGCATCCCATATGGGTGAACCACCGAATGTTCTTTATTAGACCGATCCGTCTAAAAAGTCTAGATAAATCTGTCTAAATTCTTCCTGTCAGTACCTTCTCTGACACCGGTCTAACTAAATTGTAAGAGAAGGAACTCCCAAATGCAGGTGTGTCAGAGGAAATCATTTTCACAGTTATTCCTTATTTGCGCAAAAGTGCAAATTATTTACTCTTAAGCACAAATTATTTACGCTTGAGCACAAATTATTTACAAATGAGCACAAATCATTATCATTTATTCTTAAAGGGGTACTGTACCCAAGATGTTGTTGTTGGTTTCTATAATCCCCGAGTCGGAGAATAATGTAACAACTTTTCAATTTTTTGAAAGTTTGTTGAGTACGAAGTATTGTTACGGATGGCAAATTTACCGGAATGCAAAAATACAAATTGTCGTTGTCGAGTAATTTTTGTAAAGTTTTCAACCAAATGAATCAAATAAACATGATATTATATGGTTAGTAGTCCCATATACTCATTTAAGTTAGTGTACCGTCACTAGTCAATGAATGGCTTGGGTTTTCTCCCCGTATAAGCATAATGTTTCAAACGATCGTGTGTGCAATTGTTTTCCTAATCCGGTATCCCTCAATTATAATTTGATTACGTTTTGTACACGGAAATTCGAATTTTAAGAGACGCCATTTTATGGCTGGAGCCATAAAATCAATTTATATTAAATTATTAACTTTTAAATTATTAAATTTTAAGATAGCCTATTAACCTGAGCGTTTACAGAATACATCTTCGACTCAAATTACTTATATTTCTATATAGTATCGATAATAGATCGTTGTTATCACCGGGAATTTATTGAAAATGGCGTACAGTACCCCTTTAAGCACAAATGGATCACCCAGATCTGTTTTATAATATTTCATTAATTAATCATTTAATCAAAATGAAGATAATTATGTCACACCATAGACATAACAAAATGATGGGCTTACTAAGGCTAAGGGGTTACTTATACCACCCAACCCACTGAATAATTATTGTTTTACATATAAAAACTTCATGGTAACATCAGCTGTATGATGCAATATGTATATCAACATAACTGCATCGTTCAATGAATGGACCCGATATTTACGACCTATTTTAATCATGCAACGAATTGCAAAACAACAAAAATATTACATGTTTTCGAATTTTAGAATTATTGAAAATTATGCAATTAGCACATGCTGCAAGCACACTGAGCTCACTTGTGTCTACTTAATGCCCACGGACGCAAACAGGTAAGGTCATATAGGCAGAAAACTACGGCATACAAACTGATTACTGCCAATACCGGTATAATCACAGGAGTTTGTGAGAATGATAATAAATAATAATAATACAAAATAAGTAATAATAAATACAAATAAAACACAAGGAATGAATCAAGGGGATTAGTGATTTGACCTACAAATGTTTATTTATAAATGTTTTGCCTCGAAAATAGGAAAGCCAAAACGTTATAGATTGTAGCGATCTTCAGACAGATTGCTATTATGACTACTATACATCAATATGACCGCATGTGGCTGAAATTCAACTTCGCATTGACTACATCACCTATTTTCTCTTTATATCACCGCAACGGCAAGTTTCATTTTCGAAGCGTTGGCTGCCCTCGGTGACACGATGCTGGACACGGTATCCAGTAAAACTTGATCAACTCTTGGACGAAGTTGTTTGCAGCAGTGGTCCGAATATTTCGACCTAAATCTTTTAAATGTTACATCGTTACTAACATTAACATGCCCCGGAAATATTCGGACAGCATGATGCAAACGGCACAGATTCCTCGGCCCTTTTATTATATGTGTACATTTTTGCCCGACACCGCCAACTAATTACAACGGATGTACATGGTCGCGTATCCACGAAATCAGCGGACGGTTCGAAAATGATACCTGGCGTTGCGGTGATATAAAGAGAACATAAGGTGATATTGCCAATGCCATGCTAAATGTAAATCACAGCGATCGCGTTGATGTATAACAGTCATAATAGCAATGAATATGGAGAGCGCCACGAGCGAAACGTTTTTTTCATGTTTCTAATTTTCGTGATACTAAAAATTTAAAAAAATGACGTCAATCGCTAATCCCCTAGTTGCTACCCTTTTCTTTATTTATTACTTATATATCTCTATATATATATATCTATATATCTCTTATATTTTTATTTACTATCATTCTGACAAACCCCTGTGGTATAATTTTTCTAAAAAAAAGTGATGAAATAAATTATCTCGAACGCCCAGACATATTTGTGCGGCCTGACATGCCTGTCAACCGATATGATGGCCAGATATATTGTCATAATAATCAGATATAATAGCAATTTTTTTACCTGTCTTGTTGACTTATGAAATAAATTAAGAATTTCCTTGCGTGAAAATGTATGTTAGAGTACGAACATGTAATCGGTCATGTCACTTAGGGGCCGGCTTGTTACATGAGCCGGACAAATCATCATGCTGTTATGTGAGCCGAAACAACTCGGTTAGCTGGGACAACTCGGTTGACGTTCACGCAACTAGTTAATCATCTAGCTGTCTTTGGATCACTCGTCATGACATAATGTCAGCACGCCCATAACTGAGTGGCTTTGGTAGTGATTAAACGTCACTCACACGATGCGAGCATTTTATTGGCTAACGTCATATCAAGTTACAATGAATGGTGTTATGTTCCAGACTTTCATCCCAGCTAGTTGGGATGACTCGCTGTTACGCAAGCCAAGCTGTTCCCGCTAACCCAGTTGTCCCGGTTAGGCAGGATGGGAGAAAGAGTTCAAAGCACAGAGGACCGAGGCACCAGGCAGACCGGGTTGTCCCGGCTAAGTGCCACCGCACACACTGCGATTAAAATCGTAAGTGGGGAAAATCGCAGGAGGAAGCATCCAATGCACATGCCCATGACAATATCGTAGCCAAATCGTAGCAATCAAGCGCTGTTTGATTTTACCAGGAAAATCGTGGCGTGACCTTGGCAATGCGCGCAATCGTAGCTGTTACATGACCACTGTAGCACTGGTCATGTTGTAAATACCACGAAAAGAAAACATTCAAAAATGGCGCAAAGTTTACAAACTTCTTGCACTTACAAAAACGAGGCCACATTGGTGGAGATGTGGTGCGACAGGGAGTGCAGGCCTATACCACATATCAGGCAAGGAGTAGAGGGCTGCCGCAATTGTTGAAATTCAATTGGGGCAGTTGAGCCTGTTGAGTTGACATTGAAATCACACCAAATTTTAAATTTTATTGTAATATCGTAATCGACCCACTCTACCCGCTGTCAGTTCATAATCCAGCTAATCCACATTACTTCATGATTGGGAAATCATCAGACAAAAATAATGTAATTGTTCTTGCAAAGAGTTGATATTTCTCTTGGCGTTGGGGGGGGGGGGGATTTTTTCAGGGCATGTATGTCGGGTGGGTGTGTCGTCGATGGAACCAAAAAAAAATTTCCGTAACTCAAAATTGTTTTTCCTGCAAGTTTTTTGACTGTTTTTGCAATGAGTTTGGCTTAAAGGTACTCAATCAGATCAGACATTCCTAAATTACTATTTCTTTGGCTTCGGGGTTATTAAGTAGTTTAAACAGAAAACTCGAGTGGTAATAATTTACCACTCGATTTTTTTCTGTTTAAACCAGGGGGGGGGGGGGGGGTGAAAAATAATTTTCCGGCACATAAAATCATACGTTTAATTTTTGTCATATGTAGGTGCTGGGTGGGAGGGGGAAGATACTCAGGCCTGTGTATCCCCCCCCACCCCAAATTCTTACTCTAATCAAATTTTGCTCATATAAAGTTAATTTCTAGCCATTTCATGACTATAAGCAAATTAAGCAATAAAATCATACGTTTAATTGTTGTCATTTGTAGGTGCTGGGTGGGAGGGGGAAGATACTCAGGCCTGAAGTATCTCCCCCCCCACCCTAAATTCTTACTCTAATAAAATTTTGCTCATATAAAGTTAATTTCTAGCCATTTCATGACTATATAAAGCAAATTAAGCAATAAAATCATACGTTTAATTTGTGTCATATGTAGCTGCTGGGTGGGGGGGAAGATACTCAGGCCTGGGTATCTCCCCCCCCCCCACCCCAAATTCTTACTGGATCAAATTTTGCTCATATAAAGTTAATTTCTCGCCATTTCATTACTATATAAAGCAAATTAAGCAATAAGCAATAAAATAATACGTTTAATTTTTGTCATATGTAGTCGCTGGGTGGGGGGAAGATACTCAGGCCTGTGTATCTCCCCCCACCCCAAATTCTTACTCTATCAAATTTTGCTCATATAAAGTTAATTTCTCGCCATTTCATAACTATATAAATCAAATTAAGCAATAAAATCATACGTTTAATTTTTGTCATATGTAGCCGCTGGGTGGGGGGGGGGGGGGGGGGGGGAGATACTCAGGCCTGGATATTCCCCCCACCCAAAATTCTTACTCTATTAAATTGTTCTCATATAAAGTTAATTTCTCGCCATTTCATGACAATATAAAGCAAAATAAACGATAAAATCGTAAGGTAATATTTTGACACATTTATGCTATTGTGTGAGGGGTTATTTTTAAACTTCAAAATAACCAACAACAAAAAACATTAATAGTTTTCTCGGCATTTCTTACCATAATAATATAAAATAAGTGAGGAACAAAAATATATGAGTGGGGGGAGATACCCAGGGGGGAGATAAACTGTTACACCGGGGTGGGTGGGTGGATGGTCAAAGCCATCAACAAGCAATGTTTTCCGCAACTAAAAAAATAATTCACTGCTTGTTTTTTTAGTGTTTTGGCAATGAGTTGGGCTTCAAAACCACTTTGAATGAGATAAATAATGTAATTCTAACTGGTAAAATGACTGCAGGCAGTTATCGTGTTGTATTTTGTTGCAAATTTTGAAATCCAAGATGGCCGCTGGCAGCCATGTTTTTTTGGCCGAATGACCTCAAAATGACTCATTCCTATTTACATGTCCATGTTAACATCCATGATAAATAGTATGCACAGAAATTCATATACAGCTGTTTACAGAGAATTTCCCCCCGCAAATCTCTGTGTTAGTGTTAAAAGAGGGGTGGGTGTCAAAAATGGTCGGAAAAAACTGACGAAACGGAAACAAGTTTGGCGTTGGGGTGGGTGGGTACAAAAAATGATCGAAAGGGAAAAAATGCCATACGTGCCTGAATTTTTTTTCCGACCCCCATTCCTGTTTAAACTGTAGTTTCTGACCCAGAAACAATTTAAATAACTAACATGAATAAATCTATATCTGATCACGCTGAGCTTTGACAGGTAGGTTCCTTGACTCGATTCAAATATGTTTTAACCCGAGAGCCAAAGAAATAGTAATTTAGGAGCGTCTGATCAGATTGAGTACCTTTAAAACACATTAGAATAAGAGGAATAATGTAATTCTAACTGCTAAACTGGCTGCAGGCAGTTATCGTGTTGTATTTTGTTGCAAATTTTGAAATCCAAGATGGCGACTGGGAGCCATGTTTTTTTGGCCGAATAACCCCAAAATGACACATTCCCATTTACATGTTATGTTAACATCCATGAATGCACATAAATTCATATACAGCTGTGTACAGTGAATTCCCCCCACCCTCGCACATCTCTGTTTTAATGTTAAAAGGGGGATTGGGTGTCCAAAAATGGGGTGGAAAATAACTGCCGAAAACAGAAAAACAAAAATTTGATGCGGGGATGAGTGAGTCCCAACTAGGGTCGAAACGAAAAGTAAAAATCAGCATACGTGCCTGAATTTTTTCCGACCCCCCCCCCCCTTATCCAGTTAGGATTCTCTCTTAAAGGTACTCAATCCTATAAAACTCGTCTCAATTACTATTTCAATGGCTTCGGGGGTCAAAAATATTTGATTCGAGTCGAGGAAGTCACCCATCAAAGCTCAGATTTGTTAGATATCGATTTTAGAAATCTATTATTTTTCATTATCGGGAATACTTTCTGTCCCAGAACGCAGTCAAAATTTCGTTATTATTACCACTTGATTTTAGAGTTATCCATCCTTGTCTATTTGAGTCTTGTTTTGGTGTTCACATCTCGAGCAGGATAGGAAATTGACGGCAATTATTAGTACTCATCTCGAGCTTTGTTTGATGGGTTCCTCGACTCGAATCAAATATTTTTTTACCCCCAAAGCCAAAGAAATAGTAATATAGGACCCTTTGATCGGATTGTTGTTGTTGGAATCTGTTGAGATGGGGACCCTCTTTTCGGATTGAGTACCTTTAACCAAAATATGATAAGACATACCAAATAAGGAATTTACTATGATAGTATTGTGAGTTGTAAGTTGTAGATGCACCAAACGCAAATCTAAATATAAGGAAACGACGCTTTATCATGACTCTGCTTATAAACATTCACTGCTCTTTTTGCTCGACGTGCATTTTCTCTGACACAAGGCGTGTTATGTGAATAATATCACATTCATATAATAATTATGCTATACTATATAATAGTATCTCCTTGAGGAAATTATCATAATTTGAAAAATGTTATTTCTAAACTATAACCTAAATGAAGGCCGCCCGCCCCGAAGTCATGAAGAATGTGATTACTCACACCCCAACCCATGCTGGGTATTTCACCCGTCATCAAACCATGCTATTAACAATTTAACATGCCTACAATAATGTTTTCTTTGTTTGAAATCCTATATGACGTGGCCGGTACATTGAAGAGATTTATATCCAGAACAATATGTAATATTTTAAGTAAATCTATAGAAGTACATGTCATTTCATATACTAGTGCATGTCCAAGCCTTGAAATAGTGTGCCTGTCATTTGCAGAATGAGGTCCCCAGAAGGTGAATTTAGTGATGCTACCCCACACAGTGGGCTAGCATCACCAAATTCACCATCTGGAGAGCTCATGTTGCTTACACCTCAGCAGAAAGAGGTTCGCAGAGGGTGAATTTGGTGATGTGGCATGTCGGTATCATTTTATAAGACCTGTATGTTATATTTTATAGAAGACGGGCAGCTAGAAGTCTTGCTGTGGAAGTAAATTGACTGGAAGACATACACTGGACCAAAGTTGGAACTTGGATGTATTCAATGTTCAACTGTAAGTTTTTATATAGATACTGATCACTTAGAAGTTAGAAGATGTATAATCTGATTTGACGCCCCCTAAATTACTATTTCTTCAGCTTCGGGTTTAAATAATATTTGATTTGAGTTGAGGAACCTATCCCTCAAAGCTCTGAGTTATCAAATCTGTTAATTTTATCCACCTCGATTATTTGTCAGCCTACCAAACATTCCACTGACTTCTAGAAATATGCAAATATACAAGATATTGAGAGGTCTCGCAATGTCATCGCAAATCAATTTCAGAAGATAACATGATGAAAAGTAATGTTGGATGACTATTGGCCTTTGGTGTAAATTTCCGTTGTTGTTCAAGTTGTAACTGGATGATCCAGGGACAATCAGATTGGATTGTGCATCTTTAACAAAAAGCCTCATGTTGTATGTTTGTTGAATTTATGTCTAAATTCCCTACCTATGGAATAGAGTCTAAACAAATAATATCTTGCAGATTGGGTGCTTCTAAGTGTCAAGGTATGGAATAAGACTAAATAAAATAATGCCTGTGAAGGGTAACTGGAGATAAAAAAAACAGGGGCAATTGGGGGGGGGGGGGGTTGAATAATCACCGCATTTTGCACTTTAATTCACAGAATACTGATGACACTATATTAACCATAGCCAGGATGGCCTTACAAATGGCCTTATAAATATCCAATGACCTGATGTGCTTTTAAAGACAAATTAAAGTGATGTGAAACAATCCAGTGAGGTGTTCCCAGACCTGCTGATGGAATAATAAATAAATTAAAATAATCATGCCAAAATAAGTTATACAAATAGTCAGAAAACTACGTCATTGTTATAAACAAATTAAACTCAGTGACTAGTATTGGGACAATCATTTCAGTAATGTTTATACTCAATAAGGTGTCCTGAATAAAGTAGTAAATGTTCACATTTGTGCATTGTGTTCTCTGAAATGCTACAGAGGATATGGTTGGAATTTTAGTTCTTAATCTCAGGTTTTTGTTACATAATTCCAGTGGGGATAGTGTTTGGATACTAACTGATTGTTGATATGCACCATATATGCCTGTTTAAAAAAGGGGATGTATTATGCTGCATGTTTGTCTGTTAGTTCGCTTTTGGATTCCAGATGTCAGATGATAACTTTGAAATTTGTGTGTTTTAATTGTACAAAATACAGGTAAAGTTTGAGTTTTTGGTTCAGCACGTCAATTTCACCAGACTTAAAGGCCTTTTGTTGGAATTGCCATGGGGATATTTTGCCATGCCCTAACAATGCTTTTAATATTCAATGAAATATGTCTGCAATATATGTCTTTAAATCTGACTTTTCCTAAACATAGTATTTTATGCATTTCTTTTCAGAGTATGTTTGTTCACTGGCATTGGAAACTTTAGTACCAGAATGTGCACAGCATACAGAGGAGGCATGTGTGTTATCTGTGCAGATATTTGTCAACTTTTCATACATAAATATTGTACCACAATATACATGTGTGGTGCAGCCTGTGGGAAGTTAGTAACATGCTATGCTTTCAAGTGCTGCTATATTCATCAGATGCCAGTATATAGGAGTTTGCTGATCTTAAATTTCTACTGCATGACAGGTGTAAAACAGATGAGCTGTCATTCTTGGGAATGTTCAATATAAGAAGGGTGTGATGAACTATATATTAAGTGTTAATTCATTGCAATTGTTGCAATGGTGAGCTGTGCATAGACATCAGGATTATACACTGCTGTGGAAGAATGGCTAGGTGACAATTATTCCTGTTGGATAAGTTTGAATTAAAGTTTAATTCCAAAATCTCACTGTCTTCATTGATGTTTATCTTAAAACTTCATTCAACATAGATGCAACCAATTATGTCACTTGGACAATTTACTTCATCTTCGACTCTTAATTTTGGTCGTTTCTGATATGATTCATGAATGGGGTGGCCCTCACATGTGCAGGCAAATTACATGCCTCAATTTAAGCAATTAAATGGTAGAATAGTCCTCAGGAGTTTGTGATTTCAGGAAATTTTAAATGTAATTTGCCACATCTTGCAACATCTTGTGGAATTTAGTTCTATGCCAGCATGCGCTCTTGAAAAGTCAATATTTGACTGTTTGAGGACCAACTGTTTCTATCATAATAATTTCAGGACTGTGTAAACAGTAAATAAGTGATAACCATAAAAAAAAAATTACATGGTTACCATTTATTTTCTGTTTACTTGGCAACCATAATTATTATGGTAGAAACCGTCACATATAATGGATTTTCGTATAATACAAGATTTGACCAATTGACAAAAAGAACCCATATACATGTACATGTATGTTTGTGGGAGGGTATGAAAGCCATAATATAGAAATTTGATAGCTTGTAGTATGCAAGTGATCAGCTGAATTTTTGTTCTGGAAATGGAATCTGGTGGCATCTGTTTCAGACTGTATCGCATCCTGAGTCTAAAGCCTTTTATAATTAGCCCTTTAATATATAAAAGGATTGGTAATTATAATTAAAATCAATTTATGACTCTAGTCATAATTTAATTTTCATTATAATTTTACATGTCGAACTTGGAAAACCAAATTAATTCATGCGTTGCATATATTTTGTTGAGAATGGATATGGTACAATAAATGGGTAGATTTAGAGTAATGTACCCCTTAAAGGGTGCATAAGTATATGTTGTATGGCACATTTATCAATAAATTGTGCAAAAAAGGAACTTTTTGATCAAAACCAAAATTGGTTTCATATATAAAACCAGTTTGGGTTTTGATCAAAACCAGTTGGCGCTTGGTATTTGGTTTTGATCAAAACCTAATTTGGTTACATATATGGGACAAAAGTTCAAAACCAATTTTGGTTTTGATCAAAACCAGTTGGCGCTTGGTATTTGGTTTTGATCAAAACCTTTTGGTTACATATATGGGACAAAAGTTCAAAACCAATTTTGGTTTTGATCAAAACCAAAACCAGTTGGCGCTTGGTATTTGGTTTTGATCAAAACCTAATTTGGTTACATACATGGGACAAAGTTCAAAACAAAATTTGTTTTTTTTTAAACCAAAACGTTTAAGAGTGTAGGGGTCATTCATTGGTAACAGTTTAGCAGTTTAAATGGCTGTTGTGTCATTGGCGTTCATGGCATGCCCCTGTTCTTCTATTCGTTGAAGTGCACTGTTAAAATATGAGCTCACTTTCGGACAGGATCTCCAACATAAATACATTTATGCGATAATGCCTCCGACCCACAACATGTGGGTACATGACAGCTGATACAAATTAAAAAGGAGTTAATTTCATGGTGGTCCTCAAACCCTACGAACAAAATTATAAACATCAGATAAGTGACATGTCCACAAATTCCAAACAATTAACTGCGGTGGTGCACTCAGACCCTCTTAAACAACGTTAAACATCGGAGGTGTCACCAACTCCTGGAACTCTAACATATTCAACATTGGGGTCGCACTTAGACCCTAAACAAAGATAAACATCTTATGTAATGTAGTTATCCTCACACCATAAATGAAATTTAATCGTTTAGCTGGTCCAGACAAATGGTGTTGGTCTTATTACTGCGAGATTTTTACATTATTAAACCACCATCATGGCCAAATGATCTGGTACTGGAATAAAGAATGGCAGCGTTATAAACATTTTAGGTCGAGATTTACACATTTCTAATAATAAGTTACACGTCCATTTTGACACATAGCCATTGAATGCATCATCAATATTGTATGTTATAGTGAAGCCTATGTAGATTGTAGAATCACTAATTACGGAGTTGAGTGGGTTAATTAGTGATGTACTGTATAACTGGACTCCATCACTAATTATCCCATTAAACTCCAAATACATGTACATGATTGGTATAGAGCAATGTACATCGGGCAGCATTCTGATGATGCCATTATTTAATCACAATGGACGGCTGAAATATATGAGGAAGTCTAGTGTCCGGATTTAATATGTTCAACTCTGGCATATAACATCGGTAGGTTAAGTCTGGTTGCGAAACAAAAGTGTCAACGGCACCGTTGGTCGCGCAAATATTAGAAATAGAAACTTCGGGATCAACGTTGGTTGACATCATGGGCGCGGTTTCTCGGGTACACTCATGCAGATAACATCGGTAGTTAAAGGGGTACTGTACGCCATTTTCAATAAATTCCCGGTGATAACAACGATCTATTATCGATACTATATAGAAATATAAGTAATTTGAGTCGAAGATGTATTCTGTAAACGCTCAGGTTAATAGGCTATCTTAAAATTTAATAATTTAAAAGTTAATAATTTAATATAAATTGATTTTATGGCTCCAGCCATAAAATGGCGTCTCTTAAAATTGGAATTTCCGTGTACAAAACGTAATCAAATTATAATTGAGGGATACTGGATTAATAAAACAATTGCACACACGATCGTTTGAAACATTATGCTTATACGGGGAGAAAACCCAAGCCACTCATTGACTAGTGACCATACACTAACTTAAATGAGTATATGGGACTACTAAGCATATAATATAATGTTTATTTGATTCATTTGGTTGAAAACTGTACAAAAATTACTCGACAACGACAATTTGTATTTTTGCATTCCGGTAAATTTGCCATCCGTAACAATACTTCGTACTCAACAGACTTTCAAAAAATGGAAAAGTTGTTACCTTATTCTCCGACTCGGGGATTATAGAAACCAACAACAACATCTTGGGTACAGTACCCCTTTAAGTCTGGTTGCGAAACAAAAGTGTCAACTGCACCGTTGGTCGCGCAAACATTAGAAATAGAAACTTCGGGATCAACGTTGGTTGACATCATTGGCGGTTTCTCGGGTACACTCATGCAGATAACATCGGTAGGTAAATCTGGTTGCGAACCAAAAGTGTCAACTGCACCGTTGGTCGCGCAAACATTAGAAATAGAAACTTCGGGATCAACGTTGGTTGACATCATGGGTGGTTTCTCGGTCAAACTCTGGCATGTAACATCAGTAGGTAAGTCTGGTTGCTGAACAGCAGAACAGGTACTCAGTTCCACTTTGTCCGATGTTACGTAATATCGTATAATACAGTTACGCTTTGATCGATGTGACCAAAAAATGACTCAGAATTGTCACATCGACCAAAGTTGCACAGAAAAGTACCACAATAACAGCACATCAAACATATTGGAACTGATTTATTTATCACAAATAACTGATGACAAAAAATAACTAAGTAAATAAACTATAAGACAAAGTGGAACTGAATCCATCCTACTTTAGAGCACAATGAAC
This sequence comes from Siphonodentalium dalli, assembly GCA_032622095.1. Classification (NCBI taxonomy): domain Eukaryota; kingdom Metazoa; phylum Mollusca; class Scaphopoda; order Gadilida; family Siphonodentaliidae; genus Siphonodentalium; species Siphonodentalium dalli. The sequence continues at coordinate 202,667,357 of CP136069.1, forward strand.
AAGGGAGAATCGCTGATATATCCATAACGAAGCAAGATACAACATCGGGCATAAGCGCATCGGATAGAGCTTGACAACTTACCCCGGTTCGGTATGGCTCGGACGTTTAGTACCACTAGGCCACTTAGAACAAGTTGGAACTGAGGTGGCGAAATGGTATTGAGATAGGTACTCTTGTAACAGATCATGACACGGCTGGATTTAAGGGTTGTGAAGATTTTTATGATGAACAAACAGCAAGTACGCATCCAGTTTACCAGCTTGATACAACCCACGTCTGTCGTAACCACCGCAAGTTTATAAAAGGACATGCCAAACTTTCATCAATCATTCCTGGAGCTAATCTGATAATTAAAAGTAAAATTATCAACAAATTTATCACGTTGGCACAGAAACGTTTAAAAAATTACACAGACAAAATAAAAAGGCATTTGTCGACAGTGAAGAATGTAATAGTACAGTGTTATCAAAATTCACATGGACTTTGTAAAAAAAATCATTGATGTGTAAAGGTACAAACAAACTCAATTGGATGACTAAATGTACTAACATCATCGGAAATGACTTCAAACTGCGTGCGACACCAAATACATCAACCATTCGAATGGAGTGTGTAAACTATCGACTTTGAAATGGTTGGAAAAAACTGTATACGGCATGAATGCGCAAAAAGTTGAGGCTTGTAACAGAGCGATACGAACGTCATTGCCAAAAATGTTACATTCTCACGTAACGTTAGTGGCAGAGCAAATTCTGCATCTCACTCTGTAAATTTAGGCCAGGGTAAATCCATCTCTGTTCTTTGTGATAATCTTGGGTGTCCAATCGAGCGAGGTTCTAAAGTAGAAATATCACTCGAGGCGATACAAAAAGCGCAAAGCTACAGCAAATCATATAAGAAATCGAAGGGCGCAAAGAAGGCGAGAATTGATCGAAGGACAGAGTTATATTCTCTTTATGAGAAACACGAGGAGGAAATTATGTACAAGAAAGATATGCTTATTCCCCATCAAGCATGTCCCAACCAACTTGAAGAGCATACATATACTGAGTCATCCAAGTAGAAAATAGTTAAACCAAGGCGGTAAGAGAAATCATACCTCCAATCAGTTACTTGTTTAAAGAGACACCACGGTTTGTGTCCCTTTTTACACATCCCCTGATCCGTGCAATGGTTATGCTCCATATTTGTCGCATGGCTCTCTAGTACCAAGTGATCTGGGTTTATGCATAACTTTTCATATACGATTGGCATATACGATTAGTTTCATCCCCACCCGGTACATATATGGGTGGGTTCAATGCACGTTGTTTGTTAATGATGAACATTAATCGGTATACGCGAAATTCTTTTTCATAGTCCGCACCGGGCAGCATAACATTTCCCATGATTTCATGACTATTCCTAGTCGACCTCTTTCACAAACGACAGCGAATCCAGTCGCGAGAAGTGTCCTACTTGGACCAATCTTTCAGTTTTTAGGACAATTTTGAGTAAAATAATATTAAATCCATTATAATGACCTTAAAATTGTGATTTGGACAAATCCATACTTAGCTGAAAAAAGAGCTATTAGATTACATTGAAGTAATTATTTTCTATATGTATCCATACTAACGTTTAACAGCCTACTGATGTCAATATATATCATAAGTGTGGCAGGCATATATTATATGAAAGACTCATCTGTGCAAACTTTTTGAAGCATGACTTTTACATTTAAATGTCGTGTTTTTGAAAGTAGAGTCAGGATCGCAGTAAAACAATATTGATATTTTACGTCTCACACTGAAAATTTCAAACATGAAAGCACAACATTGGTCATAAGCCAATGTTTTTTCTGAATTTTGTTAATTCAAACAGGAATGATTTCCTTAATTTTGTATCTATAAATATAAACTAATCCAATTAACCAATCATGGAACAGTGTGTATTTAATACTCTCTTCCATCTTGGTCCAAAATCCATTGTAACCTATACACTGTACAATTCCAAGAGCAGTGATGCCATTTTGTCGTCCCATCGCCATCCTCGTCTTTGCTATAAGGGTATACAGAACACCAACTTAACACTTGAGAATGCAACTTACACCACCCCGGTGTTCAGTTCGTCATAACAAGGAGCTGCGTGAAATTAAAATAAATCAAAATAAATTAAATAACATTCAATGCAATGTTCTGGCATAATTAATTAGAAACGAAAATGTCAATATTTCATGCAATAGCAATCAAGTATACCAATTTAGTCTGAGCGGTTTAAAAAAAAACATGTGTGATACCATTGCGCGCGTGTACGAGGAGCAGTTTTTCGGAGAATATGGATGTGAAGGAGCTGTAACAATGTCACTTGCTGACAGAGGTGTCGGCCGGTGAGTCCGATAACTTTGTAATGTTTCAATATGCCATGACATATATTCAGTGCCTGCATTTAAATTAAATGACATGGTTAAATTGAACAATTATGTTTAGGTATGTTAGTACTACATGTATATATTATATGGAGATTATAGGTCGTTTAACCCATAATGGATACGTTTGGTATAGCTAGCAACTCGCCCGACCGGCAATGGATGCAGAGAGTTATTCCCTTTCCGTGATCAGATAGCTAGGAGAGGTGCGGTGCCTTTTATTTATGTTGCGTACCTGGCGGAACCGGCCGTAAGTTAGGGTTACGTACAGGTCTATTTTGTCCGATATTTCCCGAACCATCTCGATCGGGTGCGGTCGGGTACGGTCGGGTGAGGTCGGGTTTTACTATGACCCGGTGTGTGTATGGATATTTCGTTTAAAACATAAATTGTTGTGTGACTCCACACACACAAACACACCCTCATACATGTACATGTATTAACTAAATTAATTTTAATCTGGTTATACCAGATGAATCTATATAGTGAGATAATTGGGCCAATACTGTCAATATATCGTGCATGTATCAATTCGTTAAATTGTCAACATACAGGTCAGGCACATGCTGAATTAGACTATTATAGTTATATTCAACTATAATTGGTTAATATGGATATCGCCATTGTGTGCATTCAATACAAGGGGCATAACCCAACATCATACTTCACACAAAAATGATTAAAGTCAGCGTCATACTAAAGCTGTACCATGTTCGTTGTTTTTTTTTTGTGAGCGTTTACAGAATACATCTTCGACTCAAATTACTTATGTTTCTCTATATTATCGATATTAGATCGTTGTTATCACTGGAAATTTATTGAAAATGGCGTTCAGTACCCCTTTAATCGAAGAATTGTAAATGAAACTATTATTCAGCAGGTTGGCGTTGTCCAGATCGTCTGTTACGTAGAGTTTTCCGTTTACATCAATCTTGTTGCTCGTGTTGGGGAAAGAGCTTGGAGTAGATAGGGGCGGGATACAATTTGTTTTCTTTTTACATAGCAAGAAATTTATTAATTGCCAAAAATCGCGGGGGGGGGGGGGGGGGGGGGGGGTGATGAGTCTTTAACCCGATTTTCCAGTTTCTCTTCAAATTTTCCTTTTGCGAACTTTTTCATGTGGTATCAGTTGATCGACAACTTTGGCATATTGTTTTACCTCTGGGCAACGATGGAGGACTCCTTCTGTTACATTTGACAAATCTTCCTGTTGAACTGTTTTCATTTATTGAAGATCCAATATACTATATATCGTTCATTGTTGGGCATACGCACACATTGTGGACTACCTACATGTCATAATTAAACTTGATGATGCCTAACGATTAAGTCTTGACCTCTATTATCGACAGTCGCAAAGAGTGTCAACTTCAAACAGTTGCGAGCCCTGCGCTTGTACCATCACATGCACTAGATGTTAAAAGATTTGGTATTAATGCATCGACCAAACGATGTCTATTTCTTGTCTTCCTTCACGCGAGTTCACGAATGTACAGGCGCATCGCATGCTTGTTCTTATGGACATTATATGTAATTATTCTTTTTGGTATGGAATCGTCAGGGTGACAACACGGAAATTAAAAGTGGAATCACTACCTGGTGGTGGTCGAAGTCTATGGAAAATATTTTAAATATTTACACCACTGCGCAGATCATGTATGTTGGCCAATTATACAATTTCGTCGGCAAATGAGTAAACACAGCTTTAAATATATAATGTACGTTTCCATCTCCACAAAGCTTACTGAACACAAACCCGCTACTTCCATTTGCACTTAAATAATTGTCTAAATCGTACACGCAGATTGTGCACTGTGCTGTGGTTGAAGTACTCAAACGACGCCTATATTTAGATATGACAGCATTTGTTGAAGTATATCGATTCACATTTCAGAGAAGCCGCAATACAAGCGTTGAACGTCGCAGTGGCCATGACAGTTTCCCCTGCAGTTGTGTGTATTGTTGTTGTATGTCTGCTAGCGATCACAGCTGGTATAATTATTGCATATTATGTCATCTCAAAAGGCGATGAAACAGAAGAGGACCACCCACCAGGACCTCCTATCCACACAGGTGAGTTATTAATAGTTACTTATATCATTAATTCTCACTCCATCAGTCAACGGTACAGAGAACACAATATAATACAAGAAAACTAAGATGCATGCATCAGGTCGGCCGTGAACTATCTACCATAGAATTGTTGTAGCTATCGATTATACATTTTGAAACACCTGTCTGTATGTATGTATGTATGTATGTGTGTATGCGTGAATGCATGTGTGTATGTGTTATAGACTCTAACACTGCTCGAATTTGGTATTTAACGTGTCAACTTGACCTCGCTCATTGGCATGTTTCTGGACCTTGACCGATCCGACTAAAAATGTGTGTGTAGGACTACTTCGATCCCGGGAGCAATATGGACGGGTCCAATTTCACGTGGGACCATGTTCTCGAACGTGCTGATATAGGCATGTTTCTGGACCAATTGAACAATAGTTTGGCCAGACGCTGTATATACTGGGTACTGTCCAGATGGAGGCGATCACAAAAAAAATCCCTAACTAGCCCGAACGAAGTCGAGTACATCAGCTAGTTTAATATATATTTTGGACATTTGTCTGTCTGTTTGTCTGTTAGCTATGGCCGGGAAAACTGCCGGACAGATTTGACGAAATTTGATACCTAGGGGAAATTATTTCCAGGGAGTATTTTGGACGGGTCAAATCTTGATCCCGACCTGACTTTGACATTCAAAAAGATCAATTCAAGGTCAAATCTGGTAAAACGGAAGTATTTCAACGAAATTTGATACCTACTGTTACGTTTGTCCCAGGAGTGTTTCGGGTGGGTCAAATCATGACCCTGACCTGATCTTGACATTCAAAATTGTCAATTCAAGGTCAAATCGGGTATAAAGCCGGGCGGATTTCGACGGGTACTTTTGTCGTGACTTTTGTCCGGGGAGTGTTTTGGACGGGTCAAATCGTGACCCCGACATGACCTTCACCTTTAAAATAGTCAATTCAAGGTTAAATCGCGCATTTCTCCGAAAATCAGAGGGGAACATCCCGGACGAAGTGGGGTCCACGAGCTACTATTATATATTTCTAGATTTAGTTACAAACTAAATACCTGTATATTGTACAAAGAAATGTTTGACAAATATATCTGTATCAATATTACCATACGGGTCATTAAAATAGATACGACGAAACAAATTTTGAAGGGTGCATGTATCAGGTAAATTTTTATATTTCAAATGATGACAGGAATGCAGAAAGTTGAAGTACCTATACGTAATACTGGCTATCCGCATGAAGAGATATACATGTATATAAAAAACCAGATGAGGGATATGTCTGTACAGTTGCTAAACAATTCAGTCATGCAAAAGAGGATCAAAGAGTAAGATACCAAATTGCTGCCTGTGGTAATGTTTTTTAACGAAATTCGGGAAAATTAGATTACTCTCACCCTGGTTATCCAGAAGATAATTGTGGAATCTGATGACGATCGGACAAGGGGTGTCGTCTGTAGGATCAACCAAATTATTTAGCCATAAAAATAGTAAAATTGAAGATCACCGCTGGCAGTGATGTCTTCACAAGGACAGTTTGAGAACAAAATATGGCTCACATCTAGCGGTGACCCAAAATATCCACATAAGAAAAAGTTCTCCAATAAAAGCTGGCTGCAGGGTGCGCCAATTGATTCAAATTCGAAATTTAGCAGGGTGTACTGCTTGTGGCCATGTTTTCCCCGCAAATTTGATAGACTGATGGACAAAACCACTGAATCCGTTGAATCAATATACATGTATACATGGATTAATTTATATGCATTGTTATACACAGTACTGGTATATAAATGTACTGAAAATAACTATGTTACTAGTATACACAAAATAAACCATATATCATGGCTATGGGTTCTAATATCCGAACATGACAGCTGAGAACTTGGTGTGAATTAAAGAGTGGTGGTTTCTCAAGCATATCTAACCCTCCACGTTAGAAACATGCCATTAAATGTCATAAGTATAATCTAGCTTGAGGACAGAAGTGATCCATAAAACCCCCCTTAATTCAACCAGGTCCTCGCGCGATGTATGATCGATCACATGATGATCTAGGGGGATTATAATTGATGTATAAAAACAGCACTGCATGTAAATATAAAATAAAATAGTGCTACATCTTATTACAGATTATTGCCATATATAATCAGTGATTATACAGACAGTCTGACAAAATAAAGTTTCAGTGACACTCTATCCGAAGAGGGGAATAATTTCATCTGTTACAGTCAATGGAGCAATTATGAATCTGGAAAGGTGAAATTTCTAAGTAATACTAGATATCGACATGACGCGATAAAATATAACGTAAATGCAATATGGCCGCTGGCGACCATTTTTTCCTATGAAATTAAAAAAATATTTGATAGCTCTCATCTGATAGATCAATATCAAGATAAATATGAAGTTTGGTGATGATCGGATGAGTGAAGTGGACTGTGGTCTGTGCTAAACGGTTTAGTAATGCTTAAACAGATTCTTACCTTAATATTTTTATGTTCACTTTATAAACTTCACTGAGTCATCTTTGTCGTGTATTGAGTTTGATATCTTTTGTTAACAGTTTATAAATCATGTATGTCTCATGTTTGTTATTTTAATTTATGTGTTTATTATCATTAAATAAAGTTGCATTCCTTAAAAAGATTCTTACCTCAATGTTTTTATGTTCACTTTATAAACTCCACTGAGTCATCTTTGTCATGTATTGAATTTGATATCTTTTGTTAACAGTTTATAAATTATGTATGTCTCGTGTTCGTTATTATATTATATACACTTTATAGTGTGTTTTCAGAACGAATAAAAATTGAATAAAATCAACAAATTTGTAAATTTAAACACAATTCAAACGTTGTTGTATTCCATGTCCCAGCCCGGACATATACACCAAATTTCAATAATATTCATTGAGAAACAACGGACCAAACGCTATATAACACCCGTATACATCTTTTATTCCGTATCGGACTCGGGTACATGTTATAGTAGGTACCGAATTGACACACGTCGACTGGGCGAGTTGGCCAACATATGTGGAAATAGCCAAACAACACCACCCCAACGACAAAACCAACAAAGACATACCCCTTGCAATGATTCTGACTCAGAAGATGCTATTTTCTCCCTACAATACCGAGTACGGGAACTCGAAATCGAGCACTTAAAGGCAAGAATGAACAAACTAGAGCAGCAGGCCTTGAAGGCCGACCTCTTTCCAACCACACTCAACAGTATGGTACCACCTCAAGTGAACAACAATGGAATGCATACCACCAACTGGCAAGTACCGATGGGCCCACCCCCGCCATTGCAGCCACCATCACATAACTTCGCTGGACATAACTACCACCACAGTCATCCTACTCACTTCTGGCAGATACCGCCACCCCCTATCTATCCGCCACAAAGTCAGGCAACAAACTACCAGACGCATGCTACTTATCCCAAGGTACATGCCTATCACAGCTGCTCCCTTGATCGACGTCATTCAACTGCTAACTATAGGAAAGCACCAGATTCCAAATTGGGAACTTTGTATAAGCACCGGCAACCTCCGAGATTTAGAGATGCACACAAGACAACCAACGGACCTGATCACCCGACACCCAGAAGAGTGACATTCACAACAGAATATCCAACATCAAATAAGTTCGTACAGCCCCCAGCAGCTCCCATTCCAAGAGAACACTCTACACCCAAGAAGTTATTAAATGGAACAACCTCTCCTCTGCCAGCTCCTCTGAACACACCAGAAAGTAGAAAAGTAGACGTACCAGTATCCATGACCAGCCCAGATTCCAGTACCAGTACACAGTCTTTTTTAGAGTACGGCCGGGCCTCAACCGCAGAGGGGCGGAGAAGAAGATTATCATAGCTACTCTCAACATCAAAAACGTCCAGAGTAACACTGTCTATCTCCAAAACCTACTCAAAGACACTGACATCATGTGCATCCAGGAACATTGGCTCTTTGATTTCCAACTAGACATCCTCACAGAGATCTCCACAAACCATTCAGTCCATGCAAAGGCAGTTGACTCAAATGACCCCATATCACCATTGCAAGTACCTCGGGGCTACGGAGGAGTCGCTATCCTATACAACAACAACCTGAATGTCAAGATGAGGAAACTCCCGGATGGCAGCTCCAGAATAGCAGCTCTTGAAGTGGTCACTTCCCCTCCACTCTGCATCATATGTGCATACTTCCCGACCAGAGCCAGCAACTCAATATCTGAATACACAGCCACCATAATTGAAGCGGAAGAAATAGTGACAAAATTTAGATCGACCCATGCTATATTTTTATGTGGTGACGTGAACGGCTCCTTGCAACTCCGTCCCGGAAACGAACACGACGTCAAACTTAGAGATTTCTGCGCTAACTTCAAGCTCTCAACCCTACAGCCAGACAAGCCAACTTTCTTCCATGACTCGGGCACTAGTACATCAAAAATAGATTACCTACTAGCCACAAAACAAGGAAATCGTCTAATAGAGTCCATCAGCGTCCACAATAAATCCTCATCAAATACTTCAGACCACGTACCTGTCTCGGCTACTCTATCAATAGCCCTCCCACTCTCTGATGCCGTGGAACACCAGAAGAAAAAGATAGACTGGACAAAACTAGACAAAACCAAATATCATGGATATATACATGACAACTTATATCAGGAAGTCCCCTCAGCTGGAAATGAACTTCAAACACAACAATCTATTCTCCATTTAACAGAAGTTCTCAAGTGCGCAGCTATATCAAGCCTCCCAATCTCCAAAAGTAGAAGGGTTCCAGTAAAGAAAACCTGGAATGAAGAAATCACCACAGCAGTAAAAATTAGCAAAGCCGCCTTCTTCAGATGGAAGCAAGCTGGGAGACCCCAGGGAGATGACAATATAACTCTACTCCACATGAAGCAAGCCAAAAAACAACTTAGGAAGACCCAGCGTCAACATTTCGCGCAAATCCGCCAAGATCAGTTAACAGCGATAATGGAAGCCAAGGATGAACCAAAGATATTCTTCAATCTGATCAAACAACAGCGATCCTCCAAATCTGAACACATACTTGAACTCATAACTGATGAACAAACATATAACACCCCAGAAGACATAACTCAGGGCTGGAATATATACTTCTCAAAACTAGCTACACCACAGGAAGATCCAAATTTTTCTCCAAATCACAAGAAACTCGTTGATGATGACTTCTCCAGAATAGCTGTCACTTGTAATAGTCAAGGAATCACTACTCCACCAGTCACCATAACTGAAGTATATCAGGCCATCAGGAATCTTAACAATAACAAGGCTGCAGACATCTTCGGAATAGCAGCTGAACACATAAAAAACTCTCCTGACGCAGTCACTACATACATTAAAAACCTCTTCAACCTCTTAATACAGAGAAGATCGATCCCATCTATCCTCAAGGAGGGCATCCTGACTCCAGTTTACAAGAAAGGTGACCCGCACCTTCCAACTAACTACAGAGGCATCTCCGTCACACCTCTCTTACTAAAGATCCTGGAACATATTCTCAACATTAGGCACAATACAGTTATCTCGAAAGACCAATCACGACTCCAGTCTGGCTTCACGAAGGGTACTTCATGTCTGAATTCTGCAGTAATCGTCACTGAATGCATCAACGAAGCGGTACTTACCAACAAACCACTAATCCTAATCACGCTTGACGCTCAGAAAGCATTTGACGTTGTAGACCATAACATCTTACTCAGAAAGCTGTACCTGGACGGGATCACTGGCTCAGATTGGGTCCTTTTGAAGAATCTCTATACCGGCATGACTTCTCGAGTGAAATGGCAAAACCAGCTCTCCAACCCTTTCAGTATAGCACAAGGGGTACGCCAAGGAGGAATCCTGTCAACAGCACACTATAAAAGGTTTAATAATAATCTCCTCTTACAACTGGAATCAAACTTTAAAGGTGCAACCATCGGCGATATCAAGATTCCCCATACGACCTGTGCTGATGATATTGCCCTGATGTCACACTCCTCAGTAGAAGCGCAACATCAACTTAATACTGTGGAAAACTTCTCACGAAACAACCGATACAACATTAATGCTGCAAAAAGTGCATGCATCATTTACAATGCCAAGCTGACTCGAGATCTTCAAATCTTTGAAAAGAGTATTCCGCAGCCGCTGCTAACAAAACACCTGGGTATCACAAGAAACCAGAAGAGTACTGCCAACATTGAAGAAAAAATCATTCTTGGCCGACGCACTGCCTATGCACTGATGGGCTCCGGAATGCATGGTCGAACTGGAATCACACAGCTCGTAAAAGCCAAATTATGGAAAACCTACGTTGTCCCACGCATCGTCTATGGTCTGGAATCAATCATGCTTACAAATACACAACTTAGCAAATTAGACACCTTCCAGGATAAAATGCTCCGACAATTACAGAATCTCCCAACAAGAACTGCCCTGACTGCAGTAAAAGGGCTTCTTGGCATTCCGCCACTATCTGTCATCATTCATAAGAACATGCTCAACCTGTTCCTACGAATTGCACGGTCTCCAGACTCAACAGAACATCAGATAGCTTGTCGCCAACTTGCCGTGAGAGACATCAATGACAATAGCTGGTTCTCCTATATCAGACGACTTCTAACAGAGTATAACCTCCCTTCAGCTTATTCAATCATTCTACACCCTCCAACTAAGACCGAATGGCGGAATACACTAGACGAGGCAGTCGCTGCTAAAGTGACAGGAAAATGGAGAAATGACATCTCAGCAAAATCCTCTCTACGGCTACTCAACCCTGAAGGAATTGCCTACAACTCTGTCCATAGACTATACAATTCTGTTAGACCAAGCATATTTGACGTAAGACGTGCCGAAGTTAAGGCCAAGTTCCTGTGTGGCACCTATACTCTCCAGGCTAATAAAGCAGCTTTCAACCAACACACTGTCAGTCCTACCTGCCTGACATGCAACCTTGGCCCAGAAGACCGAGAACATGTTATCGCTTCCTGTCCCACCTACCAGAAGGAAAGATCCAGACTCAAACAGAAGATCAACAATCTTCTCCCCAGTATAAATCAAGGCCTCCTAGACAACTCAGCAACCTTTACCCAACTCATCCTTGATCTTAGCCATCCAGATATTCCTGACATCATCGATTGGGAGGAACACTCTGTCGACCAGCTAGAACTTTACTCCAGAGAATTCCTATATCAGCTCCATACTAGAAGATTTGCAGTTCTAAAAGTCAAAGGGAAAGTTTCACATAGACCACGCAAGACTCGCTCCGAGCTCAAAGTCCCTTAAGTATTCTCTAGGTATAGAAGGCTCTTAACTGACGCCACATGTAAATATGTACACAGCTGTATATTCACGGATTCAATTCAATTCGGAGGAATACATCCTACATTCATCCAATACTGGAGTGCCTCGCACAATCAACGGGGGAATCTCATCCAAAAGAAGAAGAAGAAGAAGAAGAAGAAGTTGGCCCTGGGGCGATTAGGCCGATTCCGGCACATTCTATAATTTACCGTATGTATCCGTTTACGCGTAGTTTACTTTAGAAAGTTCCGCAATTAATACCGTAAATAGAGCGACCTTATTTGACAGAGAATGCCTCTGTTATTGATTATCAAGTTGCTGTACATTAAAAACGACAAATTCACATGCTCGTTCAAGCGCAGTAGTCTATTTTCCCCATGTTAAATGACATCCACAAATACTAAATAACGCTAACCTACTGCCGAATGTTTGACACGACAACTGTTAACATATTTGGGCTGAATTCATCTGACGCGGTATTATTCCTCAAAATAAACAACAAAACCATCGTTACTTGGAAATGTAGTTTGGGCTAACATTTACATAAATCCTCCAGATCAATTATCCGACACACACGTCAGATGAAAAAGTCACATGAAGTAACCGGCCAAATTGGCCGAAACAAATACAAAACAGGGTGAACAGAACAACAGTAAATCTTTAAGTTATTAAATTATATATCATAATAATACTGACAACAATGCATTATACTTCGTTGTGTGCGCGTGCATGTATGCTGTTCATGATTGGGTCCCTTGTAGTTTCTCGACTACATAGCTTATAAATTTTGTCAACTGTTTACTGCCTCGCGTTGATGTTTCATTGTTCGAAAGCAATGTACGGAATTTTGATAAGTCGTGTGGGTTCCTATATGCACTGTGTATGAATATTGACAGTTGGGCAAATGAATAAGTAATGGTATTCGTCACCTAATTTTTCATATTGCAATTATTTCATATTGCAAATATTCATATGGGTATAGATACGCTCCTTGTGTGCTATTCCATTCCAGCGGCCAACTTCGACTGGTAAAGGGGCGTTACAAGTTCGAAAATTCGTGATTGTCTGTCTTATGTTATCGCTTTTGATTGTTAAATAATGTTCAGGTTTGAAGGCTCGCTTTAAGTTGCTATATGTATTGCCTTTACTAGATCCTTGTAGGGGTATGAGCAATTATTGAATGAATTGATTTCTTACTCGATCTCTTACCAAACTTGCACGTGCTTTTTCCGTCAACTCCAAATTTTAATCAACCCATATAGATGACTGGCCACAGCCATTTTAAAAAAATCGGATGTTATCAAACGATAGACAGTTAAAATGGGGGGGTCCGTGAAGTTAGCACAACATTCAACATTCAACATTCGTTCAACTTTCGTGTGAAGTTGGCAAAACATTCAACATTCGTTCAACATTCGATTTTTCTTGTACATATTTTTTTTTTAACGTGAATGGATTAAGTGGGTCGTATATATAGCACCCCTATCAAAATGAGTATTCGATACTTCAAAATCGATTGTTGAACGAATGTTGAATGTTGAATGTTGTGCCAACTTCGCACGAATGTTGAACGAATGTTGAATGTTGAATGTTGTGCTAACTTCACGGACCCGTTAAAATGGTGTCGTCGTCTATTGCATAAAGTAAACGGTATAATGTGTGTGCTACCCTGCTACCCTCGTTGTTTACATGTTTACATCAGAATTTGACCGTTCTAAATTTAATTTCAATTGATAATGGGTTACTTCCTAACTCGCCGTATGGCATGTAATTGGGTGTAATTGGGTGTCTCCATCACCCCAGATTTCACAACCATAAAGTTGTCTGGGAAGTACAAGGGTGTTGAAGAGTTGCATATGTACAAGAATAGATAAATTATTACTTCTTCCAGTTTTTCGTTTTAACATATTTACAATACAAATTGGCATTGCGACTGGAGGACAAGTGCGACCCACTTATGCATTACCCCCTGTCCCGATTGCCTTTATAACATTCTAATAATTTTGGTTGTCAACACAATAGGTATAACATAATTTATAACATATCTACATGTGTACATATATCATTGGATATAGTTTGTAAATAATTTGTAGACAATGTGTAGATAATTTGTAGTCTCGCCACCTCATCAGTTCTTCTGAACCAAATTACGCTTAGTTTTAGCTGTCATAAATGAGATGCCTCGGTGCATGGTTTTACAATTTGTATTATGAGGCGAACATCTTAATAAAACTTGTCGGATATTCCTCATGTGGTGTATCTCGTACGAAATTGTGTACAGCTTTAAAGATATCTTCATTTTCGCAATTTTTAAGGTTCGGATCCCAAAATAACAATGTCCTAACTGAGAGAGAGTTAGTTTTTTTTAATTGAAGTTTACAATATGTTAGATTCAATGACCGACAGCACGTTTCTAGCATACTATTTCGGTGGATGTATACGCTCGGAAATACACCTCATGTGTAACATCTTTTTAGACATTGTGTCTGCTTTATTTGCGTGTTGTGTAGATGAATTTCGCATATATTCACTAATTTCCTATGATAATCGACAACGAATTGTCATTATTTATATTTTATATTGTGATATCATGTAATGTATATAATTGTGTTTGTTTGTAACATATTATCTTCTGATAATCAAAACTCGCTCTCCCTATGGTACACATTCACCTCCCCATGCACATAATATCCCTCTCTCCGGACTGACGGAAGCCAAATAGTGAAGGTTCAATGCCGATTGTTTATCAAAATGGGAACACGATATGTGGGGTTAAGTTTGTGTATATTATAATATACACAACTAATATGCACAAATAATATACACAAACTGAACCCAACACGACGCTTTTGTGAACACATACGCTCATTTCTAACATAACGAAAGTGTTGTGATCACTGAAGTTCCATAAAATAAAAGCAGAGCAAATGTTGAGTGGTAAATCACATAGATAAGCGCATGTTTCAATTGTGGTCAATATTTAAAGGTGATCAATCCGATTACGCACCCCTCAATTACTATTTATTAAACGCCCCTCAATTACTATTTATTACGCACCCCTCAGTTACTATTTATTAAGCACCCCTCAAGTACTATTTATTACGCACCCCTCAATTACTATTTATTACGCACCCCGCAATTACTATTTATTAAGCACCCCTCAATTACTATTTATTAAGCACCCCTCAATTACTATTTATTACGCACCCCTCAATTACTATTTATTACGCACCCCTCAATTACTATTTATTACGCACCCCTCAATTACTATTTATTACGCACCCCTCAATTACTATTCATTTGGCTTCGTGGGTAAAAAATTGGAACTCATCCATCAAAGCTCAAAGTTATTAGATGTCGATTTTAAAAATCTATTATTTTTCACCATCGATAATTAATAGTGGCCCAGTAAACAGTCGACGAGAAGACCAAATAGCGGATGAAGATGGATAACACTAAAATCAAGTGGCTTTTTTGTGGCAGATATTTGACAAACCGGAAAAAAATCATTGTACAAAATGCTTGATAAATAACAGGTTTGGGGCAATTTTATACTATAGTGGACTGTGGCTAGCATTATTTTTGAGCAATTAATCGAATATGATAACTGAAGGGGCATTTCAACAAACAATTTGTTGTGGGAATCTGATTATATGCGGACAATCGAATCGGATTGAGTACCTTTAATTAATAGTGCATGGCGTGGAGTTGAGTACACCAATTTAGTGGCCCGAGGGAGTGATGTAGTTCACGACACGAAGCACTAAACTGACATAATAGCGTGTCTGTCATTTGCAGAATGAGGTCCCCAAAGGGTGAATTTAGTGACGCTATCCCGCCTATCGGGCTAGCATCACTAAATTCACCCTCTGGGGACTTCATTCTGCTAAGGCACTCAAATTTTATTTACAGACCTAGGGTCAGATTGAAGTTCCCCAGTTGAAGTTGGTGATGTTCACCCATTAGTCACCTCAATTATGAATTTTATCTTCTGCAAATTAGGGGATATAGAAACTTCCTAGAAGGGAAAACGTAACTAAAAACAATGTTAATTTTATACTATAGATACTTCCCAGAAGATGAGGCCTAAGCAGAATGAGGTCTCCAGATGGTGAATTTACCCTCTAGGGACCTCATGCTGTAAATGACAGACACGCTATTTGCAGGCTTGTGGCGTAGTCAACTACAAAACAATGTATATCCATTGTATCGAACAACGTGCGTTATACCCCAAAACCCCAGAAAGTAAACAAAGCTGGGGCCCTATTGACCTAATACTAATACTGAATACTGATGCCTTGTCTCATTTACGAATATCGCAATTCTAAGTTGATTTGGAACGTGTTCAACACCAAATTGACAAGTTA
This sequence comes from Siphonodentalium dalli, assembly GCA_032622095.1. Classification (NCBI taxonomy): domain Eukaryota; kingdom Metazoa; phylum Mollusca; class Scaphopoda; order Gadilida; family Siphonodentaliidae; genus Siphonodentalium; species Siphonodentalium dalli. Next base: position 202,683,544 of record CP136069.1, read on the forward strand.
TACAGTGTCCACTCACATAATAAATATAGCTAGCTGGTATATGTTTGTTGAGTGATCACAACGGAAACGGAAAATCGATTATTTATTTGCTTACCATTTAGAAATATACAAAAACAAACGAATATAACGATGAGAATTTGTTAAATTTGCATCGGGAAGCGGAGCGACTTTTTAGGCAAAGTAAACAATGGAAGCCCTGTGGAATGTTTATTATTAAACGACAGGAATGATTCAGATCATTTCCTCCGCACACCGACCGAAACTATAGAACCCAAAATTCTTACAATTTGATGAATTCATTTAACTCCGTATATAGCAAGAAATATCATGCCTTCAATTGCTTTAGCGCTATTAGTCCTATTCACCCTACCGGTATTACTATCATATATAAATCTATGTATGGTCGTCTCGATTGACGCGTGGGGTTGTCATGAGTTTGTAAGTATTGTTGACTGAAGTATACTGTAGAAATATTTACATAGTGTTCAAATAGTCCTGATTTTAGCTAAGGTGCACTGCCTTCTTTTTTTGCAGTGAGGATGAGTAGACATTTTCTGTGAAGCTTGTATAGCATAAGCCCCTGGACATGGTCTCCACACGTTTGGTAGTTGTTGTGCTGAGATGGAATTTGGTACAATCTATCACTGCTTGCAGTCTGGTCTGGTGGCATTCGTGCATATGATTGTTAAGTGTTGGAGAGTCTTCTAGGATGACATTGTCAATCGCCTCCAAGTATGTTTTTTTGGCGCCAAGCGCAAAGTCGTGACGTCACAATCATGCCAAATATGGCCTGGACTATAAGTGTGTAGTTCCCGGGTGCAGTGTCGACCGTCTCACGGTTGAACACAACACGAAACATGGCACGGCTATCAGCCAATCAGAAGGCGGGAAAGTCAAGTAAGATACAGTATATATATATATATATATATATATATATATATATATATATATATATATATATATATATATATACTAGCCGATGAGCCCGACGTTGTCCGGGCTATTCAAAAACCAAATATCAAATCAAATCGCACGGGCTCGGCGATCCGACAAAAAATCGTATCCGGGGCAAGATACATTCACATAGCAAATTTCAAGTCGATAGCTCCACCCGTTTCCGAGATCTCGTCTGCGCATGCGCGAAGCGGGCGCCGCACGGGCTCGCCAATACGACAACGTCCACCGCCTGGTCAAACCACACACACGTACCAAGTTTCGTCCCGATCGGTCGAGAATCGTAGATTTGTATCAATGACAGACAGACATACAGACAGACAGACAAACAGAGGTCTTCAAAATATATATGAGACTAGCCGATGAGCCCGACGTTGTCCGGGCTATTCAAAAACCAAATTTCAAGTCGATAGCTCTACCCAGCCCGACGTTGTCCGGGCTATTCAAAAACCAAATTTCATGTCGATAGCTCTACCCGTTTCCGAGATCTGGTCTGCGCATGCGCGAAGCTGGCGTCGCACACGCTCGGCGATCCGATAAAATTCGTATCCGGGGCAAGATACATTCCCATACCAAATTTCAAGTCGATAGCTCCACCCTTTTCCGATATCTCGTCTGCGCATGCGCGAAGCTGACGTCGCACGGGCTCGCCAATACGACAACATCCACCGCCTGGTCAAACTACACACACGTACCAAGTTTCGTCCCGATCGGTCGAGAATCGTAGATTTGTATAAATGACAGACAAACAAACATACAAACAGAGGTCTTCAAAATATATATGAGACTAGCCGATGAGCCCGACGTTGTTATTAAAAAACCAAATTTCAAGTCGATAGCTCCACCCGTTTCCGAGATCTGGTCGGCGCATGCGCGAATCTGGCGTCGCACGGGCTCGGTGACCCGATAAAATTCGTATCCGGGGCAAGATACATTCACATAGCAAATTTCAATTCGATAGCTCCACCCGTTTCCGAGATCTGGTCTGCGGATGCGCGAAGCTTGCGTCGCACGGGCTCGGCGACCCGATAAAATTCCTATACGGGGCAAGATACATTCACATAGCAAATTTCAAGTCGATAGCTCCACCCGTTTCCGAGATCTGGTCTGCGCATGCGCGAATCTGGCGTCGCGCGGGCTCGGCGACCCGATAAAATTCGTATCCGGGGCAAGATACATTCACATAGCAAATTTCAATTCGATAGCTCCACCCGTTTCCGAGATCTGGTCTGCGGATGCGCGAAGCTTGCGTCGCACGGGCTCGGCGACCCGATAAAATTCGTATACGGGGCAATATACATTCACATAGCAAATTTCAAGTCGATAGCTCCACCCGTTTCCGAGATCTCGTCTGCGCATGCGCGAAGCGGGCGCCGCACGGGCTCGCCAATACGACAACGTCGACCGCCTGGTCAAACTACACGCAAGTACCAAGTTTCGTCCCGATCGGTCGAGAATCGTAGATTTGTATTAATGACAGACAAACATACAGACAAACAAACATACAGACAAACAGAGGTCTTCAAAATATATATGAGATAACCGATGAGCCCGACGTTGTCCGGGCTATTCAAAAAACAAATTTCAAGTCGATAGCTCCACCCATTTCCGAGATCTGGTCTGCGCGTGTACGAAGCTGGCGTCGCACGGGCTCGGCGACCCGATAAAATTCGTATCCGGGGCAAGATACATTTACATAGCAAATTTCAAGTCGATAGCTCCACCCTTTTCCGAGATCTCTTCTGCGCATGCGCGAAGCGGGCGCCACATGGGCTCGCCGATACGACAACGACGACCGCCTGGTCAAACTACACACACGTACCAAGTTTCGTCCCGATCGGTCGAGAATCGTAGATTTGTATAAATGACATACAGACAGACAGACAGAGGTCTTCAAAATATATAAGAGACTATCCGATGAGCCCGACGTTTTCCGGGCTATTCAAAAACCAAATTTCAAGTCGATAGCTCTACCCAGCCCGACGTCTGGGCTATTCAAAAACCAAATTTCAAGTCGATAGCTCTACCCGTTTCCGAGATCTGGTATGCGCATGCGCGAAGCTGGCGTCGCACGGGCTCGGCGATCCGATAAAATTCGTATCCGGGGCAAGATACATTCACATACCAAATTTCAAGTCGATAGCTCCACCCGTTTCCGAGATCTCGTCTGCGCATGCGCGAAGCTGGCATCGCACGTGCTCGGCGATCCGATAAAATTCGTATCCGGGGCAAGATACATTCACATACCAAATTTCAAGTCGATAGCTCCACCCGTTTCCGAAATCTCGTCTGCGCATGCGCGAAGCGGGCGCCGCACGGGCTCGCCAATACGACAACGTCGACCGCCTGGTCAAGCTACACACACGTACCAAGTTTCGTCCCGATCGGTCGAGAATCGTAGATTTGTATAAATGACCTACATACAGACAGACAGACATACAAACAGAGGTCTTCAAAATATATATGAGATATATTGCCCAATTTTTGGGGTCGAAAAGAACAACAGTAAGAACTAAATAAAGGGTCTACTCGTAGGAAAAAAATATCGGAAAATAGACGTGTCTCGATCACAATATATAGTGCAAGTTGCTCCTCGTTACTGGAAGTGTTGCTCCTCGTTGTGCATTCGTCAAACAATAGAAAGTTAACCCTTTACCCAACAGAAGGGCCCTGTGCCAATGCATTCTCTTATATATGCGAGTCGACCATAGGTCGCCTCGCATATATAAGAGAATGCATTGGCTTAACACATTAAAAATTATAAAATTGTTAAAGAATGTAAGAAAAAATGGTAAAAAGTGTTAAAAAAAGATTTTGTTTAGACCAATGCATTCTCTTATATATGCGAGGCGACCTATGGTCGACTCGCATATATAAGAGAATGCATTGGCACAGGGCATAACTGTAACTATCACAATGTGATCAAGGAGCCAGTTCCAATGATATCCATATTTGTATGGTTCTATTGAGACAGACCGAAGATATTTGAGGCTGTTGAAGCTTTATTTGGCCGGTTTTGGCCGGTTTGTTGGGTAAAGGGTTAACCAGTATTTCACAGAACTCAGTCTTTATCACGGACATTTTTCGATAGATCTGTCAGGTCAAAAGAATTGACAAAATAAATGCCTTGAAGTACAGTTATTCAGTGCAAGTCATCTGGTAATTAATTTTTTTCAGTATTGTCGATGTTTGTAAATAAATACGAAATGAAACTGCCAACAATTATCTAAGTTTGCTATCTTATTTGCTTATGCAGTATCTCGCCATCACGGAATGATGAAATCTTTTAAACAATGGTTTTCTCGACCATAGTGACACAAGTGTTTTCTTAATTTTTTACATATTCCGAGTCAATTTCCTGGAAGCCACATTTTCTCGGAAGCGGGATCGATAGGGTGGTAAATGATATGATTGAGAATATTTTCCATGTCCAATGCTATTACATGTACTTAGGGCAGCGGCCATAGCATAGAGTTCGCCTCTTGGTTACCACACTGAGAGAAAAAGGTTGAACAATATGACTAACTTAGGGTAGTCAACAGCTTGTCCTGGAGATGACTATCTTTTGTTAGTCAAAATGACTACCTGGAAAAGTTAGTCATCATGACTAGGTTAGTAGTAGTCAACATGAACAGCATAATAATGCTTAGTCAACATGACTAACATTGAGTCATATTGATTAATATTGCATTAGTCACAATGACTACTATGAATTGAGCCAAAATGACCAGGATCGGGTCATAATGACTAATTCTATTTGAGTCAAAATGACTAAAATAAGTTTAGTCAGCATGACTAGAACTGAGTCAGGATATCCCCGGCATGTTCCCTGCATGTGTAGTAAAGTGTGTCTGAATGTCTAAACAAAATGGGCCGTAATTCCTAATTTGTGTGTAATAATATTAAAAAAAACTACCTTGCGATAAATCGCAAACTTCTATACAATAAATATATGCGATTTAGTACAAGGTTTTCGATTTATAACAAAGGTAAGCAATTAATCAAATCAATTTGCAAATAATACAAGGCTTTAACCATATAAACATAAATCAGACATCTTCAACAGGTCTGGGTGAACTCCAATCGCTCTATAATAGCACGGTCAGGCTAAAATAGACCAATCGGTCATTCACAGCCATAATGCATGTGTGATGAGGGGAGCAAATCTTTGCGTTAAATCACAAAACGACTTTGTGAAAAATCACAAACACCTTTGCGATAACTCGCAGACCTTTACGATAACTTGGGAACCTTTGCGATAAATCTCAAGCATCTTTGCGATAACTCTCAAACTACTTGGTGATTATACTTTACGATTTATCGTAAACATGTTTGAGATTTATCACAAAGGTTTGTGATTTATTGCAGAGTTATTGTTATGTGTCGGCACTAATGGGCTCGAACCGAATAAGCATAATAAATCAGACATCTTAAACAGGTCTGGATGAACCACACATCGATCTATAATAGCACGATCGGGCTAAAATAGACTGATCGGTCTTTCACAGCCAACATGCAACGGGAGCAAACCAATACTTAAAAAAAACAATTAATTCTGATCTCTTTTGGAGATTATTTACTGAGAATATTCAAAATTAAAACAACTTTGCGATAAATCACAAAACAACTTTGCGAAAAATCACAAACACCTTTATGATAACTCCCAAACCTTTGCGATAAATCTCAAACATCTTTACGATAACTCTCAATCAACTACTTGGTGATTATACTTTGCGATTTATCGCAAAGATGTTTGAGCTTTATCACAATAGCCTGATCAGGTTAAAATAGACCAATCGTTCTTTCACAGCCAGCATGTATCTGGGATAAGGGGAGTCACTCACTCACTCACTCACGGTTCTATTATTATCGATCAACCAATACTTCCAAAACAAAACAAAATTAATTCCGATTTTTTTATCAAGACACCATATCATTATTTACTGAGAACATTCATAGTTAAAACAACTTTGCAACAAATCGAAAACATACATATGTATTTCTGATAAATCGCCAACTACCGTACTTGGCGATTTATCACAAAGGTCTGCGATTAATCGCAATGATTGAATTATATTGTTCACAGCCAGCATGCATCTGGGATAAGGGGAGTCACTCTAACCTGTTTTATTGTTATCTCTCAACCAATACGTAAAGAAAATTAATTCTGATTTCTTTTGCAAGACACCAAATAATTATTTACTGAGAATATTCAAAATAAACATACATGTATACAGATATTCAAACAAACAGATTCAAATTGTCAAGAAATTTAGAGTTCCCTCTCTTACAACAGTGAGCACTGTGCCAGGGAGAGTGATCGGTCTAATTTAGCCCGATCAGGCTATTATAGTTAATCTGTGGTTCGCTTAGACCTTTCTTTATACCATAATAAATATCGCGTAAATATTATGTAATTGTTGTAGTTCCTACGTGAACAAAGCCAAATTCTGTTCGAGAACCTGTTGTAAAGTATGTAAATAGCGTGCGATAAGCAAAATACTCAACAATGGGGAGACCACACTAAGGAACTTTGGTTAATTAAAACTGGCACCATGTTGTTTGCAAAATACTGTTATAGTGCTCACTAGTCCTCGCCACAATATTTTGGTGTTGAACGGGTCACCGGAATCACTCTCCCAAAAAAAATCACCACCGGGTTTTTGTTTTGCTTATCGTACACTTCTGATGTGCTGTATCGGTATATGAACAAACAAACAAACCTCACACAAAGAGAGTTTAATGTATATAATATATGATCCAGTTTGGTACAGCCATAGTGAATAAATTATTCTCCATTCGCAGCTATGCGTCATAGAGTCAATGTCATTGCCTGATCACCAGAGCCATATAATGTAGAGTTTCGCGAATATGGTTTCCAATTATGGAAGAGGTTATTTCCTAGAAAAGCGGAAATGTCCGAATCATTCAGAATGATAGCCACACATGTTTTGATAAGAACATGATGCATCTGGACATTGGAATGGTCTACATGTACATGTATGTATACAGCTAAGCTCTAATTGACCCCCCTAATGGCGTTGACCACCGATATTACCGCGTTGTTGAATGCTATTAACCATGACCAATCGTACCACGGCCGACCGTCGTACCTTTTTTAAAGTCCGCATTATAACCACCACAGAGTGTATATTTCTGGCATGGCTTGACGCTGCATTGATGATGCAGTTGCGAATGTCGGTCAGTGACCAACTTCGAATGTTGACTAAACCGTAAACAAATTATTAATTGAAATATTGTTTTGTGTATAGATTACACGGTGCATTGCGCTCACGAAAAGCTGGACTGGGTGTAAGGTGGCCATGTGAAAAATTAATGCAGAGTACAGTAGTCGCAAAATATTATTAATAGTACTGTAGAAAGATTACCTGCGGTTGCCACATGTCAACCACTTGACCGTGGTTGAACGGCGGTATGGTATAACCGCTGTCATTAACGCCCTACAACCTTGTTAAAGGGGACGATTAATTGGAGCATACATGTAGCTGTAGTACGTTACTAAAAGTTTGTGATGGATTCAGTGATAATGTGTGTCCCAGAATTGGATCGGTATCTCCGAGATTATCCGTCATTCCATAAATATATCACAACATTATCACAGCGTCACCCGGCGTTTCGATCAAAAGAATAGCAGACTCTGTAACTGGGCGATATGTCATGGCGACATGGTTCTCAAATCACGTTTCGATGAAAATTGAAGAATATGATCCTTCGTCCTTTGTACAGGTACTTTGTACGTTGTAGCCAACAATTTGTGATTGACTCATGAGTCATGATTGATCTATGACGTCATAATTCTGACTAATTGTATGTCTCCTAATCCTAGTCACCAGTGGTTGTGGTGTGAAACTTAAGTGTCTGTATTTTGAAATTCACAACACTGTCGTGCATGTTAAGTGTAATATCCCACTGCACTCACTGATTTCACTTTCAGTGATTTGGTCTGTCTCACTCTCAAATCACTGAAAAATGCTGCGGTTTTACAGGAAAAATGAATGATTAGCAGCCCGTTATCTTGTCCCTTGCATATACAAATATAATCCAGACGGTGCTAACAATATTCCAGGTTATTAAGAAGCAAGTTAGGTCCAATTATTTGCTAAAACAATCTAAACAAGAGAAGTTTACACGAAAAATCCACGTGGGTCATACACCGGAAGCACAATTATTTCGAATTTTCGTTCGTACTATATAAACCTCGTACCGGTACCATAAGTGCAGGTCTAAAATATGTCGCTGAATGATAACGTTATAGTTTAAATACAATAAGCTATGAGTTATAAAACGTAGCTTATGTTCAGTAGCTAAATGTCTACTTATACATATATATTTTTCGTTGTCAAGTTGACTAACTCAGGATTAGTCATGATGACTCGTGGTACGGTACGGGTATAGTCAAAATGACTCCGAATACCCATGACTAACCTAAAGGTAGTCATATTGACCAGTTATTTTTCTCAGTGCAGTCGACCCTTCACACCAGTATTTACTTGCTAGTTCGTGCGGCCGGTGTGGTGATGCGTACCCTGTCTTAAATTATTCGATCCGACATCCACTTTGCCATATTTGCATAAACCTTAAAACAAACAATTAGAACAATGTCAACCTATGTGTGGTGCAATGTTGCCATGTCGCCCCCCCCCCCCCTGTGCACTAATAATCTATATGTTCTGAGTATTTGTATATTGACAAGATTTGTTGCACAAATAAAATATTCATTCATTCATTTCTAACTAATGTTGTGTCGGTACAAAAGTTTCAACTGTTTAACATTTTGACCCAATTCGGCTCCATCGCGCTCATAATTTCTAGTTGAACGAATGACAAAACAACGATATTTAAATAAACAAAGCCTTGTTTTCCAAAGAATATCGATTTGTCATAATATGTATGTAAACAATATATTAAACGATTGTATCATAACTTTACCTTGTTCTATCCCCCCGTGTCGCCACGACCCATGATGATTACGAAATAAATTGTGTTATTGTAGATAATGTTGGCCTGAAGTTGCCTGAACCAACTGGTGATGTTCCTGTCCGAATCTGGGAGCTGCTGCGGTCAGCAATTTACTCGTTGTCACGATTATATATCTAACCAAGTGTAAGTTGACCGTCTGTAGCAAATATGAGTCCAAGAGCGAATATCAAGACATCGTATTGGATATTGCTCCAGCTATCATCAGGACAACCCATCACATGCGATTTGTAAGTCGACAAGGGGCATATAATAGAATAGACTAGAAATACCGCAATAGAAAAAGGTAAAGTGATGATACGATCGTTTAATACATTGTTTACATACATTTTCTGATAGGGCATCAAATTTATATTATGTATCAAATATACCCCATGTCGCCATGCATGCACGAATCCAATGATTACGCATTGATTTTGTTATTTCAGTTAACGTTGCCCTAAACAAGCAAGTGGCGTTCCTGTCCGAGTCGGGGAGATGCTGCGGTCCTCACTTTCGAGTTCATGTAAGTCCCGGGAACGACGGAAGTGATGCGTCAACTTACACGTCCGCTAACACCACTGATAATTATTGGGCTGTGTTTATTGAGAAGATGTCTGATGTGAGAGCGGTACACTGGGACAGGTAAGTAGTATACACTCTTAAAAATATAGGTACTTCAGAGTACCTATATAGGTACTAAGCTTTGTCCCAGGGGGAGTACCAACTTTTTGGTACTCTGGAGTACCAACTTCTTGGTACTCTAGAGTACCAAATTGTTGGTTCTCTGGATTACCTAATAATTATTTAAGTTCTATCCGGGCATTGTGCATATAATACCCACCCCGCATTTATGTCACCGAAGCCATGACGCTCACGATATGAGGTGCCAAGAAATAGATGCTTTCATGATACGCCCTATATATTATCTGAAGTAACAAAATATCAAGACAGGTACTCTGAAGTATTTAGGTACTATGCATAGATCCAGCAATTTGATACTCCAGAGAACAAAACAGCCCTGATACCGGCAAATTTAACAATGTGACGTGTTAGATTCCAAATTATGCTGCCGCGTTTAAACATCCAATTAAGTACAAAACCCACAAAGACTCCCTTGCATAGTGCTAAATGAAATAATCCGACAGATCTACGACCGCGAGTCGACGGGCGGCCATTTTTTACTTTAATTTTATCGTTTGCACACGGCACTCGATATTGACACACCCACGGTCTCACCCAATCAGCATGGAGCCAACGATTGGCCCTCTGTGGAGTACCAACTCATGTGGTTCAATAACGCTAAACAGGCTCTAAAGGCTTATAGTACCAAACTGTCTGGTACTATCGCGGCTTTTGGTTCCATGGGGTACCTAAATCAATTGCTTTATTTGAGAGTGTACCCAAGCCCAATCAGTCACTGAAATATACATAACATATGAACACCGTGTCCACTAACACCACTGATAATTATTGGGCTGTGTACATCGGTAAGATGTCTGATGTGAGGTAAGTAGTATACCCAAGCAAAATCAGTCACTGAAATATACATAATATGAACTGTGGTGCCTATACTATACAATGTTATATGTGTAGATGAGGGTGTCACCGCCGCCACCCCCTCGTGTACGCCGGTTTCGGGTGATTTTGAAGTGGTAGGCATGACTCATACGGTGAGTCATACCCCTGTGTTAACTGGATTAATATACCCAGTTTAAACCATTTATTCTCTCTAAAAAGACAGAATGGCAATAAGGGGAAATAAGGATTATATATCGTACATATGCCTATTATATAATTTTTATTTTAATGTGTAACTTTTTATGGATTAACCCCATGGCGTCATTAAGACTCTGTAAACCATTGATGTACAGCGACAATAGGAAAGGTGACAGTATGTCCCCCTTCAAAGGCATATGTCTCTGCTGAAGAACTTAGATTGATCAACGTAAAGTTTTTATTTGGCTATACATGTTTTAAGGAATATCGCTTCCCGCCAAATCGTATCATAATTATGCCTTCCTGAAATAGATGAGCGTGTAATATAGCTTGTCCTCATGTGTCAGTTATGGTAAGATGATAATGATAAGATTACTAAGAACAAATATGTTTTCGGATGGCTGTCATTACTTAGCTTTGTCTCATATGAAAATTTCGATAACCTTACTTTTAGTATCGATGTGAAATGTTTTGAGAAACAGCTTAACAGCGTAATTCCCCTATATAATAGTATATGATTCGGGGTTACTTGCGTCACCACTCGTTTTTAATCGGCCTTATGATCCCATGCAGTGGCCCAATAGTTGAGTTATAATACCGTATCTAGCATCAAGTTAAACGTGTTAACTACGAAAGCGCATTAGGGCCATCCGAAAACACCACCGCTCCCCAAATATACAAATACACAACTCGTTGTAACGACTTGCAAGTTGTTATAACAACTTCCAACAACTCGTTATAACGACTAGCAAGTCAAGCAACACATCAACAGAAGATTTGAATTATTCATTGCATAAATTATTCAGCCCTGAAGCTTTACTGTTACGCAAGTTGTAAATTGCCGTGCGGATTTTCTCATCTTTTCCACTGTATACAGTGGTCGGAGCTCGATGGGTCAAAAAATTGAGTTGAATTCTACGAAAGCTGCAACGTTTTTCATTCAACGCGTGTGCACAAACGGACCTCTATTGTGTACAACCAGACCTCTATTGTGTACAACCAGACCTCTATTGTGTTCAACCGGACCTCTATTGTGTACAACCTGACCTCTATTTTGACACCGTGAATTGTTGATGACGTAATACTTGGCAGTGACTTACAATAACATCAACTGTGCGGTGTGATATTCCATACGCGAAACGACATTAGTCCGGGAGCTAATAGGGGTACCCTTGCACCCCCATGGGACTTAACTTCACCCCACTCATTTTGTTCCTTATTATGTCCTTCAACTTTTAAGCAATGTTAACAAGAAAAACAAGTGGCCGTGTAGACTCCAGACAAGATGGCGTCCATCGTGGCCGCCGTTTTTCAGACCAGACCCTAAGTCAGTTTTATGCAAATTATAGCGGAAAATATAGTACAATGTGTACAAATGTATATATTTTCGTGAAGCTAAGACGTAACGACACTTGTTTGGGTCAAAATTGAAACTCACCATCTAAGATGGCCACCAATATGGCCACTGGAATTTGAAAATATGACGTTTTTTCGCAAATATCTTCTATATCAGTTCATGCTGTTTGTAACTTGTTGAGTAATATGACTTTATTTTATGTTTGTTATATTAAGTGATCATTGGAGCAATTAAATATGCAATTATTGGGGTCCTAGCCCTTCCGATCCTTCAAAAATTCGACTTTATAGAACGCGATATAAAATTTCACAAAAAAATCACAATTGGGATTCTAATATTTCAACAAGAAATGAACAGAACTTTGTAATATAAGTGATTCATATCATTACCTATGAATATTCTAACTCCTCAGTGAAGCCAAAATTCTCACTTTGGCTCAAAATGTCTGCCAAAATGGCCGCCAAAATATGGAAAATGGTAAATATTGCCCCAGGGTGCCCTGCCATCGCTTACACGTTGTGGTTGGTGTATAAAATTGACCATTCTGCATTATATACATTGAATACTAACATGTCTGATGTACCATGGATCATTTTTACTGTTGTCACCACTGACATAACCAGAAATATTGGATTTTCTCTCACAAACTTGACATAAATATCGGCAAAAATTTTCAGGGATGGATCATTTTTTCAAGTAAAGTGCAATTATCTTCGGTATCAAAGGTGTTTATTGTTTTGGTCTATCTTAAATGTGTCACACTCCGGAAAAAGTAAAAAAAAATTGCATATATCCCGAACATTATTCTCTGCGTTATCCGAAAATGTAGCACATTGTGACACACTTGGTTATTATACGTGTTAGTTAATTTACTGACAACTACGTTCTATTATGTTTGTCCCAGTTCCGTATGGGGCATGACAATTCATTTTAATGTTGCAGTGCGGAGAACCTCTTTTGTGATTCTGGCCATATTATTAAAAGGAAATGGGCATAACTTTGAGAGGAACTGAGATGAACCTAATATGTGGATATTCTGTCCCATTTTGATAAACACTTATCAACTGGATACAGGGTGGATGCCAAGATGGTAGCCAGGGAGTTGCTCTATGATCATAAGTGAGGATAATAGGCATACAATGAGTTATTGTATGGCCATGAATGATGTGTGGGTATATAGGGAGTGCCATTTTTGTAACGGGTGGGACGTATATTTATTATTTTTGTTGGAAGCTATGTCATAAATCAATTTCATATCAATTTCATATCAATTACTAATTCATATCACCTTCCGATAATTTGATTGGTTTGTTGACAAAAAGTGTATTCTGATTGGCTGAATGGCAGCCGGGGGCCGAGCCGCATCTCTGACTAAATGCAGGTCAAATTCGTGCGCGTCAAATACACGAATCAACGCGATGCCGAAATTCTCGCAATTATAATCTTGAAATATATAGTTTTGGACATTGTTATACGATAAATAGAATATGTAATTCGTATTTATCTAATAAACATACAATATAATGTCACAAACTGAGAACAGAATAGCGCACTATATCTTCGCGTGCATATTATTTCTGCTAGTTCACCAGGTGTAATTGGGCTTTCGGTGCAATGAAGTGACGTCACATTAACCTTTTGCTGTCGATGTCATATAGCTATTTAGTGATTTGCGTGCGTTTTGGACATCATAATCAATTTATAGGTGTCATATGATAAATAGAATATGTAATTCGTGTTTCTCTCATATGATATTTATGAAACTCGTCACGAATTTTCAGTTTTCTCTCGCCGGAGGCTCGAGAAAACTGACAATTCTTAGACTCGTTTCATAAATATCATATGAGAGAAACACTCATTTCATATCGTCTATATATGTTCTGGATGTATTATCATTGGTGGTGTAAAGGGAGCAGATGTATGATCGTGGATGGCGTGTATGAGTAGACAATGAGTTGCTGAATTGTCATGTATATGCAAGTATGGAACTTACGAGTGGTCGTATGTGCGGGTATTGGTATATCTGGAAGGGCTCACCTGGATTGACTCTATGGTCATAGGTATGGCGAATAGGTATACATGTAGAGGCTGTATGGTTCCTGGTGAGGTGAACAGGTATACAATGAGTGAATGTATGATCGTGAATGTGGTACATATGTATACATAGAGTGACTATATGGGCGTAGGAGTATACCTGGTGTTCATGAATGGTGACTCGTAGCTGTGTCGTCATTTGTGGTATGTATGGGTATAACCAAGGATGGCTGTATGGTCAGGTGCACGTGTATAAAGTGGGTGACTGTGTTGTCATTTGTGTGGTGTGACTGAGTTAATGGGTGGGTTGTACACGTGTACTTTGGGTGACTATCGCTTTCCACAATAAATCAAGGATATGTTAATCAATAGAGAAGTCATGTCAGATAGTTCTCCATCTTGATGGTGTTTATGTACATGGGGGAAAGGTTAAACGTGGAATGTGATAGCCACCCATTACCACACAGTCATTCCACATATACTTAAATACCATAGACATAACAATATAGTGACCCACTGTATACACGTACACCTGATCCATGGCCACGGATGACCATACAGCCATGAGTCACAATGCAGGCACATCGGGTATACTCATAAACATGACCCATAACCATATAGTGACTCCTTGTATACCCATTCATCTCACCATTGGCCATAAGGTGATCCCCTGTATACCTATTATTCAAACACATGGTCAAATAGACAATCAATATATACATCAAAACCACACCAATGATTGTAGAGTCACTCCGGGTGTACATGTGCGCCTCACCATTGGCCATATAGCCACTCGCTTCATACACATACTCTCACCCATGGCACCTGGTATACTCCTTCACCTGACCTATGGCCATATAATCACCCCGCGTGTACCTATTCAAAACATTCATACATGATCATGGTCAATCCTTGTATACATATTGGCCATGTCACTCCCTGTATCCCTATTTGTCACACCGAATGGCCACTCAAGATACACTAATACACCCCAGCCATATCAGTATAGTCACTACATGTATGCATATGCACCTCATCCATGGCATATAGCCACTCGCTATATACACATACCCCTTGCCCATGGCCACATTGCAACACGTGTGTATACCCGTATACCCTACACATGACCATACCACCACGAGTCACCAAGCAGGAACACCAGGTATACTCATACACCTGATCATTTAGTCACTCCCTGTATATATATTCGTTACATTAATGAGCATACAGTCACGACTTGTATACCTGCATGTACTCATCTCACCATTGACCATACAGTCAATACCCGTATACCTATTCGACACACATAGTCATATAACCATGCACTCGATATACATATGCAGCCCACCCTAGACCATAGAGTCACTCCAGGTATACATGTACACCTCACCAATGGCCATTCAGCCCTGCGCACACACGACCATTCATACAGTCCATACATGCATATAAACCTCACACATGACAATTCAGCAACTCACTGTAAAGCATACACGCCTTCCATGATAATACAGCTAATCCCTATACACCCACCAATGATAATACATTCACGAGACATATACATATACATCCCACCCGTTACCATAAGGACACTCCCTATATACCCACACGCTCGATAATGTCCATCCAGCTTACTCCAAGTATGCATATACTCTTCAATCATGACCGCATAGTCATTCCATGTATAACTATACACATTATCCGTAACCATAAAATCACTCCCTAATTATCCACAAACCCCATCCATGATCACACAGACAACACATGTACATCCCACCCAT
Organism: Siphonodentalium dalli; assembly: GCA_032622095.1. Lineage (NCBI taxonomy): Eukaryota > Metazoa > Mollusca > Scaphopoda > Gadilida > Siphonodentaliidae > Siphonodentalium > Siphonodentalium dalli. The sequence goes on from CP136069.1 coordinate 202,699,363, forward strand.
GACCTTACAGTCACCTATTCACATCAGTTATGACATACAATAACTCCCTGTATACCTATTCACCTCACCTATGATCATAGAGTAACTCCCGGGCTACAATCTTGGCATCCATCCTGTATCCAGTAGACATTTGTGTTATCATAATGGACCAGAATAGCCACAGATTATGGTCCATCTCAGTTCCGTCTCAAAGTTCTGCCCATTTCCTTTCAATAAATATGGCCAAAATCACAAAACAGTTTATCGGCCAAATTCCATACTTTAAAATGAATTTGTCATGCCCCATACGGAACTGGGACAACCAGAATAGAACATGTAGTTGTTAGTTAATTAACTAACATGTATAATAACCAAGTGAGTCCTACCTTTTCGGATAACGCAGAGAATAATGTTCGGGATGTATGTAAACAATTAACTTTTTTACAAATTTGGTTGCCATTTTGGAAGCCATCTTGGGCAATTTGATCTACACACACACACATTAAGACAGACCAAAACAATAAACAACTTTCAATCCAAAGATAGTTACATTTTACTTGAAAAAATGGTCCAAACCTGAAAAATTTATTTTTGCCGATATGAATGTCAAGTTTTTGCGAGAAAAGTCCAATATTTTTGTTGATATCAGTGGTAACAATAACAACACTTTTAACCATGGTGCACCAGACATGTTATTATTCAATGTATATAATACATAATAGCCAATTTTATACGTCAACCACAAATTGTAAACGATTGCAGGACACGCTAAGGTAATATTTACCATTTTCCATAGTTTGGCGGCCATATTGGCAGCCATTTTGAGCCAAAGTAAGAATTTTGGTTCCAGTGAGTTGGAATATTCATAGGTAATGATATGCCTCACTTACATTACAAAGTTCTGTTCATTTCTTGTTGCAATATGACTAGATTCCCAATTGTGATTTTTTTGGTGAAATTTTAATACCGCGTTCTGTAAAATCGAATTTGTCAGGGATCGGAAGGGGTTAGGACCCCAATAATTTCATATTTAATTGCTCCAATGATTAGTTAATATACAAAATACAAAATAAAGTCACATTACTGAACCAATTCCAAACAGCATGAACTCATCTAGAAGATATTTTGCGAAAAAACGTCATATTTTCAACTTCCGGCGGCCATTGTGGTGGCGAGTTTCAATTTTTGCTAGAATATGTGTCACTATGTATTAGCTTCACGAAAATATATATATTTGTATATATTTTACAAGATGTTCCCCCATAATTTGCATAAAGCTGACTTAGGGTCTGGTCTGAAAAACGGCGGCCACGATGGACGCCATCTTGTCTGGAGTCTAACCGGCCCCTTGTTTTTTTTGTAATATTGCTTAAAAGTTGAAGGACATAGTAAGGTACAAAATGAGTGAGTTAAAGTTAAGTTCCAGGGGGTGCAAGGGTACTTTTATTCGACATTTTGTTGAATGAGTTGTAAAATAAATTGGTTATCACCACCATGTAGTTTCCTGATATTGCTATTCAAGTCTCGCTATCTTCTGTTGGCCGTCCATCAACTCGTACACTGCATGCGGACTCGTGAGTAGAGAAGGCTACTAAACTTGGATACCGATCTCGGAAACCTATGCGCGTATTGTAGAGCTATTGTTCTGTTTACTGTACAACACTTGCCTGACTTGACGTGGATATAATTATTATACCATACGAATTGGCATAGTGATTTCTCCCTGTGATTAGGATCAGCATTCCAGAATCATAGCAGCTGAATGGTCAATAATAATACATAGATGAAACGTGCACGAACAATGCTCAAACGTCTATGTCATTTTGTTTCTACTTGAAAGGGTAGTGCGGCGTTTGTCAAAATTGTAGTGTGGAGAAATACGTTGTCAATTACTTTTGGGCACGTTTTCGTGTATATTTAAAAGGACGTTACATAATTGTTGGTAAACGTGCAGGGTCAATGTGTTCCTGCGAATACAGGTCAGCGCGACGTGTTAACACTGAGGCATCAGATAAGATCAGATGTATTGCATAGACACCACATTTTGGCAGTATGCTAACATATACAGCATATACATACATCTAATGTGTATATTATCAGACAGCAATGAAGGTGAAATGATATGTAAGTTCTTGAACATGATTTAACAGTCCCGCGCTGCAAAGATTTCGCCAATAGTTTTTCCTGAATTTAGTCTACATGCATCAACATTGTCATTGCACATAATATGTCGGAATTGTTCGTCTGCTTTCCATTCGCTGAAATTTGGGAAGTAAGAATTCAAGTTGTGGAATAGTATCTTTCTCAGGTTGGAGTACTTATGGCACTCCATTACAATAGTATCTTTCTCGGGTTGGAGTACTTATGGCACTCCATTACAATAGTATCTTACTCAGGTTGGAGTACTTATGGCACTCCATTACAAAACGGTGTCATCCTCTAAGATGTTTCCAGAACACTGTTTGCATGTGCGCTCGTTAACCCTTTACCCAACAAACCGGCCAAAAACGCCCAAATAAAGCTTCAACAGCCTAAAATATCTTCGGTCTGTTTCAATAACACCATACAAATATGGATATCATTGGAACCGGTTCATTGACCACATTGTGATGGTTACAGTTATGCCCTGTTCCAATGCATTCTCTTATATATGCGAGTCTTTCCTAACCAGGTTTATGATATTTGACCCGCCATATCAAATCCAGTCGGAAGTCGGGATTTTTTACCCTGTGCTAATGCATTCTCGTATATATGCGAGTCGACAATAGGTCGCCTCGCATATATAAGAGAATGCATTGGCCAAAACAAAATTCTTTTTTAACACTTTTTACCATTTTTTCTTACATTCTTTAACAATTTTATAATGTTTTCTTACATTTTTTAACAATTTTTATAATATTTTTCTACATTCTTTGACTCTTTTATCATTTTTAATATGTGTTAAGCCAATGCATTCTCTTATATATGCGAGGCGACCTATGGTCGACTCGCATATATAAGAGAATGCATTGGCACAGGGCCGTTCTGTTGGGTAAAGGGTTGAGAGGCGTTGTCGGTTGAGTATGCCTGCCCTTTTCTATATGTAAGTTGTGTGAACTTATTCACAGGCGACAAAACATTTTTAATGGGATTTTTGTACCCTGTGCCAATGCATTCTCTTATATATGCGAGTCGACCATAGGTCGCCTCGCATATATAAGAGAATGCAATGGCCTAACAATTTTTTACAATTTTAATAATTTTTTCTTGTATTCTTTAACAATTTTATAATTTCACCCACACAGAGCCCCAGACAAACATGAGCAGACGACACTCTTCTATATGCTTCTATATATGTGCGGGGCTCCCTGCAGGGTAATGTGTGTTTTTTATTTTATGTCCTAAAAATTGTCAAAAACATTTATTTAAAAACAATGATAAAACATTGTTAGGCCAATGCATTCTCTTATATATGCGAGGCGACCTATGGTCGACTCGCATATATAAGAGAATGCATTGGCACAGGGTAAAAAAAATCCCGACTTTCGACTGGATTTGATATGGCGGGTCACATATGAACTATAAAAATTTGACCAGATGCTTGATGAGAAACGATTAACACTATGTACTAGATATGGTTCAATGCGGAAACGATTAACACTATTTACTAGATATGGTTCCATGCGGAAACGATTAACACTATGTACTAGATATGGTTCCATGCGGAAACGATTAACACTATGTACTAGATATGGTTCCATGCGGAAACGATTAACATTATGTACTAGATATGGTTCCATGCGGAAACGATTAACATTATGTACTAGATATGGTTCCATGCGGAAACGATTAACACTATGTACTAGATATGGTTCCATGCGGAAACGATTAACACTATGTACTAGATATGGTTCCATGCGGAAACGATTAACACTATGTACTAGATATGGTTCCATGCCGAAACGATTAACACTATGCACTAGATATGGTTCCATGCGGAAACGATTAACATTATGTACTAGATATGGTTCCATGCGGAAACGATTAACACTATGTACTAGATATGGTTCCATGCGGAAACGATTAACATTATGTACTAGATATGGTTCCATGCGGAAACGATTAACATTATGTACTAGATATGGTTCCATGCGGAAACGATTAACACTATGTACTAGATATGGTTCCATGCGGAAACGATTAACATTATGTACTAGATATGGTTCCATGCGGAAACGATTAACATTATGTACTAGATATGGTTCCATGCGGAAACGATTAACACTATGTACTAGATATGGTTCCATGCGGAAACGATTAACACTATGTACTAGATATGGTTCCATGCGGAAACGATTAACACTATGTACTAGATATGGTTCCATGCCGAAACGATTAACACTATGCACTAGATATGGTTCCATGCGGAAACGATTAACATTATGTACTAGATATGTTCCATGCGGAAACGATTAACACTATGTACTAGATATGGTTCCATGCGGAAACGATTAACATTATGTACTAGATATGGTTCCATGCGGAAACGATTAACATTATGTACTAGATATGGTTCCATGCGGAAACGATTAACACTATGTACTAGATATGGTTCCATGCGGAAACGATTAACAATATGTACTAGATATGGTTCCATGCGGAAACGATTAACACTATGTACTAGATATGGTTCCATGCGGAACGATTAACACTATGTACTAGATATGGTGCCATGCGGAAACGATTAACACTATGTACTAGATATGGTTCCATGCGGAAAACATCTTTACACAATTCATAGATTCGGAGTTTACTATTCGGTTCATTTACTCTTTCGACATAGTTGTTCATATAATCATTTTTAAATCCGTCTATGATTAGTTTGATAAATGAACGATTTAGTTTTGTGTAGCCTCGTTGCGGCGGAAGCGAGACAACTCTATATTGTTGCACCATTTTACTGTGTGCACGAATATTATTTTATGGTTGTTCACAGATAACAGAGGAGGAATGGATGGTTTTGTGGTATACGTCGGGAATCAGGATCCCATTAAAGCATTCTATGATAAATGGATCAATTATGAGATGTTTTATCAAGACAAAGCAACGACGGGAAAAGCGTGGTATCACCTTCCAGCAACCACGGAGACCAGTGGACAATACGTGATGGTTACCATCCGGGGGTATGGCATTATCAGCTTCAGTGAATTCAAAGTGTATGGTGAGATGTTAGTTTACCCATACTTTATTAAACATTTGAGTATTTTTTCCCTATACATGTACACATCATCGAAACATTTCTGAACCATCTGATTTCTTTATTTTCGAAAACAAATTTGGAAAGAAATCAAGGCCAGAATAAATTTTGTTTTAGTTTTACGGAAACCCATCCCCCAGGATTCCGCCTATTGTTCTGAAAACAAATTGCAGACACCCCCTTCCCGATCAAGGCTATACAATCAAAGGGGTTTCTATTGCTCTGCGCTGTCCCCTGAAAAGGGGTCTTAATTATGTAATCAGGCCGCATGTCCTCCGACTAGCAGTCCGTCCGTCGTCCGCCAAGTTTAGATTATTTGATCTGATCCATAATTGGTATGTGTGTCTATCAGCCAAAAATACCAGCCAAGTTCGGATATGGGTTACGTCCAGTTATGTGTTTCTCAGCCAAAATGACAGGCCAAGTTCACATATTGGTTTCGTCCAATTATAGCTACATGAGTTACGTCCCATTTCAACTTAAATCACTTAATTCAATAAAATGTGCTGGTCAAAGTGACCAACCGCTACATTTTGCCACCATGAGATTATATGTTTACAATAATGGGACAGGAAATGTTACTATATATATCAACAGCATCTCTTATTGGAACCATATTATGTTTAAAGCAATTTCATGTGAAATATGTGTAACAGCAGATGTTTCTTCTATTACTATCGACATACTAAAGTAATGAATTGATTAATGCACAGTATATAGTTTGCTCGGTAACAAAGTCGACAATGTACATATATGTTATACAACACTGCATGATTCTCGTATTGCAGCTTGTGCTCATGGTTGGTATGGTAACCTGACGCATGGTTGCACAAATCGGTGCGACGCAAGACATTGTGCGGTGGTGTCCAAAAAAACATGTGCGCCATGGACGGGGGTCTGTTCGAGTGGCTGCTCCGATACCTGGTTCGGTCCGGACTGCACGAGAAAGTGTCCGACATTCTGCCGCAGATGTAAGCAGACGACAGGAACATGTGAATCGTGTTTTCACGAGTATCTTGATCCGTCGGCCGCGTGTCTGTATTGCAAAACTGGATTTTATAATATGGAAAATGAGTGTCGTGAACAGTGCTCTCAGAGACAATGTGCACAACAGAGTAGCTGCCCAGATTCCGGTGAGTGTGATGGAGATTGCATAGATGCATGGCGGGGTGCAAGTTGTACCGAGAAATGCCCCGTTAACTGCCAAGCCTGCGATAAATACTCTGGTGTGTGTTCCATTTGCTATCCAGGAACGTGGGGAGCAACATGTGTGAAGAAGTGCGGCGCGTCATGTATGCGTTGTTCGCAGACGACAGGGGAGTGTGACGTGTGCCGAGAACGATTTTACTTGGAGGGCGGGACTTGCTTGGATTGCCCGGATGATTGTCTCCAATGCTCGACCGCCTCTTAATGCACGGGCTGCATACCGGGGATGCGAGGTGGGTTTAACCCTTTGTTTACCAAATGGATTATCCCATTCAGCTATTCAGGTATACCTTAGAATGGTCCATTATTCATTTGGAGGGATATTCAGGTATTAAATGCAGACGACAGACAGAACAAATAAGAATTTTTTTCAAGAGCAGCATTATTCATATTCAATGGTGGGAAATGTTCAGATAATAAGTTAAACAAACGATCAATCTTATCATCTGAACATGCCCCACCAATGAATACATGAATATTTTATATAGAAATGAAAATATTTTCAATTCCTTTACTGAGTTTATTCTCCCCAACATAAAGTTATATATTGGAATGGCCTATATCTGTATATCATTCATCTGATTGGACAATATACCGAGCTATCATTCATCTGATTGGACAATATAACGAGCTATAAGCAGATGACAGACATACATATATCGGAGAAGAATTCGTATTCATTGATGCGAAATGTTCAGATAATAAGTTCAAAAAACATATTTTGTTGCACTTATGGAATATATAGATCCAGAGAAATTAGTTGTAAATACATTAAATTAACTTATGGAATATATAGATCCAGAGAAATTAGTTCTGTATACATTAAATTAACTTATGGAATATATAGATCCAGAGAAATTAGTTGTATATTGTATATACATTAAATTAACTTATGGAATATATAGATCCAGAGAAATTAGTTGTATATACATTAAATTAACTTATGGAATATATATATATCCAGAGAAATTAGTTGTATATACATTAAATTAACTTATGGAATATATAGATCCAGAGAAAATAGTTTTATATGCATTATATTAACTTATGGAACATATAGATCCAGAGACATTATTTGTATAAACATTAAATTAACTTATGGAATATATAGATTCAGAGAAATTAGTTGTATATACAATAAATTAACTTATGGAATATATAGACCAGTGCAATTAGTTTCATATACATTAAATTAACTTATGAAATATATAGATCCAGAGAAATTAGTTGTATATTGTATATACATTAAATTTACTTATGGAATATATAGATCCAGAGAAATTAGTTGTATATACATTAAATAACTTATGGAATATATAGATCTAGAGAAATTAGTTTATGTACATTAAATTAACTTATGAAATATATAGATCCAGAGAAATTAGTTGTATATACATTAAATTAACTTATGGAATATATAGATCCAGAGAAATTAGTTGTATACACATTATATTAACTTATGGAATATATAGATCCAGAGAAAGTAGTTGTATATACATTAAATTAAATTATGGAATATATAGATCCAGAGAAATTAGTTGTGTATACATTACATTAACGTTTCAATGAATCAACTTTGAACATGTAGCTTTGTTTATTAAAGATTTCTTTTTTATTTCCGTGGCAACCAATGTTGGAAAAAAACATGTATGCGCCAGTACAGCGCCGCCGAAACCCTTTTCAAACTAAAAGGATTCTCCAACTCAGTTAAATAGTAAATTGGAACGCTATATTATTCATTTGGAGGGGTGGTCAAGAAACACGAATATACAACAGTCTGACGAAAATATGACACAAGTGTAGAAGTATTCATATTATTTGGTGGGAAATATTCAGATAATAATTATCTGAACATTTTCCACCAAAGAACATTTCCAAAGGGAACTACTCATCAATGACTATTTAGCATAGAAAACATAGTAACCCCCAAATTTCTTTTGATGGGGAATTGGCATGGGGACTGTTTACAGACTCGAATATTATTCTCTTTGTTGCCAGGTCCATCCTGCAAAGATACGTGCAGTGATCGGTGCGGCATAGATGGTACCGGTGAGAGAATAGATGGTACTGGTGAGAGAATAGATGGTACCGGTGAGAGAATAGATGGTACTGGCATAGATGGTACCGGTGAGAGAATTTGTGATCAGCAAAGCGGTGCCTGCATTCGGTGTCCAAATGGACATTACGGGCACTTTTGTGAGAATATCTGTGGTACTTGTCTGTATGAGACGTGTTCGGTATCTGGTGCGTGCCATTCCGGTTGCGAATTAGGATTCTATGGTGTGTCTTGTTCTGAACATTGTTCAAGGAACTGTGTCGTTAATAACGTATCTGGCATATGCTACCAGCATAACGGATCGTGCATACATGGATGTTTGTCTGGTTTCCATGGCGACATGTGCGATCACGAATGCAGCCCCAACTGCGCCGCAGGTGGATGTCTTCAAGGGAATGCAGCCTGTGTGAAGGGTTGCATCGGAGAATGGACGGGGGACGATTGCGAAATAGACGGTACGTGCATGTAGCATATACTCAGGGACGTTGGCAGGGAGTTTGTGGGTCTTACCCCCCCCCCAACCAACTGTCATGCTTGAATCAAGGGTTGTTGCCTTGTTGGACATTTCAGATTGAAAACAAGTTGAAATTGTTTGAGTTTCCAACCAATATCTACAGTAATCTGTGTCGCTTTTTATCACCAAAAGTAGATTGTTTTCAGCTGGAATTTGTTGGAGGTTTCGTATTGGGAATTCTAACCAGTTGGAGGTTGACATATCAATTGGAAAAAGTCCAACCCAAGTGGTGCAAATGAAGTCTCACTGAGATGGAAGTTAGGTCTACAAGTGGGTGAGTGTCGGTCTACAATTGGGTGGGTGCCGGTCTACAAGTGGGTGGTGCCGGTCTACACGTGGGTGTCGGTCTACAAGTGGGTGTGTGCCGGTCTACAAGTGGGTGGCTGGCGGTCTACAAGGGGTGGTGCCTGTCTACAAGTGGGTGCCGGTCTATAAGTGGGCGGGTGCCGGTCTGTAAGTGGCTTGGTGCGCTTTACAGTTGGATGGGTGTCGGTCTACATGTGGTTGCGTGTCGGTCTACACGTGGGTGTCGGTCTATTTTCAATTATCTACTATTAACACGCCTCAGAAAATAAATTGACAAAACGTGATTTGTAGTTGAGATCTCCGAATCTTTTTTGATGGGCCGCAAATTTTCAGAAAATAAATAGAACTTGAATGAATTATAATCCATTCAGAACTGGCATTCGGAAACTTGTCCAATAATAAACGCGGTATGAATTTTGAGCATTCAGTCGAGCGTTACAAAAACAAGAACACGGCTGATATGCAATGACCGAAGTGAAGTACAGGCTCCATGGGGAATACAAATATAATCATCAACTATTGACGATAACCCCCTCCCCCTGAGTTGGCAGCCACCCTCACATTTTATGACGACACTAACAGTACCATTCATATATAAGATGCAGTACACATAATACGTTTGTGTATTACGTGATGACCTCGCTGAACAATGGGCGTGTCACTCCCTATGAACGGTGTACTTTCGTAATAGGTGTACGTTCGTAATATGTGTATTACGTTATCTACTGTACTGTATATTACGTGATGACCTCGATGAACAATGGGGAGCTTCCGCCCTGAAGGGAGTCAATGCGTTCGCAATGTGTGAACGTTAAAGGGGTGGCACTCTTGGTATGCGAATTTTAAAGGGATAAGAGGCACACACAGTGTGGATGTTAAGGGGACGTGATGCAATCGCGGTGCGTGAATTAAAGGACACAATGTAATGATACTGTTAAAGGGACACGATGTATCCACGGTAGGGAATGTTAAAGGGAGAAGAGACAATCTCGGTATGTGAATGTTAAAGAGACACGAGACGATATCGGTATGTGAATGTTAAAAGTACACGAGGCGAGCTTGGTGTGTGAATGTTAAAGAGACACAATGCACTATAAGGGGACACGCGGCACTGTGGATGAATGCTAAAGGGACACACGATACCCCCACAGTGTGTGAAAGTTAAAAGGACACAGAACAAAATTTGAAACTAAAAATTCTCAAATATAGATCGTGTCCTTTTAACATTATCATACCGAGAGTGCCGTCCCTTTATCATTCACGGATTGCGAGCGCATTTCTCCCTTTAATATGCACATACTGATTACACAGTCTCCCACTCACGCACCGAGATTGCATCACATTCGTTAACATTCATACTGTGAGTGCATCATGTCTCTTTAAAATTCCCATACATAGCGTGCCGTCCCTTTAGCGAGTGCATTGTCTCCCTTTAATATTCAGGGCGGAAGCTCTCCATTGACATCGAGGTCATCACGTAATATACAGTACAGTAGATAACGTAATACACATATTACGAACGTACACCTATTACGAAAGTACACCATACATAGGTAGCGACACGCCCCATTGTTCAGCGAGGTCATCACGTACTACACAAACGTATTAGGTGTACTGCAGCTACCATATGAATGCTCCTTTTCGTGACGTCATAAAATGCGTATCATAAAACTATACTTTCACGATGGGGAATCACGTGGTTTTGAGTGTGGTGAGTACCGCGCATTCAAAATGTGCAAACACACAACAACATAATATACGAGGAACTGACACAAAACATAGTAGTTTGACTGTTGTAATACGAGCATGTGATAGTTTATTTTTAAAACAAGTTCATACCTTATTTGTTCTGAAATACTTTTCGTTAACATTCTGAAGAAAGTTGCCAGTCGGAGGTTCGTGGAACACGCAAGTCCATACATCTGGGAGTATCCTTCGACTGACAACTTTGGTCAGAATGTTAGCACACACAAACTGCGAGTTTGGACACACATTTGGTATCAGCTTGTTTGAAAAGTAGTATTGCATAATGCTCGTAGCTGCTAAAATGCCATGTAATATATAATTATCCTAGTGTATTACCTTTGTCCTCGTTTCTGGTCGCATTTACGATCGCCTCGGCCATTTTGAATGCGTGCTACTCATCAACTCGGAACCATGTGATTCCAAACGTGTACTTTGTCAACTGTTTCTAGCAGTGCGTTTTCGGGGGGGGGTCGCTATAATCGTGAACCCCGAATATATATATATATATAATTAGATATTGTTTTATATAATTACTAGCAGATTAGCCCGCCACTGGCGGGATTGGTCTCATGACTTCGGTCGATCCATTAATTTTGGTTTTTCAAGGTAACCCCGTACAGGCACGCCGACAGCATGCTATCATTTGCGGGTACCCGTTTCAAGGTCATGTTGGGTGGACAAAATAACCCGACAAAACTATTTCCCGTCCCGAGTTGACCATACATACAAAATATCACGTCAATGTCACCGCTGACGACCGAGATATCGCCCAAGGTAATTTGTGGGTACCCGTTTCAAGGTCAATGTCACTTCAGGCGGACAAACTGACCCGATGAAAATATCCCCTGTCCCTTGGAAGCCCTAAGTACGAAATTTCGTCTCGATATCCCCAGTTTCCGAGACGGTCAATTGAGCCGTATTTATACTCGTGTATATAAACGCTCTTTAACAACGACACCGCATATTCGAACGCTCCTTGATCATTAACCCATCACTTCCAACGACAGTGGCAGTGTGAAGGAATGCTCGTTCAGAAGCGGTACAATGACACTTCTCGTGGCTTTTTATCCTTAGATAGCAAGTTTGGGCTCAATTGGTCGAGCCGAGGATATACACATACACGGAAGTCTCAAAATATATAGTAGATATAATCCTTGGCGTATTGGCTGCTATTTCTATCAATGTTTTATTTACAGAAAACATATCCGCGACGACGATAGCAATAGCCGCATGTTGTACCGTGGCGGTCATCATCCACTGCGCCATTGGGCTGTTCTTAATTCATCGCAAAAGGTCGGTATTTGTTTAATGTGAGCAAACTATAGATCATGATAATATATTTCTTTGTTAATAAATGTTACTTAACTATGTGTCGCATAGTAGGTGATCATTGCAGTTCGATATTGCATGATTTACGTAAGCTAAATTTACGTAGTGACTTTTGTTAGCTAATATCGCGATAAACATTGAATTTAGTGACTGCAGGCTACTCAATACATGTCCATATTCGATGTCAATATCTACTCTGGCTATGCGCACGTACAGTTCATATTCAACCAATTCAAAAGGTCGGTATCTGTTTCATGTAAGCAAACTAGATAATTCCATCAATCTATACTCTGGCCAGGGTCGCGCAGGATCTAAATTTACATTTGCCAAATAATTTTAGCAATTGCCAAATGCTATCCCTGATAGTTTCATTTTCTGCAACATTAAGTCTTATGTTTCGACACTCGCGGTTTGAACGACTTTTGATATCGATATAAAAGTTAATAAATAATTATACTCGCATCTCTATTTATAATACAATAAGCAAATCACCGAACAATACAATGGCAGAAGGGTTTCTCCATCAGAAGGGCACGTCACTGGAGGATTAGTAATCCCTCCAACCATCAGTACTAATAATATATATGAGATTAACTGCATCTTAATAGAGGTGTTAACCTTCCCTAAACCTTATATAACACCACTAATATAATTATGGTGTAAGAGTTTCCTGAAATTAATGGTATTGATTGACCAATAATTTTCCAATTGCTTAAGGAATTAAAAAGTGACTTGCCAAAACTTTTGCCAAATGAATATATTTTTTGCCTAATGTGAATTATTTTTGCCTTTTGCAAATTTGGCAAGTGGTAGCACGAACCCTGACTCTGGCTATATTGTTTGGGCGAGAAAAGGTTTGCGCTATAAAAAAAATGTGGACTAAGTTGCTTTTATTCCATTTTGAAGAGGAATCTCTATAACCTATCCAAAAACCGCTAAAAATCCGCTTTGAACATTTTATGTAATTCAAGATAACGTCCAAAACGGCTGCCATTTTCCGATAAGTCAGTTTGATGCAAATTATAGTGACGAAATTGTGTCATATGTATACATTTTTGTGATGCTAAGGTATAACGCCATATTTTATGCCAAAATTGGAACTCCCCGTCCAAGATGGCTACAAAATGGTGAGCGGTTGTACTATAATTATGCATTTACGGGCACACGTGTGCCCGCGGGCCGTGTACTGTGTTTTCTTTATTATTTCACAGTTAATAACAAATGTGATGCAAATATAATAAATTTATGTATGATCTTAGATTGACGAGGGTGGATTATGATCATATACCGCGGGTATATATACGGGGTACATACCCCGCCATGTTATGAATTATTATCATGCCGATATATACGGGGGTACATACCCAGGCCATTTTATGAATTATTATACATATACCTTATTATTATCCATCCCTTAACTAACACCATTTCCGATTGGGCAAAAGCCGCCACGTGATAGTCCTGGAAAAAGTCATATTGGACTCCCGAATGTCATATTGGACTCCCAAGTGGGCAATATGACTTTTTGTCGGGACTATGTGACGTCACGAATTAACTTTTGCGAAATGAATCGGTGAAATTGTGATGCGCGCAACACTGGTGGATTAGCAGATGTTTCACTTCCGCAATGAATTTTGTTTTTCATGTCCGTGTTTACTGTTCCAAATTATGCTTTCTGATGATCAATACAGGCGTTAATAGAGAATTAAGTGCCGACAAATACCAAAAGTAACCACTAAAGTTGTATTCCAAAAATTTGGATGGATAATAAAAATGTCATTATACTATGTTATGTACAGTATGAGTTTTTCTTGTACTCGTCCAGGTTTTGGTGAAAATTCATATTTGACTCGACACTGGCGTGTCGCGTCCAATATGACTTTTCATCACAACCTGGACGAGTACAAGAAAAACTCATACTGTACACAACATTGTATAATCATTTTATATTATTACCAATATGTGACATAGAATCGACACATTCAATAATCTGGTACTTGTACCACAAATCAGTATTTACATTTGTGATTGAGCACGGTATATTGAACGTCATTTGCAATATGTATTTTGCAAACAGAACAGCGATCACACTTAATTAAGCTAACAGTTACACAATATTCAGTGCATGTGCGTCAGGGAACAGTGTTGTGGATCATCGTCGTTCATAGCTACATAATCGCCAACAAGTAAATCACCACGGCACAAACTCATGTTTCGATTGTAGTCCGACATCAGAATTTATCAAACAGCTGAGTATAACTCATGTTTCGTTTGCAATCCTACATCAGAATTTATCAAACAGCTGAGTATAACTCATTCACTGTTGTAGTACCATAGATGTGAAATGTTCTGACCAATTGTCAGACACATGTACATGTGTTGCTACTGCACCCTCCTGTCTATTGTTAACATGTGTGAGTGTGTCTCTGTGTGCTCTGTGTGGGTCCATGTGTGCTGTTTTGGGGTTTTTATATGACCTAGGGTCGGGCGCTTCCTCGTCGAAACCGTCTCATTTAAATAATGGACTTATTTCGTCCATTATAGTACCCATATGCGCTTCTGACGATCACCGCAGTCCACTATTATTTTCTGGCATACCCGAATTTGTAATTGTGACATATTTCGGCCTGGTCGTAGTAATTCTTTCTCTGAAACATTTCACTGTGCGCTCTCAAAATGCTTAGCGACATTCACAGATCAGAATTATTGTACTTATACTTAAACAATAAACTAGATATCTGTATCTGTTGTTTGACTACTAAATATCCTTAACTGTTATCACCCTATGTTAGTAGCCTACTCCCCCATGCGTTCATTTACGTGAACTCCTATGTACACTATAAAATTATATATTTTAAAGGATAAGATATTATAATGCATAATCTGCACAGCTAACGCAATATCATAGGCTGATGCTAAATGAAGAGCGTTGACTAAATATGTTCCTGTATCATGCCTCGCAAATTTTATATCATGATGGACGGGGAAACATATACCTGTACAAATTGGGCAACATAACCATAAGATATCCCCACATCTTTAATAAGTCACACAACTATGTTCTTTTTCCGTCGTGGTATGGATACATTTATTTTATACACATATCACGTGAAAAATGTACATATATGGCGGCAGAATGATCGGCCATTTTACTATCCTGTAATCTTTGTTGACTTATATATAGATAACCGATGGGTCACTCTCGGTTACCAGTCGATCCTTCAAACTAGTATTTTCCTGCTAGTCCGGAGGGTCGGTGTGATGCTATCCGCCTAGTTTGAAGTTATTAGGTCTTGACATCCCCTATGACATGCTTAAACCATAAAACATTGACTGTTATAGTATCATAGATGTGAAATGTTCTGACCAATTGTCATAACAGGATTATTGTTTACAGTGAGATTATCAAAACAGGATTGTTGTTTTCAGTGAGATTGACATAACAGGATTATTGTTTACAGTGAGATTGACATAACAGGATTATTGTTTACAGTGAGATTGACATAACATGATTATTGTTTACAGTGAGATTGTCATAACAGTATTATTGTTTATAGTGAGATTGTCATAACAGGATTATTGTTTACAGTGAGATTGTCATAACCGGATTATTTTTGTTTACAGAGATTGTCATAACAGGATTATTGTTAGAGATTGTCATAACAGGATTATTGTTTACAGTGAGATTGTCATAACGGAATTATTGTTTACAGTGATATTAACATAACAGGATTATTGTTTACAGTGAGATTGTCATAACAGGATTATTGTTTACAGTGAGATTGTCATAACATGATTATTGTTTACAGTGAGATTGTCATAACAGGATTATTGTTCACAGTGAGATTGTCACAACAGGATTAATGTTTACAGTGAGATTGTCATAACATGATTATTGTTTACAGTGATATTGTCATACCAGGATTATTGTTCACAGTGATATTGTCATAACAGGATTATTGTTAACAGTGATATTGTCATAACATGATTATTGTTAACAGTGAGATTGTCATACCAGGATTATTGTTTGCAGTGAGATTGACATAACAGGATTATTGTTTACAGTGATATTGTGTTAATTTAATTGGATTTAAAGCAAATTATGTCCAAGTTTGTGTCAATATATTCCTTTTAACAGCAGTTAAACATTTGTACATTGTCCGGTCTTTTTGGTTTACATGCAGTTTGAAGAGGAAGTCCCGCCAATCACCCAACCAAGATGGTTCTGACGTACATGTGTTACCATTCCTGGAACATCCCTTTGTGTTTACAATATTTTATTATGTTAAACGTATTTTTAATAATATACATGAACAAGACCCCATCCATTGTTCCGACTAAAGGCGGATCATAAGTTATGTCTCAACTTTAAGATTATCTTAAGATACCTCACCCCAGACTTACAGTTAAGACCATATTACGTTAAGACCTTGTTCGTGGAACGCACTTATGACTGAAGTTTGAACTTAAGACTAAAGTCCCAACTATGTCATAAGTTCCTTTCTTGAAATATGGCCCTATTTGCCGTGATTTTTGTTACTTAAAACCCAGCCCCTTTGTTCTTCGTCGACCTTCTATTTTGCGAATGGACACTTTATACCATCTCTCTACTGTCATTTGCAGAATGAGTTCCCCATAGGGTGAATTTAGTGACGCTATCTCACATAGCGGGCTAGCATCACTAAATTCACCCTCTGGGGACCTCATTCTGATTAGGCCCTCAACATATATGGCAAACCTAGGATCAGATTGAAGTTCCCCAGTTGAAGTTGGTGATGTTCACCCACTGGGTGCCTCGATTATGGATTTTATCTGCTGCAAATTAGGGGATATAGAATCTTCCTAGAAGGGAAATGTAACTAAAACAATGTTAATTTGATACTATATAGAGATACTTCCCAGAAGATGAGGCCTAAGCAGAATGAGGTCTCCAGAGTGTGAATTTGGTGATGCTAGCCCGCTGTGCGGGATAGCATCACTAAATTCACCCTCTGGGGACCTCATTCTGCAAATGACAGACACGCTATTTGCAGGCTTGCCTCTGAATCGTCTATACTCCACAGACATCTAGTTAAGTTTTATCGTGCGGAACATTCGTCATATAGAATGGTCATGTTTCCACATTCACTCACAACGAGCTCCCATCAATTCAGAATAATAGCAGTAATACACAGAGTTCTAACCTTCCGCGACAGCACGAGTGCCGTATCGACAAACCCATTTACACATCGTGTCGTTCTGTGTTTATTACACGCTTCGCGTCCTAGAATCCGTGCATTAAAAATACAGAATTAGAAGGTTTATTTAGGCTCATACAGGGCGTGTTTGTCATGTGTGATGATTCTTTTATTTAAATAGTTCCTGTTTCGTGGGTGAGGCGAACGTCATGTACGTCATGTTACGTCAACGAGATGCGTATGGAACGTACGTTCCATACGGATTTGTAAATATGGAACAGCAATAACACTGTACTTCTAGGAACAAGCGTGTAATAAATTCCCATATGTCGACATAGCCGCTAATGTATACTGTTTTTCGATTTATTGTTCAGGAAAAAGACAAGAGAAGCTATATTGAAATCATGTGACGTCAATGATCCACTTCAAACAGAAGAGGAGAGAAACCATACGCCAGAAGTTTTATTTGATCCAATACCAAAGAGAACAGAATATAGTAACACACAAAAACCAGTTTGTGTTGTTGTACCGATGCACGTGGTAAGATACACATGTCGGTATTGTTGAAACTATTTCATGTGGTATGTTAAACATGTTGGTGACGTCAGTATGCATGTGGTAAGTTAGACATGTTGGTGACGTCACTATACATGTGTCATGTTAAACACGTGGTGACGTCACTGTGAATGTGGTAAATTATACATGTGGTGACTTCACTATGCATGTTTGTAAGTTAGACATGCGGTGACGTCATTATACATGTGGTAAGTTAGACATGTGGTGACGCCACTGTACATGATGTAAGCTAGACATCTGGTGACGTCACTAGGCATGTGGTGACGTAACTATACATGTGGTAAGTTACACATGATTATCCACGTAAATGCTCTCGCGCAGATCGCAGACACCTGTTTTAAATAACAATAATAATCACATATGTGTAATATGTCTAGTATAACTCGTTGGCAATAACATGTTTGAATTTCTCGCAATACCACACATGTAGCTCAGGCATGTACACGGGGCTATTGTGTGTTTCACTAACTTGTCCATATATGGGAACCATAATAATTGTGGTTTTGCTCATACCCTGATGACATTCGTGAGCTAGGTCAAATACACGTTGATGAAGTGACTCTGGTAAAGCGATAAGTTTACATTTTAAGATATAAACATCACTTCGTATTTTGAAGCACGGTGTTGTGTCAATATTTGAATCGTACCACCGACCATTTTGTAGCTTTTCAAGAACACCGTTTAATAGAGTGTCAGCCAGTGTTGCACTCAAACTCATAGAGTTTGGCATTGCACCCCTCACCAAAATTTCACATGAATGTGCCGAGATCAGGTTTCTCTAGACCACGGTAGTACAACAGTTTAAAATTGTACTATATATGCAGTGACCAGCTTTCAAGAAGAATTTGTCAGTTGATTTTACTGCGAATAGCGCTGTTACACAGCCTGGGATTATAGAGCGGCAACCATATGTAATTACATTGTCATTCCGAGTAAGAATATCGCCGATGCGTCAACAAAACGTTCGGTAAGATGATGAATGGAATTTTTAACCTTTGATTTTATTTCTGAAAAGGCTTACTCTTGTTTCTCTCACCATTCGAACTTGACGAATGTGTGTGAGTGTGTGTGAACTCTCTTAACGGAGCCGTGAGAGTAGAAAAGTGGGATATAAACCTGGAACTGAAGTTGGGCACGCCTAATATGCTTTGCACTCTCTTGCAAACGTTGAAACGTTGCTAACGGTCATGATTAAACTGTTATAGCCAAAAATAAAAATATCATCAGTGAGATTTATGGCACCCAAGTTGAATATGTTTTGGAACATTTCGGAAGCCATATTTATCTAAAAGAAAAGACCGCGATAACAAAATAGTCCTACATGTGTGTGTGTGGCAAATGCAGATATCTCCCTTGAATCTGCATCAGGTCCGATCTGATGGTACATTCTTCGCTGACCAAATTTTCAGAATATCTTTGCACCATTGAGTTTGTTTACATTGGCAGTAGAAGTGATGTGCCTTTCGTGTGTTATGGCTGTATTTGGTACCCTTATATGGATATATACACTCACGTGGTCGCCAGCTATCTGGGTATTTTGGATTTGGCACAACTGTTACTACTTTCACAATGATTCCACCAGACTCTAGTCTCTAGCTCTCATTCAACTGTTTGCCTTGTATGGCATGTTATACGTCGATACATCTTAAATCTTTCATGACGGGAACTGCGCTGGCGCAAAATTAAAGACCATGTGCCAATGCATTTTATTATATATGCGAGTCGACCATACGTCGCCTCGCATATATAAAATAATACATTGGCCTAACAATTTTTATAAATTTCACTTCCATTCTTTAACAATTTTTAACATTATTTTCTTACATTCTTTAACACTTTTTATCATATTTTATAATTTTCTATAACAATTTTTATCTTTTGTTCTAATATTATTTAACATTTTTATCATTTTTATCATTTTTTCTTAGATTCTTTAAGAATTTTTTATCTTACATTCTTTATCAATTATTATCATTTTGTCTTACATTCTGTAAAAAGAATTATCATTTTTTGTCATTATTTCTTACATTCTTTAACAATTTTTTGTCTTTTTTTTTCATATTGTATTACATTATTTTACAATTATAAAAAATAATATAAAATTTATTAGGCCAATGCATTCTCTTATATATGCGAGGCGACATATGATTCAAGATGTTCAAATCAATAAGTACCAGTCAGGGTTAATACAAGTTATCATCAACGTCTAAAGACACAGTGTTGTTCTTTAATACCCCAATGCCTTGACACAATTGTGGATGTTCCTGACGGTAATAAGAGTTCAAACTGAGTTTACAATTTCAGGAAATATTGTATGTAGGCCCAATTGTTGAGATACCTCACATCCACAGATGAGTCACCTCTTGAATTCGATTAATTTATTTAATTATTACTTTTTGAATCTGACAGAGCCAAATACAATATATCAGTGTTTGTGGAAACTTTGTGATCACGCACCCCTGTGCACAACGAACATGCACTCATAAATACATTGTAACAAATGAAGTCTCCAGATAAAATTCTTTTTGCAGCAATTTACGCCAATTGATTTTATTTAATAATAACACAGGCGTGCCTTTCTAAATGCTATCAGGGTGACGACACAATCGATCCTTCATAATCCTTTAGTCTAATTGAATGATAAAATAATTCCTTTTTATGTGCCGGCTTGATTAATATTCGCATGTTATTTGTCACAAAAACAAACAGACATGGTACATTATGGTACCGAATTAGTGCCATACTTATTCCACATGACTTTTGTGAAATATAATGTTGGATTATCTCTCTTTTAACGAAACTGTAACATTCATATTTAACTATTATATATTATTTCGCGCTCCGCGTGTAAACTAAAACCCCTGTCACACTCAGACCGGCGCTCTCACTGCGCTGCAGAAGTACCAACATATGAGTAACACGCAGGAGGAGCGCCGAAAACTGTCGAAAATTGTCAAACTTTTAAAACAAAGTATGCTCCTATTGCGTTCCTACTTTGTCAAGTCTCACGCTCTTAGTGCGTTCAAGTCGCTGTCATTGTGATGCTAGTACGTTCTCAATAAGTTCGCAAAACGTTCTCTGCGCGGGCGCGGAGAGTACAGATAGCGCCTCCTGCGTTCTCCAGTCATAGTCAGTTTTTAGGTTGAGGGGAAAATACCCAACACTCCGCAATAGATTAGCTGTCCGATTAAACTACTGTCACACTCCGCTGCGATCAGGCCGGCGCTTGCATTGCGCTGAAAAATAATCAAAGCGCCAAGCAAAGCGCAGTAAGGTATCCAAGAACGTATTGGTGACACAGTGGACACTGGCTAGGACGGGAGAGGGTCTCCGTGATCGCCCCAGAGCGCCAGAGCGCCGCGCTTGTTGTGTGCATGCACAAAACAAGCGCAGAGGTTAGGCGTTCTGACCAGACGTAGTACCGTCGCCATGACAGCGCAAAGCGTACTAACAACGCAATGACAACGACTTGAACGCATTAAGAGCGTTTACGGCGTGGAGGAAACGCAGTGAAGGCGTGAGACTTGACAAAGCAGGAACGCAATGGGTGGTACAAAGAGGGCGATGAAAACGTGATAAGCGGGATAGGAGCATGGCTTGACACGCGCGCCGCATGTATAACTGGTGGGGAGTTTCTCGTTTCGCGTGCGGGCTGACATTATCAATGGGTGTTTTATTAGTTTTATTTATAGAATGGGAATTTTTGGGATGATTAAAAGTCAAACTGCGAGCTGGAGGCCGAGTCCCGTAAAAGGTGCATGTAGTTGGGGAAATTCAATTTTGTTTATTGTGTTAATCAACGTTGATTAATGTTGATTTTTGGTTTGTGATAAACTATATGTCAATTACAAATGAAAGAAATTTCTGCAGCCCACTGGGGGTTGTGGTCGGAGACGGTCGAGTCGGCCACCGGTTCATTAATTAGGGGCTGGTTGTTATTGTTATTTAACAGAATTCTGAGTTGGTCATTCGCAAAACCAATATATTTTATATTCTACAATTACATTCTTGGGTTTATAATATATGATCTTGAGCGCGTTACCATTTCTGACATTGGTTCTCTTGTTTTAACAGATTGAAAATTTCTGACAATTTTCCGCGCTTCCACTGTGCGTTACTCGTATTTTGATACTTTTTCAACTCAAAGCAAACGCCAGCCTGATCGCAGCGGAGTGTGACAGTGGTATGAGCAGACCGCATTTCAAAGTGGGATCGTACTGTAAACCTGCTGTAAACGCCAGAAGAACGCCATGTATAACGTTTGGGCATAAAGCGAGCACCAGAGTCGCAGTGGCAGCACAATGTGGACGTTCTATGAGCGGGAACCAGTCCATAACACCCCATGACAGCGCAGAAAGAGCGCAATAAGTTTTGGACAGAGCCTCATTGGGCGTATTAAGGACGGGAAAGGCACGTAATGAGAATTTGATTAAGCTTACTGTAGTCGCAAAAGACAAGATTAATTTCTTGCTGGGACCACGAGAAGCTAATATGCGCTCTTGCTACGTCCACATAACGCTCACGTCGCTCGCTTGGCGCTTTGCTTTGCGCTGTCACGGCGACAGTACTACTTCCTGGTCAGAACGCCGAGCCTCTGCGCTTGTTTTGTGCATGCATAAAACAATTGCGGCGCTCTGGCACCTATGAACGACCATGGAGATCCTCGCCCGTTGTAGCCAGTGTCCACTGCGTCACCAATCGGTTCTTGGAGACCTTAGTGCGTTTAGGTGGGCGCTTTGATACTTTTGCAGCGCAATGAGAGCGCCGGCCTGAGTGTGACAGGGGCTTAATGTAGAGAGTCTTGTTTCGCCTGGACGATGGGGTTTTTAATTATAGAAATGGGAACGGATTTAAAAGTCGAACTGCGACCCGGAGGCCGAGTCCGATAAAAGGTGTAGTTGGGAATTTTAATTTCGTTTATTGTCCTTTACATTATTATGTCAATAATGTTCATTTTTGGTTTGTGACAAGCTATGTCAATATAACAATAACATGATTTTTGATGGCATTACGGTTTATTAACGGCCCAGCAGGAATGATTAACAACCCAAGGGCCTAATAGGCCCGAGGGCTGTTAAGCATTCCAGAGGGCCGTTAATTAACCATAATGCCCGATACGATCATGTTATTACTATTATTACCACATATTTGGACATTTGACCCAGTGGAATAAGAAGTAGATTAAGAGAGAGAAATTTCCAAGAACATAATATATATAAATAAAAACCAGAATTGAACACGAGTGGCAGCTAAAGTTATTTATACATATTCACGATTGAGACATAACGTGATTTCCTACCATAAAATCAACTACTGTGATATTTTCTTGAAATAAACACGGTGAGTCTGGTGTTGAAGCGACGTAACTCGCGTGATAATAAACGAGATCTAACTTCCGGTCAGTTGCCGGGCCGCGGGCCGATAATGAACATAGCTTTTCATTGTCGGGCCGCGGCCCCGGTATTTTAGTAACAATACGCTATTTGGAACGCCCCGAAAAACGTTACAATGGCATAGAGAACGCCCTATAAAGTGGTAATAATTACAAATAAAAGAAATGAAAAAGATAATTTGCAAGTCCTATATTTCAACTTTTATAGAATTTTTCGTTCTGCAGCCCAATGAGCATTGTGGTCGGAGACGGCCGAGTCGGCCGCCGGTTCGTTAATTACGTGCTGGTTGTTATTGTTATTTTAACGGAATTCTGAGTTGGTCATTCGCGAAACCAATATATTTTATATTCTATATTTACCAACATGGGTATATAATATATGATCTTGAGCGCGTTACCATTTCTGACATTTGTTTTCTTGTAGTTTATAATAGTTTATTTCATTGTGTGCCTGACCTGCTCTGACTTGTTTGGTGTCAAACCGGACCATGAATCCTTACAGTAAGTACGCTGGCTGGATCCATGAGTCTGTTATCGAATTTCATAAAAACTGAAAGCCCCGTTGTGATTTGAAGCCTGTAAATATTTTCGCTCTTAGGTACACCCATCTCAATAAATCAAAATAGATACGCGAAAACGTTACATGCCACACAAAGACTAATTTGAGTAATACAATTTAGAAACAATTAGGTCTCACTTGTCAGTTTGGGACCATAACGTCCGTCAATTGCTAAATCAGTAAGAACCATCTGCATCAACATTACGGAAGACCCAGTTGACTTTATAATATATTTAAGTTATACTACTGCATGATATACGTTTTTATTTTTCGTGGATTTATTTTAGCTTTATTATCTATGTCCTGTCTATATAATTCCATCAGTTCTTCTGTTGTATAGTGCTGCAAAATTACTGTGTGTAGTCGCAGTGCATATGCATTTTTCAAATACATTATATTTTTACATTTTGACAGTCTCGGGTGCTAGAGTCGGAGCAGAGGGCGCACGAAGAGCAACAGAGGAGGGAAGATGCCAGGATACTAGAGCAGCAGAGGAGACATGAGACCATGAGGCTAGAATCGGAGCAAAGGGCGCGCGAACAGCAACAGAGGAGGGAAGAGTCCAGGAGGCTAGAATCGGAGCAGAGCGCGCACGAACAGCAACAGAGGAGGGAAGAGTCCAGGGTGCTAGAGTCTGTGCAGAGGGCACATGACGAGCAACAGAGGAGGGAAGAGTCCAGGAGGCTAGAATCGGAGCAGATGGCTCACGAGGAGCGGCGGCGGAAGAGGACAGATGACAGGAGGCTAGAATCGGAGCAGAGTGCACACGAAGAACAACGGACGCGGGAAGAGGCCATGGGGCTAGAGTCGGATCAGAAGGCGCACGAAGCGTGGTGGAAGTATGAAGGGGCCAATAGGGATCACATGAGGGATTTACATGAAATAGATTATAGTCCACACGAGAATGCAGCAGCAGCAAATATGTGTGATTTAGATGGAAGATGTGATCTTCCTGATCACAGTAGCATATCGGTGTTCAGTGTAAGCGAGGGGAGCTGTAAAGCAGATGGTCGTCGTGCGAATGGCAATACCGGTATTGCTTCAACGTTGCATGTGAAAATACCAAAACTCATACCAGTATCCAATGTAATGCAATATTTGCGTCGTTCGAAGTTCAATCACAAGGATGTCAGGATGCCGACGAATATGTATATAACAATTCAAAATTTCGAACAACGCGATGGATGTACCTTCGTGACCTTGATATTTAGCAGCAAAAACAAACGAAAACAAGCGATGAAGTATTTAAGAGAAAGTGGGACAAACTGTGTGATGTCGTTTTCTCCGTTTATATACTAAGCCATTGAACATGATAAAGAGACGATGTCAGGAACAGAACAAGTTAAACACTCCATCATAAGTCAATGGTGCGCAAAGTGTTGTCTTCGTGTGTTTGTCAAGAGTTATCTATCCTGAAAATAGCTAACTTGTGATATAACGTCTGCGCCTTTCCGCGCGCGTCTTATTTGAAGATACGGGCGGCCTTCGGAGTGGGTATAGCTGTTAAAATAGTCACATCTATCCGCTAAAACCACCATAACAGACAGAATATTATATAATAGACACACATTGTTCTTATACCAATCGTAAATATCGCATATATTGCATGTTATTGTCACGTTTGTACGTTCTGTTATGTAAACAAACATAAAAAAACGTTACAGAACAAATTGTTTATAGATAAACACTTGGAACTCCCGGATCGTCCAACGAATATGTTCCGTTGCGCTGTTGGAAGCTAAGATAAAATTATTGGCGCCATCAACAAATCGCATTCGAATCACACTAACTTTTAATTTAATCGACCCATTCTACTCGCTGTCATTTCAAATTCCAGCTAATCGATGATTGGAATATGATCAGACAGAAAACGTGTACATAATAAATTGTTCTTGCAAAGCACCTAATACGCACACGCTTGACTATACCAAAAGATAACAAATCGGGGTTCACGATGAGATGGCTATTGGCATACAATCGCGACCACGGGAGGCACGCGTGGTTTCGATTGACTATCATATTTAATCTGAAGGGTAATAACTCTATAAAGAATGTACATTTACGAAATAACGGCGATTTGTATGAGAAATTGCAACACCACAATAGATCAACTCTGATGAAATATAAGTAAAATTCTTCTATAAGGTGGGTGGGCTTGGGGGAGGTTTGTGTTACGCTCTATTAAAAAACTTCTTCAAATATTTCCGTTATTTCGTCAAAAACACTTCTTCAAAATATCTCCGTTATTTAGTTAATAAAAATAATTTCCTATTTCTATATTTCGTTCTATTTCGCCATTTCGCTGTATTTTTATTCCGCTATTTCGCTGTATTTTCCTATTTCGCTTTTTCGTTGTATTTCATATTTCGATAATTCGCTATATTTGACATATTATGGGATATGGAATTATATGATACCCTACATTCTGATATTCAATCGAACATCACGTGCCATCCGTGCTCGCGGTTAAATGCCACTAGCCATCCAATCGTGAACCACGATTACATATTGTTTGTTATCAAATCCTTGGCGTATTGGCTGTGCAAAGAGATGAATATTTTTCAATCCAGTTAGTATTTTCTCCTAACCTATATATGGTAATACATACCAGATAAGGAATTTAATATATGATATTATCGTGAGTTGTAAGTTGCAGACGCGGCAATTAAGGTTTTTTTTTTACAACCGACGTACAATGCACGCGAATCTAAATAAAGAAATGGCGCAATATCGTGTCTCTGCAACTCTGGAAATGAACAATTCACTGGGCTTTTTGTGAGAAACTAAACAACACTCGACCTGAATTTTCTCTG
Source organism: Siphonodentalium dalli (assembly GCA_032622095.1). Classification (NCBI taxonomy): domain Eukaryota; kingdom Metazoa; phylum Mollusca; class Scaphopoda; order Gadilida; family Siphonodentaliidae; genus Siphonodentalium; species Siphonodentalium dalli. The sequence continues at coordinate 202,726,252 of CP136069.1, forward strand.
ACACAAACGTGTTTTGTGAATAATATATCATTCATATCATCAGGATGGATAACTCTTGAGAAACCGAAGACAACACCTTCGGCGTCAATGACGTTTAACTGGAGTTGAACTGTGCCCTTCTTTGGGCAAATGCTTAAATTGTTGATGTGATTTCCACTTGACGTCGTTAATTTTAATATATTAAAATATACCTTACGGTTCACATGATTGTGTCCTCAAACTGACCAAAAAGTGTCCAGAAAAATAAATATAGCATATTTCAAAAATACAACTAAAACAGCCGGCATGCAATTCTTGAAATAGTGTGTCTGACATTTGCAGAATGAGGTCCCCAGGGGATGAATTTAGTGACACTATATCCCGCACGGCCAGCTAGCATCACCAAACTCACCCTCTGGTGACCTCATTCTGCGTGAGGACCTCATTCTTCGTGGACCTCAACTACTATGGGAGACCTGTGAACATATTGAAGTTTCCCAGTTGAAGTTGGTAATGTTCACCCATTATATAGTCACCTCGATCATGCACTTTATCATCTGCACATTATAGGGGATATAGAAACTGAACATCATTACATGTACATTATCTTGCAAGCATGTTTCAGTCTTGAACTATCACTGTGATTATTTATTCCAAATTAAATGTAGATGTAGATGTTTTATGTACATAATAGATATATTACAAGATAATAATTCAGAACAATTCAAAATGGCATAACCAGTTTACGTTGTCTTCCTTGTAAGTTTCATAGATCATTCACCAACGGCGTAATGGAAATATTTTATATTTAGTATTTTAATATTTAAATGTACTCAATCCGACCATACGCTCCTGAATTACTATTTCTTTGGGTCCGGGAGTACAGAATATTTGATTCGAGTCGAAGAACCCACCCATCAAAGCTCAGAGTGATCAGATATCGATTTTTGAAGTTTGTTATTTATATTATTTGTGGCCCAGAAACACGCCGTCAAAAGGATGGTATCGGTCAACATTGCGGACGATAATGGATAACTCTAAAATCAAGTGGTTATTATTACCACTTGATTTTAGAGTTATCCATCTTCATCCGCAATTTGTCCGTTTGACCGTGTGTTTCTGGGCCAATTATTAGTACACATCTCGAGAAATAACAAACTTAAAAAATCAAAATCGGATCACTGACGTTTGATGGGTGGGTTCCTCGACTCGAATCAAATATTTTTTACCCCCGAAGCCAAAGAAATAGTAATTTAGGAGCGTCCGATCGGATTGGGTACCTTGAACACAAATGGCTTGAGTGTGGGATTAGGGTAACCTTGCTCTATTGTTGCTGGTGAATTTAGTGATGCTAGCTCGCTGTGAGGGATAGTTTCATTAAATCCACGTATGTGAACTCCATTCCTCATATTTTCAGCTCAATATTATCAGGCCTGATTGAACACTGAACAATGATGAACGATAAAAATATATTCATATTTATCAAGCGTTCTTAATTAATTAATTAGAACCACTAGTTATAGACAATGATGTGTTGGGTAGCATCTCTAAATTCACTCTCTGTGAGTATTGTGATGTGCACCAATTAGCTACATCGTTTATGCAATATTTCGTCTGCTAATTGTTTTGAAATTAAACTAAAAACAGATAGAAAGTTTGTGAACAAGTTTCTAAATAAACTGAAAAATTGTTAATTTGATAATAAATAAACTTTTCAGAGAAGATGAGGCCTAAACAGATATGAGGTCCCCAGAGGGTGAATTTAGTGACGCTAGCCACTGCCCGAGGTAGCGTCACTAAATTCAACCTATGTGAACCTTTGCAAATTTCCGGCACCATATTCTCAGGTCTGTGTTCAATACACATTTCTATATTCGTTCTTAGATATGAACTTTGTCTTCGTTGGATTTGTGTTTGAATTTTATTTTTTTTAAATCATCTATAAAGTTCACATATGGTATTTCTAACATAATCCACAAAAAGTAATTAATCTTAAAATGTTTCATCGTTCGGTTGCTGTGATTACTAATATTAGAAAACAGAATCCTTTGTTTCCACTCCATCAAAGTTTGGAGGAAATGGGTCCATAAAGCCATTCATACGTCAGACACATGTGTTGCTACTGCACCCTCCTGTCTATTGTTAACATGTCTGTGTGGGTCCCTGTGTCCTCTTTGTGGGTCTCTGTGTCCTCTTTGTGTGACTATGTGTGCTGTATTTGAGTCTTTATATGCCGTCGGTGGGTCCAGATGTGTTGTGCTCGTCGGCGTTGGAACAAATGTGACTTCCGGTGTCTGACTTATCTCCTCTTCTGTTTGAAGAGGATCGGTGACGTCATGATCTAAAAGCGAGTTCCGCCATGCTGCTCTTCTCGTTTTCCTCTTTTTCCTTGAAAACGAATTGGAACACATTATTTATCACATAATTATAAGGTATCTCACACTCGTCCTATTTTATACGTAATTTATCAACCTCGTCCACTAAATTCTATTTGAGCCTCGGTAAACCTCGGCTCAAATCGAATTTAGTGAACTCGGTTAATAAATTCCGTATAAAATAGAAACTCATGTGAGATCCTCTATATATGAACCACAATGTCAACATACGGGTATTACTACTAACATTTTGAATCAGGGTCGTACGACATGGGTGTTTAGGCTCACCTTTAGGGCCAAGTCTCACTTCTCAACTGTATTCAAAATACACGCCTGGAATAATATGAGTTTGTTTGAAGTTTCACACTAAAAATAGATAGACATTGTCCTAAAAATTTTATTAGTGTCAAATTTGTTTGTTTTAGTCCAAAAGTCGCCTGTTTTCCTACAGTTGAAAAACAGTCCAATCTTAGGGGATTGGAAATTGCCTATCGTTGCAAAGATTGGGATCCCAGTTGGAAATTCAAGGAGATGCAAAGTGGACTTCCGGAATTTGGAAATTTTGTTGAAGTTGTAAATTTTAAGCTAAACCTTTTGACAAATATTGTGATTGAATAATTATTATGATATAGCCCTTGTTTCAATCAAGGTTATGAAATTATAACAGAAAAGTTTGAAGACAAAGTGTATTGTATAATTTTGCATCACAGTGTGTGGATATAACTCTATACACGGTTATAACTTCATAAACTTAGACGACACAATATTATTTCCAAAATAATTACAGTGATACAGCATAGTTATCGGTACATCTAAATGGTCAAATTGTTCATTCAGACGTGTAATTGATGCACGTGAAATAGCACTAAGCACAACTCTGCTTAAACGGATTCAAAACCTTAAAAAATCAGATCCCATATTAAACTGCATACAATCAGATCCCATTTAAACCTGCGTACAACCATATCCCATATTAAGCTGCGTACAATCAGATCCCATTTTAACCTGCGTACATTCATATCCCATTTTATCCTAAAACAATCAGATCCCATTTTAACCTGCGTACAATCAGATCCCTTTTAACCTGCGTACATTCATATCCCATTTTAACCCGCGTACAATCAGATCCCATTTTAACCCGCGTACAATCAGATCCCATTTTAACATGCATACAATCAGATCCCATTTAACCTGCGTACAACCAGATCCCATTTTCATCTCACATAATGCTGGGCCACCTGCGCAAACATTTTCAAATATCTGATTGTAACAGTAGTGGCTACTTTACCGTTGTCCGTCAATTGATGCTGATGACATAGTTCAATAAACATATGGTTTACACATAAACGCGAGGCAGCCAAATATAATAACAATGACGACCAGATCACAAGCTAGCCATCAATTAAGAACTGGTATGTTGTGGTCCACCTTAGAATATCCAACTTCACCACAATTTCCAAATTCGAGAAGATCAATTTGAACCCCCCCCCCCTTGAGTTTTCAACTGGGATCCCAAGCTTTGCAACGATAAATATATCACTGCGCTTGTGGTAAACGGTGATGCATTTCGTAAGTGTTTTGTTGTTCACATCCTAGTACACTTTTGCCAAAGATCTCGACGAATTGTCTAAAAAAAAATGCTAGATAAATTGACCAGATTGTGAACACAGCATTATTTAGTTTGCGCACATTTATATAATACTAACCTTCTGCGATGAATTAAGAGAAACCCTGCTGCGCAGATGATTATGCAACCAGCCGTGCAACATAACACTATGGCTATTGTCACCCCGGATATGTTTACTGCAAATAGAACATTGATACAAATTAGTGGTAACGTGGCCAGAAGGTGTTCTCGCTGAGGTTGCCATCTTCGATTTTATTACCCCTTTAACTAATAACCCATAATCCAATTCTCGTATATTTCAATTGCAGCCGTTCCTATGTATTAGAATGTCCCAACTGATACATGTACCTCACATAGAATCGTGTCAGATTCTGAAACTTTTGAACATCGTCAAGCACAAAATTAAAAATATCTTCGTTCCTCCCGATCTCACCTTATATTTCAAGAGTGAGTGGGTAGGTGGGAATTGTTTGTTTTTATTTCTGCAAGAAGCCACTGTATAATTATATGTATTCAGCGATTTATTCCAGAAACGCATGTACCAGAAGAAACCCAAGTAAACATTATTCCAATTAACATACGTTTATGTTGATATTGATATAAAAATATATGATAAAAATTATCAACTGGTGTTTTTCCCACAGAACCAATATGAGGTCATGTCCCGATTTTTTAATGATCAATATCTAAGATTTCAAAACATGAGTTAGTCATATATATATATATATATATATATATATATATATATATATATATATATATATATATCATAACAATGATGTATGTATGTCATTCTAGGTAACATAGAATTGGTTGTCCATACATTTAGTATTATTTCATATGAGCATCGTACTGACTGGAAATAAAATAAATATTTCTACAAGAGGCCAATACAATATTTTCCGTAGGGAGGTTTTTTTTAGGTTACACTGCTGTAAATACGGTTCGGATTGACATCTAGTGGATGCGGGAGGAGAGAATATATAGGAGAGAATAAATAGATAGAACCACATGAGTGTCTGGATTTTGACGAAATTATCGCACGAGATTTGTTAGCGGAGCGATACCTCGAGTGCGGGACACAGTCCCACACGAGAGGTATCGCGTTCCGCCAACAAATCGAGTGCGATAATTCGTCAAAATCCAGACACTCATGCGGTTCTATTTTTATTACATATCTCCGTATCATAGTAAATTGACTCACAATCGTACATCTCCGGTACAGAAAATGTGAATTTAATTGAGTTTTAACACTGAATGAAATAGTTCCGTCGACAGATTGCACTAGTGCGATTCTGAGAATTATCACACGCCTGGAAACTCGTGCTATCGTGCGAATTACGTTGATAGATATGTAATACAATAGACACTGGGCCCTGATTTGTCAATAGCCTTGTGTGCTTTTTACTTTAAAAAATCATCACACCTCTTCCCTATAATTTCCCATAGGTAACATAGGCATTGGCACAGGAATTAACCCTTTGTAGTGAATTTTGTTGTGTGATCTAAGATATGACATTATTTTTTAGTGGGGTTCTGACACTAGTTACGAACACACAATATTTAAAGGTGAATTCTCTGCTAGACGGACATGAAATTTTTGCATAAAAAGTTTCCGCAAATGTCAATCTTTCAGATTTAAAGAAAAATTTGGACCTAGGATTTATATTGTAAACATTATACACTAAAACGTTTGCACTGAGGCCTATGGAAAACATTTACACCAGTCACGTGACCAGTGTAACCCAGAGGGTAGGTATGGTCATGGGGAAACAACGCAACTTTTCAATGGAAGGGGAATAACTATATATTAATCTGAATTATGCTAAATTCTGGGAGCGAAACGGGAGAAATGGTTCTATGATTTCAGCTATTTTCTATTATTCTGTGGGAACCTTCTGGGACACAGACGTTCCAAATGGTGATGAATTATAGTAATTTAATCATAGTTTATATCATAGATTGTTATTAAAACCGTATATCAAGGCACTATAAAAATATTCGGTGAATCAAAAATAAATGGGCCATTAACAGAAGTATCAATGAAACTATAGACGGCATTTTATCAAATATTTAATTTCAAAACGAAAATTAGGAGTTGTGTTTTACTTCTACAGGAGACCACTAGAGATATGCATTGAGAGATTTCTTCCAGAAATGTGTGTGCCTGAAGAAACCCCTGTAAACAGTGTTCGTAGTAACAAGACACATATGATGATATTGAGACAAAGAATTGGACCAAATTGTACACTAGTGTTTCGCCCCACATAGACAACATGAGATCTTTTCCTGATTGTTTTAAGGACTATAGATACTCAAGTTATAGAGCATGCAGTAGTAGAATACAGGTGACACAAGAGTATTTACTGCAAAAGTTATTTCTTAAAGAAAGGAACAGCAAAATATTTGTTCATTAAACCACATATGTGACCCGCCATATCAAATCCAGTCGTAAGTCGGGATTTTTTGTACCCTGTGCCAATGCATTCTCTTATATATGCGAGTCGACCATAGGTCGCCTCGCATATATAAGAGAATGCATTGGCCTAACAATTTTTTACAATTTTAATAATTTTTTCTTGTATTCTTTAACAATTTTATAATTTCACCCATACAGAGCCCCAGACAAACATGAGCAGATGACACTCTTATATATGCTTCTATATATGTGTGGGGCTCCCTGCAGGGTAATGGATGTTTTTTATTTTATGTCCTAAAAATTGTAATAAACATTTATTTTAAAAAAATGATAAAAAATTGTTAGGCCAATGCATTCTCTTATATATGCGAGGCGACCTATGGTCGACTCGCATATATAAGAGAATGCATTGGCACAGGGTAAAAAAAAGTTATTTCTTAAAGAAGGAACAGCACAATATTTCAATTGACCATACTTAGATCATAATAGTTGAAGAATTGCTGGTAGCATTGAAAAAAATATTCCTCTGTAGAAAAACTACTTCTGTCGAAAGAAAAAAAATTCACCTAAGCACATGTTTACCTCAGAGATAGGCAACTTGAAATTTTAGATTGCTAATGTTGATATAAACTTTCAGTTTCCTGCGAAAAACTAGAAAAATTTATAATATTTAGCAAAGATTCACAAATAATTTATGGCCGTCTCAATGTTTCCATATACCATATAACTTTGGTGGAAATCGGGGGTAAAATATACTTTATCAATGTTGGTGTCCCTCCCCTCCTTGCAACCCTGACTTTTGACATATTTAAACCACACAATTAGACACCTGATATCATGAAGATGATCCTGTATAAGTTTGGTGGTAATCGGCGACTAAACAAATTCTTATCAAATTTAGAGCCCCACCCCATCTCTCATCAGACGACTCCAATTTGGCGTCTTTAAATCGCACGATTAGATTCCTCGTATCATGGAGAAGAATGTGTATCAATTTGGTGGAAATCGACGATACAAATAGTTTTGATCAATGCTGGTACACCGGTCCCCCTCAGTGCACTCCTGATTCGAATGAGGCCACTTTTGACAGAGTAAAGCCACACAATTAGACTCCTGATATCATGAGATGAATATGTATCAGTTTGGCGGTAATCGGCGATCAGACTAACTATTATCAAATGTAGTGCCCCCATTCTCTCATCCAAACGGTACCAATGTGGCGTCTTTAAATAACACCATTACATTCTTTGTATCACGGAGAAGAATGTGCATCAATTTGGTAGAAATCGCCGCTAAAAATTTGTTATCAATGTTGGTGTCCCGCTCCCCTTCAGTGCATCCCTGACTTTAACGGCGCCACTTTTACATTGTTTAAACCACACCATTTGATTTATAATATCATAGAGATGATTATTTAGAAGTTTGGTGGAAATCGGCAACAAGATATGTTACTGCCCCTCACCCTTTTCTGCCGCTGACAACAGCATCACTTTAGACAATTCTAACCCGCACCAGTGTCTTCCTCTTAAAAAGATACCCCTGTTTTGGTCCCTTTGGTGCCTTCTAGATTATCCCCTGTAAATTGCTATAAAACACAAACAGACAGCTAGACATACATTCGCAAATATAGATATAGATCTGGTAGAAAAGGGACAAAACTTGGTGGTTGATTCCCCCCTACACAAAGAAAACCTGGCGCGACCACCCGGTGTATATACATGTTACGTGCAGTCTCCTTTGCAGTCTAAATTGTTGGCTGAAAGTCGGACAAATATTCAACTGTTGGTCCAAAAATATACATAATTTTACGTACCGTCTCTTTCGCAGTCGCCCCCTGTCTATTCTCCGAGGCAACCCTTCACACAGGCTGCATTCCCTTGAAGACATCCACCTGCGGCACAGTTGGGGCTGCATTCGTAATCGCACATATCGCCATGGAAACCAGACATACAGCCATGTATGCACGATCCGTTATTCTGGTAGCATATGCCAGATACGTTAATATTAACGTTACAGTTCCTTGAACAATTTTCAGAACAAGACATGCCATAAAATCCTAATCCGATGCAACCCTTCACACAGGCTGCATTCCCTTGGAGACATCCACCTGCGGCGCAGTTGAGGCTGCATTCGTAATCGCACATATCGCCATGGAAACCAGACATACAGCCATGTATGCACGATCCGTTATTCTGGTAGCATATGCCAGATACGTTAATATTAACGTTACAGTTCCTTGAACAATTTTCAGAACAAGACATGCCATAAAATCCTAATCCGATGCAACCCTTCACACAGGCTGCATTCCCTTGGAGACATCCACCTGCGGCGCAGTTGAGGCTGCATTCGTGATCGCACATATCGCCATGGAAACCAGACATACATCCATGTATGCACGATCCGTTATTTTGGTAGCAAACGCCAGATACGCTAATATTAACGTTACAGTTCCTTGAACAATTTTCAGAACAAGACACGCCATAAAATCCTAATTCGCAACCGGAAAGGCACACACCAGAGATCGAACACGCATCGTCCATACAAGAATCGCACATGTATTCACAATAACGCCCGTGCTTTCCATTTGTACAGCTGATGCAAGCACCGCTTTCTTGATCACAAACTCTGCTTCCAGTACCATCAATGCCGCACCGATCACTGCAGGTATCTTCGCAGGATGAACCTTGCAAGAAATAGAATAATAGTCAAATGTGTAAACAACTTATGTAGTCTCATGGACTTGTGGGATTAAGGCAGCGCATGCGCAGAGATTGAAATATATATTTAAGAAACAGATTCGATCGGTGCTCACTTGATATTGAAGGTAGTTTCTTTGGTTCTTTTTGAAGAGGCAGTTGATGGTGCCGGCGGATTTATTGTTTCAATGTTGCTCAAATTGGGGTATTAGAGACCCGAACCGCACATTTTGTGTTCTGTCACATTAATGGCAATCACAAAGGTTCCAATTGCCTACATCTTTCCTAACCAGGTTTATGATATGTGACCCGCCATATCAAATCCAGTCGGAAGTCGGGATTTTTTACCCTGTGCTAATGCATTCTCTTATATATGCGAGTCGACCATAGGTCGCCTCGCATATATAAGAGAATGCATTGGCCTAACAATTTTTTACAATTTTAATAATTTGTTCTTGTATTCTTTAACAATTTTATAATTTCACCCATACAGAGCCCCAGACAAACATGAGCAGACGACACTCTTATATATGCTTCTTTATATGTGTGGGGCTCCCTGCAGGGTAATGGATGTTTTTTATTTTATGTACTAAAAATTGTAAGAAACATTTATTTAAAAAACATGATAAAAAATTGTTAGGCCAATGCATTCTCTTATATATGCGAGGCGACCTATGGTCGACTCGCATATATAAGAGAATGCATTGGCACAGGGTAAAACAATCCCGACTTCCGACTGGATTTGATATGGCGGGTCACATATAATTAAGCTAGCTGATCACTTCTGAAAATAATCACATGTTTCCACTGATGTTAGACATTCCTGAACCCAAAATTGGGTCGGCCCTCTGTGGAATGCCAACTTTTTGTACCTATATTTGTATGCACAATCCAAAAATATATTAGTGGTTCAGATGCACATCCAAGGTTTATTCCGACTAATACAACTCTGCACCACACGTTAGACAGTATATTGGCCTCATTTCGGGATCACTGGGGGTTGAGTTGTCGGCGCTTAAAATTTCAATTTACAGCATCTCACCTTAAAATCATATCTTCTCATATTGGACATTAAATCCAAAATACAATTCATATAAAATATTCTAGAGTATTGCTACTTAATATTGTATTCTATCTTGTGTGATGTATTTTGAATTGCTGGGGCACAGAAGGCGTGTGGATAGATACTGTTCAGACAAAAGGGGTATTTGGGGGTAATATTTTCCCATATGAACAGTTTTCTCAGGTAGAATCAATGACCGATGAGTTATACCAAAGAAAGACGATTTAACCCTTTACCCAACAAACCGGCCAAAACCGGCCAAATAAAGCTTCAACAGCCTAAAATATCTTCGGTCTGTCTCAATAGAACCATACACATATGGATATCATTGGAACCGGCTCCTTGACCACATTGTGATAGTTACAGCTATGCCATGTGCCAATGCATTCTCTTATATATGCGAGTCGACCATAGGTCGCCTCGCATATATAAGAGAATGCATTGGCCTAAAAAATAAAAATTAACACTTTTTACCATTTTTTCTTACATTCTTTAACAATTTTATAATTTTTAATGTGTTAAGCCAATGCATTCTCTTATATATGCGAGGCGACCTATGGTCGACTCGCATATATAAGAGAATGCATTGGCACAGGGCCGTTCTATTGGGTAAAGGGTTAAATGAACAATCAACTAATCGAAGATTGTAAACATTGTGGGGAAAAATCAAATGAGGTCCCAAATGGGAGCAAAATAAAAAAAAATTCTTTCAAATATGTTGACATTTGTGCATTTTTTCGCGCTAGTGGATACGTACTGCTTTTGACTGTAAACTGTTTAAATGGTTTTATATTTAGATTATAAATTCATCAAAGTTGATGATAAATTTGAATATAAAATCACGTTCATCGTCAGATACAGGTAGCCCTCATTGTCAATCTCTGGTTGTGATGTATCCATGCTGGCCCTTAAACAGGAAGTTTAGATGGAAGTGATGGTATCCTTAACCAAATGGTTACAACTGGTCATATAGGGGTAATCATAATCAAAGGGGTTTAGAGATATGTAGAACCCAATATTTATATTTCTCTTTCAAATATGTTGAAATATGTACATATTTTTCGCTCTAATTGAAATATTGATACTCATTGAATTTGAATGAAATATATCTTTAGTTTAATTTATATCTATTTGGAATGTCACAAGAGCTGTCTGAGAAACATAATTCAGAATCACTGATATCATTGGATACAGGCTGTGCGCCAGCAACCGTTCTCTTGTTGTTGAATATCTGTTGTGGCCTTGACAAGTAATTATTTTTGATGTCATGATTTTCCAAATCAAAACATATACAGCTGGTCCGTAATATGACTGACAGCCATACCAAACACATCTGGAAACATTTATGACCCAACAAAACTGTTAATATCTTACAGTTGACCCAGATATTCACATGTTACAACTGTGGATTTAAGAATCATAACCTGACAGCAATAAATTATCACAAATTATGTTAAGGCCAAAGAAAAATAAACGTCTTGTTCGGGTTACAAAAACATAGGCTCGATTGGTACATGTAGGCTTGACATTGTGATAATTTTATTTGTATAAACACAATGTTTTGACAGATAACAACGCATTCTGAGACATTGAACATTAATATTTGGGGGTTTTATACATAATTTAACAACAATTTAATGAAAACCATTAACAAAGTTTTAGGGTAAAATTTAAAAAGCGTAGGCATAGAAACCAGATTCACAAATATTGTCTTAATTTGGCCTCAAATTGCGCTATATGCAGAGATTCATGGACGTTCAAATAGGAAAACAAAAGTATCCATTAAATGTTCATCCGGGTCCCAAGCCATCTTGAGTCAGATGGAAGAATCATCGACATTACAGGCGGACCTCTATTATTGTAATAACTAAATAGGTTGAAACTGTTGCCATATTTTGATTTTCAAAATAGTAATCTTGAGATGAGAAGATTATCGAGCGATCTACTGGTAAGTAGTAAACAACTTGGTGGCAGTTATGACCGAAGTTCAAATAGTGGGATCTCCCCGGTGTTGAGTGTTTTGCATATCGCATACTCTTCACGTACTGTTTGTTTACATATGATGGCGTTTGTTTACATAATACAGAGTACTAACATGAAAATAACATACAATTTACACGATATCTATTATTGGCATAAGAACAAGGTTTGTCTGTAATACAATATTAGTTTTGTTTAACGGATGTAACTATTTTAACAGCAATATTCACCAACAACGCTTACCGCACGTATCTTTAACATGGTCATGTCGTGGTATGATGAGCCATCTATGTCTCGGTTGGCTACACGCATTGCGATTTGTGTTATCACAGTGGATGGCCAGACAACTCAAGTTACAGTAATATGTCATGGATAAAATAATGGGGAATGTGAACGCCAATAACGATTGTGTATTGTGCACCAAGAGTTGGGTTGAACTATAAAGTTGTAAACGATCGCTTTTTTATTATCTCCGGTTATTTTTCACAAAATAATGCATGTACATATATAACTCGTGGTATGTATGTGGGTGGATTTTGCGAGCATGGCAGCTTATTAGCTTCAAATGGGCATATTGCCTTTCGCCGTCCCATTCCACGAAGAATATCGTGATTAACCCATTGAAACCGGTTGACTGTAAAGTCGGCCAACTCACAAAGGGTTATATATAACCCGGCTGATTGGCCGGGAAACCCACCAGCCGACGTTAGAGTTATATCACACTATACTATGATCATTTGCACACATTTTCTTAACTAATGTTCATACCTTCAACATATCAAAATATATTATACTGCATTACATCAAACTTTCCATTTTGGCTAAGAATTAATACAAAATTGAACAATTTTGTGCTACACAAGCTGTGTACCAGACTTGTTGTTGTTTCCTGAACACCGGTTAAATGGGCATATAAATACCAAGTACCAGTTAAAGGTGGATTATCTCTTTGTAAACATGTATTATATAGTTACCGCGGTATAAAATATTAGGCATGAATCGAAGACTCGTGTCGGAAATACTTCCATCGATTAATATTGATTTTATTTCGAATATTTTCTGGTCTAAAAATGTGTATTTGTTCAGCTAACGAACAATAGTGTTTACTGAGACCAGAAAATTTATTGTGTAATTTTGTCACAAATAAACGTTAATTAGACTCATTGTCGCTTATTACAGACTATACTATGGAATAAAACAATACAATTAATTAACATTGGACGTTCGGTACGTAGCTATAGGAACAGCCTAAGCCCTCTATCGATATATGGTATCGCCCGAATGGTTTGTACTAAAAATAGACCAATAAAGTGTCCCAATTAATCATAATAAAATATTCGCAATAAAATCGATATTATTTGATAGAAGCCTTTCCGGACCGGGGTCTTCAATTCATGTTTATTGTTTTATACCCACGCAACTATTTCAAATTTGTTATTTGAAGAGATAATCCACAGCTTGGGGTTTGAATTCAGCGTACCGCATGAACAAAATTCAATCCAGCGTACCAAAAGAGGGGGTGCCACCATCATATATGTCAGGGGTGCATAGGGAAACTGTTGGTAGTCATGGGATAGCAAGGCCAATTACGGATTGTAAACTTAATTATATACGATAAATAGTCCCTTGAAAAACAACTGGAAAACGATCAGCTGATGCCATCTGAAACATCTGACGTTATTGCCGCAAACAATTAAATGTTCATTTGCACCGGAAAACCTGTTGGTGGGCATGGTGCAGGAAGCGCAGCTGCTAGACGTAGACTCATCTATACAATCAATATTAGTGTTATTTATTCAAAGCAACTAATTTATATCTAAAAATGATTTACAATTGATTGATTCATTTGTCCTACAACCCAGTGAATGTGGAGTGTTCCATCTATATTCCATGGTTCAAATGGTTAAGTCGTCTTACAATGCTACGTTACTTGGTCAGATATTGGTCCAGTTCGTCGCTATCGTCAGTTCAGTTATTGCTATGGTCCGTTCAGCGTTCATCGAACACTATTTAACGTCAATTCCACTACTCTGATATACTATAACCCGACTCTCCAGAGTAAGTTTTATAGCTGGGTGGGAGAATATATTCAATATATTAATGGTTAATTAAACCCTTTCTATAATAAATGCTCACTAATGAGTACTTCCATTTGGAAATGTTCAGATAATAAGTTCAACAAACGACCATAGCATTCTCGACCAATTAATGGTTACACTGGTGTACATAGGGTTCGGAGTGACATCTAGCGGATGTGGGAGGAGAGATAGGAGAGAATAAAAATAAACACTGGGCCCTGATTGATCAATAGCCTTGTGTACTTTTTGCATAAACAAATCATCACACCTCTTCCCTATGATTTTCCATAGGTAAAATAGCCATTGTCACAGGAATTAAGCCTTTGTAGTAAAGTTTGAATTTTTCTGGTGTGGTCTAAAATATGACAGTATTTTTGCGGTTCTGACACTAGTTACGAAAACACAAGATTTAAAGACGAATTCCCTGCTAGACGGACATGGTTTTTTTGCGTTAAAAGTTTCTTCAACTGTAAATTTTTCAGATTTAAAGAAAATTTTGAAAAAATAATTTATATTGCCAACATTATACGCTAAAACGTTAGCACTGAGGCCTATGGACAACATTTACACCAGTGTAACCTATAGTTATTCTTCTGCACATGTATTGTCTTTCCATGTGGCTGGTGTCTTCTCATGTTCATGGACACCCTCCAAAATTAATAATAGACCATTCCAGTATATCCTTTATAACGGAGTGGGATAATCCAATTACTAAATAAAGGGTTAAACCAACCTCGCATCCCCGGTACGCAGCCTGTGCATTGAGAGGCGGACGAGCATTGGAAACAAGCATCCGGGCATTTCAAACAAGTCCCGCCTTTCCAGTAAAATCCTTCTCGGCACACATCACACTCCCCTGTCGTCTGCGAACAATTAGTACACGATGAGGCGCACATCGCCGCGCATGTTCTTCCCCACGTCCCAGGGTGGCAAATCGAACACACACCCCTGTATTTTTCACAGACTTGACAGTTTACGGGGCATTTTTCAGTACAACTTGCACCCCACCATGCATCTATGCAATCTCCATCACACTCACCGGAATCTGGGCAGCTACTCTGATGTGTACAGCGTCTCTGAGAGCACTGTTCGCGACATTTACCCACCATATTATAAAATCCAGCTTTACAATATAGACACGCGGCCGACGGATCAAGATACTCGTGAAAACACGATTCACATGTTCCCGTTGTCTGATTACATCTACGGCAAAATGTCGGACACTTTCTCGTGCAGTCCGGACCGAACCAGGTATCGGAGCAACCACTCGAACACAGCCCCGTCCATGGCGCACATGTTTCTTCTGACATCACGGCACATCTTCTTGCGTCACATAAATGTTTGCAACCATGCGTCAGGTTACCATACCAACCATCATCACAAGCTGCAACAAAAGAACCACACATGGTTGTTAAAGTGATGTGAAACACTCCGGAAGGTGATCAAATACAAATGGAGAATAATCTTGTTCAAAGTAGTAATTTTAACAGATATTATATCCAAATTGACAACACACATCGTCATTCTTATATATTAATTAAATGCAGTCACTCTCGATAGTGAAATCGTTTTCTTTAGTTTATCGCCGATAGATGCGTCCCGAATAGAGTAGTAAATATTTACAATTGAGCGTAGTTCATATGATGTTTTCTATGGAGTGGTACGGAGGATTTGCCTCAGATTGTCGGCGATGTTAGTAAAATGCTACATTCCGCCAGTTGGCATAGTGTCTGGATACTAACTGATCAGTTACACGCACCCAAACAATTAAATAATATGATGAACGCCTATACCACAGGGGGTGTCGTTGAAACGAGTAAAATATAAATAAAAAATATTTTAATTTAACCCTTTACCCAACAGAACGGCCCTGTGCCAATGCATTCTCTTATATATGCGAGTCGACCATAGGTCGCCTCGCATATATAAGAGAATGCATTGGCTTAACACATATTAAAAATGATAAAATTGGCAAAGAATGTAGAAAAATATTATAAAAAATGTTAAAAAATGTAAGAAAATATTATAAAATTGTTAAAGAATGTAAGAAAAAATGGTAAAAAGTGTTAAAAAAAAGAATTTTTTTAGGCCAATGCATTCTCTTATATATGCGAGGCGACCTATGGTCGACTCGCATATATAAGAGAATGCATTGGCACAGGGCATAACTGTAACCATCACAATGTGGTCAATGAACCGGTTCCAATGATATCCATATTTGTATGGTGTTATTGAGACAGACCGAAGATATTTTAGGCTGTTGAAGCTTTATTTGGGCGTTTTGGCCGCTTTGTTGGGTAAAGGGTTAAGACGAGCACCTACTTTAAAAACGAATCGCTGCATAAGATATATATATAGCGATACGTTTTTAAAGTGCGCCACTTACCATCTTGGATTTTACTCTTTGCATGACTAAATCCTTTCACACCTACAGACGTATATGTCAATATGGTTAAATTAAAATCTCACCGAACACTTTGAATTCACTGAAGCTGAGAATGCCATACCCCCGGATGGTAACCATCACGTATTGCCCGCTGGTCTCCGTGATTGCTGGAAGATGATACCACGATTTTCCCGTCGTTGCTTTGTCTCGATAAAACATCTCATAGTTGATCCATTTATCATAGAATGCCTTTCTGGGATCCTGACTCCCGACGTATACCACAAAGCCACTCATTCTTCCTCCGTTACCTGCTAACAACAGGGTCAAAATAACATTCTTGTTATACAGACACCAAGGCCGGGTGGTCGGCGGTCACTCAGACACGTAGGCCGGGGTGGTGTGCGGTCACTCGGCTAAATATTTTCACTCAAGCTTTTACTTAAATTTACATCAAAATAAGTTATCAAATTTGACATAATTATAACACAAAATAAGGATTACAAAAAAAATTTCAAAGATAATTACGAAGCAATTTTCGCGATTTAACCAATCAACGATCAGAATACTCACACGTGGTCGCCAAGCAGGTCATTGAGTTCATTTAATTTCAATGCAAAACTACAATGAATATTTGCTTGAAGGGATACTGTATTCAAATGTTGTTGTCGATTTGTATAGTCTCTGATTCGAAGAATAAGATAACCATTTTTCCATTATTTGAAAGTCTGTTGAGTACAAGGTATTGTTACGAATGGCAATTTCGCCGGAATGCGTAAATACAAATCGTTGTCGAGTAATTTGTGTACAGTTTTCAAGCCAATGTATCAAATAAAATTATATTATATGCATACTAGTCCATTATACTCATTTCAGTTATTGTATAGTCACTAGTCAGTGAGTGGCTTGAGTTTAATCCCCGTATCAATATAATGTGCTGTTTTATGAGCCCTGAAAATGTTCTAAGTTAAAATGGTGCGTGCTTCCAAGTTCATGCCATCAAAATTCAACCGTATATTTTATCAGCGACCAAATTATATACGGCAGTATGACTGAATCTGACTCTGCTGATATTTAATATTTATTATTGGTGTAAATAATATTTATTTTTTAAAAATCAAACATTTTACACAAACACAATACACATATATATAAATAGTGATTTAGAAAGAGGATTGGAAATGCTTTTTTAAAGTCCTCTCCTCGTGTAATAAATTTTACCTCATGTGACGGGATATATAGTTTTTGTTTGATTGAAATGTTATTTAGAATTGAGATATGGGTAATACGGGAGTTAAGGGAGAGGGTGAGGATGAGAGAGAGTGAGTGAGTGAGTGAGAAAGAGGGAGAGAGAGAGAGAGAGAGAGAGAGAGAGGGGGGGTTGGCGCAACATACATTAAATACAAAACAACACAACATCCGTTCATTGAGGAAATCACTTGCACGTATGCGTCACGAGTCACGACCATACATAGGGCAAATGGAATCTAGCCGCGTCGCCTGAAGTGATCTATGAGAAACGGCCACTATCTAAAATTAACTTCTGTACCGCCAAGAATATTTCGGAATTTAATTTGTTTGGAAGTTCGTGAAATCGGTATACAATAGGAAATCGGTTGTTCGTGAAATCCGTATACAATAGGAAATCGGTTGTTCGTGAAATCCGTATACAATAGGACATCGGTTGTGATCATACTTACGGCTAAGTTAATTAGAAGTTCTGATCTAATTATGGCGTAAAGAGGGCATTGGAAGAAGAAATGGTAAGCTGATTCAATTTCAAAACTACCGCATTGACATAATGGTGATTCTTTCAAGTGATTAATAACGGTTGAGGTTGCTGCAACCTAATCTAATACGAGTATGATATATTTGGGTTTCCTGGAATAACACTGGAGATAAAAATTAGCAATTGTCGCAAGGGCATTGTTTAACTTACGCTTAAATTCTTCAAGTGTGCTTGACGATTGTGTTGAATTCGATAAACTATTCCATGCTCGTGTAGCCGAAGGCAGAACGGTATTCATGTAAATGTCTCTATTTATTATTAATTGTTTGTATTCAGTGCAATGCATGCAGTGTGTTCGTTCTGTGTCATTGTGGACGCTGTAAACAATTGTGTTTTTTTTTTTTTTTTTTAAATTTTTTTTTTTTTTTGTGGGGGACATGTGACCTAAACAGTGGTGGACTAATGTTAATACTATCTGACCGGTTCCTATGTGAACCGGACAAGTTCTAAATCTGCGAATTCCGGCTTAATAATTGTTATTGTCCACTAAATTGTGACAGCTTGGTTGTATTCGAGTATTCGGTATTCCACTTCGAATACTACAGACTAGTCGGCTCAGACTTTACTTCATTCGACTCAGTGTTGGCGTTGAAATTGACAGTGCTAAGACTATCAAAACACAGATGCATACATGTACTGACACTAGAGGACACACGTACCAGAATTATTCACAAGAGCTTCGATGTCAACCACTGGTGACAATAATATCAACAACAATATAGATATTAGAATTTTGACAGTGTTGTCAGTTTTTTAACTTGACCTGTTCAGTCCAGTTGACAGTGTTCCGACTGTTTCAAAGTACATACATGTCAATATACACAAGATGATACATGCACCAGGGTAATTCACAAGCGCGTCGATGTCAACAACAATGCACTGACGCCGCGCAATGACGAATGATCTCAGTTCTATACATTCCAAGTTACAAGTGCAACTAGTACAATAACACGGACTGTTATTGCGCAGTTATTACGACAATTTACGGACCATGAGTCCACTATTGGTTATAATGTTCTTATCAAACTATCTTTGGATGACCCACTTATCTGGATACTACGTGTCATGATACTAGTATATACACAGGTTGATGCATCATGCTATCAAATTTCATCGAAAAATGTGTGACTATATATAAGAGAATGTTATCGCAAGTTATCGCCCACAGTTATTACGGGGTCTGCTGTTGTCTTAAAGGTTCCAGTCCATCTAGCTGCGACTGTTATGTAGCATAACTACCCATGCCCCATTATATTCCCATAACTTGATTCAAGGACATATAACACTACGTGTATATTATATCACTGTTCGTATAGGTAGAACCTACACTCGAATATCCGTGTTCGGTTCCTTAAGGAAACCTCGCACAGCTTACTCCCAGCCAAGACCTACACACAATGAAGACGGCTCACAAATATGGTCATATGAAATGACCATAACAGCGGGACCAATCCCGATGTGTATTACCAAACACCTCATTATGTATTCATCCAAACTGTATATAAGTAAATACAATTCCCAAAGATGTCATGCTTGTCCTATTCCACTTCCGCGCCTCTAATATGTGGAGGCTCGACTACTCTGATACTATGGTCATCGATCTGTCACATTTAATTGCACCACTTGTATATTATTCACGACCTATTCAATACTTGTACATATATATGTGTCCATTTACCTCACGTGTTACTGATATAGTCTAAATTGTGTTTACAAGTGACTTGACGATGTCATGCCTTACATGTTACCAAAAAGTATGCCATTCAGGTGTTTTACTTTTAGATGCCATTCAGGTGTTTTACTTTTAGATGTCATTCAGGTGTTTTACTTTTAGATGCCATTCAGCTGTTTTACTTTTAGATGCCATTCAGGTGTTTTACTTTTAGATGTCATTCAGGTGTTTTACTTTTACATAAATTTGAGTTTTGACTGTGATAGCTTTGTTCCTGTATGTCTTAAAGGGGGATGCACGATTCATATATTTTAGAATGGTCGAAATTTGTATTACTCGTAACTGATTGGTGGCTGTTATTGTTTTTGTATGTACATCCATTATGTATACAGTAGTCAATGAAAGGTGAACACATCACGCGTGTTACCGGATTAAACTCCACGATGTTATATTATCACTACATAGAACGCGAAAATTCACCTGAATCACCAACCCACGAGACGAACCACCCCCAGTGAAATATCCACCGTTATGGTCACACTCAAGATTATATCATATATCGTTATAAGTGAAATGATGTTATACATATGAATTATTATGTTTGTGTGTAATACAATTATGTGGAGAGAGAGACCCTTGTAAGTTGCAAAATTTGTGTCTCAATCCCGTTGCGTTATTATGCAATAAAATATGTTTACTCTAAACTCCACGAGGCCGATAACAAGTTTGATCCTCTTCAAACTTAATCATCTTTTCACCACGGTGACTTGGCTAATTCTACGGTAAATTAACAAATTAAGAGCAAAAAATTAGTGTTGACCCGTCAAAAATACCAGTGGTCTGACCGTTATTAACTATTGTATTGATGTTAATTGAAAAATACCACGGTCTGGCAGTTACTGGTTACAGTCTGCCAGTTACTTAAAAACGGTTATGTACCATGGAACATGCTACAGTATGAACATATGTTTAACGGTCCAATGTTGGCAGCGATGTTACGCGGTATGACACCGTTTAACCGACGGGCATTTTTCTAACTTTGTTCTGACATTATAAAACTCTGCTTATAAACCGTTTAGTTTGGTTTTCATTTTACCGCGTTGTAATTTACATAAGTAATGGCTGTTTATTCCACAGTCCACACATACAAATGTCAGACCAACTTCCATCCATACGCTATGGAACGCAACAAAACCAACATGCATTACTTATATTTACACTCAACCGAGTCAACTTGATTCTCGTGGCTCGATGCAAGTTACGTCTACACACAAAAAGTATACAAGTTGGGTTCTGCGCGCGACGTCATGTGAAATATTTTCGACCAACTTACGTTCTACGTTGGTATTCCACAACGCGAATGCACGTGTGAGTGTAAATATATAACAACTAGCCGATGAGCCCGACGTTGTCCGGGCTATTCAAAAACCAAATTTCAAGTCGATAGCTCTACCCGTTTCCGATATCTGGTCTGCGCATGCGCGAAGCTGGCGTCGCACGGGCTCGGCGACCCGATAAAATTCGTATCCGGGGCAAGATACATTCACATACGCGAAGTCAGGTGACTAATTTCGACCAATCAACGTCCTACACACAACGCGAATGCATGTGTGAGTGTAAATATACAACAATGGAAGCAAGTTAGGGTCTGCACGCGAAGTCAGGTGACTAATTTCGACCAATCAACGTCCTACACACAACGCGAATGCACGTGTGAGAGTAAATATACAACAATGGAAGCAAGTTAGGGTCTGCACGCGAAGTCATGTGACTAATTTCGACCAATCAACGTCCTACACACAACGCGAATGCACGTGTGAGTGTAAATATACAACAATGGAAGCAAGTTAGGGTCTGCCCGCGAAGTTATGTGACTAATTTCGACCAATCAACGTCCTACACACAACGCGAATGCATGTGTGAGTGTAAATATACTATTATAGTACATGCCCCGGGGTTCATTTTGTTATGTAAATAGCAGTGACAAATTTGACTTGAATACTGACAATATGAGCGGAACAAGAAATTCACCAAAAGCACGTTTCACTACGTTGGACAACAGACTCATGGAACCAACTAACATATCTAGGCATAGCTGCTGGCTCCCTAAACTAATTTAAATCTTATCTACATGTAACTAACATATCTAGGCATAGCTACTGGTTCCCTAAACTAATTTAAATCATATCTACATGTAACTAACATATCTAGGCATAGCTACTGGTTCCCTAAACTAATTTAAATCTTATCTACATGTAACTGACATATCTAGGCATATCTGCTGGCTCCCTAAACTAATTTAAATCTTATCTACATGTAACTGACATATCTAGGCATATCTGCTGCCTCCCTAAACTAATTTAAATCTTATCTACATGTAACTGACATATCTAGGCATATCTGCTGCCTCCCTAAACTAATTTAAATCTTATCTACATGTAACTGACATATCTATATATAAGGCATATCTGCTGGCTCCCTAAACTAATTTAAATCTTATCTACATGTAACTGACATATCTAGGCATATCTGCTGGCTCCATAAACTAATTTAAATTGTATCTACATGTAACTGACAGCTGGAGACGAAAAAAATAATTTTCTTTTACAGTTTCGCTACAAATTTTAAACCAATCAACACGCGAACGAAAATTCAGTTATTGAGCTCACGAAGATAGGCCAACACGAGCGAACGATTAATAATGGATTGGGCATCACACGTAAAAATAAATCACAGATAAAAAGGTAAAAATAAATCAAGGTAAAAATAAATCACAGGTAAAAATAAATCACAGTAAAAATAAATTACAGGTAAAGCACTACTTACCTGCTCCGATATTCGTCGTATTAATGGCTACCGCCCTCACGTCAGATCTCTTCCCGATGTACACAGACCAATAATTATCAGTGGTGTTAGCGGACGTGTAAGCTGACCTCCAATCGCCGTCGTTCCCTGGACTCACAGGAACTCGAAAGTGAGGGCCACGGTGTGACCCTGATTCGGACAGGAACGCCACCCGTTGGTTTAGGGCAACGTTAACTGCAATAACAAACTCAATACGTACTCATTCTCATTCAAACAATATCAGGGTCAGGGATCTACGTCATAAATCAAGTCTCTACATTCGCACCCATTTGAATCAGTACATTTAGCCATATGGTTTGTATGAACGTTCCCGATGTTTAAAAACCAATAACTGAAGTCGACACTTCTGGACGTCTGAAGCGACGGTTTATTGAAACTACATTAGTGACGTAGGTTCCTGAATGTCTGAAGTGACGGTTTAGAGATTACATTAGTGACGCAGGTTTCTGAACGTCTCAAATGACGGTTCAGAGATTACATTACTGACGTAGATGTTCCTAAATGTCTGAAGCGACGGTTTAGAGATCACATTAGTGACGTATGTTCCTGGCCTGATTATATATGGATCTATATGGATGGATCTACAAAATAATTGATCATGTCATAATTTGGTTCAGGGCGTCGCTAACTTCAATAACAAAATTGATTTCGTAATCGTCAGGGTCGTGGCGTTAGGGGTGGGGTGTTACGGTCAAAATGTTTCTAATTGGACATTTTATACTGATGTTGGTATGAAATTTCCAATGTCCAATGGAAATGCGATATGTGTATAACTGTATATAAATGTGTATAACTGATGTTTGAGAACGCGCATATCAAGTTAGATTTGGTCACGGTCCGATGAATTTGACGGAGTTATGGCACTTTTTTACTTATAAATCGCTGTGTTTTGGTTGTGATAACATGAGCAATTTCCAACATAATTTCTTGTTATTCGCTTTATGGTTCATATTTATGAGACCAGTTCACTCAACAGTGGTGATTATTGAGACCAGTTCACTCAACAGTGGTGATTATTGAGACCAGTTCACTCAACAGTGGTGATTATAGAGACCAGTTCACTCAACAGTGGTGATTATAGAGACCAGTTCACTCAACAGTGGTGATTATAGATATAGAATCGTCACCATGAGGATTTTTTTAACCATTTACCCAACAGAACGGCCCTGTGCCAATGCATTATCTTATATATGCGAGTCGACCATAGGTCGCCTCGCATATATAAGAGAATGTATTGGCTTAACACATATTAAAAATGATAAAATTGTCATAGAATGTAGAAAAATATTATAAAAATTGTTAAAAAATGTAAGAAAAAATTATAAAATTGTTAAAGAATGTAAGAAAAAATGGTAAAAAGGCCAATGCATTCTCTTATATATGCGAAGCGACCTATGGTCGACTCGCATATATAAGAGAATGCATTGGCACAGGGCATAACTGTAACCACCACAATGTGGTCAATGAACCGGTTCCAATGATATCCATATTTGTATGGTGTTATTGAGACTGACCGAAGATATTTTAGGCTGTTGAAGCTTTATTTGGGCGTTTTTGGCCGTTTTATTTGGTAAAGGGTTAAAGAATGGAAGTAAACCCAATATGCTTAGAAAATTACATAATCGATTTACCCGTCAGTCCGGGCAAATATGTGATAAAAATACGTGCATGTAATCATAGTTTGAAGGTGGAACAAGTTGATATGGTAAGCGATAAGAAAAACAATATTTAGGTAGTATAAGAAAACCTGAACTGTGTGATGAATACCATTTTGTTATGGATTGCGCCAACTTGAATTATATACAGGTACAATACATAACAGTTAACACTATGATAATCATTATGGTAATAAACATCGGTTTGCCCTACCAGCATCATATCAGTTCAGCAGGACCCACCAACATCATAGCACTTTATCAGAACCCACCACCATCATAGCACATTAACAGTACCCACTAGCACCATAGAATAGAAAAGGCCGCTAGGTCAAGGTAACTTTATATCACTGGTTGCTTTTACAAGTTTTTTTTAGAAAATTTCATATGTGCAACCCATATATCAAACTTGAAAACAATCGGAAACTATAACTATATCCTCCCCGAAATGGTTTGGGGGGGGGGCAACTAGCAGATCATCTTAACCAAGTATGTAGCGCACCATTGTATGCGTCTTAGAGATAGGAAATGTACACCTGCAATTAGCTTGGTTTCTGCCTATTTATAATTTAGATATAACGGGAACGAGGAGCCCGAAGAGGTCCCGGTGACGGTAACTATATTAATAACTCACCTGTGTTGATATGATGTCCCGTAACGGTAACTATTAATTACTCACCTGTGTTGATGTGATGTCCCAGTGACGGTAACTATTAAGACCTCACCTGTGTTTATATGAGGTCCCGGTGATGGTAACTACTAATTACTCACCTGTGTTTATATGAGGTCCCGGTGACAGTAACTATTAATTACTCAAATGTGTTGATGTGAGGTCCCGGTTACGATAATTATTAAGAACTCACCTGTGTTTATATGAGGTCCCGGTGACGGTAACTATTAATTACTCAAATGTGTTGATGTGAGGTCCCGGTGACGGTAACTACTAATTGCTCACCTGTGTTTATATGCGGTCCCGGTGACGGTAACTATTAATTACTCACCAGTGTTGATGTGAGGTCCCCGTGACGGTAACTATTAAGAACTCACCTGTGTTTATATGAGGTCCCGGTGATGGTAACTACTAATTACTCAAATGTGTTGATGTGAGGTCCCGGTTACGGTAATTATTAAGAACTCGCCTGTGTTTATATGCGGTCCCGGTGACGGTAACTATTAATTACTCAAATGTGTTGATGTGAGGTCCCGGTTACGGTAATTATTAAGAACTCACCTGTGTTTATATGAGGTCCCGGTGACGGTAACTATTAATTACTCAAATGTGTTGATGTGAGGTCCCGGAGACGGTAACTATCAATTACTCACCTGTGTTGATGTGAGGTCCTGGTGACGGTAACTATTAATTACTCACATGTGTTTGTATGAGGTCCCAGTGACGGTAACTATTAATCACTCACGTGTGTTGATATGAGGTCCCGGTGACGGTAACTATTAATAACTCACCAGTGTTTAGACCAGGTCCCGGTGACGGTAACTATTAATAACACACCTGTGTTTACATGAGGTCCCGGTGATGGTAACTATTAAGAACTCACATGTGTTGATGTGAGGTCCCGATAACTATTAATAACTCACCTGTGTTTATATGATGTCCCGGTGGAGGTAACCATTAATAACTCATCTGTGTTGATGAGGTCCCGGTGACGGTAACTATTAATAACTCACCTGTGTGTATAGGAGTTCCCGGTGACGGTAACTATTAAATACTCACCTCTGTTTATATGAGGTCTCGGTTACGGTAACTATTAATTACTCACCTGTGTTGATATGAGGTCCCGGTGACGGTAACTATTAAGAACTCACCTGTGTTGATGTGAGGTCCCGGTGACGGTAACTATGTTAATAACTCACCTGTGTTAATATGAGGTCCCGGTTACGATAACTATTAATTACTCACCTGTGTTTATATGAGGTCCCGGTGACGGCAACTATTAATAACTCACATGTGTTGATGTGAGGTCCCGGTGACGGTAAGTATTAATTACTCACCTGTGTTGATATGAGGTCCCGGTGATGGTAACTATATTAATAACTCGCCTGTGTTGATACGAGGTCCCGGTGACGGTAACTATTAATTACTCACCTGTGTTTATATGAGACCCCGGTGACGGTAACTATTAATTACTCACCTGTGTTGATATGAGGTCCCTGTGACGGTAACTATTAATTACTCACCTGTGTTTTTAAGAGACCCCGGTGGCGGTAACTATTAATTACTCACCTGTGTTGATAGGAGCTCCAGGTGGGCTCTCTTCTGTTTCTTCGCCATTGACGACGTAATATACGATTATTCCAGCTGTGATACATGTAGCTAACAAACAGAAAACAGTCAACACAAAAATAGGAACTTTCTTCATGACCACTGCGGTGTTCAAATGCTGTTCATGTAACCGAAGAACGTAATTCTAACAATCTAACTACATGGAAGTTTCATTCTGGGGAAAACCCTAAATTGTTTCTCGGAATTTGTAACATTTCACTGTAATAGGGTGATGCATCTTATCCAGTGCATATGTACACAATCAACGATACTGGTGGTAAACACGTAACAACAGATATATGATATTGATAGTGTAACGCTTGTCATGTGCATCCATTCGGTAAGTACTGGGCTGGATTTATAAAATTGATGATTTATTTTACTTCCGGTATTCTTCATTGTGGTTAGAAGAAACCAAATAAGTAGAATTACGCCCATTTCGTTTTTACAGGGTTTCTCGAATACGAGTTAAAAACATTCTGGCGCGCGATTCACCCCTGTGTAGTACAGTGCGTGGTATCGCCAAACCCGAGGGTATCGCCAAAGCCGATAAAATGTGAAAGTCATTTCCACGTATATGATATGGGGATATGTTGGTTTCTCATCGTAAAACAGACAACGAACAACGTATGCGTATGTCCACATGAAGCAGGAGTACTTATCCACCCGCTGTCTATCAGTTTTCTCAGATCAAACAATTTAATATTTTTTGGCGAGTTTTTTCAATAGTGTTTTTGCTTTTGCTCATTCAAATTTTCGAGAACATCCACCCACTAGTATAGTTCCTGGACTTCCACGCTGCCAAAACAAATGCCGGCATATAGTTGAATCTGTCAATGAAGCATAGGATTGAACAGAATTAAAAAAATCAGTGTCGTTCTCCATATCCGCGCGATATGGAGTGACCACTGTCGGTACAGAAGATGTCGCAGACGAAGATGTCACCAAATGCCGAGCATCTGTGCAGTAAATATGCGTAGTACTTAAGGAGTTCTGATGAGTTTTCGAGTATTTTTATGGTGTATCTGAGACTGATCAATTGGACTGCGAATGTCATCTGAAATATGAATCCATAACATATTAGGAATATTGTGTACATTGTGTACATATCTATTATGAATGTATTTCAATTGAAATTAATTGAACATCCATCTCAGCATTCAGATTTGCGATCTCAAAAAGGTGAATGAATAATATCGTGATGCCTTGATCACACGCACGTGAATACTGTCGTTCCCATGCATGCAGCTAACCGGATATTCGTTCAGTATTAACATGCTTGGAGTTTGTATATAGACCACACATGCAGACCGAAACGCTACAACGTATCAACTATTTGTAATAATCATGTTTATTTTAGTATTGTTTTGTGGTATTTTATGACCATTCTAATGGGCCTGTGATTTGAGAAGTCCAGCGCATCGTCGTTGATGATTTCGATTGCCTGCACTAAATATGCTTCTTCCTCGGGAATGAGGATGTGGTCTATAATGGTACCGGGGCCACCATCGGCAGGGAAATATGTTGCAGAAGGCCCAATGAAAGCTTCCGTGTTATTGACAGACACCAACTACTTTTGTGATATGACTTTAGACAGACATCTATTTCTGGCAATTGATCTCTGCACAATGCCGCTGAAATCACCCATTACGACAACAAGCCCTATAGCTGAGTACATATCGAATAGATCATGTATATGATTCATATATTCTCTATACAATGTAACTGGGTAATTACTGGACGGTAGGTACACCTGAATGATGTAGACATACTGCGATTCTGAGATGTGTACTTGGATACCGCAAATGCGATCGTCGTCGTATTGGATGATTGAAACGGCACTGTCCAGTCTCGCATGCCACAAAATGGCAACTCCCCCTTTTGGCCTACCCGCCTTTCTCATTTGCATTGGGAGTTTTTGTGAATAATCGCATACAATATGGTGACGATAGGTTTTGTGTAATGTGTCGAGAAAGTGATAATTGTGCTCCCAGAGTGAATGCTCACTCACTCCAATTACATCAACATTTTCCTGTGCCAGAAGGCTCGAGAGGTAGGAGTTGCTACCGAAAATTCCAGTAGCATTCCATGTGCATATATTCAACAACATTATGCTAATGATCAGGCTGATCAAACAGTGATAAGGGCTGGCTACACAAGCGTGGGTACGTGAATTGTATAACATTGTTGGGTGATTCAAATGCAATTGTTTAGTATGATTTATAACTATGGGGGTATGTTTTGTAGTTGCTGCTGCTGCCGTTGTTGTTGTTGTTGCTGTTGTTGTTCTTCTTCTTTTTGTTGTTGAAGCTGGTGTCGTCGTTGATTCTGTGTAGTGTGTGGGAATTATGATCATATCGACTTTGTCTTTCCGATGGAAACTTTCACTGAACGATTTGGGTGAAAGCGATCTTCTATATACAAAACACTTGAGACGGCCAAAAGAATTCATCGAGCACTGAGTCGATATCATCCTCGTGAATGTTTACACGTGCAGAGACCGATTTGCCATCTTCGTCGGACCGTATAATTTTAATAACTGAATGCTGAATAGCATAGTCTTCCAAGTACGACATTATCACATCTGCGTCCACCTCACATGCCAGATTGCCGACAAACAATCGTTGTGTTTTGATTGGTGCGGCGTTCCGCTTTCGTGTATAATGGGGGATTGACTATTTCGAGTAACAGGAACGGAACGAGGAACAGGAACGAGTTCCGAGTAACAGAATGACTATTTCGAGTAACAGGAACGAGGAACAGAGATATAAGCTCACATTTCTCGCGTTTTGCTCTATGTAACGATACATAGAGCATATCCCCTTCATTTATATTGCAACATTT
Source organism: Siphonodentalium dalli (assembly GCA_032622095.1). Classification (NCBI taxonomy): domain Eukaryota; kingdom Metazoa; phylum Mollusca; class Scaphopoda; order Gadilida; family Siphonodentaliidae; genus Siphonodentalium; species Siphonodentalium dalli. The sequence continues at coordinate 202,755,955 of CP136069.1, forward strand.
AGACACTAATATTGCGAACAAAGCGTACATTTGGCCAGGAACGGTGAGCGTTGAATAAGAAATTAGCTAAAAACTGGGGAAAATCCGACTAAGAGGAATCATGAACAGAGATATAAGCTCATATTTCTCGCGTTTTACGCTATGTAAAAATACATATTATACATCAATCGAAAGGTTAGCATATCCACTTCATTAATATTGCAACATTTAGACACTAATATTGCGAATAAAGCGTACATTTGGCCAGGAACGGCGAGCGTTGAATAAGAAATTAGCTAAAAACTGGAAAAAATCCGACTAACAGGAATCAGGAACAGAGATATAAGCTCATATTTCTCGCGTTTTACGCTATGTAAAAATACATAGTATACATCATTCGAAAGGTTAGCATCTTCCCTTCATTTATATTGCAACATTTAGACACCAATGTTGCGAACAAAGCGTACAATTGGCCAGGAACGGCGAGCGTTGAATAAGAAATTAGCTAAAAACTGGAAAAAAAATCCGACTAACAGGAATCAGGAACAGAGATATAAGTGCATATTACTCGCGTTTTACGCTATGTAAATATACATATTATACATCATTCGAAAGGTTAGCATCTTTCCTTCATTAATATTGCAACATTTTGGAACTATTTTTGTGAACAAAGCGTACAATTGGCCAGGAACGGCGAGGGATGAATAAGAAATTAGTTAAAAACGGGGAAAAATCCGATAAACCGGTATCGAGGAACAGAGATAGAAGCTCATATTTCTCGCGTTTTACGCTATGTAAAAATACATATTATACATCATTCGAAAGGTTAGCATCTCCCCTTTATTGAGATTGCAACATTTATTCAACGCTCGCCGTTCCTGACCAAATGTACGCTTTGTTCGCAATATTAGTGTCTAAATGTTGCAATATTAATGAAGGGGATATGCTAACCCCTTTCGAATAATGTATAATATGTATTTTTACATAGCGTAAAACGCGAGAAATATGAGCTTATATCTCTGTTCCTGATTCCTGTTAGTCGGATTTTTTCCAGTTTTTAGCTAATTTCTTATTCAACGCTCGCCGTTCCTGGCCAAATGTACGCTTTGTTCGCAATATTAGTGTATAAATGTTGCAATATTAATGAAGGGGATATGCTAACCTTTCGAATGATGTATGATATGTATCATTACATAGCGCAAAACGCGAGAAATGTGAGCTTATATCTCTGTTCCTGATTCCCGGTACTCGGATTTTTTCGTTTTTAGCTAATTTCTTATTCAACGCTCGCCGTTCCTGGCCAATTGTACGCTTTGTTCGCGAAAGTAGTGTCTAAATGTTGCACTATTAATGAAGGGGCTATGCTAACCTTTCGAATGATGTATAATATGTATCGTTACATAGAGCAAAACGCGAGAAATGTGAGCTTATATCTCTGTTCCTCGTTCATGTTACTCGAAATAGTCATTCTGTTAATCGGAAGCTGTTCCTGTTCCTCGTTCCGTTTGCTAATTTCCTACTCACCGCCCGACGTTTCTGACCAATTGTACACTTAGTTCTAAGAAGTATCGTTTAAATGTTGCAATATTCCTGAAGGGGAGTGGCTGTGCTTTCGAATGATGTATAATAACTATTTTTCGATTGCGTTAAACGCGAGAAATATGAGCTTATATTATGTTCCTCATTCCTGTTACTCGAAATTGTTTTCGTTTTGTATAATTTATGATTCACCGCTCGACGTTCCTAGCCCAATTATTCGCATAGTTCTCATAAGTATCGTTTCACTGTTGCAGTATTCATGAAGTGGAGAGGTCATGTTTTCGACTGGTGTATAAAGAGTATTTTTTGATTGCGTAAAACGCGAGAACATTAAGTTTATATCTCTGTTACTCGGAAAAAGTTTACGTTTTGCTAATTTCCGATTCACAGCTCGATGTTCGTGGCCAGTTATACGCATAGTTCTCAATAGTAGTGTTTAAATGTTGTAATATTAAAGAAGGAAGGTGGCTATGCTTTCGAATGATGTATAATATGTATTGTTTCATAGCTTAAAGCGTGAGACATTTGAGCTTTGTTCATCATTGATGTTACTCCAAATAGTCGCTGCTTCACCATAAGTTGTTCCTGTTCTTTAAATAATTGTGAAGTGTGTGATTGGGAGGGGGTAACACCGGGATGGCCGAAAGGCCCAATATGCCCTTTCCTTCACCCCTCATATTTTTGCCTTTATTGCGTACATAAGAAGAAAAAAGGAGCAATTTTGGACTTTTTTTGTGTTCACTTTCTTTTATCTTGTGGTGGATGCTTTGAACAGGAAACCGAGAGCTGAGCCTGTGTCTTGACATATACTGTTCCAGATGTTCTTTCGAATTGGTCTCGTCCTCGTTCCTGTTACTTCAAATTCGTCAATTCGTACCATAATCTGTTCCTATTCCTGGTTTGAGATAACTCCGCCTACTGAATTTTCTGATTGGCTGCGCCATATATCCTATATATAGATATTTCTCCGGGGAATCTAAGATTTCGCCTAAAAGATATCAATCATTTTCACACTTTGTCTGAACTTTATTGCACAAAAAGCATTTTATGCGACAGAAATGAATATAGTGAATGATACTCTTTCTATTTCTGTAAATACTTGGCACTGACGTTGCGTAATTCGTGAGAAATCTGTGACTTTCTACGAAGAATAAGTAACGTTCCTCTGGGTGCTAATTTCTGATTTAACGCTCGCCGTTCCTGGCCAAATGTACGCTTTGTTCGCAAAAGTAATATCTCAATGTTGCAATATTAATGAAGGGGAGATGCTAACCTATCGAATGATGTATAATATGTATTTTTACATAGCGTAAAACGCGAGTAATATGCGCTTATATCTCTGTTCCTGATTCCTGTTAGTCGGATTATTTCCAGTTTTTAGTTAATTTCTTATTCAACGCTCGCCGTTCCTGGCAAATTGTACGCTTTGTTGGCAACACTGGTGTCTAAATGTTGCAATATTAATGAAGGGAAGATGCTAACCTTTCGAATGATGTATATCGCGAGAAATGTGAGCTTATATCTCTGTTCCTGATTCCTGTTGGTCGGATTTTTTCCAGTTTTTAGCTAATTTCTTATTCAACGCTCGCCGTTCCTGGCCAAATGTACACTTTGTTCGCAATATTAGTGTCTAAATGTTGCAATATTAATGAAGGGGATATGCTAACCTTTCGAATGATGTATAATATGTATTTTTACATAGCGTAAAACGCGAGTAATATGCACTTATACCTCTGTTCATGATTCCTGTTAGTCGGATTTCCCCCCGTTTTTAGCTAATTTCTTATTCAACGCTCGCCGTTCCTGGCCAAATGTACGCTTTGTTCGCAAATGTAGTGTCTAAATGTTGCAATATTAATGAAGGGGAGATGCCAACCTTTCGAGTGATGTATAATATGTATTTTTACATAGCGTTAAAGGCGAGTAATATGCGCTTATATCTCTGTTCCTGATTCCTATTAGTCGGATTTTTTCCAGTTTTTACAGGTTTTTAGCTTATTTCTTATTCAACGCTCGCCGTTCCTGGCCAAATGTACGCTTTGTTCGCAACATTGGTGTCTAAATGTTGCAATATTAACGAAGGGAAGATGTTAACCTTTCGAATGATGTATAATATGTATTTTTACATAGGGTAAAACGCGAGAAATGTGAGCTTATATCTCTGTTCCTGATTCCTGTTAGTCGGATTTTTTCCAGTTTTTAGCTAATTTCTTATTCAACGCTCGCCGTTCCTGGCCAAATGTACGATTTGTTCGCAATATTAGTGTCTAATTGTTGCAATATTAATGAAGGGGATATGCTAACCTTTCGAATGATGTATAATATGTATCGTTACATAGAGCAAAACACGAGAAAGTGAGCTTATATCTCTGTTCCTGATTCCCGGTACTCAGATTTTTTCGTTTTTAGCTAATTTCTTATTCAACGCTCGCCGTTCCTGGGCAAGTGTACGCTTTGTTCGCAATATTAGTGTCTAAATATTGCACTATTAATGAAGGGGCTATGCTAACCTTTCGAATGATGTATAATATGTATCGTTACATAGAGCAAAACGCGAGAAATGTGAGCTTATATCTCTGTTCCTCGTTCCTGTTACTCGAAATAGTCATTCTGTTACTCGGAACTCGTTCCTGTTCCTCGTTCCGTTCATGTTACTCGAAATAGTCAATCCCGTATAATGGGTCGGCTTTATCAGTCTTATGCTATTGTCAGGTGAGTCGGCGTCAGCTTCGCTGAATGAATCATTGTTGTTCACATGGGGTCCGTTGTGTTTAGGTTTTTTTAGATTATTTATTGATTGTGAGTTATTTCTCGGTTGCGAAGTTGGTGGTGCACTTCGTGAGTTACTTTCGATCCACACATCCTTCTGAATATGTGTCGTAGTGCTGTCATCCACGTCGATTGAATTTATATTAATTTCTTGGTTGAGATTTGTGTTGGGTTCCCGATCGTTCTGGCTAAATCCAGGCGCGGGGTAGTGTTTAGCTTTAGCGGTTGGGGACTCGTTGCTCATTGTTGTTATGTCAGTGCTGAATATATCTGGCCGAGTAGCGCGAGCGTGACATTTGTTGTTCACTGTTGACCATACTGCATTAGCAAAGGTATTAAGCTCCGAGAACGCATGCTTCACAAAATATTGTAGATCTCCTCTGAGGTTCCCTGCACACTGATATTCGCAAATACAAGGGGTCTGATCTGTTGGAGTAGACGATTTATGTGTCGGTTTACAAATCGTTGATACGTTGCAGCGTTACGGCCTACATGTGTGGTATATATACAAACTCCAAGCATGTTAATACTAAACGAATATCCGGTTAGCCATGCATGCATGGGAACGACAACATTCACGTGCGTGTGATCAAGGCATCGCGTTATCATTCGTTCACCTTTTTGAGATCGCAAATCTGAATGCTGAGATGGATGTTCAATTAATTGAAATACATTCATAATAGATATGTACACAATATTCCTAATATGTTACGGATACATATTTCAGATGACATTCGCAGTCCAATTGATCAGTCTCAGATACACATAAAAACACTCGAAAACTCATCAGAACTCCTTAAGTACTACGCATATTTACTGCACAGATGCTCGGCTATGGTGACATCTTCGTCTGCGGCGTTAACATCTTTCTGAGCCGACAGTGGTCACTCCATATCGCGCGGATATGGAGAACGACACTGATTTTTTTAATTGTGTTCAATCCTATGCTTCATTGACATATTCAACTATATACCGGCATTTGTTTTGGCAAGGTGGAAGTCCAGGAACTATACTAGTGGGTGGATGATGTCGACAATTTGAGTGAGCGAAAGCAAAAACACTATTGAAAAAATTCGCAAAAGAATATTAAATTGTTTGATCTGGGAAAACTGAATGACAGCGGGTGATAAATATTCCTGCTTCATGTGGACATACACAAATGTTGTTCGTTGTCTGTTTTACGATGAGAAACCAACATATCCCCATATCATATACGTGAAAATGCCTTTCCCATTTTCTCGGCTTTGGCGATACCCTCGGGGTTGGCGATACCACGTACACGGGGTGCGATTGGCGTATAATATGTCAAATAAATTTACAAATTCAATAAATATAATACCCATAGCATATAAAAACGCGGGAGTTTCCTAGTCAGAAATGCGTTCGTGTCCAAACAATGGCACCTAATAACTTTAGTGAGAATTTCACTTATTTGTCGTTATTACGTATCTGGTATGCCACTTTAAGAGAGAAATCACCTCACATCGATATCTTCATCTATTTGTGGACGTCTATCCATCAGCATAAACATGATGTTTCGAGTATTTTTAACCATGCAGCTCCCAACTTGTCGATCATGTGGAAATTCCTATCTTTCTGGTGCAAGGGGGGTGTAAACATCGGACTATATATTCCGAAACCCGGGAAGTTTTGGTCAACTAAGCATACTATCTGAGACTTTTCCCAAATATGGCAAATCTCGGCATGAGATGACCCCGAGACACCCATACTTGTTTATGTTGAACTGCAGACGGCACTGATCAATTCCCAGCTATTAGTTCCTATATTTAGGATCGGACGTTCCCATCATTGGCAACGACATGGACAAATTTCCACCAAAATTTCCCCAGTAGATGAATCATCTGCAGATTCAGTGGGGTTAAAATAACCAAGATAACTGGGGAATGAGAACAAAGAGATGTGTAAAATCAGTTTGATTTAGCATAGATATGACCCAGCTTTACGCAGAGGTAGTAGGGATTACATAGGGTCATTTTTGCACATCGCTAAAATTTAGAAAGGACTAAATAAGTAGAATTAAGGCCCTTTCGTTTTTACAGTGTATCTAGAATACGAGTTTAAAAATGCCTGGCGCGCGATTGGCGTATAATATGTCAAATAAATTTACAAATTCAACAAATATATTACCCATAGCATGTAAAACCGTGGGCGTTTCCTAATCTGAAATGGGGAGATTGTGGCTGTGTATTGGCTTTCGTCAGACTGTCAAATTCTGTGCAAAAAGTGGGGTAGTGTGGAAAACGTAATATGTTGGTTTTTGAAAAAGGCATGGCTCGAAATGTTCTCCTCTGTGCGAACAGATGCAGAAAGGGTTGGTCTTCACGAACGCATGCATCGTGCACATCGGAACTCGAGAATTTATATAGATCATAATCACTCTGAGCTTTGTTGGCTGGGTTCCGCGACTCGAATCAAATATTGTTTACCCCCGAAGCCAAATAAATAGTAATTTAGGAGCGTCTGATCGGATTGAGTACACTATGGCCTATGGAAAACATTCAGTTCCTTCTAACCCTGTGATACGTGTAACCGACGAGAGTAACCGTTATTTGTGTGTGTCACGCAGCAATTATCACTTGCGCGTGAACAAACTCCAACGTATCGCGTGGTACCATCTCCGGTTCATATACTGCGTTATGTAAACAAACGCCATGTTATATAACGTCACACTGCAAAGCTAGGAACAATATCATACTATTTACCCGATATTTATTATTGGTATAAGAACAAAATATATATAGTGGTTATGTTTTACAGACTTTTATGTTTTTGCACATTGAGCGCCTTGGGTCCCTTTAGTTGTGATGATTTTACATACGTTATATAATTTTTGCACATTTACCCACTGTGAGTGCCTTGGGTCCCTATAGTGGTTATGTTTTCACATCCTTTTTATATGTTTTACACATTTACCCATTGTGAGTGCCTTGTGTCCCTTTATAGGGGTGATGTTTTTACATACTTTATATATTTTTTGCACATTCACCCACTTGGGTCCCTTTAGTTGTGATGTTTTTACAGACTTATATTAATTTGCACATTTATCCGCTGTGAGTGCCTTGGGTCCCTTTAGTGGTGATGTTTTTACAGACTTTTTATAAACAAAAATTCACATTTAACCACTATGAATACCTTGGGTCCCTTTTGGAGGTGATGGTTTACAAACTTGTTTAACACATTTACCCACTGTTAGTGCCTTTGGGTACCTTTAGTGATGGTGTTTTACAGACTTATATATTTTTTGCACATTTGCCCACTGTGAATGCCTTGGGTCCCTTTAATAGTGGTGATGATTTTACAGACTCTTATATTTGTTGCATATTTACCCACTGTGAGCGCCTTGGTGATGTTTTACACACTTATATTATTTTGCACATTTACCCACTCTGAGCGCCTTGTGTCCCTTTATTGGTGATGTTTTTACAGACTTATATTATTTTGCACATTTACCAACTGCGAGAGCCTTGTGTCCCTTTATTGGTGATGTTTTACACACTTATATTATTTTTCACATTTACCCACTGTGAGCGCCTTGTGTCCCTTTATTGGTGATGTTTTACACACTTATATTATTTTGCACATTTACCCACTGTGAGCGCCTTGTGTCCCTTTTAATATTGGCAATGTTTTTACAGACTTATATTATTTTGCACATTTACCAACTGCGAGAGCATTGTGTCCCTTTATTGGTGATGTTTTTACATCTTGTTTATATTTGTTTTTCACATTTAACCACTGTGAATACCTTGGTTCCCATTTAGAGGGGATGGTTTATATACGTTTTAACACATTTACCCACTATGAATACCTTGGTTCCCATTTAGAGGGGATGGTTTATATACGTTTTAACACATTTACCCACTATGAATACCTTGGTTCCCATTTAGAGGTGATGGTTTATATACGTTTTAACACATTTACCCACTATGAATACCTTGGTTCCCATTTAGAGGGGATGGTTTATATACGTTTTAACACATTTACCCACTGTGAATACCTTGGTTCCCATTTAGAGGTGATGGTTTATATACATTTTAACACATTTACCCACTATGAATACCTTGGTTCCCATTTAGAGGGGATGGTTTATATACATTTTAACACATTTACCCACTATGAATACCTTGGTTCCCATTTAGAGGGGATGGTTTATATACGTTTTAACACATTTACCCACTGTGAATACCTTGGTTCCCATTTAGAGGTGATGGTTTATATACATTTTAACACATTTACCCACTGTGAATACCTTGGTTCCCATTTAGAGGGGATGGTTTATATACATTTTAACACATTTACCCACTGTGAATACCTTGGTTCCCATTTAGAGGGGATGGTTTATATTCGTTTTAACACATTTACCCACTGTTAGTGCCTTGGTGATGGTTTATATACATTTTAACACATTTACCCACTGTGAATACCTTGGTTCCCATTTAGAGGGGATGGTTTATATACATTTTAACACATTTACCCACTGTGAATACATTTGTTCCCATTTAGAGGGGATGGTTTATATACATTTTAACACATTTACCCACTGTGAATACCTTGGTTCCCATTTAGAGGTGATGGTTTATATACGTTTTTAACACATTTACCCACTATGAATACCTTGGTTCCCATTTAGAGGTGATGGTTTATATACGGTTTTAACACATTTACCCACTATGAATACATTTGTTCCCATTTAGAGGGGATGGTTTATATACGTTTTTAACACATTTACCCATTGTTAGTGCCTTGGTTCCCATTTAGAGGTGATGGTTTATATACGTTTTTAACACATTTACCCACTATGAATACCTTGATTCCCATTTAGAGGGGATGGTTTATATACGTTTTTAACACATTTACCCACTATGAATACCTTGATTCCCATTTAGAGGTGATGGTTTATATACGTTTTTAACACATTTACCCACTATGAATACCTTGATTCCCATTTAGAGGGGATGGTTTATATACGTTGTGTTAGTGCCTTTGGTGCCTTTAGTGATGGTGTTTTACAGACTTTTATATTTTTTTCACATTTGCCGACTGTGAATGCCTTGGGTCCCATTAATAGTGGTGATGATTTTACAGACTCTTATATTTGTTGCATATTTACCCACTGTGAGCGCCTTTTGTCCCTTTATTGGTGATGTTTTACACACTTATATTATTTTGCACATTTACCCACTCTGAGCGCCTTGTGTCCCTTTATTGGTGATGTTTTACACACTTATATTATTTTGCACATTTACCCACTGTGAGCGCCTTGTGTCCCTTTTAATATTGGTGATGTTTTTACAGACTTATATTATTTTGCACATTTACCAACTGCGAGAGCCGTGTGTCCCTTTATTGGTGATGTTTTACACACTTATATTATTTTGCACATTTACCCACTGTGAGCGCCTTGTGTCCCTTTATTGGTGATGTTTTACACACTTATATTATTTTGCACATTTACCCACTCTCAGCGCCTTGTGTCCCTTTTAATATTGGCAATGTTTTTACAGACTTGTATTATTTTGCACATTTACCAACTGCGAGAGCATTGTGTCCCTTTATTGGTGATGTTTTCACATCCGTTTTGTATTTGTTTTTCACATTTACCCACTATGAATACATTGGTTCCCATTTAGAGGTGATGGTTTATATACGTTTTTAACACATTTACCCACTGTTAGTGCCTTGGTTCCCATTTAGAGGTGATGGTTTATATACGGTTTTAACACATTTACCCACTGTGAATACCTTGGTTACCATTTAGAGGGGATGGTTTATATACGGTTTTAACACATTTACCCACTGTGAATACATTGGTTCCCATTTAGAGGTGATGGTTTATATACGGTTTTAACACATTTACCCACTGTGAATACATTGGTTCCCATTTAGAGGTGATGGTTTATATACGGTTTTAACACATTTACCCACTGTGAATACATTGGTTCCCATTTAGAGGTGATGGTTTATATACGGTTTTAACACATTTACCCACTGTGAATACCTTGGTTCCCATTTAGAGGTGATGGTTTATATACGGTTTTAACACATTTACCCACTGTGAATACATTGGTTCCCATTTAGAGGGGATGGTTTATATACATTTTAACACATTTACCCACTGTGAATACCTTGGTTCCCATTTAGAGGGGATGGTTTATATACATTTTAACACATTTACCCACTGTGAATACCTTGGTTCCCATTTAGAGGTGATGGTTTATATACGTTTTAACACATTTACCCACTGTGAATACCTTGGTTCCCATTTAGAGGTGATGGTTTATATACGTTTTAACACATTTACCCACTGTTAGTGCCTTGATGATGGTTTATATACGGTTTTAACACATTTACCCACTGTTAGTGCCTTATGTGCCTTTAGTGATGGTGTTTTACATACTTTTATATTTTTTGCACATTTGCCGACTGTGACTGCCTTGGGTCCCATTAATAGTGGTGATGACTTTTTTTGCATATTTTCTCACTGTGAGCGTCTAGGGTTTTAGTTGTGATGTTATAACAAACTTTTATATTTGTTTTCCTCATTTATCCACCGTGAGTGTCTTAGGCCCCTTTAGTGGTGATGTTATAACAGACCTTACTAATTCTTATACACGTTTACCCATTATGATTGCCGTGGGTCCCTTTAAAGCGCAGTATTCATCAATAAGTTTACAAAGAGCCGTATTGTCGGATGTATTGTGAAACATAATATATTCTCACAAAGCGTTAAGCCGCGTTATCAATAAATACAGAGCACGCTCATTATAGCATGCGACCCATTAACAAGCTTCGTGGACAGCCATGTGATATAAATAGCTAAATTGAACCATTTATTCGTAAACAGAAAGACGACAAAATACAAATTTGTGTCCACTTTGACAGCATTGAAAGCATGGCGTACCGGTCTGTGGCGAAAACTTTGAGGTTCCCTCTGATTGTTTTTGGGCTCGCGACATTATTTCACGCTCTCTACACATGCTATGGGATCTACATTTTCGGCGTATTTACGGTCATTTTATTCATGAGAGCCACCAGGCGGATGTTAACAGACGCTATTCCCAGCAATGGTAAAGCTGTTCTGATAACCGGCTGCGACACAGGTAAGAATTACTACATGTATGTGAACTACAAGACATTGTTATTCCCCCTCGCTATAGGCTGGGCGGGTGTGACTAATTACCGCCCGGGACCGCCCGGGGACCGCCCGGGACCGCCCGGGTGGCCCCACGTGCCCGTGGACACAATATCTCGACGTTATAACGTAGCGACATGCCACCTGAGGGCAACATAGACACATTTACCCACTGTTAGTGCCTTGGTTCCCATTTAGAGGTGATGGTTTATATACGGTTTTAACACATTTACCCACTGTGAATACCTTGGTTACCATTTAGAGGGGATGGTTTATATACGGTTTTAACACATTTACCCACAGTGAATACCTTGGTTACCATTTAGAGGGGATGGTTTATATACGTTTTTAACACATTTACCCACTGTGAATACCTTGGTTACCATTTAGAGGTGATGGTTTATATACGGTTTTAACACATTTACCCACTGTGAATACCTTGGTTCCCATTTAGAGGTGATGGTTTATATACGCTTTTAACACATTTACCCACTGTTAGTGCCTTGGTTCCCATTTAGAGGTGATGGTTTATATACGGTTTTAACACATTTACCCACTGTGAATACATTGGTTCCCATTTAGAGGTGATGGTTTATATACGGTTTTAACACATTTACCCACTGTGAATACATTGGTTCCCATTTAGAGGTGATGGTTTATATACGGTTTTAACACATTTACCCACTGTGAATACATTGGTTCCCATTTAGAGGTGATGGTTTATATACGTTTTTAACACATTTACCCACTGTGAATACCTTGGTTACCATTTAGAGGTGATGGTTTATATACGGTTTTAACACATTTACCCACTGTGAATACCTTGGTTCCCATTTAGAGGTGATGGTTTATATACGTTTTTAACACATTTACCCACTGTTAGTGCCTTGGTTCCCATTTAGAGGTGATGGTTTATATACGGTTTTAACACATTTACCCACTGTGAGTGCCTTGGTTCCCATTTAGAGGTGATGGTTTATATACGGTTTTAACACATTTACCCACTGTGAATACCTTGGTTCCCATTTAGAGGTGATGGTTTATATACGTTTTTAACACATTTACCCACTGTGAATACCTTGGTTCCCATTTAGAGGTGATGGTTTATATACGTTTTTAACACATTTACCCACTGTGAATACCTTGGTTCCCATTTAGAGGTGATGGTTTATATACGGTTTTAACACATTTACCCACTGTGAATACCTTGGTTCCCATTTAGAGGTGATGGTTTATATACGGTTTTAACACATTTACCCACTGTGAATACCTTGGTTCCCATTTAGAGGTGATGGTTTATATACGGTTTTAACACATTTACCCACTGTGAATACCTTGGTTCCCATTTAGAGGTGATGGTTTATATACGGTTTTAACACATTTACCCACTGTGAATACCTTGGTTACCATTTAGAGGGGATGGTTTATATACGTTTTTAACACATTTACCCACTGTGAATACCTTGGTTACCATTTAGAGGTGATGGTTTATATACGGTTTTAACACATTTACCCACTGTGAATACCTTGGTTCCCATTTAGAGGTGATGGTTTATATACGCTTTTAACACATTTACCCACTGTTAGTGCCTTGGTTCCCATTTAGAGGTGATGGTTTATATACGGTTTTAACACATTTACCCACTGTGAATACATTGGTTCCCATTTAGAGGTGATGGTTTATATACGGTTTTAACACATTTACCCACTGTGAATACATTGGTTCCCATTTAGAGGTGATGGTTTATATACGGTTTTAACACATTTACCCACTGTGAATACATTGGTTCCCATTTAGAGGTGATGGTTTATATACGGTTTTAACACATTTACCCACTGTGAATACATTGGTTCCCATTTAGAGGTGATGGTTTATATACGGTTTTAACACATTTACCCACTGTGAATACATTGGTTCCCATTTAGAGGTGATGGTTTATATACGGTTTTAACACATTTACCCACTGTGAATACATTGGTTCCCATTTAGAGGTGATGGTTTATATACGGTTTTAACACATTTACCCACTGTGAATACCTTGGTTCCCATTTAGAGGTGATGGTTTATATACGGTTTTAACACATTTACCCACTGTGAATACATTGGTTCCCATTTAGAGGTGATGGTTTATATACGGTTTTAACACATTTACCCACTGTGAATACCTTGGTTCCCATTTAGAGGTGATGGTTTATATACGGTTTTAACACATTTACCCACTGTGAATACATTGGTTCCCATTTAGAGGGGATGGTTTTATATACATTTTAACACATTTACCCACTATGAATACCTTGGTTCCCATTTAGAGGGGATGGTTTATATACGTTTTAACACATTTACCCACTGTGAATACCCTTGGTTCCCATTTAGAGGTGATGGTTTATATACGGTTTTAACACATTTACCCACTGTGAATACCTTGGTTCCCATTTAGAGGTGATGGTTTATATACGTTTTAACACATTTACCCACTGTGAATACCTTGGTTCCCATTTAGAGGTGATGGTTTATATACGTTTTAACACATTTACCCACTGTTAGTGCCTTGATGATGGTTTATATACGGTTTTAACACATTTACCCACTGTTAGTGCCTTATGTGCCTTTAGTGATGGTGTTTTACATACTTTTATATTTTTTGCACATTTGCCGACTGTGACTGCCTTGGGTCCCATTAATAGTGGTGATGACTTTTTTTGCATATTTTCTCACTGTGAGCGTCTAGGGTTTTAGTTGTGATGTTATAACAAACTTTTATATTTGTTTTCCTCATTTATCCACCGTGAGTGTCTTAGGCCCCTTTAGTGGTGATGTTATAACAGACCTTACTAATTCTTATACACGTTTACCCATTATGATTGCCGTGGGTCCCTTTAAAGCGCAGTATCATCAATAAGTTTACAAAGAGCCGTATTGTCGGATGTATTGTGAAACATAATATATTCTCACAAAGCGTTAAGCCGCGTTATCAATAAATACAGAGCACGCTCATTATAGCATGCGACCCATTAACAAGCTTCGTGGACAGCCATGTGATATAAATAGCTAAATTGAACCATTTATTCGTAAACAGAAAGACGACAAAATACAAATTTGTGTCCACTTTGACAGCATTGAAAGCATGGCGTACCGGTCTGTGGCGAAAACTTTGAGGTTCCCTCTGATTGTTTTTGGCTCGCGACATTATTTCACGCTCTCTACACATGCTATGGGATCTACATTTTCGGCGTATTTACGGTCATTTTATTCATGAGAGCCACCAGGCGGATGTTAACAGACGCTATTCCCAGCAATGGTAAAGCTGTTCTGATAACCGGCTGCGACACAGGTAAGAATTACTACATGTATGTGAACTACAAGACATTGTTATTCCCCCTCGCTATAGGCTGGGCGGGTGTGACTAATTACCGCCCGGGACCGCCCGGGGACCGCCCGGGACCGCCCGGGTGGCCCCCACGTGCCCGTGGACACAATATCTCGACGTTATAACGTAGCGACATGCCACCTGAGGGCAACATAGACAAATTTACTCGCTCGCTCGTCTCCGGCCGGTCATATTAACCCCACAAATGCCGATATTGGTTAAAAGAGCCTGTGTGATTACTGGTGTCTTCGTGTGTTTTCAGACAGATTATTTTGGTGATTCTCGGTAGTGCAATAAACCTGAGTGTTAATTCCATATATTGACTCGTTGAGGCGTCCAGAGCCGATGTTATTAACCCCTCAAATTCCGGTAAAATAGTGTATAAACAAAAAGAACATTGGGACCCGCCCGGGACCGCCCGGGCGGCCCCATGGGCGCGTGGACACTATATCTCGAAGTTATAACATAGCGACATACCCCACGAGGTCAACCTAGAAAATGTTACTCGCTCGCTCGACTCCGGCCGGTGTTATTAACCCCTCAAGATCCGATAAAATGGTATATAAACAAAATGAACACTGGGACCGCCCGGGGCCGCCCGGGCGGCCCCACGGGCCCGAGGACACTATATCTCGACGTTATAACATAGCGACATACCCCACGAGGTTAACCTAGAAAATGTTACTCGCTCGCTCGACTCCGGCCGGTGTTATTAACCCCTCTAAATCCGATAAAATGGTATATAAACAAAAAGAACATTGGGACCGCCCGGGAGGCCCCATGGGCCCGTGGACACTATATCTCGACGTTATAACGTAGCGACATACCCTACGAGGTCAACCTAGAAAATGTTACTCGCTCGTTCGACTCCGGCCGGTGTTATTAACCCCTCAAAATCCGATAAAATAGTATTTAAACAAAAAGAACATTGGGACCGCCCGGGACCGCCCGGGTGGCCCCACGTGCCCATGGACACAATATCTCGACGTTATAACGTAGCGACATGCCACCTGAGGGCAACATAGCAAAATTTACTCGCTCGCTCGTCTCCGGCCGGTCATATTAACCCCACAAATGCCGATATTGGCTAAAAGAGCCTGGGTGTTTTCAGACAATTTATTTTGGTGATTCTCGGTAGTGCAATACACCTGAGTGTTAATTCCATATATTGACTCATTGGGGCGTCCACGGCCGATGTTATTAACCCCTCAAATTCCGGTAAAATAGTGTAAAAACAAAAAGAACCTTGGGACCGTCCGGGACCGCCCGGGCGGCCCCATGGGCCCGTGGACACTATATATCGACGTTATAACATAGCGATATACCCCACGAGGTCAACCTGGAAACTGTTACTCGCTCGCTCGCTCGACTCCGGCCGGTGTTATTAACCCCTCAAACCCGATAAAATGGTATATAAACAAAAAGAACACTGGAACCGCCCGGGACAGCCCGAGAGGCCCCATGGGCCCGTGGACACTATATCTCGATGTTATAACGTAGCGACATACCCCACGAGGTCAACCTAGAAAATGTTACTCGCTCGCTCGACTCTGGTCGGTGTTATTAACCCCTCAAAATCCGATAAAATGGTTTATAATTAAACATAACACTGGGACCACCCGGGACCTCCCGGGGGGCCCCATGGGCCCGTGGACACTATATCTCGACGGTATAACGTAGCGACATACCCCACGAGGTCAACCTAGAAAATTTTACTCGCTCACTGACTCCGGCCGGTATTATTAACCCCATAAAAATCCGATATTGGCTAAGAGGGCACGGACAGCTCGGTGTCTTCTTTTGATTTCGGACAGCATATTTTGATGATGCATGGTAGTGCAATACCACCTGATAGTGACTTCCAGATATTGACTCGCCCTACATGATCGTAAATATCGCAATTTTCATGAATGTTTTCAATAAAAATTAATAACTTTACACCTATAATTTTTATATTTTGACACGAGCGGGTGTAATTGTGTTGATTTCGACAGCAACTGCTTGTTTGAAGATAGCCGCGGCAGATGTTTGAATGTGTTGATATCAATTAGCAGTAAAACGGTATCGCAATTGTTATATTGTATACATTAACCCGTTCACAATAATCAGTAGACATATTGGCGGATTTAAACCGAAACTGTGTTTTCATAACACTTGGGGAAGACGAACAGGTAATCTCGTGACAACAGTGGAGATTTGCGATGAGGTTTCCGTGTTTTTATTGCAATCGAAAATGGTCGTAATCCCAAAATCTTCTTGGTGCTAGACAATAACGATCAATATGACGAAGAGAGTATTTGTGATACTGGATTTAATTCTAAATATCTTAAAATCATGCGACCACGTATTCGATTCACGCTGCCATCCATGGTGCTGTGTATATCCGTGTTCCGTCTGCTCTACTTAAGCTGAAGATGAGTCAATATATTTTATATGGGGGGGGGGGGGGGGGGGGGGGGGGTGACCATATTACATATTATATATTTTCTTTATTAGCTCCACATATGGAGGAGTATGATGACCTCCACCAACGGGAATAATGTTTTCAGTCCTTGCCCAAAAGGTCGTGGGTTGGGTTGCAATATGGGGAGGTACTTTGACCAGGAAAATCCTATTATACATGTCCAGTTGACATCAGAGGTCTTAAAAGGGCACTAATTATTAATAAAATAAAATCATTAATTATATAACCAAAATTGTTGAAATCTGATCTGTGAAAATTGAAACATGTGGGTGAAAATGGCCCATGGCGTGTCAAGAGAAAAGGGCACTAAGTATTTGTAAAATAAAATAATTAATTTTATAACCAAAATTGTTGCAATCTGATGGGTGAGAATTGAAACATGTGTGTAAAATTAGCCCACAGCGTGTCAAGAGTTATAGATGCTGTTGTCTTCAGACGACTTAAAGGGGCAAATACGAGCAATTGTTGGCTGATTTTACAATAAACGCTCTTTATTTGTCATATTTGCCAATATCGGCATTTGTGGGGTTAATATGACCGGCCGGAGACGAGCGAGCGACTAATTTTTCTATGTTGCCCTCAGGTGGCATGTCGCTACGTTATAACGTCGAGATATAGTGTCCACGGGCCCATGGGGCCTCCCGGGCGGTCCCAGTGTTCTTTTTGTTTATATACCATTTTATCGGATTTTGAGGGGTTAATAACACCGGCCGGAGTCGAGCGAGCGAGTACCATTTTCTATGTTGACCTCGTGGGGTATGTCGCTACGTTATACCGTCGAGATATAGTGTCCACGGGCCCATGGGGCCTCTCGGGTGGTCCCGGGCGGGTCCCAGTGTTCTTTTTGTTTATATACCATTTTATCGGATTTTGAGGGGTTAATAACACCGGCCGGAGTCGAGCGAGCGAGTAACATTTTCTAGGTTGACCTCTTGGGGTATGTCGCTATATTATAACGTCGAGATATAGTGTCCACGGGCCCATGGGGCCTCCCGGGCGGACCCGGGCGGTCCCAGTGTTCTTTTTGTTTATAAACCATTTTATCGGATTTTGAGGGGTTAATAACACCGGCCGGAGTCGAGCGAGCGAGTAACATTTTCTAGGTTGACCTCGTGGGGTATGTCGCTATGTTATAACGTCGAGATATAGTGTCCACGGGCCCATGGGGCCGCCCGGTGGTCCCGGGCGGTCCCAATGTTCTTTTTGTTTATACACTATTTTACCGGAATTTGAGGGGTTAATAATATCGGCCGTGGACGCCTCAACGAGTCAATATATGGAATTAACACTCATGTGTATTGCACTACCGAGAACCACCAAAATAATCTGTCTGAAAACACACGAAGACACCGGTAATCACACAGGCTCTTTTAGCCAATATCGGCATTAATTTTGTGGGGTTAATATGACCGGCGGGAGACGAGCGAGCGAGTAAATTTTTCTATGTTGCCCTCAGGTGGCATGTCGTTACGTTATAACGTCGAGATATTGTGTCCACGGGCACGCGGGGCCACCCGGGCGGTCCCGGGCGGTAATTAGTCACATCGGGCTGTGCTGACCACTTTCATCACGTGTATTTTCATAGGCCCGCTTAATTTTTGAAAGGCCAGATCACATTATACGCAACATAGTCCATATTATATACCATTTGATATATATATATATTTACATACAAAGTGTGATCATCACTAAATCCAGCATTCCGATTGGTCGGCGCCCACGTGGCTAGTTGCAATTATTTCTCGGTGAATGCGCAACAGCTCATAACTGCAAGCTCATAACAACATCGATACGTCATTTGGGTTTGGAAAGACGAACGCGTAATGTTTTGGGCGCATTTGGATTCGCACAGGATTGACTTAATAAATCATCGGGTTTCAATTGTTCCTGTTAACTTTTGCCAAGGGTGCTATGGGTTATTTTGGGCTGGTTTTGTCACGATACACTTTTCGATTTAAATACATTTACAAAAGTGGCTTTTTCGCTAAATGTATATAAATATAAGGATTAACTGTCATGTATACTGTTTTTATGGAGATGTAACCGTGAGGTAAGTGGTCATAACTTGTATGTAAAACCCTTCATGTTTACACAAGTTATGACCACTTACCTCACGGTTACATCTCCATAAAAAACAGTCCACATGACAGTTAATCCTTATATATATATATATTTGGAAAGTGTGGAGAGCACTGGCGCAGGTCGTATCCGATTTCTTATGTAATTATTTCTATGGAACTAGCTAAATTTTGTTAGGTTGTGTCGGAAATTGACATGAAATTGCGTTTGAGTATTGTTGCCATATGCTATGATAGATGGAACAAGCTAAATTTGGTTACGTTGTGTCGGAAATTGACATAAAATATTGTGTTGAGCACAAACAAAGGATAGTGATGTTGAAATTGCTAAACGCTAATTAAACTGCGTGTAAATCAAGGTCTGAGTCTAGATCGAACGAGCATATCGCGCAAACTGGGATTTTTCTTGTAGGCAATAATCACCCGTTTGTCGAGAGGCTCGGTCAATTTAGTGTTTAATAATGCAAAGTTTTTTCTGAAAATATTTGCGATTTCAACATTTCTACGATTGTAGGTTCGAGGAAAGCACAAGAAATTTCGAGAAAAACCCTTGTAGTCAATGTTAAGTCCGTACGGAAGATATGTTTTAAGTACGCCCATCCAATGATTTTCGCGTTCTATGCGTATTGAATTTGTTTGGCCTTCGTCGGCTAGAATTGGTGTCTGTTCTATTGGCTGAAAGCTGAAATGGGATTTAATGTCATGATTAGATGAGTTGAAATGATCGGAAATTTGCATGTCGAGTTTTTTGCGAACACTGGAAAGATGATTAGACATTCTAACTTTGAGAGCGGTTTGTGTTTGTCCAACATATTATATACGGCATCTTTTGCATGTGATTAAGTAAATTACATTTTTAGAATCACAATTAAGTTCGCTATGCATTTGATACGATATGCGTGTTTCTTCGCTGGTGAAAGTGTTACTAGTATTGAGAGATCCCATTGTATTGATGTAACATCTTTTTTTGTGACAAAATGAGGCTGAACCATTACTCAACACCGGCCGATTGTGCCGTATTCTTGTGGGCTCAGTCGATGTTGGGTCATGGCGTAACGATTCCAATTATCTGAGAGTTTCGGACTTTACTTGGCGCAGTAATCTACTAGAGTAGCCGCGCGGTCGTAAAGCCTGGAACAGCACTGAACAAGCTTGATTAAGGTCGCTTCTGTTCGTGCAGTTCCGGTGGTATCGAATGATTTGAGATTTAATCAATCCATTGAAAAGTTTTGGCGGATGGAAAGATTTACGATGAAGAAGCTGGTAAGAATCCGTTGGTTTCGTAAAAAGTTTTGTATCCAAAATGTTGCATGATGTAAATTGTGGGCCCTTAAATATTGTTAAATCAAGGAAATCAATGCTGGTTTGCGATATTGATTCTTTGAGTTTGATTGATTCATCATGACTGTTCAAGATGTCCAAGAACACCCTAAACTCATCCAGACCATGAGTCCAAATGATAAATATGTCGTCCAAGACAGGGGCGCCGGAAGAGGGGGCAGAGGGGGGCGAGCGGGGGAAGGACTTGCCCTATTTCTGGAGACAGAAAATGTTTTTTGTGTGTTTAATCTCGTGTTTTTATAGCAAAATGTGACTTTTTTGGTCCAAATACCACCAATTTCACAAGGAATATTAATTTTTTGTCAATTTTATCACAAAACGGCCATAAAAACCGACAAATACCTTTAAAATATGGTTATTTTCCCGAGTTTGCGGAGAAAATGCCCTTTTTTGCGGAAAAGTGCCCTTTTGTAGGCTCTGCCCCCCCCCCTGCCCTTGGATGCTTCAGGCGCCCCTGGTCCAAGAATCTATAATAGGCTAATGGTTGTTTATCAGATTTGGCTAGGGCCCCTTTCTCCAACTTTGCAACAAAAATTGAGGCAAAATTTTGACTAAACTTCTTGCCCATACTACAGCCGGAGACCTGTAAATAATATTGTCCATTAAATTCAAAGTCATTCCCTTTAAGCGAAAGTTCTAATAATTGAAGTATTTCATCTCCAAGTCTATGAGGATCATGGTGGAAATCAAATGCATTCTTAATTGACTTTAATCCGGCATTGATTCCAATATTAGTATACACAGATTCCACGCCGAGACTAATTAGGTAAGCAGAAGATGGGACTTCAATTTTCGACAATTTAATGAGGAAGTCCTCCGTGGCTTTTAGATAGCTCGGATGGCGGGTAGCAATTGGTTTCAAACTGAAATCAATAAACTCCGAAGTGTGGTACGACTCCGAACCAACGCACTGATAATGGGGCGTCCGGGTGGTGTGTATGGATTAGTCCAAGAGCTCAAAGGTTTATGTATTTTAGGTAGCAAATAAAATGTCCTATTATTGCATTCAGGTTTTGCAATTAGATACTGAACATGTTTTTTCTTTAAAACGTCCTGGTCCAGCAAGCTTTTGAGAATGAGATTGAATTTTAAAACATTGGATTTCCAAATTGGCTCATCCAATGGTTTGTAATATTTAGTGTTGCTTAATTGGCGCGTCGCTTCTAAAATGTAATTTTCTTTAGACATGATGACGAGCGAGCTGCCTTTGTCACAATGTTTGATTACAATGTTTTTATTGCTGCGAATGGTTTTCAATGCAATTCTTTGAACTTTAGTGAGGTTATCCTCGTTGTGAAATTTTGGTAAATTTGTAATGTCGGTTTTGACTAAGCCAGCGACCTCGGGAATTGATTTGTCAATCTGGCGATCAGAGGGGGTCCAAATCGAAGGTTCTTTAAATTGATCTTTTAAACCTGTCGAATTGCGAAAGAAATCAGCCATAGCTGTTACATCCCTAAATTGCATGCTTGCTGGACCGCCGTTCATTTCCATGGCATACATAGAGTCTGGTAAAATCAATGTTCCATCCTCCGTCTCAACAACATGTGGTTGCTGCTATCTGCTTGCTGCTAGATCCTCTTCCCCCTTTCTATTCTACTCATGTTTCCATCATCAAAATTTTGTTCATCATAATGTAATATTAATTGGGGCAAATAAATATTGTTTAAATATAAAAAAATCAACAACATGTGGTGTTTCTTTGAGATCGGGTGTGGTAGGAACAAAGGTTAGGCCATACCTAAGTAGTGATTTCTCACCAGCGCTCAGGGAAAGGTCGGGTACAAGATTGACTATCTCGGTGCCGAGACCGACTCTTTCCGCATGGCTGGTGCCCTTCTAAGAGATTAGTTTAAATTACCTTTAAAGATGTTGGTAGATTTTCGCCGCCGTCTGTGATGTCCAGTGGATGTTGTCATTCTCCACGTGAAAGTCGCGGGGGTATTGACTGTATGACCTTGAGGTTCTGTGTGTGACGAGCTTGGCTGTTAATGGCACGCAAAACTTCCTGGTCCCTAGAATTTAGACTAGAAGAGATATTTATTTCCTGAAAATGAAGTGTAGCATTAGGAAAAAGTTTGTGGAAATTAAAAACCATGTTGGTTAACTTGTTCTTAGCTGTGGTGCTAAGCTTGATGTTTTGCTTTTGTCGTTGTCTGTCTTCCAGTCCTCTCTGTTGTTGATGCCAATGCTGATGATGACGTGTCGAGGTATATATATATCCACAGAATACGGAACAGATGTGACACAGGAGTGTCCACCAAGTGGTAGAGATTCTCAGATTCACCACAAGACTTCCCCCGAATGCATCATAATTCACAACTAAGAGATAGAGTTAGTCCCCTTCCATTGAGAAAAATAAACTGGAAGAAAAGATCAGATCGAAATTAAGCACCTGACACAGTCACGTCGATATTTTGACAAAAACAACATGCTCAGTCTACTACGCCGGATACGTTAATAATGCAATGTTTTTGGAGCTTCCTCTTCAAATAGTATCTAATGTGGAATATGTTGAATATAATGTGATCTGGTGATTCGAAAATTAAGTGGGCATAACAGTTTAAGAGCTTTATCAGTTACAATGCCTTCTGGTTTGATCAAGCCACTTGTCAAATGGATATGGACAGTTAGGATTATCAGAATAATGCAGAATGAACTTTAACCGAACAAAGTCTTAAATAATAAAATGAGATATTCCCCACTGGATTTCTTCACACTGTGTGCACATGCAGATGAGATATTCCCCATTGGATTTCTTCACACTGTGTGCACATGCTGATGAGATATTCCCCACTGGATTTCTTCACACTGTGTGCACATGCTGATGAGATATTCCCCACTGGATTTCTTCACACTGTGTGCACATGCTGATGAGATATTCCCCACTGGATTTCTTCACACTGTGTGCACATGCTGATGAGATATTCCCCACTGGATTTCTTCACACTGTGTGCACATGCTGATGAGATATTCCCCACTGGATTTCTTCACACTGTGTGCACATGCTGATGAGATATTCCCCACTGGATTACTGTGTGCACATGCTGATGAGATATTCCCCACTGGATTTCTTCACACTGTGTGCATATGCTGATGAGATATTCCCCACTGGATTTCTTCACACTGTGTGCACATGCTGATGACAGTGATCAGACCAGCGTAACAGGGGACAGAACTGTACCATGCAGTTTTGTATATGAGCAGACATGACACAGGACGGTATAGGTTACATTGGAGTAATTATTTCCCATAGGCCTCAGTGTTAACATATAATGGCCTGCAGCCCTGACTATCCACGAACTGTGATAAATGAGTACATGGTCACCAGGATTGGCATTTGCGCAAAGTTTCTGCATGAAAAAAATCATATCGTCGACCATGGAATGTACCTTTAAATTTGGGATTTATAATCGAGAGTCAGAATTGCATGAAAAAAATATTGACATTTTTTACCTCCCCCAAAAAAAAAAAAATCTAGGAACCACGTGCTTTACAATGTGCCAATGTTTTGTTTGAAGTCTGAAATTTCAAGAGGAGTAATTGCATGTATTTTATATGTTTAAATATCGAAACTACTATTAACCAACCAGAGCCCAGAATTTTTTTAATTCTCTCCTGCATCTTGGTCCAAAATCCGTTGGAGGGCGCTACCAATCGAATTACTCCACTGTAACCTATAGGTGTATCTGTTGTGGTATAAAATAATCACATTCGGTCATGTAAACGGCGCCTGCATATTCCACACAGGGGTAAACCAGAGGGGGGGTCTGTGGGTATAGCCCCCCGGTTGGGAGGGTTAATGCCCCTGCATTTGTAGCTTCGGTATCCTATAGCCCCCCCCCTGTTCCACAGTCAATTAGTTCCATTGCATTTTAGAATAGAATGTTAGAAGGTCGCAGAAGGGAATTAACCATTTAAACGGAGGTACTTTCCAAAAGAAAGAAAACAAATGATTTGTATGAATAACAATTGGCTGTTATTTATCACATACCCTGTAGTTATTTATCACATACCCGGAAGTTATTTAACACATACCCGGTAGCTATTTATCATATACCCGGTCATTATTGATAACATTCCCGGTAGTTATTTATCATATACCCGGTAGTTATTTATCACATTCCCGGTAGTTATTTATCACATTCCCGGTAGTTATTTATCACATACCCGGTAGTTATTTATCACATTCCCGGTAGCTATTTATCACATTCCCGGTAGTTATTTATCACATTCCCGGTAGTTATTTATCACATTCCCGGTAGTTATTTATCACATACCCGGTTATTTATCACATACCCGGTAGTTATTTATCACATTCCCGGTAGTTATTTATCACATACCCGGTAGTTATTTATCACATACCCGGTAGTTATTTATCACATACCCGGTAGTTATTTATCATATACCCGGTAGTTATTTATGATATCCCCGGTAGTTATTTATCATATACCCGGTAGTTATTTATCACATTCCCGGTAGTTATTTATCACATTCCCGGTAGTTATTTATCATATACCCGGTAGTTATTTATCACATACCCGGTAGTTATTTATCACATACCCGGTAGTTATTTATCACATACCCTGTAGTTATTTATCACATACCCGGTAGTTATTTATCACATTCCCGGTAGCTATTTATCACATTCCCGGTAGTTATTTATCACATTCCCGGTAGTTATTTATAACATTACCGCTAGTTATTTATCACATTCCCGGTAGTTATTTATCACATACCCGGTCATTATTGATAACATTCCCGGTAGTTATTATCACGGTAGTTATACTTTCGATTCAACCATCAAGTTTAAAATGGTGTGTTTGTTTACTGAATTTGGGGCCGGCTGCCGACTGAGACGCGTGCAAATTCGAGGACATTTTCTAAGCAAGCTTATATAGTTCATACAAAGGGGACGCCTTTACACAACGAAACTCCACTTATGTTGTATTTATGAGCATCTTGATTTTTTCAGGGTTCGGCCATGATCTAACAAAAAGCTTATCTACACAAACTGAAGCGACCGTGATTGCCGGATGTTTGGATGATTTCTCCGCAGGCGCGACAACTCTATCCAAACTAAAAAATGTCCACGTGGTTAAATTGGATATAACTGATGATGACAATGTGCATCGATGTCTGAAAGAAGTCACAAATATCCTAAAAGAGAAGAGTATTCAAGGTGAGAGAATTTAAGAAATTAATGTTGTATGAGTGCTTTATTGACGGGTGTTGTATAGTGCGGTGGCCGTTGTGCTCCAACAGTCACAATGACATATCCCTCAATAAAACACAATCAAACTACATTCATTACGACCACAGCGACATACCCCTCCATAAAACACAATCACACTACATTCATTACGACCACACCGACAGCGGACATATACCCCTCAATAAAACACAATCAAACTGCATTCGTTACGATCACACCGACATACCCCTCAATAAAACACAATCAAACTATATATGCATTCATTACAACCACAGCGACACATCCCTCAATAAAACACAATCAAACTACACATTCATTACGGCCACATCGACATACCCCTCTATAAAACACAACCACACTACATTCATTACGACCACACCGACATACCCCTCAATAAAACACAATCAAACTACACATTCATTACGACCACACCGACATACCCCTCCATAAAACACAATCACACTACATTCATTACTACCACAGCGACATACCCCTCAATAAAACACAATCAAACTACACTCATTACGACAACACCGACATGCCCCTCAATAAAACATAATCAAACTACACATTCATTACGACCACAGCGACATACCCCTCCATAAAACACAATCACACTACATTCATTACAACCACAGCGACATACCCCTCAATAAACACAATCAAACTACAAATAAAACACAATCAAACTACATTCATTACGACCACATCGACATACCCCTCAATAAAACACAATCAAACTACACATTCATTACGACCACACCGACATGCCCCTCAATAAAACATAATCAAACTACATATTCATTACGACCACAGCGGCGCACTCCTCAATAAAACACACTCAAACTACATTCATTACGACAACACCGACATGCCCCTCAATAAAACATAATCAAACTACACATTCATTACGACCACAGCGACATACCCCTCCATAAAACACAATCACACTACATTCATTACAACCACAGCGACATACCCCTCAATAAACACAATCAAACTACAAATAAAACACAATCAAACTACATTCATTACGACCACATCGACATACCCCTCAATAAAACACAATCAAACTACATATTCATTACGACCACAGCGGCGCACTCCTCAATAAAACACACTCAAACTACATTCATTTCTTATATTTGTATAGCTTTATACTTATTAATTTCTGCAAACTCAGCTGATCTGTTTTATGAATCTGTCTGCAGTTTTGATAGTATACCATGCTGCACAGTGTTTATACATGTACCTCAAAACATTATTTTCCAACTAATTCACAGCATTTTGGCCAAAACGTGGCGGTTTTTGGGACCGGAGACTATGTATCCTGTAACATTAAGTATTAATTGGGGATGGGGTCAATTGTTTTTAATTGCGGTCGGGAATTCTTGATTTGTTTTCATTATAAATGTTGGATTACGATCACGATTGACTAATTACCACGAAATTACGAATATGGTATACCCTACGATCGTTTGTGTACGAATATGGTATACCCTACGATCGTTTGTGTACGAATATGGTATACCCTACGATCGTTTGTGTACGAATATGGTATACCCTACGATCGTTTGTGTACGAATATGGTATACCCTACGATCGTTTGTGTACGAATATGGTATACCCTACGATCGTTTGTGTACGAATATGGTATACCCTACGATCGTTTGTGTACGAATATGGTATACCCTACGATCGTTTGTGTACGAATATGGTATACCCTACGATCGTTTGTGTACGAATATGGTATACCCTACGATCGTTTGTGTACGAATATGGTATACCCTACGATCGTTTGTGTACGAATATGGTATACCCTACGATCGTTTGTGTACGAATATGGTATACCCTACGATCGTTTGTGTACGAATATGGTATAACCTACGATCCTTTGTGTATGGAGTATAATTAATCACAATCATCCCACGAAGTATCTAAATAATGTGTGACCCGCCATATCAAATCCAGTCGGGATTTTTTTTACCCTGTGCCAATGCATTCTTTTATATATGCGAGTCGACCATAGGTCGCCTCGCATATATAAGAGAATGCATTGGCCTAACAATTTTTTATCATTTTGTTTAAATAAATGTTTCTTACAATTTTTAGGACATAAAATAAAAAACATCCATTACCCTGCAGGGAGCCCCACACATATATAGAAGCATATAGAAGCGTGTCGTCTGCTCATGTATGTGTCTGGGGCTCTGTATGGGTGAAATTATAAAATTGTTAAAGAATACAAGAAAAAATTATTAAAATTGTAAAAAATTGTTAGGCCAATGCATTCTCTTATATATGCGAGGCGACCTATGGTCGACTCGCATATATAAGAGAATGCATTGGCACAGGGTGAAAAAACGAAATAGTGCTTCTGAATCCATAGAGTACACTAATAGACGAGATATTCCATCTGTTCTTCGTCCCGTTCCGAGAACGTGTTTGTTTCTTATATTTTTCGGTAATGAATTAATTAACTCAGTTGTGAATTAACACGCGTTAGAGTTGACAAACATATTTACATTATTTATATATCATAATGTTGTAAGATCACCAGAATTAATATCATCAACATCATCATCGTTGTCAACGTCATCGTCGTCGTCATCATTATCAATTTCAACATCAACATCATCGTCATCGTCATAATCATCATCATCATCATACACCATGTGCGTCATCATCATCCACCATGATCATAGTCTTCATCATCATCATCGTCGTCATCATAATAGTCATCATCATCATCATCGTCGTCGTTGTTTCATTAGCATCATCATAATTATCGTTTCATCATCATCATCATCATCATTATCATCAACATTTACACCATCATCAAAATCAACAACAACAACAGCAGCAGAAACAACAACAACATTATTAACAACAATTATATAGCAACGACGTCAGCTAAACCACGAATCATCATCATAGTAATTATATCATCATCTGTATCATCTGTATCAACAGCTCGTTTCTTATGTATCAGTCCTATCATAACCAAATGCATAATCCTTTTGAATTTCTGGATTATGTGAAACTAGTAGTATGTCAAATGTCTAGAAGGTTGGTCCCAGAGCCAATGCGGCAACCTTTCGTTTATGCCGGTTAAAATCAGAGGCGGCATAAACATTACACATGTAGACCATGGAAGGGAACTCAAGGGCTGTTGTCTTTTTGTAACCATGGTAACCGTAATAATTAAAATGAAGAGAAAGCAGTGAGTAGTTTCCATTTAGCATAAAGATAACGCAATGTGCGTTTTTCGAACAGCTGCGAATTATTTCGTCCCCGAATCCGGATACAAATGGCGTACGGTACTAACAAGCTGCCCGGGTCGGAATATCGTACTCGAAGTTGAGTTTTCTGTAACTTCGATGCATCTTTCTGTGACATAATTATAATTAATGGTTGTATAACGGTAAGATATACTCAGAACGACACGAGTACGTTAATGGGTCTGTTGATACGGCGCGAGTGCTAGTGTGGAAGAATAGAACGAGGACCACAGCCTCGAGTTCTATCCTTCCATTCGCATCTCGTTGATGTAAAATGACGTACATGACGTTCGCCTCAACCATGAAACCGGAACTATAAAATAAAAGCATCATCACACATGATGCCTAAATAAACCTTCTAAGTCTGTATTTTTAATGCACGGATTCAAGGACGCGAAGAGTGTAATAAACACAGAACGACACGAGTAGTAATGGGGGCCACTATGGCCCAGTACCCCCCAGTGGGGGCCACTATGGCCCAGTACCCCCCAGTGGGGGCCACTATGGCCCAGTACCCCCCTGTGGGGGCCACTATGGCCCAGTACCCCCCAGTGGGGGCCACTATGGCCCAGTATCGAATACTGGACCATCTAGGACCATAGATGGTCCAGTATTCGATACTGGGCCATAGTGGCCCCCACTGGGGGGTACTGGGCCATAGTGGCCCCCACTGGGCGGTACTGGGCCATAGTTACCCCCTGAGGATAGATGTTCCTGTCATTGATGTGACATTTCTGATCGAAAAAATGAAAATGGACTTAGACATTTTTTCATTACTATTTTAAAGTTTGTATAATTCTGACCAGAGATGACACATCGACACGAACAGATTCAATTGGTGGGGTCCTACAGTGAAAACGATTTTGTTGAAATTTATCATTTATTTTTCAAAAACAAGAACAAGAACAATGAACAATAATATATTATTATACATCAATAATATTAACAAAGAACAATAATTTATGTACAAAACAAGGTCTCAGATTTGAAGAAACTTAATTGAACATCCTACAACATCCTACGCTGAATCAATAACAAAAGAGTCTATTTTGTGGAGTTGTTGACACATTCGTTGTTATTTGGTCGTCGTCTTCTTTGCGTTGTATGTATATCAGCCGTCGATGTCCTGGTGAAGTTTAATTCAACAGCAAATTTGCTTTTCTGTATAATCGACCATAGTGCTTTCCAAACCATCGAACTATTGTTCTGTCATTCTTGAAGAAATCCCGAGAATTGAATAATCGTTTCATCCTCTTTCCTTTCATCATGTGGTGGAGTGCGAATATACAATATAATCCACACACATTTGTCGCACGATGTTGATATCGTGTTGTATTCATAGTCCATGCTGATGAGTTCCTTTTTATGAATGGTAACATATATCGTCTCGGTGGTGGTAGTCCAAATGAGTCGAAGTATACAGCTGATCTTCCCTTGAATAACATCAATGTCCAGTGTTCTCCTGGCTGATCCGATGAGTGCGTGTTCACAATATATGCTTGAATATGCTGTGGTTTCTTCTCTGGTAACAGATCTCTAGCACAAACATGTGTGTTAAGTTTACACAACCAGGAATTGTCCAGAATATATTGAAGTTCAGCTGTCTGCATCGTTGTAATTCTCTTTGACTCGCTGTGACCACATCAGAGTCCACTCTGCGTCGAATTTTTTGCGGTTGAGCTCCAAACTGTTTCTCAGATGATCCCACATGATGAATGCTTCGAACTTCTCCTTGCAGTGTGGGTTTAACCATATCAGCTTCGGGAACCATCTTTCCATAACATTGTATATGTCAAGTTTAATCAGCGCTAAGTCGATAAACTGGTTTGTCCAATCATCAGTTGTAGAGAACAAACACAGAACATGTTCACGTTGACTAGGATGTTCTATTTTACATCCTTCACAGTTTGCTGACACTTCCTTGCGAATAAGTTCTTGTAGTTCTTCAATCATAGCGTTGTTGAGTGTGTCCAAGATCAGGTTCCATCTCGGAGCAAAGTTTTGTGAACGTTGGTATTCTTCATAGTAGTTCCATAGCTGTGATGTGAACTCCATCCTAATAGTCAGTAAGCACTTCTCTCAAAGCTGTGATCTCTATTTCACTGTCAAATTCAGCATACACCAAAACGTTGACGGCTGTAGTGAGAGCTGTCAAGAATTGAAGCTCCAAACGCAGGTTCCCTGTCTTTATAGGATGTAGATGTCCCTCGTCGCTTCCTTGGTCCGGTGTCAAGTCGAAACCCCACAAACAATAACCATTCATATATTCTTCTAAATTAATGGCAATTGATTTGTTAACACCAAACATTCCTAAAGATTGATACAAAGATAAATATGATCTGAGACATTGTTTTGTTGCGAAGTTTGGTTCAAATGGACGGTTATGTATTGTATGACCGTCTTGACTAACTTCCAATTTATTCAAACTGAAATGTTTGAAGTGGAATGGATTGGTACCCAAATCTCCATTCATATCTTTATTTTCGACCAACGCAATAAAAAGTCTCTTTGGTAATTGTCCTTGAAATAAGTGGTCTTCAATTTTTTATCTAAGTCCAGTACTAATTGTGAAAGTTTTTATTTCTACTCGTCTGATAGGTATTTTCATTTTTGACTGGACAATTTCTTGATTTAATTTATTTGAGACAGCTGGAAAGAGACTAACTGTTCTGACATGGAACACTGCTGATTCGAAAACAATTTGTCCATCCTCGGAGCCAATGAGGCAAAATTTTGATGGTGATCTGTTTAATCTGATACGAATTTCAATTCCATTTGGTAAATATTTTTCTTGAAGAAACAGATCAGTGTGTAAGCGTCCACATAGTTCAACAATTTTACTACCACCGATCAAACTTTCTCTAGAAGTTAATCCAGCATTAGTACCACCTTTGGTACTCTCTTCAAAATGTTCTGCTGTATCGCCATACCACATTTCTAAATTTGCTAATTGATTATCTTTATATTCTAGAGAGTATCCCAACAGATTTTCGAAATATGCTCGGTATGGGTAAGTGTCAGAATTCGAAGTTATCAATTTGTTGTTCAAGTAAACATCGATACTGCTGAACATACTATGAAAGAAATTGTTAACAGGTGCTAATTCCGTACCAGCCCCCAAATTAGTTCCATCTTTTTTTGTAATTTTGAATTTCACATAAAGATAAGATTGATTAATATCTGTCCACTTTTCGGTTTGAGATGGTATGACAAACTCTATCGGAGAAGAATTATTCAGCGGTGCAATCGGATGATTTTCGATCCACTGTGATTCTGACATTGTAGCCACCGTTGGTGGAACATGTGTTATATCAAGTTCCGATTTATTGCATTCGCATGATCCATTTACCATTTGTGCCATGATTAATCAAAAAAATCAAGAGCTCGACTGCTAGAATGTTTTTTCGACTGACTTTTTCGGCGTTTGACAGCTGAATGATTCATTTTTGAATTCGCTACTCTTTTTCTAGGTTTTTGTCTCGAGTTCAAAATTTGATTTTTAGCTTGTGTGCCAAAAGATTTTAAAGCTTTTTTACCTTCAGACATCAACGCTTCTGTCGGACTTTTACCTTGATTAATAATTTCATCTGCAACACCAAAAGTGTGTTTTTTCGCAAGTTGTAAAGCTGTCCGACCAATCGGTTTTAGAAATGGTACAGCAAATCTCATAAGTGATTTGAAAATTGAACCAATACCGTTACCATATTGCCGTGGTACACCTCTATACACGGGGAACATTGTTTTTAGAATTCCTCTCGTTTTCTGAAATGCAACTTCGCCAAAGACTTACCACCAATAAACTGAATTGATTTTCCTGTGTCGCCACTTATATTTACACTAATTTTGTCAAAGTAAGACTTTGAAACTGGAACATAATGTAAATTTAAAAATTCATGTTTTACATGTAATCCGTCGATATCTCTTTTAATTCTCAAAGAAACAACTCGTAAAATTTGTACTTCAACATTTCCAACAATTGTGAAATCGGCAATATCAGAATAAACAAACATTAGATTATGACCAACATTCATATCTACACCAAACGGAAATCTATTATTTGAATAAAAATCTTCAGAAGCGTTTTCAGTTTTGTACCCCAACTTGTGCAAAAGACATTGTGGTAATTCAATTCCTAGTTTTGTGTTACTTAAACTCTTGCGAATAATTTTCACACGTTTTGTAACTTTTGAGTACTTGATGTTAAATCCGTATTCGTTTTGCATTGCTTCTCCAAGTGTTTCATCAATTACATCTTGCATTGTATCAAGTAAATCTGCCGCAGAGGTATACGAACCTTTTCGTATCTGTATTTCAAGTGCATGAACGCCATCAGGTCTCGTAAATATCTTTTCTTCAAAACGATTTTTAAGAACAGACAGTATTATTGCATCAGTTGTAATCAAATTGAATTTACACGAATCCCCTGTAACATTGTATGTTTCTGAAGGTGTTATCAGTTCGACTAATGCAACTTCCCATTTTTCTTTATCAATTTGAATTGGTTTTGGTAATTGTACAGTAAAACAACATTGAGTATTGTTTGGATACATTACCATTGAACTGTCGCTCGGAATTGTAATGTAGAAAGAATTCATACTTTCAAAATTTCTGCCGACTAAATTTTTCAAATATTTCACACGCGGTGTTGGTAAAATGTATCCCAAAGAACTACTGAGTAAAATTAACCACAGTTCGTTATTTTCACTTTGTAAACTTAAATGAACAATTGCTGTAGCGATTATACCAACAATTATAATAATTTGTGTAAAATATGTTACTTGATTTTTTGCAATTTTTTCTCCACAGATTTGAAATTGTGATGGAGCATCCAGAACAACTGAACCATTTTGAGACATGTTAAAAGTTTTATACCAAATTTGTGGCTAGAATCCAACTGTCAAATTTTTTAGGATAACCAGCCCAATGAACATTAATTTCTCTAACTGATTTACCAGCAACTTTTCTTGAACGTTTACCAACAACTGATTCAATTTCGTAAACTTTATTATCTTTTTTATGTTGAATTTCTTTACCATAAAATGATCCTGCGATGTTTTCACCATCTAAATCTACTAATTTGTAAGTTAATGGTGTACTTTTACAAACTCTACTAATTTTGAAAATTTCTTTTGTCCAATTTGGAAGATATCCTTTATCAAAAGTTCTCTTTGTTTTATTTATTCTAACAAAATCTCCAACTTTCAAGATCTTATCTTTTTTCGTTTTTAACTTTCCATAAAGATTTCTGGAAACTTCAATTTCATTTTCTCGAGTTACTAAAAGTGGTGCCATCTTAATACTTCTATGAAAACTTTTGTTGTAAGAATTCACATAATCGTGCAAAACATCATTGTATTTCAAAGTTTGATTATGTGTAAAATATTTCCACATCTTTGTTTTCAATGTCCGTTGAAAACGTTCAACTATACTTGCTTTTGTCTCTGGATTCTCTGTTGTGAAAAAATGAATTTTCTTAGATTTCAAAAATTGTAAAAATAATTTATTTTTGAATTCTGAACCTTTGTCAGATTGAAATGAAACAGGTTTTCGTTTTGATGATTTGAGAATTTTCTGAAATGTTTTAACTAAAGTTTTACCAGTTTTGTCTTTAATTTTTTCAACCCATGCAAATTTTGAGAAAACATCAATAACACAAAGTAAATATCTGTAATTGTCATTGTGCTTTTGCAAAGTTTGCAAATCTGCCAAATCAGCTTGCCACTGAATATCAATTCCTGCAACAATAGTTTTACGTCTGCGAAATTTCCGAACAATTGGATTGTGCAAAGTATATGTTTTTTGCCATTGTAACCATTTTTTAACATCTGAAAGTTTAATTTTGTTATTTGTTTCTTTCGCATTTTTAAAAAGTTGATTTGCTCCACTGAAACCACCAACTTCTTTTGGATTGTAGTAAATTTCAGTTAGAAGTTTGTCAAATTTTATGTAAGTGGGGACCATCCTTTCAAAATAGATTTTCTGGTTTTAGGAAAACTTTGAGGTGTGAAAATATCAACTGAACGTTTTCTTGACTTGCCACTGCTAGGAGTTGTATGAGGTGTATGAAACTCATCACCAGTGTGACCTTCTTTTAAATGTCTTTGTATCCACAACCATCGATTCCTGTTACCTACATAATCTTGTGGTACATTAAGTTCTCCCAATCCACGTAGGAATGTTTCATAACCAACTGGGTCAAAACCTTTTCGGTGACGAACAACATCGTTTATCAAATCAATTATATTTGATCCAGTAACTGTTTCTGTTCCATAAATTAATTGTCCACGATCATCCCATCTAAGTTTAGGATTAGTTGACAACAATGTTAAAATTTGTTGTGCTTTACCACGAAGTTTAGATGGCACACTTTCCAATATATGTTCACTCATGTTCCCAAAGTTTTCAGATAACTTTTGTTCAGGTAAACTGAATTTTGAATTTAAAGATTTTTGTGAAGTTTTCAATTTGTACAAATTCTCTCCAAATAACTGTGACTTTTCTGATTCAGAAATATTTTTATCATAAACTGATTTCAATTCTTTGTAAGAATCTGAAACATTTGAAATTGCAGGATCAGGAGGTAATTGAGGTTTATTCATTTCTGACATTTTCCATTGTTTGAAATCTTCCAACATTCTGAATGGTACAATAACCATTTTCTTCATATTTATTTGAGATTTAGTTTTTACAAAATATTGTTAACAACTGCACCTAATGTTTTGCTAATCAATGGAGCAAGAAATAATAATGGTAAAAAGCCACCTATTTGATTCAAAATTTTCTTCTTTTGTTGCAAAGGTTTGTTCTTGTCTGCAAGATATCTGATATGTTTACGCTTCGAATGTAACTTGCGGTTCTGAGCTTCATTCAGTTTTACATTACCTTTTAAAAGATTTTGACAACATTCTGAAATGCAATCCATCACTTGTTTCGGAGCATCGTTGATCATTTTCTTTTTATATGCAGATGGAACTTTACTCATTGCAACAATCAACTCACCATATTTTTTTATCAGCGGTACTTTCTGGCTCTTAGTTTTTGAAGGCATCTTCACAGTCTAAGTAGTTGTCTCAAAATGAGCAGAAAAAATATATGTTTCATCTTTTATCTTTTCTGATTGAACCATTCTAAAGCTTCGAATGCAGATTTCGATGCATCAGACAACGGCATAAATTTTGAAAATTCAAGATCAATAACTGGTTTTTTTTGTAACGGTTGATGTTGAGGGTTCTGCTGAGAAGGTATAGGTGTAAATTTAGAATGTTTATTTTGTTGAGTTTGCATCGGTGTAAACTTTGAATGATTTAGAGAAAGTTTTGTTTTACGTTTAGATTCTTTTTCACTACCCCTTTGTTGTGTTTGCATCAGTGTAATCTTTGAACGTTTTGGAGAAACCTTTGATTTACTTTTAGATTGTCTACCAGTTTGTTCAAATGAATTTTTCAAAAGACTTCTAATTAAAACTCCTCCAAGGAACCCACTACCACCTCGTTGTAAAATTAATTTGCGTTTTGTTCCCATATCAGTTGATCGATCAGAGATTTTTTTAAGAACATTTTTATTTCTCTGAAAAAACTTTTTTGTCTGTGATGGTAATTTCCAATCATTTTCAAGAAATAATTCAGCTGCAAAAGTGAAGAAATTTATAATTTGTGACAGTTCATCATGACTAAACATCTCGGTGGACGACATGGTTCTAAAATGAAAAAAGTAACAACAACTGAATTTATACTTTTGAATAAATGACAGGACCTCGGTCATTAGCTGTCAACCATTTATGGAAAATATCAGTTCTAATTCGCAAATAATTCTCTGTTCTAGGATGAAAATCTACTAAAATATATCCATGATTTATTGAAGTTGCATCTTCGTATGCTTGTTTCAAATGATTGGTTTGCATTTGAGGAGCCAAAACTTTTATTTGATTTTTATCTCAAACGCTTTGAAATAAAACCATGTAGTGTGCATTCAAACTTATAGTTCTGCTACTTTTAGATTTTTGGAACATGTTTTGAGTAATGTAAATTATTGAAGCATTTCGATGGTGACCTTTTCTAGTAAACCAAAGCATTATTTTGTCTTCATCTTGTTCCCCCATCATGTCATCGAAAACAACAAGATGAGGAAATGATTTATCTGATACAATTTCCTCATCATCGTCTGGAATACCATCGATAAACTCAACGTTATCAATTTCTTTTATACGATTGTATGTGTCTTGCCATTCTTTGTAACACCAAACTATTTTCTTTGGTGGTGTTTGGAATAAATAGTGTTTAAATTCAATAACTTTTTTAACAAATTCTGTTTTACCTGATCCACTAGGTCCGCTGATAAAGAAATTACACGGATGTTGGAAAAGTAAAGATTCTTCCATGTTGTCACTTTGATGCCTAATCAGAGAGTGAACTTAACGACGTGTGAATTTAGTTTTTAAAGAGAAATCTCCAAAGCTGTAAATATTTCCAAACATTTCAATAATCCAAGTATTATAGTCTTCTATTCTTCTGTTTGTTCTGTAAATAAAAAAATCATTTCCTATAATGTTTTTAATTTTTGCATATGTTGACATTTTTTTTGTTAACAAATACCCATAGATCCTAGGAACTGATTTAAAGGTTCCACTAGCAAGAGGATAATTATCTTCATACTTTGTATAATGAATATAGTCATGTTCATCAAAAGTTTCTAAATCTAAATGGTGTTGATCACCACCAAATAGCCAAAAATCATATATTCTTTCAATGAGAAAAAATGTTTTGAATTTAATAAATGATTTAATATAGTTTTGAGAGAAATGAGAAAATATACTTGTCTCAAGATAGTCCAATCTCTGTAAACATTCGTCGACATCACAGCATCGTAGTATTGCTTTCTTTTCTCTTTCAAACCAGACTTCTTGTAATTCCTTCTTTATCTCTGGAATAAGTGTTGACTGTGCCACCAAATATCCATAAATCTTCTCAGCAATTTCTGGAGGTACTACTCCTGTCAACATCTTGACATGAAATGACTCAACATCTCCATCCGTATGGATATGTGTGAATACCATTGACGATTTTTCGTTTTGTGTACACCGATCTGAAAGTTTTGATTTGACACTCACTAATCAGTTGATGGTCCTTTTGTCTTTTAATTCTGGAAGGATACTCAACAACAGTTTTGAAATTTTCACGATCATTAACACATTGTACCATTGTTTCAAAATTAACTTTTTGACTTGCACTGTAATCAAGAGTGATACCTTTTACCTTACATTTGGTGTATCTTCTCCCATCTTTGATGTATTCATATCCGTAGTTCTTTGGCCCAAGTCCAACAAATTTGACAATCTTTGCATCTGGATGTTCGTCGCTCCATTTCCCCAATCTTCCTTCGATAGTTTTGATGTTCTTCTTTGATGGATCACTGACATACATACAGCTGTCTGTATCAAAATACAGCACTCTATCTCCAAGTTTTTTTTAAACTTTATACAATTGTAATCTTGCATACGCTGTAACAAAAGAAGCAACAACAACATTTGCTGAATGATGAGGTTCAATATTATCTAAAATATCAACATAATTTACCAGAATGAATTTGTCACCATCAAGAAGTGTAACATTTTGAACAATTATATTGTTACTAGTAAGCAATTCAAAATAACGTGATGGCTTATCCACATACTCTGTTTTTGACATAAGATTTCTTTGTGCATTCTTACCCCATATACAATTAATCATAATTTTAGATATTTGGCATTTTCCTGGATTCTTCTCGATGTTCTCCAATTTTATACCCTCAGCTGCATAATAATCCTGTACAAACTTTTGCTTCTGTTCTTCTGTCTCAACACCAAATGGATAACCACTACATTCCTGTTTGATCTTTAGATGTTTGTCGATATAGGATTTGTATATTTCATCTGTCCAATCTGTCCAATGCCAAATTTGGTACACATCAAGTATTTTGTAGCCAACATCCATTGCTTTGAATAATTCTGGCGTGGTCCACACTCCGGTTATAGCTCGATCTTCTTCTGAATGGTTACATGTCTCGTCCTCATTGACGGCACAAGTGTTGCACAAAGTAAAAACCATTTTCTTGTTACAATGAATCGGTAGAACTGGAATATACAATTTCGATGGTGGTAAAATTGTACATTTAACAAGCCCCGCATAGTCTCTAATGTGTTCTTGATCGATCAAAATTTCTGGATGTCCAACAGGGTAGAATTTATATTTGTTGCAATATGGATACAACGAACACACATCGATGAACTTGATTTCTTTTGTGGAATCTTGATCAATTTCCTCGTACAATTTGATGGCATTTGTACGTCCACCAAACAATGCTTCTCTTGGCAAAATGGGGTCTCGATGTTTGTAGAAAGATTCCATTTGTTGTTTGAATTTCACATCCAATTTCATTCTTTCGTCGATCTGATGCTCCCAAATTGATTCAACTCTCTAACCAAGACTTTCCAGTTCATCTTTCTTCTGTTGAGTTCTTGTATATAATTCTTCCATGGTGAGCATCGTATAGGGATTCTTGTATTGTCTGTTGTTGTAACATTTTGGACATCCATGAAACAGACATCCATTCATCTCAAAAACTGTTCTTGTGGCTTCCTCATATCCATCGACGTAGTGTCCACCAATCTTGATTTCTCCTCCATTCAAAGCATGCTTGATTGTTATCATACGTGACAATGATAGATGTTGAAGCCAACGTATCGCTTTCATGGAATAGTTTTTAGCACATGGGTATCCACCATCTGGAATGATTCCGATTGTTTTCTCTGGCATTGAATTCTTCCTCCATGCCAAATTGCAAACTTGCGCCAATGTTATTGACTCAATGAACGGGTCAATCTGTTCTGTTTCCAATATGTATTTCCTGAAATTTCCACATCCACGGCGAAGAATATCCACGTCTGATTTGCAGTACTTCTCCATCTCTTCTTGGAAGTTGAATATCACGTAATTTTCTATTTTCTCATTGTACCATTCAAAGAATTTCTCTCGATTTTCCACGCTCATCATGTCTGGTTTGTAGTAATCAGAAGACAAGTAAGGTCCAATGTAATTTTGAAACTTTGGTGAATTCGCCCAATGTGGAAAGTGTCCTTTCGCCATCTCATTCAGCTGAAAAGTTTGTGGAAACTTTGAAAGCGGCATCATCAGAAAACTCAGAGAATCAATAACTTTCACGCTGTTGCATTTTAAACTGAGAATTTTGTTTCCATTCATGATCAGTTCTGGTTTATGAATTCCACTTTGTATGAGTGCTTGAAGTAGAAACT
Organism: Siphonodentalium dalli; assembly: GCA_032622095.1. Classification (NCBI taxonomy): domain Eukaryota; kingdom Metazoa; phylum Mollusca; class Scaphopoda; order Gadilida; family Siphonodentaliidae; genus Siphonodentalium; species Siphonodentalium dalli. Next base: position 202,796,429 of record CP136069.1, read on the forward strand.
GTGCATCGTATCCCTGAGCATTGTGTGCTATTGCAACACATCCTTTGTGATCTTGGTGGAATAACCAGTTTGTGAAGTCTGTTAAAACGTTGTTACCCTTGAATACAAATTCTCTGGAATCCGGTCCGCATGTTTCACATTTTTTTTCGATTGGTTTGCACATGCAATCTCCACAAGCGGTATGTGCAACACAGAAGTTTGGAATATGAACACCTGTGTCTTGTCTGCATTCAAAGTCAAAGAATACATATGGAATCTTTGCAGGTTTCTTTTCCGGTGATTCATATTTTGGAATGTAGCACCTGTGATCTGCTTCAACGATTTCTTTGCAATGTTTGCATTTCTTCAACCCCGCACATATATGTCTGTTTGATTTATTGATGAGAATTTCTTCATCACAATTGTTGCATAGTTGAACCAAATCACATATTTTTCTTTTCTGTTTTCCTTCCGTCTTCAAATGGTTGTCGACACGTTCTACACTTCACCAAATTTGTGAAATTACACTGTGTCAATGACCAGCATGCACAAACAAAACTGCATCGATGATCGCCACGACTTTTGAATCCAATGTCACAGAATTCACAGTAGTAGTTGGTGCTTAGAAATCCTTTGATTGATGTTATGGTGTCGAAGTGATTGTTGTTGTAGTAGATGTGTACACATTTGCTCTCCGAACACATTTCTGCAGGTTCAAATAGAAATCCAGCGCCAGCAAATTCATTGTGAATTTTCACAACATATTCTGGATACAATATTTCTTGAATCTTGTGGAACTCATTGATACTGCAAACTGTATCGTGTGGAATGCCAGCACGGTTGAGTAGATTTTTTGCTGCATCTGTTTGTGCTGTGTATATTGATTGCCTTATTCTTTTCCATTTCTTTGACCAGCACGCAGATCCATCACTATCTGCCTTACACATTCCGACGACAATAGATCTTGCCATACACATAACATCATCACCATTTTCAATCCGGACAATACTTCTTTTTACTTTTGTCAGCTTGTTCTTGTCTGCATATGGTCCATAATGTAGTGAGTGTCGTGTACCACCTTCCGAAATATCTGTAACGAAGATTTCGAAATTGAGTGCACCGTCATGAATTGTAAAGTCTGCATTTGATTGAACCACATTTTGAATATTATCCATGAGTGTCCCACCATTCAATTCACTGGCTTTTGTGAATGGAATGAAAATGCTCATATCAAGTCCTGGATGATTTATCGTAACTCTGATTATTGTCTTCTCATTTGCTGAACATTTCTGTTTCAATTCTTCTGTCAGCTTCTCAAATATCTCTGTAATGTTCTCGATTGGATCTGTAAATTTCTCGAATTTCACACCAAATTGTCGTGATGCTGATTTAAATTTTCTGGAAAATTTCTCCGAGTTCAGCTCCAATTTGAAATATTTTGTTGGATTGAACACAACACGCTCGCTAGCCAGACTTCTCTTTCTCTTCCCACCAATTTCTCTATTCTGTCTTCGTCCAATCTGCCCATCACTAGAACTTTCTTCACTTTCTCCCCCATCAGTTTCCATATCGCTCTCTTCACTTTCTGCCTCATCAGTTTCCATATCGCTCTCTTCACTTTCTGCCTCATCAGTTTCCATATCGCTCTCTTCACTTTCTGCCACATCAGTTTCCATATCGCTCTCTTCAATAACTGCAGGCCTTGGTCTTTTTCTAACAATATCTTCTTCGCTGGTGGCGTCGTCTGAAACAGGTCTTTTAATTCTCTTAAACATTTTTGTCTTTTATAGCATTCGCGATGAAAATGCTATAAAAGCAGGTGTAATTCTACACTTTACACTTCAACTCCGAAGAAGCCAGTCGCAATATTTTTTGCTGACAAAACTCAAGACAAAAATGTTTAAGAGAATTAAAAGACCTGTTTCAGACGACGCCACCAGCGAAGAAGATATTGTTAGAAAAAGACCAAGGCCTGCAGTTATTGAAGAGAGCTATATTGAGCTACATAAAGAAGATTCAAAAAAATCTACACAACCACAGACTAGAAAAATTCAAGATAATCTTGTCGAATTGAGACAGATCTCTACCAATTTGTTTAAACTTTGTAACAAAATGCAATGGCAAGAGAAACAAGAGAAAAACAAAGCTGATAAAAATTGGAAACCGCCATATGGTTACTGTTACAAATGCGGACAAGAATCTCATTGGTCCTTCCATTGTAAAACAGATTTCGGCGACAAAAAAAATGTGAAAACTATACAAAAGTCTACAAGTAGTAACAATACAAGAACAAATGCAGATATCAAAACTGAAGAGATGCCTACAACATCAGATTTTTCCAAACAAGACCGACCTGTTGATCCTACGAATGATTCACAGAACAAATCTGAAGATAAACATCCAGAAATTGAAAATTCCAAGAAAACTTCCAAGAAAAAGAAGCTGAGACCATTCTATATTCCAAAAACAGATAAACGAATCGACACAAACAATTGAAAATTATGTTGTGTGAATAAATTATGAATTGAACAATCGTGTTTTGTTTTTTCAGCTATGAAAGAGTAACCTTTTGGGAAATGTGGGTGGCCCTGAAAAGGGCCGTTTTCTCTTTTCCAGGATTCATATGAATTCTGACAAATCAGGATATATCCCGTTGGGATTAATTGTCACAGACCAAGTAGGATTTGATCTGTGCGCCGCACCAGCCTGGGCAAAGCTGTCAATCGCTGCATTGCACAGATCTTTCTTCTTGATCTGTGACAAGATCTCCACGAGATCAAGATTGCTTGATTCTTGATCACATACTTTAGGTAATGGTCGCCGGCGAGCCAAAAAATCTCTTAGCATCTGCTTCTGAACCATCTTTTGTTCAGGAGAATCCTGCCATTTCCTATATCTTTTTATTTCCGTCTCCTCTGACGAATCTCTCTTCCTCCACAACTTCTTGAGAAATTTCTTTAAAGACGGCATAATGAATGAAGTTCACTGAAAAAGTGAAAATATTTGTATACATTTGACACGGGCGACAATGAAATCACATAATACTTTGGCGTTAAAATTGACAAATATTTCCTGACGTTGTGTTTTTTCAGAACCGGATCACCATGCATATTTTTCTTGATCATTATTGCATAGCGATCAAACAAATGTTTTTAATTTCGTTAGATCATTATCTATTATTTGGTACACATGATTGATATATTTATTACCTCGTTAGGCAAATATGGAATGTTTTTCTAGTTTTTGGTTTTGGAATTGTACATATTTTATACATAAAAACTGAACACAAGAAACATACTGAACATTTTTCTTGATCATTGCATTTGATAACTTTACTTGGTCATCGTTTATGAACGAAGATGAATTCATATGTTAAAACATCTTAATTAATTGTATATACTATCATGAATTTAATCTATAACATATCGAAATGGTGAAACTAACAGATAATGCACTGAAAAGAAACACAACGTCAGGAAACATTTGTCATTTTTAACGTCAAAGTATTATGTGATTTCATTGTCGCCCGCGCAATCGTGATATATATTCAAGACGGATCTTCAGACTTATTCTACATTCAAAGATGACTGCAATACCCGAACCCTTGATGGCGATACTGAGAGGAACTAGGGGGATAACACCGCAGATAATGTGGGGCAGATACGCAAGAGAAGTGACCGCCCGTTCAAAGCTGATCGTGCAAAAAAGAACAGCGGGGGAACAAAAGCAAAATTCGCACTCTGAGAAAAATGGGGAGTGAATTTTGATGGCGTACAAAACGGCCCTTTTCAGGGCCAAAACAAAAACGGTCCTTTTCAGGACCAACCAATTTTTTCAAAAAGAAAAACTTTTAGCATAGCTTAAGAACTAATAATGTTCCTTGTACCCTATGTTTCGTTTTGAAAAAATCACGCCACGAATAATTTAAAAAACAAAATATACTTGCAAATATTTGTTGTTGAATAAATTATGAATTGAACAATCGTGTTTAGTTTTTTTCAGCTATGAAAGAGTAACCTTTTGGGAAATGTGTGTGGCCCTGAAAAGGGCCGTTTTAAAATTATCATCTGACTTTAACACCGTTTTGTGTTTTTCTTATATCTTGACATATCTTTCCCATGAGAACCGAGAGCTTTTGCAAATTCATCACTTTTCTCTGTATCTCTAGATTCTTTACAAGGAAGATGAAATCTGACTTTTGTCTCAGTAGAAGCCTTCATGATACTCTTAGTTTGTTTTTCTTTCGTCGCCGATAATTTTCCTTTTTTGATCTGTTTCTGCTCTTTCGATCTCTCAACATCATGAACCCTGATTGGGATATCTATCTGTTCTGCAACGAAAAGAAGATTCACTTTCACTTCTTGATGCGTTACTTGCGTTTTCACGTCAATATCCCTGCGAAGGCATCTCAGTTCATCTAAAATCGCTTTTAAAATGAGTGTATCACCACCTATAGTCATTGTCGTATTAGCTTGGACTGATGACTGTGGCGCAGCATATGTATTCTGTTCAACAGGACTACTGTATATCTCACTCTGAAGAAATTCTGTTAACGGATCCATCTCTTGATAGCAATGCAATGTAAGGTTGATCAAATTCGAAAATATTTGTATACATTTGACACGGGCGACAATGAAATCACATAATACTTTGGCGTTAAAATTGACAAATGTTTCCTGACGTTGTGTTTTTTCAGAGACGGATCAACATGTATATTTTTCTTGATCATTATTGTATAGCGATCAAACAATTTTTTTTAATTTCGTTAGATCATTATCTATTATTTGGTACACATGATTGATATATTTATTACCTCGTTAGGCAAATATGGAATGTTTTTCTAGTTTTTGGTTTTGGAATTGTACATATTTTATACATAAAAACTGAACACAAGAAACATACTGAACATTTTTCTTGATCATTGCATTTGATAACTTTACTTGGTCATCGTTTATGAACGAAGATGAATTCATATGTTAAAACATCTTAATTAATTGTATATACTATCATGAATTTAATCTATAACATATCGAAATGGTGAAACTAACAGATAATGCACTGAAAAGAAACACAACGTCAGGAAACATTTGTCATTTTTAACGTCAAAGTATTATGTGATTTCATTGTCGCCCGCGCAATCGTGATATATGTTCAAGACGGATCTTCAGACTTATTCTACATTCAAAGATGACTGCTGTAAACATAACAGATCTTGACGAGATAATGGGCGGTGGGGTATACTGTAAAGCAGTGTACGGTGAAGAAATATCGCTATTTTGGAGGGCACTCAGCCTTGGGATTTACGGGACGACCGATGGATGGATGATTCTGAGAGATGCGGCAGTTGACCTGTACTACACAGAGAGTGACGAACTTGGTGCGTCGGCACAAGATTTACGGCGCACACCACTTTTGGCCGAATCAAGATTGATGGTTGAATTAGCGGCGACTGTTATACAGCGACCTATCGTCATGTTTGATGCTACCAAAGGCGGCTACAAATCAACACCAAGATTCAAGTCATCAATACCTCTAGTGTGGATCCCCCACGTTTGCCATGAGCATTATTGTGAATGCGAAATATGGATGAGGAGAGGAGCCAAATCAATTGAAGTTTTGGCGAACAAACAAGTTCAATGTGGCGGATTCTAAACTATAACAAAAATAAAACGGCCCTTTTCAGGGCCACCAAATGATCGAAAAGATACTCTTGATAGCTAATTGATATTTTCCAAAGTGAGATTTTCCTTTTGAAAAAAATTATTCTAAGTCCATTTTCATTTTTTCGATCAGAAATGTCACATCAATGACAGGAACATCTATCCTCAGGGGGTAACTATGGCCCAGTACCCCCCAGTGGGGGCCACTATGGCCCAGTACCCCCCAGTGGGGGCCACTATGGCCCAGTACCCCCCAGTGGGGGCCACTATGGCCCAGTACCCCCCAGTGGGGGCCACTATGGCCCAGTATCGAATACTGGACCATCTATGGTCCTATATGGTCCAGTATTCGATACTGGGCCATAGTGGCCCCCACTGGGGGGTACTGGGCCATAGTGGCCCCCACTGGGGGGTACTGGGCCATAGTGGCCCCCACTGGGGGGTACTGGGCCATAGTGGCCCCCACTGGGGGGGTACTGGGCCATAGTGGCCCCCACTGGGGGGGGGTACTGGGCCATAGTGGCCCCCATTACTACTGACACGATGTGTAAATGGGTTTGTCGCCTCTCGTTCTATCCTTCCGCGACAGCACTCGTGCCGTATCGACAAACCCATTTACACATCATGTCGTTCTGTGTATATAGTTCCGGTTTCATGGTTGAGGCGAACGTCATGTACAGTATGGAAAGTACGTTCCATAACTTCCATACGTATATGTAAATATGGAACAGCAATAACACTGTACTTCTGGGAACAAGCGTGTACTAAAATTATTGATCAAACTATAATGATATATTCTGGGAAAATTCAAAAGCGAATATTATTAGGTTTGTTTTGAAACCATCGCTATTATTAGGTTTGTTTTGAAACCATCGCTATTATTAGGTTTGTTTTGAGACCATCGCTATTATTAGGTTTGTTTTGAGACCATCGCTATTATTAGGTTTGTTTTGAGACCATCGCTATTATTAGGTTTGTTTTGAGACCATCGCTATTATTAGGTTTGTTTTGAGACCATCGCTATTATTAGGTTTGTTTTGAAACCATCGCTATTATTAGGTTTGTTTTGAGACCATCGCTATTATTAGGTTTGTTTTGAGACCATCGCTATTATTAGGTTTGTTTTGAGACCATCGCTATTATTAGGTTTGTTTTGAGACCATCGCTATTATTAGGTTTGTTTTGAGACCATCGCTATTATTAGGTTTGTTTTGAAACCATCGCTATTATTAGGTTTGTTTTGAAACCATCGCTATTATTAGGTTTGTTTTGAGACCATCGCTATTATTAGGTTTGTTTTGAGACCATCGCTATTATTAGGTTTGTTTTGAAACCATCGCTATTATTAGGTTTGTTTTGAGACCATCGCTATTATTAGGTTTGTTTTGAGACCATCGCTATTATTAGGTTTGTTTTGAAACCATCGCTATTATTAGGTTTGTTTTGAAACCATCGCTATTATTAGGTTTGTTTTGAGACCATCGCTATTATTAGGTTTGTTTTGAGACCATCGCTATTATTAGGTGTGTTTTGAAACCATCGCTTTGTTTAAAGTCGATCATCGTTTGTTTCTCATTCCTCGTGAATAATGCTGGGGTAGATTAATGTACCGGTCTGTTCTATCAACAGGATTGTGGGGCCTCGTGAATAATGCTGGGGTAGATTAATGTACCGGTCTGTTCTATCAACAGGATTGTGGGGCCTCGTGAATAATGCTGGGGTAGATTACTGTACCGGTCTGTTCTATCAACAGGATTGTGGGGCCTCGTGAATAATGCTGGGCGGATTAATGTACCGGTCTGTTCTATCAACAGGATTGTGGGGCCTCGTGAATAATGCTGGGCGGATTAATGTACCGGTCTGTTCTATCAACAGGATTATTGGGCCTCGTGAATAATGCTGGGCGGATTAATGTACCGGTCTGTTCTATCAACAGGATTGTGGGGCCTCGTGAATAATGCTGGAGTAGATTAATGTACCGGTCTGTTCTATCAACAGGATTGTGGGGCCTCGTGAATAATGCTGGGGTAGATTAATGTACCGGTCTGTTCTATCAACAGGATTGTGGGGCCTCGTGAATAATGCTGGGGTAGATTAATGTACCGGTCTGTTCTATCAACAGGATTGTGGGGCCTCGTGAATAATGCTGGGGTAGATTAATGTACCGGGCTGTTCTATCAACAGGATTGTGGGACATCGTGAATAATGCTGGGGTAGATTAATGTACCGTTCTGTTCTATCAACATGATTATGGGACATCGTGAATAATGCTGGGCGGATTAATGTACCGGTCTGTTCTGTTAACAGGATTGTGGGGCCTGGTGAATAATGCTGGGCGGATTAATGTACCGGTCTGTTCTGTTAACAGGATTATGGGGCCTCGTGAATAATGCTGGGGTGGATTACTGTAGCCCGATAGAACTCACTACAATGAAGGTCTTCAAACAGTTAGCGGACGTGAATATTTTCGGAACTGCAAGAGTTACGAGAACCTTCCTGCCACTTGTCAGAAAAACGAAAGGTAGGTTACATGTACCAGTATTTCCATCCGGACCCATATACCCTGTGCCAATGCATTCTCTTATATATGCGAGTCGACCATAGGTCGCCTCGCATATATAAGAGAATGCATTGGCTTAACACATTAAAAATTATAAAATTGTTAAAGAATGTAAGAAAAAATGGTAAAAAGTGTTAAAAAAAAAGTTTTTTTTTAGGCCAATGCATTCTCTTATATGTGCGAGGCGACCTATCGTCGACTCGCATATATAAGAGAATGCATTGGCACAGGGCATAACTGTCACCATCACAATGTGGTCAATGAACCGGTTCCAATGATATCCAAATGTGTATGGTGTTATTGAGACAGACCGAAGTTAGTAACATATACACTGTCAAAATAAACGTCGTATAACATTGACTATATTCCAACAGCAACAGTACAGGCTTGTACGTACACATCTATGTACCTCCGGTAAACGGCATTTAAATGCAATATTATACTATTTACTTGTATATATTAGTGAAATCAGTCGTGCGTCCGTCCATGCGTCCGTCTGTCAGTAATTTCATTTAGCACACCCTACAGGTCACATCTCTCTTTCGAACGTCATCAAACTTCACATGGATCTTCAGTGTGACCTCTAGTTGGGAGCCATCAATTTTTAGAAATTTGTAAAAAAAAAAAAAACATGCCCGCCAGAAGCAATCTTGGATTTCAAATGTGAATCCATTGGCACACCCCGCAACCTTTATTTATTGGAGAGTTCTTTTGAAAATGTACTGACATGTTTGGGATCACCTCTATAGGTGGGAACTACCGCAGTTGATAAATTTTAGATGAAAAACATGGCTGCCGTTAGCCAACTTGGTTTTTACCTCTTTGTATGACTACATCGTGTGGCACACCATAGAAACCACATCCCTCATTAGATCTTAGTTTAATATAGTACGTGCACTATTTTTTTCAAGGTTATAAACTTCCCTGTCAGAACATCGAAAAGTTCCCAGGTTTTGAACTGATGGATTATGATTACAGGGCGTGTAGTGTTCACATCAAGCGTGCGGGGGCGGACATGTCAGACTGCGTGCGCTGCCTACGGATCCACGAAACACGCCGCCGAATGCTTCGCTGATACCCTACGACGGGAGATGATACCGTTTGGGGGTAGATGTCTGTGTGGTCGAACCAGGAAATTATTGCAGCATCACTGGCATCATGCAAAATATAGTAAGTTTTCATTTGGAGTGATTTAAAGGTGATAATATCAGACGACAAATAAATAAATGTGCCAAAGGAGCCCTTAACCCTTTCAGTGCCAAGTCCGATTTTTGTATCAACCCATATTTCCTTGATCATTTTTCAAATTTATTGATTATAATAATGTGATATATATTGATGGAAAGAGCTCTAAGAATTTTGGAAAATGAAAGGGTTAAGGGAAATGTTTAGATCGTTTGTCGTTATTATCTCTCTCTCTCTCTCTCCCGCTCTCTCTCTCTCTCTCTCTCTCTCTCTCTCTCTCGCTCTCTCTCTCTCTCTCTCTCTCTCTCGCTCTCTCTCTCTTTCTTCTCTCTCTCTCTCTCGCTCTCTCTCTCTCTCTCTCTCTCTCTCTCTCTCTCTCTCTCTCTCTCTCTCTCTCTCTCTCCTCTCTCTCCTCTCTCTCTCTCTCTCTCTCTCAAATGCCAAACTACCACTCTACCTCACTTGTTGGGGACGGGGCATGTAGCCAAATAGTGAAGACATCATATAATCCATCTGGCTTGTTGTCTTATTCCCGTTTCTATATGTTATTTTTCACTTATGTCTTGAATTCCTGTGTCATTAAAAATTTTGTTTGAAATTGTAAATACAATTATATTTACGCTAAGGATGTCCCGTAGCAAGTGAGAATTGTTATCGCACATATGAAAGCCACGATTCTGGGTTTAATTAGAGGACTGAACATTATGGCGGATTCGTGGCTACAAATATAATATAGTATTTCGCATCGCTATGCAGTTTGACTCTGCAACCACACAATAACCACGTTGTGCCCAACAACCCAGATATTCTTGATTTTGTTGTAGTTTTGTGGCGAATAATTCGGCCGGATTTGTCATCTCTAGTTTAAACCTGGTCTACGTAAACCTCGAGGTATAAAACATCGTTTAACATGCGGCTAAACATTAGTTCAAATCCTATCGAAACAGCAGTTCTAAGTGATGAGACCGCATGTCTAAGTGACACATTCGTCATCTTTGGTTTAAATCCGGTCCAGCCAGTTTATGGTTTAGCAATATAGTGTCCCCCTATATAGTATCGAGCCAAATAATCGTACATACCTAACCCGGACAGCGAAAATAGACAATTAATATCACGAATATTTTTTTATTGGATATTTATAAGCGAGAAGCTCACACATGTAAATTGTTTTTGTCGTAGCAGTCGTGGTGTAAATATAGAAGGCCACTGACTTATCTGCACGAGATGTCTATATATTTCTTGGTCACAGGTCGCTAGAACGCTTTGTGTGATCGTCGAAGTTAAGCAACGTCGAGCTCGGTTGGTCCTCGGATGTGTGACCGACTGACGATTCCGTGTGCTGCCAACTGTCGGTTCGACCCCGCACTTGCGATAACTGTTTTGAGTTTTATAGCCTTCAAAATATTCTCGATTGTTATATATCCGATAAGAGTCGCGTTGTTGTTTTATCATGTCAGAATGCATTCATTACTACACGAGGGTTGTTATAAGAGTTCACATATCATGTCACCGTGCATTCATTACCACACGAGGGTTGTTATAAGGGTTTACCTTATCATGTCACAATTCAGTCACTACCACACGATGGTTGTTATACGGGTTCACCTATAATGTCACAAGTCATTCATTGCCGCACGAGGGTTGTTATAAAGGGTTCACCTATCATGTCATAATGTAGTCCATTACCGCACGAGGGTTGTTATAAGGGCTCACTTGTTCGTGTTAATCGAGGGTGTATCAAATACTCATTTTAATTACCTGTGTGATGTTCGCCCGGTAACTGGATAGTTTCATTACATCCTCATATCACAGAATTGGCTAGAAACTGAGCGATCACGAACACCTCCATATACCCGGTTTGGCTGGACCGTCAATGTTGGTTTAAACCCGGTTTAAAGGTACGGTTGGCCTTGGCGGTGGGTATCCTGTGAAAATATTTCCACCATCAAAAACCGCCACAAACAGAAAGAACATCAAAATGTAAACAGACTTTGTCCGTATATAAATAAGAAATATCGCATAAACAGTATGTTATTCTCATATGTTTAACCATTGTTATGTAAACAAAAGCATAAAAAGTTACTTTTCTGGTGTTTGTTTATATTATGATGGTAAACATAAAGAGCGTTCTTTGTTGGTGAATTCCTGATATGGAACTAATAAAGAGCGTTTACGCCATTTGTGTGTGATTAGCCAGTAGCATTGTGCTGTCCTCTGTAACCCAAATCAGGCTCTTGCTTAGGTAAAATATAGTAGGTATTTATGATAACATGCTGTTTACGCGATGGTCATCGTATATTTGAACGAAACTGTATGCTTTTTAATGTTTTTCTGTTTACGGTGTTTGGAACAAATATGAATATTTTCGACAATTAAGGCCTCACGTGCCTTTAAACTCGGCATGTTTAAACTGGGCGATCACGAACACCTCCATATACCCGGTTTGGCTGGACCGTCAATGTTGGTTTAAACCCGGTTTAAACTCGGCATGTTTAAACTGAGCGCTCACGAACACCTCCATATACCCGGTTTGGCTGGACCGTCAATGTTGGTTTAAACCCGGTTTAAACTCGGCATGTTTAAACTGGGCGATCACGAACACCTCCATATAGCCGGGTTAGCTGGACCGTCAATGTTGGTTTAAACCCGGTTTAAATTCGGCATGTCTTTAAACTGGAGATGACGAATCCGGCCTGTGATTCTTTTTTAAGTGATGTGAAACACTCCTACATATAAATGGAGAATAATCTTAAAGTGATGTGAAACACTCTGATAGGGTGATCAAATAGAAGTGGAGAGTAATCTTAAAGTGACGTAAAACACTCCAGTAGGGTGATCAAATAGACGTGGAGAATAATTTTAAAGTGATGTGAAACACTCTGATATGGTGATCAAATAGAAGTGGAGAATAATCTTAAAGTGATGTGAAACACTCCGGCAGGGTGATCAAATAGAAATGGAGAATAATCTTAAAGTGATGTGAAACACTCCAGTAGGGTGATCAAATAGAAGTGGAGAATAATCTTAAAGTGATGTGAAACACTCCAGTAGGGTAATCAAATAGAAGTGGAGAATAATCTTAAAGTGAAGTGAAACACTCCGGCAGGGTGATCAATTAGAAATGGAGAATAATCTTAAAGTGGTGTGAAACACTCCAGTAGGGTGATCAAAGAGAAATGGAGAATAATCTTAAAGTGATGTGAAACACTCTGATATGGTGATCAAATAGAAGTTGAGAATAATCTTAAAGTGATGTGAAACACTCCAGTAGGGTGATCAAATAGAAGTGGAGAATAATCTTAAAGTGAAGTGAAACACTCCGGCAGGTTGATCAAATAGAAATGGAGAATAATCTTAAAGTGATGTGAAACACTCTGATAGGGTGATCAAATACATATATAAATGGAGAATAATCTTAAATTGATGTAAAACACTCCAGTAGGGTGATCAAATAGAAATGGAGAATAATCATGTTCAAAGTAGCATGTTTTACAAATATTATATCTAAATTGACAACACACACCGTCATTCTTATATATTAATTAAATGCAGTGACTCTCGGTGGCGAAATAATTTCCATAGGTTATCGCCGATAGATGCGTCCCGAAACGAGTAGTAAATATTTACAATTGAGCGTAGTTCAGACGATGCTTTCTATGGAATGATATGTTCGATTTGCTTCAAGTTTTCCGTGACGTTAGTAGAATGTTACTTTCCTTCAGAAAATTGAGATAATAACTTGTATTACAACTATACTGATGATCTGGCATTGACAGCATTTACATCTATATGTAATTACTCATATATGTATATATGTATGTATATGTCTATGTATATATATATGTGTATATGTATATATAGCTATATATATATATGTATATGTATGTATATGTATGTATATGTATGTATATGTATGTATATGTATGTATATGTATCACTATTGGTGTGAGTCGATCGACAGATAGACTCGTGATTTTAAAAATGAATTTATTACTAATATAATCCATATGTAGTATGATGCCAAAATGCTTGTTGAAATATCTTATGTATATAGTGTATATATGTTCGTGTATGTTCCACCTTAAATGGTGGCTTTATGCATTAAACAATTCATAGCGCCTGAATACTAACTTATCAGTTTCACGCACCAGAACAAGCACATACCATGTCTTTAAAATGAAGCGTTCTGTTTTCTTTCTGCAGGTCGACCGAATTATGCAACAAAAAGAGGCGACGATTGCATCTGTGTCAGAAGAGGTGATTGACGCTTATGGTGCTGATTATTATGATAAGTTACTCGCGGCGATTCCGAAGGTTCGACATACAACGTGTCCCACCACAGACCCTGTGGTGGAGGCCCTCAGTGATGCTTTGTGGAGCGGAAGGCCACACACCAGATACGTCATCGGTGGATCCAACTCTATCCTCGATAAGCATCACGTGAGTCTTATACAGAGATATCATTGGTTATAGCATGGGCGATAATCAAATACTCATCTACAGAACAGGATAAACACGCCACTTCCCCGTCAATTAATTTTGACCGATGTTTTAGAAAAAAAGGTCAAATACATGACAAATACATGACACATACATGACCATTTCGATACGAAATGAGAGAATTTGTTCACGCTTATTGAAGCAAGCACCCTTGACGCAATGAACACTCGTTTACTGAGCCCATGCCTCCATACATCTGATATATCTAACTATAATCTAATTATACTGCTACACCCCACAGATACAAGATTTTATTGCAATAAGACCTCAATGGGCAATTGCAAAGATATAACATACACATAATATAAAACATACATTAACAGTAATAGCATGAATTAAACTAAAACCCGACTCACTATAAATTTATGTTCTGCACCTAATCATATTTATGGAGGCTCGAACTCAGCGTCTAGTGCTATAAATGTGCTCGCTACAAATTCTCATTATACATAGAGTTATTCCTCTTTTAATTAACAAGTTAAAGCAAGGAGGGCGTATCTCGGCAACAAAGATATCGTTAGCGCTGGCACGGCCTAACTTTAAAGATGCATTATCCGATTAAACAACCATAAATTACTATTTCTTTGGCTTCTGGGATAAAACAAATATTTGATTCGAGTCGAGGAACCCACACATCAAAGCTCAGAGTGTCAAATATCGATATTTGAAATTTGTTTTTTCTCGAGATGTGTAATTTTCTATAAAAAAGTCTTAAAAGTGTAATTTTCTATGGGAAAAAGTCTTAAAACCAAATTGCGGATGAAGATGGATAACTCTAAAATCAAGTATATATATATATATATATTATATATATATTTCTGTCCTCCATCATATTTCATATTTCGTTGAACAACTTGCTGAAAAATAACACGTTTTGGGAAATTGTATACCATAGTTGACCGTGGTTAGCATTATTTTGTTGTTGTTGTAACTTGATAATATGGGGACCGTCTGATCGGATTGAGTACTTTTAAAAATGGTATCATTCGAATGACGCTGATTGCAAGCTTTGTGTTTCTTTATTTAAGCTGAAACTTACATTAATAAAGTTTGGCCAATTTGGTCTTTAAGAAAAAGTCAATAGCAAAAAGACAATTATATCTACAGGGTACCCACCCACAAAAGTCGTATTCGAATGATCTTATCGGTACAATTAACAATTTTAATCTGGCAGAAAGTGTGTAATAAACAGAATAATCCATTTGTTTCGATGATTACGTGACTTAATTCACTTCAGGGAGTCGGACCTCACGATAAAACCCTCGTTCGCTCCGTCACGCTTGCTCGGGTTTTACCAAGCCCCCCCCCCCCCACCCCTCGTGAATTATACCACGTATAATCATCGAAACCAATAATATTGATTATCTACTATATATTTTGGGACTTATGTTTGTTTGTCTGTTTGTTAGAAATGGCCGGGGAAACTGTCGGACGGATTTCGACGAAATTTGATACTTAGGGGTACTTTTGTCCTGGGGAGTGTTTTGGACGGGTCAACTCGTGGCCCCGACCTGACCTTGACATTCCAAATGGTCAATTCAAGGTCAAATCTCGCCTTTCGACGGATGGAAGCAGAGGGGAAACAGCCCGGATGAAGTCGGGTCACCCTGCTAGTTCTCTATATTACCCAGGGTCTATATGCGTTACATGATCTCTTAACCGTCGCTTCAGACGTTGCTATCTGGATATCATGCTGTGCTTGAGCCAAACATGTGTTGCTGTTCCAGACGTTCGGATACCTGTTATCTGGAACGCATGTTGTGGTTGAGCTAGATATTTGTTGCTGAAGTTATTGTACTTTGAGTGAAAGGGGTTATGTGCATATTACGTATATTTATTAAATGGTGACGTGTTATGTGTGTTGATGTTCGAAATGGGAACACACCAATGCCTATTTTCCTTGTAGATGTCCGTTATAAATACGAATGTTTAAGATGTCCGTTATAAATACGAATGTTTAAGATGTCCGTTATAAATACGAATGTTTAAAGATTATTAATTTTTGAATGTGCATTGTGAATTTCCACAGCTTACTTCAGACAAACGTATACAAATTTAAATCAAAACCGCTTTGTGTTGACTTGATTGTTGATACCACCCGTATGGTGCCCCTCACATACATCAGCAGACGACACTCGGGAACAGATCATTCTATCTGTGTGAGGCTCGCTTTGGGTTAGAGATTTGATTCGTGACGTAGGTTCCTGACCCTGATACAATTACTTGATATAGAAATATATAGGATGATCTCACTGTTACCACCCGTATGGTGCCCCTCACATACATCAGCAGACGACACTCGGGAACATATCATTCTATCTGTGTTAGGCTCGCTTTGGGTTAGAGACTTGATTGGTGACGTAGGTTCCTGACCCTGATACAATTACTTGATATAGAAATATATAGGATGATCTAACTGATACCACCCGTACTGTGCCCCCCACAGACATGAGCAGATGACACTCGGGAATAGATAATTATACCCCCTTTTAAGAAAAAAAGGGGGGTATACTGTTTTGCATATGTCCGTCCGTCCGTCCGTGTGTGCTTGCGTCCGTGCGTGCGTCTGTCCGTCCATCTGATGTCTGTCCATGTCATAACTTGAACAGTAGTGCTCGGATCTCAATGAAATTAGGTATGGATGTTCACTACTATCAGAAAATTAAATAAATGGTTCCATCGTTTTATTCGGATTTTCCATTTAGTCCAGGAGATATTGGTCGACCTCTGCACCACCCCCCCCCCCCCCAGCACTTAACTTCACCCCACTAATTTTCTTTCTTAAGGTCTCCTCTAATTTTTTTCACTTGTTAACAAGAAAAAAAAGTGGCCGCAGAGACTCCAGACAAGATGGCGTCCATCATGGCGGCCATTTTTTTTAAATGCACCAGGTCTCTTTGATCGCCATTATAGTAAAGATGATCGCACATGCGGTCTTGTTATCCGCTCGATTCGTTATGCTAATATACAACCCTTACAAATTAGCCAAAAATCCGACACCAGAATCCAATATGGCGGCCAAGATGCCGCCGAAATGTGAAAATATGCTATATTTCTGACATGTTACCACCTTTCGTTTGTCTCTGTGGGAAAATGTTAGAATTTTTGCGTCATTTTATACATTTATCATATAGAGGTGTCATTGGCGAACACATGGGGACCATAATATGCATTAATTGCGGGATATTTTTGTCCGATATCACGTTTTCCCAAATGCCGGTATCATAGGTCAAAGCCTAATCTCCGTTAATAACGCGATGTTATGTTTCGAATCAATGAATGTTATTGCTATTATAACAACACCCATGCATATATATTTGCAGGAGATACTCGAGCTAGGATTCCTCTTATACCTGAGTTGAGGAATATTTACCCCAATCCAAGATGGCGGCCAAAATGGCCACCAGAAATAAAAAATCGCCGAAAATCGCTGATTTTAACATCAGTGAGAATTATTGTCATGACAACTCCACACCTGCTTACTATTGTAAGTTGGGAACACTTAGGCGAAGAACTTTCCTTGTACCATATCCAAATAAAAGTCCCCCAAATCCAAAATGGCGCCCACAATGGCGGACAGATTTTTAATAATCACCGAAATTCCCTCATATTCACATCATTGGGCATTATTGTCGAGACAACTCCACCCATGCTTACAATTGAGTTGGAAATACTGAGGTGAAGTAATTACCTTACATCACATGCAAGAAATGGTTTTCCAAATCGAAGATGGCGGCCAAAATGGCGACCGAAATTTGAAAACAAGTCTACATTCCTTTACTTTCTTAGGATGGGCGTTATTGTTTCGCGATTTCTATCCACCATTACATGCTGATATGGAATAATGACATGAAGTATTCATTAGGGTTTAGTAATTGATACTCACAGCCAAGATCTCTGCTAAATTGGCGGCTAGAAATTGAAAAGAAATCGATATTTTCACATATTAATTTCAACTTTTTGTCATAATATTGGTATGTAGGGACGAAATTGTACATAAACCATCTACTAGTTCAACTTAAAGGTATCAAAACGCATAACATAGCTCGTATCCTTCTGGAAAGATGAAACACCACAATTAATATCGCGATGTGGCATTTCGAAATCCAGTCTCCACTTAGCGCCGATAATGGCCGTAAGCGTAGGTGCGCCGAATAGTTACATCAGAACAATTACCTGATAACAGATTCTGATTGCCACGTCACGTCCATAATTATCTGGACCAGCTTCCATTTCTTTGTCTGATAAATCTAGGTCGCTCACACCGACAAAGTATTCACCACTTCCTGGGAGTAGGGTCCCTCTAATCATAACGTTTCAAACAATTCATTTTCCGGTGCCTAGTTTACAGAAGGTCATCTTTATATATGTGTCTCATACCCCATGGGATAACGACATGTACACCTGGCGAACCAGTTAGCTAGTCACTTCTCAATAGATGGTTCGTCAACTCACAAACTCAGCGAACGCATTGGCATATGTGGACAACTTCGACAGTGTTTCGAAGGTTGCTAGCTGTCTCATTCCCTTGGACAGATGTCTATCTGCTAAGGAGAAGACCCTAGTGTACAGACTACCCACACTTCTTGACCATTATTCGAAGCAAACTGTGTGACGCCCCGCAGTTGTCTCGTCGAATATCTCCCAGCAGAGAAGAACAATGCTCGCGGTGCTAGTTTGTGGACATGCGCCATGATAGTGGGAATGAAATGGGCCACTGTATACACCACCCCTACACCTGGTGCATGTTTAAGATATCGAATGTCATGCGTGTCGGTTTTATTTGGTGTGGTAAGATTGTATTTCCACATCCGTTTCGAAGCCTTTCTGATTCAACTACGTACACTTGTGTCTGGATAATAATATGCTAGCCTCCCTCAAAACAGTCGAATGGACTAAAGGATAATGTTTTATAGCATGAATGTATGCGTGTTTTGTTATCCTCTCTCGGGGTTAGTGTCAGTATGTGGGCGGTATTATTCAAGAACATGTCAGGAACTGTGGTGCATTTATTTCACTATCTATTTAAAGAGCAATTTACAGTCTCGATGGCAATGGCTGTGGCCGTTGGGGAACGCGACCTTTATGATCATATAGCTTTATATATAGAACTTCAGAATATAGTAGTTAATGTCTCAAGCAGGAAAATGGTCGCATTGGTGATGTTACCAAGAAATCACTTGGTGTACCAACGTGTGTTGAACTGAATGCAAGAGCTAATCAACATAACATTCCTCTGGATGTTCTTCGCGTTGAACATTTCACCCTTTGGTTGATGGCATTTGTACTTTCTTGAACCATACCACCCAGCGTGAGTATGACATATCAACCAACTATCAAAAGTATCGCCTTTACGACTACACCCCAGTATTGGTGGGGCTTATACAGCAGTAGCCAATGGCATACTCCTGGTCCAGTTGTTTAAGAACGGCTTCCAAACGGATGGGAACATACAATCTTAGCATACAAGGAAAGCAAAGCCACACATGAGATCCTGTCTGAATCTAAAACATAACAAAATAAGGGGCGGTGCAGTCATGGTCCAATTTCATTTCCACTATCATGACACATACCCACAAACTAGCACCGTGTGTATTTTTATCATCTGCTTGGATCTGTTCGGTGAGACGTTTGCTGGACGCCAACAAGCTTGTTCTTATGATCATGTTCAAGGAGTTTGGGTATATTATGCATTATGGTCTTCTACGCCTTAGCAGAAATGCATCCGTCAAATGTCGGGCGTTATACATTCGAAGCCATAAACAGAAGTTGTCCGGGTACGTCAGTGCATTAGATGATTATGTGAATTGATGAACCATATATTGAGAAGTGGCTGTTTGGGAAGATCACCAGGTGTACACGTTGTTATCCCCATTAGGTCACCAAACACGACAATACGCAGATAGATAGGTCCTTCTGAAAGCTAGTATACGCATCGACCGAATACCTTTATAGTGTATCACACAAGATGACGCATATACCCCATATGTAGCATCTGAATTATACCATAAGCTATACCATGAATGAAGCTCGCTAAGAATTCCAAGCTTTCGAAACCAACACGTGAGCTGGACACCGCCATATGTATTGTTTGAAACATTCCGATTAGTGGCACACTCCTACAAAGAAGAGTAGTTAACTGTTAAATTCAGAATAAGCTCAGGTACTGTTGTTTTGATTCTTGGAAGTCATAATATGACTATTCGGCGCACATATATACGGTTACGGCCAGTATGAGCCCTTAGTGGAGAATGGATTTTGAAATGCCACATTGCGATTGTGGGTTTTCATCCTTCCAAAAGGCTACGACTTACATTGGAACTAATATATGGCTTATATTATGTACCGTTTCGTTTATACAAATCAATATTATGACAAAAAGTTGAAATTAGTATGTGATAATATCGGCTTCTTTTCAATTTCTGCCCGCAAGTTTGCCGCCATATTGACTGTGAGTATCACTTGCCAAACCCTAATGAATAATTCATACATATCAACATGTAATGGTGGGTAGAAATTGCGAAACAATAACGCCCATCCTAAGAAAGTAAAGGAATGTAGGCGTGTTTTCAAATTTCGGTCGCCATTTTGGCCGCCATCTTCGATTTGGAAAACCATTTCTTGCATGTGATGTAAGGTAATTACTTCACCTCAGTATTTACTACTCAAATGTACGCATGGATGGAGTTGTCTCGACAATAATGCCCAATGATGTGAATATGAGGGAATTTCGGTGATTTTCCAAAATCTGTCCGCCTTTGTGGGCGCCATTTTGGATTTGGGGGACTTTTATTTGGATATGGTACAAGGAAAGTTCTTCGCCTAAGTGTTCCCAACTTACAATAGTAAGCAGGTGTGGAGTTGTCATGACAATAATGCTCACTGATGTTAAAATCAGCGATTTTCGGCGATTTTTTATTTCTGGTGGCCATTTTGGCCGCCATCTTGGATTGCGGTAAATATTCCTCAACTCAGGTATAAGAGGAATCCTAGCTCGAGTATCTCCTGCAAATATATATGCATGGGTGTTGTTATAATAGCAATAACATTCATTGATTCGAAACATAACATCGCGTTATTAACGGAGATTAGGCTTTGACCTATGATACCGGCATTTGGGAAAACGTGATATCGGACAAAAATATCCCGCAATTAATGCATATTATGGTCCCCATGTGTTCGCCAATGACTCCTCTATATGATAAATGTATAACATGAAGCAAAAATTCTAACATTTTCCCACAGAGACAAACGAAAGGTGGTAACATGTCAGAAATATAGCATATTTTCACATTTCGGCGGCCATCTTGGCCGCCATATTGGATTCTGGTGTCGGATTTTTTGCTAATTTGTAAGGGTTGTATATTAGCATAACGAATCGAGCGGAAAACAAGACCGCATATGCTATCATCTTTACTATAATGGCGATCAAAGAGACCTGGTGCATTTAAAACAAATGGCCGCCATGATGGACGCCATCTTGTCTGGAGTCTCTGCGGCCACCTTTTTTTTCTTGTTAACAAGTGAAAAAAATTAGAGGAGACCTTAAGGGGTGAAGTTAAGTCCTGGGGGGGGGGTGCATAGGTCGACCAATATCTCCTGGACTAATTCTAGAGTTATTCATCTTTGTTTATCTGGAGAGTTGGCTTTTTGGTCTGTCTGGTGTCTGTTCATGTCGTAACTTCAACAATTGTGCTGGGATCTCAATGAAATTTGGTATGGATGTTCACTATTATGGGGACATTCAATAGAGGATTTAATTGTTTTGTTCAAGTTTCCGTTCTAGAGTTAATCATTTTTTTGTATATGGAAATGTTGATTTTTTGGTCTATCCGATGTCTGTTCAGGCGATAACTTGAACAGTAATGCTCGGATCTCAATGAAATTTGATATGGATGTTCACCACTATGAGGACATTTAATGGCGCGTTTAACTGTTTTGTTTTGGTTTTTCGTTCTATAGTTATTCATCTTTGTTTATATGAAAATGCTGATTTTTGGGTCCATCTGACTGAGTATAGCAGTCACAAGTTATAGATATGCCCACACTAGGCCGTATGCCACAAGGGGTGTGCACCGGACGACACTCCATCTCTTGTTATATCTGTGTGAGGTTCGCTTTGGGTTAGAGACTTGATTGGTGACATAGGTTCCTGGCCCTGCTACAATTACTTGATATAGAAATATGATATAATTAACTGATAGCACCCGTATTGTGCCCCTCACAGACATGAGCAGACGACACTCGGGAACAGATCCTTCTATCTGCGTGAGGCTCCCTTTGGGTTAGATACTTGATTTGTGGCGTAGGTTTCTGGTTGTTGTTTGATAACTTATATCACTGCATTGTGTGCGGTCGGCGTTTGTCACTTATCAACTCTCGTTTTCAGATCATGGTTTATACATGTGAATAGTTCTAGTTTTCAGTAAATTGTTTACACGTGTGCATGTACAACTCTCGCCGTTTCTTCCTCTCAGATGATGGTTTATACATGTGAAGAGTTCTAGTTTTCAGTAAATTGTTTATACTTATGTACATGAATAACTCTCGGCGTTTCTTCTTTTCAGATGATGGTTTATGTCAAGATGGTTTTACCAGACAGAGTATCCGATTGGATTAGCACCAAATATTTTTAAGATATTGATATTGGAAATTACTCAACGGACTAACTGCAACAGAACTCGATGGAAAGCTAATTGCCATGGTCATAAAATGTGATAACATTATAGGACGATGCATCATGAATTATGAAACAGATTGTATCTGCTACTTTAACCATTTCTATACTAAAGCATCATTGATGAGTAGATCAAGAGGAATATAAAATGTTCCTCCGGAAATTGTGAGCATAGTTTCCATTTTGCGCTCGTTCGTAGCATTGGTGAATGATACGGAATGCTGCCAAAGATGAGTCGCCATGCAGAGATACGATTTTATTATATGACTACCACTAATCCCTTACAAATACCACTATTGTTTGGCGATAAATTCCGAGCAATCGGAAAACGCTTGTCTGGTCGTGAGCCGTATCGGTATTCTATGAATTCCGTATCAGTATCCTTTGAATTCCGTATCAGTATCCCGTGAAATTATGTCACCGGAAGTTGGGAACTATTTATCAGGTCTGTTCGTTTGAAGCGAAGACGGAGCTGTTCTATTGTCGCGCGTGTATCCTGACCAACTGCGCATGCGCATTATCGTATAAACTGACAACCGAAAATAACTGTTTGTGTGCCGGACACTGTGCGGAATCGTTTGCCCTTTGTGACATGGGATGAACCAAAAATGTGTCATATAATAAACGCGTTATCGGTACAGTGAAGTGATATTGGCTGCAGTATCACGGCTCGTTGACGATGTCAGATCGCCGCATCAAACTCGCTGCTCGTTTGATACGGCGATCTGACATCGTCAACTCTGCGTGATACTGCAGCCCATATCACTTTACTTTACCGATACTGTGTATATACCTGGTCAAGTTCATCTAACTCCCGCCCAGCAGATCGTACCAAGCGTTTCCACGCCACGGGCGATGGAAATTCAGTGGAATTCGTATGTTCGATAAGTTTATGTTCAATATTATTTTTACATAGAATGCACCATGTGTCATGTATAAAAGATGTTTCATTAGTTGACCTGAAATAAAATCGTACAAACGTCGTTAGAATAACTATGTTGTTGTTTTCTTGTGATTAGGCCCACAGAAAGCGCCTAGCATTGACAGTAATCGACGATCAATCCACGATTCTCGACTGTTTCGACGATCAATCCACGATTCTCGACTGTTTCGACGATCAATCCACGATTCTCGCGCGGAACAGTCTAGACAGCCTCATGACTGTTAGGGTCCTTGTCGGAAAACCTTGCATATGCTTGATTCAAACTCTGTGGGCTTTCCCAAGCTTCTCTATTTGAGTGTCTATGGTTTCCAGAGAAGTTCACTACCATATAACCCTGAAGGAATGACTTTTGTTCTGTAAAGTTGTATGAACTTTGAGGAGAGATACCAGTCCAAGTCTTCTCGTACCAAAGCCGGCTAAGATATTGGGATGGAGGTGCCGGTCTTTAGTCCGAGTTCGTCCCGTATAGTCTCTTATGACACGACTTACGCCCACGATCTGTGGCGGGAATCTGTGTTGTATTTTACTCGATTTACCTAATAAATCAATACATGATGCTATATACATCGGAAAGAGAGACATCTTATGGTCATAATGGTGTATAATAATCTAACTTTCATGTTACATTACGCATAGAATATTCCGGTTGATTGTCACCAACATCGCTGTTTTTATATTTTGTTTACTTAACTGAAAGCCGAAGTCAGGTTCCGAAGAATTCCGGCATTGTCCGCTGGGTATTCTAGTTTCCGTTTCTATATATAGCGCGGGGTTTTCCGAACAAAATGGCGAAAACCGATCGCCCCAAAGTCCAGTTTCCTATGTGCTTTGAGAACAATTCCCGCACTAAAAACTTAATGACATAATGGAGGATCAGAACGGTAGTTTTGTTGATAATTTTCGCAAGCAACTTGTCAAAATTGGAGCAAATTAGAACTCTTATGTCTGGCTTGCCATGCGTGTGATGTGCATTTTGATTTGTGTGTTGATAAAATAATCGGAGAACCGAATCACACAGTTTCGAAATATAGTTCTTCCGTTTCAGTGGGACTTTTCAAACTTAAGGTTCAAAATGTATACAAATTTTGTTTGATTTTTTGTGTGCATAACAAGAGCAATATATTGCCCTGTTCGCTTAGTATATATCTTAATTTCGCGGAAGTCCACCAAATGTGGGTGAAATGTAGCACCATATAAGGCATATTATTTATTCTAATGCTCGTTGTGTTTACACTGTTTTAAACTTTGAGAGGGTTATATTCCCGTAATTTATTTAATGTATTACATTTATATCTCCAATGTTTAATTAATCTATTTATTTTTTATTTATTGACACACATAATTACGATTACAATGGAGAATTCATCGTAATTTGCGTTGTTAGTCCAAAATCTACGGAATATTTTCAACGGAAAATGCCGAACACAGTTCGCGAGGTCAACTGAGTTCGCATACTTTTAAAAAATTGTAAACATTGCGATAAATGTCTCTTTTCGCATTAAATTACCGCTTTCAATTCACAACTGATGTGGGTTTCAGATCAAATAGCATGTCTTCTGTTGAAAATATCCGTTTATTGTCGCAATTGTGATATTTTATTTCATATAATTGTGGTTTTATTTGAGCGGGTCAATAACGCTTAAGTCGTGTCATAAGAGACTATACGGGACGAACTCGGACTAAAGACCGGCACCTCCATCCCAATATCTTAGCCGGCTTTAGTACGAGAAGACTTGGACTACGGGATATAGGCCAATGTCGGAGAGGCCGAAATATTTTCTCCTTAATTGTGTGCATATGGCATCGACAAATTTGTTATTGAGATAAGATTTGTATAGCAGAATTCCCAGGTGAGTATAGACAGGGTGATCCAAATGGCCATAATCTTGCACATTTATCGGCTTCCTGTTTGGATTCGTTGAAAACCATTATGACAGTATTGGATGAATTATAACTGAAGCCCCATTATTTTATTACATGTAGTCAAGGCATAACTCATAGAGACCAATAAGACCTGGTCGGGATCTCAATAATATGGAGGAGGTCGTCTGCGTATATTTTATACCAGAGTTGATAGTATGGATCCCTGCATGGTTCCTTAAGACGAGAATGGACAAGGAATATGCTCCCTCGCTGCGGATACAACATTGTATGTCAGACAATAATTCTCGTATGATGTGCACAGTTTTGCTTTGTAATCCTCTGTGAAATAATTTATACAGGAGGCCATTGATCCACACACAATCGAAAGCCAAATAGCCATGAGTAAGCTTATTATGGTGTTCCCAGTCTTAACCAATACTTCTTTCTTGAACAGAACAGAGTAAGTTACTGAGTTCATATGCGGTTACAGCGTGTGTAATAGGTACATCACATGAGCCTGAATATGAGGATATTCAATTGTTCTGCAATCGAACGCATTTAACCCTTTACCCAACAAACCGGCCAAAACCGGCCAAATAAAGCTGCAACAGCCTAAATTATCTTGGGTCTGTCTCAATAAAACCATACAAATATGGATATCATTGGAACCGGCTCATTGGCCACATTGTGATGGTTACAGATATACCCTGTGCCAATGCATTCTCTTATATATGCGAGTCGGCCATTGGCCTAAAAAAAATCTTTTTTTAACACTTTTTACCATTTTTTCTTACATTCTTAAACAATTTTATAATTGTTAATGTGTTAAGCCAATGCATTCTCTTATATATGCGAGGCGACCTATGGTCGACTCGCATATATAAGAGAATGCATTGGCACAGGGTAAAAAAAAACGTTCTGTTGGGTAAAGGGTTAAACCAACGATCACGGTGCTATCACGAATAAAATGATAAGAGAAACTGTGAATACCATAATTATTCCTGCGCCCAAAACTGTATTTTCTAAATCCCTTTCTTAGTTTACACCGAATGAAAGAAGGCCAATGTTATTCCTATCATGTTCTTACATATGTTTTATGTTTTTCGTTTGACTTTTCTATTTTTTGCACATTTACCCTATGTTTGTTGTGTTGTTTTTCCTTACTTTTATATTTTTTGCACATTTACCCTCTGTTTGTTGTGTTGTTTTTCCTTACTTTTATATTTTTTGCACATTTACCCTCTGTTGGAGTGCCTGGGAACCTTTAGTGGTGATGATTTTACAGACGTTTATATATTCTTTACACATTTATCCACTGCGATTGCCCTATATCCTAGGGTCCCTTTAGAGGTGGTGTTTTTACACATTTACCCACTGCGAGTGCCACCCACTGTGAGCGCCTTGTGTCCCTTTAGTTTTGATTTTTTTTTACATCCTTTTTATATGTTTTTCACGTTTACACACTGTGAGCCGATTGTATCCCTTTAGTGGTGATGTTTTTACATATTGTTTATATGCTTTTTTTGCACATTTACCACTGTGAGTGCCTTGGGCACCTTTAGTGGTGTTGTTTTTACTGACGTATATATTTGTTGCACATTTAACCACTGCGAGTGCCCTGTGTCCCTTTAATAGTTGTGATGATTTATAGACTTTTTTACACACTTACTCACTGTGAGTGCCTTGTGTACCTTTTAGTGGTGATGTCTTACAGACTAAGTCGCGTTATCAATACACACAGCCATGAGACATAGATAGCCAAATTGACTTATTAATTCGTAAACATTGTGAAACATAATATATTCTCACAAAGCGTTAAGCCGCGTTATCAATAAATACAGAGCACGCTCGTTATAGCATGCGACCCACTAACATGCTTCGTGGACAGCCATGTGATATAAATAGCTAAATTGACCCATGTATTCGTAAACAGAAAGACGACAAAATACAAATTTGTGTCCATTTTGACAGCATTGAAAGCATGGCGTTCAGGTCTGTGTTGTAAGCATGGCGTACAGGTCTGTGGCGAAAACTTTGAGGTTCCCTCTGATTGTTTTTGGGCTCGCGACATTATTTCACGCTCTCTACACGTGCTATGGGACCTACATTTTCGGCGTATTTACGGTCATTTTGTTCATGAGAGCCACCAGGCGGATATTAACAGACGCTATTCCCAGCAGTGGTAAGGCTGTTCTGATAACCGGCTGCGATACAGGTAAGAATTACATACATGTATGATTGTATGTAAACTACAAGGCATTGTTCAGTGCCCCTCGCTAGGCCCGCTTAATTTTTGAATGTCCAGAACACATACGCATCATTAACCATATTATATATCATTTGGAACCAACATAATATATATTCCATCAGAATACGGAACAGATGTGGCCAAGGAGTGTCCACCAAGTGGTAGAGATTCTCAGATTCACCCCCAAGACTTTATTGTATATAATGTGATCTGGTTATTCGAAAATTAAGTGGGCATAACAGTTTAAGAGCTGTATCTGTTGCAATGCCTTCTGGTTTGATCTAGTCAAATGGATATGGACAGTTTGGTTTATCAGAATAATGCAGAATGAACGGTTACTGAGCAAAGGCTTAAATGAAAAAAAAAAGAGACATTCCCCATGCACTGGTTTTCCTCACATTGTGTGCACATGCTGATGAGATATTCCCCCATGCACTGGTTTTCATCACATTGTGTGCACATGCTGATGAGATATTCCCCACTGGTTTTCCTCACACTGTGTGCACATGCTGATTATATATTCCCCACTGGATTTCCTCACACTGTGTGCACATGCTGATGAGATATTCCCCACTGGTTTTCCTCACACTGTGTGCACATGCTGATGAGATATTCCCCACTGGTTTTCCTCACACTGTGTGCACATGCTGGTGACAGTGCTCAGACCAGCGTAGCAGGGGACAGAACTCTATCAAGTGGAGAGATTCTCTGATTTACCACCAGACTTCTCCCGTTATTTACCTCGGAATGCATCATAATTCACAACTAAGAGATAGATATAACTCTAAAGGTTACAAATAACTAATTATGTTCCATATGCGACAGTGTTAACTTTAAAAACCCGTCGACGATGGGTTAAGCCAATTTGAACATCAAGTGGTCAATGTTCCATCAGAACGTCATCCGATACACCAGTCGGTCACTGTCGGTGACGACAAATGCTCCCTTTTCGGTATTTTTTTCTTCAAACGGTAATCCCGCATTTGCACAACTACCCCATTTACTACAAATATCAGCAGCAAATATCCAGACCCCTTTCCTAACTTCTGGACCCCACCAGACTTGTCCTGCCATTGTAACTTCTGGACCCCACCAGACTTGTCCTGCCATCGTAACTTCTGGACCCCACCAGACTTGTCCTGCCATCGTAACTTCTGGACCCCACCAGACTTGTCCTGCCATCGTAACTTCTGGACCCCACCAGACTTTTCCTGCCATCTAACTTCTGGACCCCACCAGACTTGTCCTGCCATCTAACTTCTGGACCCCACCAGACTTGTCCTGCCATCTAACTTCTGGACCCCACCAGACTTGTCCTGCCATCTAACTTCTGGACCCCACCAGACTTGTCCTGCCATCTAACTTCTGGACCCCACCAGACTCGTCCTGCCATCGTAACTTCTGGACCCCACCAGACTCGTCCTGCCATCGTAACTTCTGGACCCCACCAGACTTGTCCTGCCATCTAAACAAACATTTCACCATATTTACGTTGGATATGATTATCTGTTCCCGCTTGGGGAATTTTCACTCAATGATAATCAACCAATCAGCAGCCATATTTTTGTTTATGCTGACTCTTAGTTTCCCTACACAAATTGAAGAAGCGTAACTCTATATAATTAGTTGCTTTGTACCCTATAATTGAAATGAAAATCGAACTCTGATCATGCCAACCGCGCCAATTTTACACAAATAGCTTTACTGTGATACAATTGAAATCTAGCGGTCATTGAACATTATATTATCTCGCAGTGGCCTTTAACTTAACCCACATACCCCGTTTTAAAATGAACCAATTTTTTTTGGTAAGGAAAACAGCAATGATCGCGTCCTGATAACTCTGGAAGAATAATCTAGCAAAAAAGTGACCAATGTCTCGTGCCATGCATGTCACAGACATATATTTACATACACCTGATATCTCTTCCGATTTCCCCATAGCGTTACGGTAGAGACGCCCCCTTATTCAATGCGTTCATAAACCTATGAAGGTACGTGACGTCACTTTCAATGTCGTTCATAGGTTTATGAACACATTAGTCCCGGAAATCACCGGGGATTGTCGGACATTACCGACTGCTTGAGTATCTAGTCAGCCAATACGCCAATGATTTGATAGCAAACAATATGTAATCGAGGTTCACGATTGGGTGGCACGAGATGTTCGATTGACTATCAGAATGTTGATTATCATATAATCCCATATCCCATAATATGTCAAATATAGCGAATTATCGAAATATGAAATACAACGAAAAAGCGAAATAGCACGAAAAATCGAAATAGGAAAATACAGCGAAATATATAAATAGGAAATTATTTTTATAAACGAAATAACGGATATATTTGAAAAAGTGTTTTTGACGAAATAACGGACATATTTGGAGAAGTGTTTTAAAGAGCATAAGTATATAAATATAAATAATAAACGGCGGATTCAACGTGGTCGTGGGTTTTGACGCGATAAAAAATCAGCAAACTCCGCATGAACCCCTGTGGGGTTCATGCAGTTTGCTGAATTTTTCTCGCGGTCAAAATCCCATGACCACATTGAAACCGGCGTTCATTTCTTATATATACTGCATAGGTTCACATGTCCCATGTCCATCCACTCAGTAATGGGAATATTATGACCACAAACTCAACTATATACCCAGTATAGATGTTACTCGTTGGAATGATATTATGCTGTTATTCTTGAAAAGTCAGGGGTAAAAATAAGAGATACCATATATTGATATACTCAAAAATCTTCAAATTAGCTTTGTTCTTTTTCCTGTTGGTAAATGTTATTTAGATGAGGCAAAAATTATAAATATACTCTTGAACTAATCCTCAATGTGTAGTTGCATTTATGAAGTACTTCCAAAAATATGTCTGGGTCTGCCAATTAGTTATCCTTAACATAACAAAGTCAATGAACTAGCCACATTAAGTTTGAATTATTTCAATCCAAGCATATAAGGTGCGCATTAGGTTCAGCATAATGACAATATCCATCGACTCCCGATCGGGTACTATCTATATATCTGCTGGTTCTGGAGACCTCCTTTCGGACATTATGGCCAGTGCGAGTCAGGACAGAAAGAAGAGTATTGAGAGATTGAAAGGTTGAGCTTTAGATTTATGTTACAGATGAGAATTTAAAATAGTTTAAAAACATCAAGTTAAAAGAATGATCAGATATGAACAAATTCTATTCAATTCATTTATGTCTCACTCCCTTAATAAAGGTATGGAGATAGTTATATGTGTACAATATTTACATATATACATGTGGTCAACATGGTGTATCTAGAACATAACAGTGTTATATAAAAGAAGTAGGATCAGATATAGATGTAACATCGCTGCAATATACAAATTTATTATATCATTGAACCAATGGGTAATACACCTCCTAATCTAATTAAATTCCTTTATAATGTGTCGTATTAATATACATAGCCGGCGATATAAATGTGTGTCTTTTGTATTTAGTAATTCGCTCATGACTATAACATTTGGTCTTTCACTCAATTCTTTCGGCAGTAGGCGGTTTCTAAGAAAATTAAAGTGTTCACACTTAAACAAGTAGTGGAATTCATCGCCAACTCTTGTCGAAGAGCATATAGCGTGAAAATACGATCTTCGAGATCAATGTTTTGCCATCTACCCACCTCAACTAGGAATTTTGTGGTTGCACGTTCGGAATTTACATAAAGTTTCTCGATCATTTCTATTACTACAATCTAGATATTCTTCAAAGTGGAAATTGTGCTTGTATATTCTATAAATGACACCTCTGCTAGAGTTATCAATGTCTGTCGACCAGAGGCGGACTGGGCCAAAAATCCGGCCCGGGAAATAAATATAATACCGGCCCATCTGTTCGGGTGTGTCCACGGACGGTCCACCTTGGAAATTTCAACTGCACCCCCCCCCCCTTGAATCAGAATCAGATCAAATACATGTTTTGCGTAATTTCATTTCCACCCCCCCCCCCCTTGAATCAGATGCAGACCAAATACATGTTTTTGCATAATTCCGTTTGCACCTGTGGCCTAATATCCTACATGTATATATATTCATAAACCATGGTTCTATATATTCCCGGTATGAGACCATTCAGATATTTTTACCTGAACAATTGCATAAATTCTAACATCTAGCGGTATAACTCCAGACAAATGCACAATGTTACGGGCAAGAGACCAGGACACACCGGGCTGTTCATGGTTGTTCGGCCCGGGGTGAGAAAATTTTGAAAACTATATAAGAACATCGCGAATCCTAGCATCTAGACTGACATCAACTGAAGCTTTCCTATTTTGTTGTAAATTTCAATTGGGGGAGGGTCCGGGAGGGGTGCGTGAGATTTTTTTCGGATTTACAGCTGGGAGTTACCGTTAAAATATCGAGATTAGCGGGGTCCCTATGTGGCGTTATATGGTGCTGACAAGTTCATTTAATGACAAAATTACGATTAGCCAGTTCGGTTGGTTAAACAACACATGTGACGGCCCACGTCCGGAATTTTCCTGGTCTCCCGATCGGCCAGTCCGGCTCTGCCCCCACCCGAAAGTCACATTATACTCACGTGGGGAACCCGCAAACTTAAATGCTGTCTTTCCTCGCCGGTTTTTCGCTTCTCGTGTGATATATATATTTATATATATATTGGCAGTACACATTATCCGAAGTAAAACATTTTACATGTGGAATAATTTCCGAATCGATATATTCTTGTTTAGTGACGGTTCCAAATATGGTTACAATCTGGACAATCTCAGACGCCGTTGTAAAATGGAATTCACTTCTTGAATTTATGTGAGAAGAGTGCTGGTTATACACAACACATGTGGCGGCCCACGTCGGTTTCATTATCGGCCCAAGTTGTGGTTGGGCGGCCCAACCATGTATACCCCCCCCCCCCCCAAACCGTAAAAAACCCATCGGATTCTCGCTTGATAGAAAATCACATGGAATCAGAATTTTTCCGACCTCCGGCCCATCGGGAAATTACCCGGTCTCCCGATCGGCCAGTCCGCCTCTGCTGTCGACCAACTCGAAACAAATGTTTCTATAATGCAGCATCTTACAACCAGATATGTGATTTGCTGATATACACTCTTCCTGGATTTGTGAGGATCGGAGAGTGTGACCAGGTCGGGATTTTGACTGTTCCAGAGATTTGCAGTTGAAAATCTGAAATAATTTGGGCCTGTGTGTATGCGGCGGAATGTTCTCTCATGGTGGTATCACATTTTTCTAGTCGGTTTCTCAAGATAAGCTGGAAATTGTATTACTACATGGTTATGAATGTTTTTTGAAAGAGACACAGTTGTGAGATGGTCCTTCTAGATGCTGATGATTTTAAATTTAGGTCTGATGTCATGGCTGAAACACTTTCATATCTTGAGTATTCGTTATGGATCCATCTTACAGCCATATTCTGTACTTTCTTAATTTCATCAATATTTGTGGGTGTATAAGGTGACCAGACACAAGACGCATACTCTAATTTGGGTCTCGCCACAGCTTGGTATTCTATTTTGTTGATCATTTCATTTTTATGTTTTTTTATGTTTCTTTTGAGAAAGTCGAGAGTTTGGTTGGCATTTGATGTTATCCTGTTTATGAGTTCATTGAAGGACATGTTGTTAGCTGTTTCAACTCTGTACCCCCCCCCCCCCCCGCGACCATTGTAGTTTGAGGTCCCTAGCTGACGGCAACAAACTCAGCCTTTGACGTTCACATCAATGACATACAGCGGGATTCAATTGTTCAAACGCATGGCGATTTCACGCCAATTGGAGTTACGAGTTCCAACTACACCCCATTTAAGGATAATCAATTTTCAATTCTGGGTACACTTTCCAACCGGTTGAAATATTTTCAACTGGTGGGCACATAAACCTTTGACTAAAAGTATACGAAAATGTCCGGATCTTGGTATAAAAACAACATAGTTTGCACTAAATGTTGACGGATAAAATAAAATATGTGTATGAGAACAATCTCCGCATATTTGCGATCTGAAATTCCAACTGCTGTCGATTCAACCATCAAATTTCCAAATGTAATTGTTATCGACGTTGAGGACATTGGATGACATTTTCTAAGTAAGCTTCGCTCATACAAAGAGATCGCCTTTACACTATTCAATCTCCACGTATGTTGTATGAGTGTCTTTATTTTTTCAGGATTCGGTCATGACCTTACAAAAAGCTTATCTGCACAAACTGAAGCGATCGTGATTGCCGGGTGTTTGGATGATCACTCTGCAGGCGCGACAACTCTATCCAAACTTAAAAATGTCCACGTTGTTAAAATGGATATTACTGATGATGACAATGTGCATCTATGTCTGAAAGAAGTCACAGATGTCCTTAAAGCGAAGAGTATTCAAGGTGAGAATGTTAAATAATGATATCATTAAAGAGAAGAGTATTCAAGGTGAGAGAATTTAAGAAATGAATGGTTTGTTTGAGTGTTTTATTGAAGGCTATTGTGAAGCGATGTGGTTGTTGTACTCCAACCGTCACAGCGACATATCTCTCAATAAAACACAATCAAACTACATTCATTTCACATACCTTTTTTTTGTATAGCTTTATACTTGTTAATTTCTGCAGACTCCGCTGAATCTGTTTTATGAGTATGTGTACACCATATCGCACATTGTCTACGTGTACCTCAAAGTTTATTTTCTAAATAATGCACATCGCTTGGGCCAAGAATTGGCGGCTTTTGCCATCACATAGACTATCATATAGAATAAAGTATTAATTGGGGATGGGGTCATTTTTTAAATTAAAACTGCCAGGTTGGAATTCTTGGTTTGTTTACATTATAAATGTTGGATTACGATTAACTAATTACCACGAAAATACGAATAGGGTCTACCCTACGATCGTTTGGTTTAAACATATTTATTTGCTCATACATACATACATACATGCATGCATACATACATACATGTGTTTAAACAAAGTACATATTAGAGCAAAGGGGATTGGAGGACAAGTGCTAAACACTTAGAGTTCCCCTCCTCTCCCCAATACAATACACTAGATTAATAATACGCATTGACGACAAACAAACAAATATTCGGTAAATATACATCTAGGCCTGTTGCAGTATATATCAAAGAAAATAAAGATATGTGGGATGAATTCGGAACGAATTTGGGATGTATTGGTGAATAGGTACATGTATCGGAGTTCGGTAATAGCGTGGAGATATGTGGGATGAATTCTGAACGAATTTGGGATGTATTGGTGAATAGGTACATGTATCGGAGTTCGGTAATAGCGTGGAGATATGGTTGTGTACGATCCTTTGTGTACGGAGTATAGTTAAAGGTAATCAATCCGATCGATGGTCACCATATAAATCAGATTCCAACAAAGATTCTTTTAAATGTTGCTTCAGTTATCAGAATCGATTAATTGACTCAAAAATAATGCTAACCACAGTCAACTATTGCATATCTCGAGAAATAAAAAAATTCAAAAAATCTATAAATGATAACTTTGAGCTTCGATGGGTGAGTTCGTCGACTCGAATCAATTTGTTTAACCCATGGAGCCAAAGAAATAGTAATTTGGGAGCGTTAATTCGGATTATGCATCTTTAATCATAATCATCCCACGAAATAGTGCTTCTGAATCCATATAGTGCGATAATAGACGATATGTTCCATCTGTTTGTTCTTCATCCCGTTGTAAGAACTTGTTTTGTTTCTTGTATTTTTTGGTAATGAATTAAGAACTCAATCGTGAATTAACATGCGTTAGAATTGACAAACATATTTACATTATTTACATATCATAATGCTGTAGAATCACCAGCATTAATATCATCATCATCGTCGTCCTCGTCATCATTATCATCATTAGCATAATCATAATCATTATCATTATCCATCACCGTCATCATCATACTCATCGGCATCATCATCGTCATCATTATAGTCATCATAATCATCATCTTCATCCATCACCGTCATCATCATAGTCATCAGCATCATCATCGTCATCATTATAGTCATCATAATCATCATCTTCTTCATCGTCTCATCACCATCTTCATTATCACCAACATCAACATAAACATCGTCTCATCACCATC
Organism: Siphonodentalium dalli; assembly: GCA_032622095.1. Lineage (NCBI taxonomy): Eukaryota > Metazoa > Mollusca > Scaphopoda > Gadilida > Siphonodentaliidae > Siphonodentalium > Siphonodentalium dalli. Next base: position 202,832,162 of record CP136069.1, read on the forward strand.
TTCATTATCACCAACATCAACATAAACATCGTCATCATCTTCATCATCATTATTATTATCAACATCGCCGTCATTATCAACAACAACAACAGCAACAACAATCATCGTCATTGTAATTATATCGTCACATTTTATCTTCGCATCAATAACTCATTTCTTATTCGATCTTACTCAGTCCTATCTTAAATTGCATAAGCCTTTTGAATTTCTGGATTATGTGAAACAAAATGGTATTTAAAAAATCCATCTAGAAGTTTCAACCAGAGCCAATTTGAGATCGTTTCGTTTATGCTGGGTACAATCAGAGGTCGCGCAAACATTGCACATGTCAAATCAAATATGTTGTCTTTCTGTAACTGTTGTGGTACTTTATGTTTTCCCAAAGTTATAAAGTAACACAACGGTTACAGAAATACAACAGCTTTGATTTTCCTACCATGGTATACAATGTACATGTGCAACGTTTACAATTATTATAATTACAATTAACCCTTTACCCAACAGAACGGCCCTGTGCCAATGCATTCTCTTATATATGCGAGTCGACGGGCCGACCATAGGTCGCCTCGCATATATAAGAGAATGCATTGGCTTAACACATTAAAAATTATAAAATTGTTAAAGAATGTAAGAAAAAATGGTAAAAAAAGAATTTTTTTAGGCCAATGCATTCTCTTATATATGCGAGGCGACCTATGGTCGACTCGCATATATAAGAGAATGCATTGGCACAGGGCATAACTGTAACCATAACAATGTGGTCAATGAGCCGGTTCCAATGATATCCATATTTGTATGGTTCTATTGAGACAGACCGAAGATATTTTAGGCTGTTGAAGCTTTATTTGGCCGGTTTTGGCCGGTTTGTTGGGTAAAGGGTTAATGGTTGTAGAAATGTAAATCATAAATACACAGAACGATAACGAGGGTGCTAATGGGTTTGTTGATACAGAAATACAACAGCTTTGATTTTCCTACCATGGTATACATGTGCAACGTTTACAATTATTATAATTACAATTAATGGTTGTAGAAATGTAATTCATAAATACACAGAACGATAACGAGGGTGCTAATGGGTTTGTTGATACAGAAATACAACAGCTTTGAATTTCCTACCATGGTATACATGTGCAACGTTTACAATTATTATAATTACAATTAATGGTTGTAGAAATGTAAATCATAAATACACAGAACGATAACGAGGGTGCTAATGGGTTTGTTGATACAGAAATACAACAGCTTTGATTTTCCTACCATAGTATAAATGTGCAACGTTTACAATTATTATAATTACAATTAATGGTTGTAGAAATGTAATTCATAAATACACAGAACGATAACGAGGGTGCTAATGGGTTTGTTGATACAGAAATACAACAGCTTTGAATTTCCTACCATGGTATACATGTGCAACGTTTACAATTATTATAATTACAATTAATGGTTGTAGAAATGTAATTCATAAATACACAGTACGGTATGCACGAGTGATATTATAGCACGGATGAATAGAACAAGAGGCACAGGCTCGAGTTCCATCCCTTTGAGATGGCACAAGTGCTGTATCAACAAACCCATTAACACACGTGTAGTTCTGTGTTTATTACACGCCACCAGTCATAGAATCCTTGAATTAAACAAACTGACTTACAAGGTTAATTTAGGCGCATACCAGCATAAAGGGCTTGTTTGTTATATGTGTTGATGCATTTATTTTATAGTTCCGGTTTCACCGTTGACGCGAACGTCATATATATATACGTCGTGTGACGTCAACGGGATGCTATAACACTATCGGTATATAACACCATATAAGGCTGTTCTTTATAGACAAGGTGAGATGTTCATAAATTAAATTTTCCATAACTATTACAAGCTATATATACACAACATGTAACTTTAGGTAACAGACATATTAAGTCACGGTGGACTTTTACGAAGCGGTGTTATAGAGAGAACTGAGTCCTTGGTCGAAGTGGCCGTGCCTAATACCACTATATTGGCCACACCCTTCATTTACGGTGCGCAGTGAGTTGGACACCATATTAGAACCGGCTTGACCAGTATGGATTATAGGACGAATAGCTAACAATGGCTATATTATACTATATCTATGATATATACACCCCGAGCATATTTTCCCACGATTGATTTTTATATGTTATTGTAAAGTAAGGCGACGCCTGTGTTAACACTTTACCCAACAAATCGGCCAAAACCGGCCAAATAAAGCTTCAACAGCCTAATATATCTTCGGTCTGTCTCAATAGAACCATACAAATATGGATATCATTGGAACCGGCTCCTTGACCACATTGTGATAGTTACAGTTATGCCCTGTGCCAATGCATTCTATTATATATGCGAGTCGACCATAGGTCGCCTCGCATATATAAGAGAATGCATTAGCCTAAAAATAATCTTTTTTTAACACTTTTTACCATTTTTTCTTACATTCTTTAACAATTTTTAATGTGTTAAGCCAATGCATTCTCTTATAAATGCGAGGCGACCTATGGTCGACTCGCATATATAAGAGAATGCATTGGCACAGGGCCGTTCTGTTGGGTAAATGGTTAACCATACTCACGTCAGCTGATAGTAATACGATGTGTTCCATACGGAACTGTAATTATCATGCTGGCCTATTAGATTGGCCAATGATAAAGGAGATATACTGACAGGAAATGAGGGCATATTAGGTTCACCTTGATTGACACCGACCCCATATGGAAAGTCCCAGGGGGTATACGGAGTCATATGGGGTCGATAGACGCCATCTTGTTTTTCTCGGGTATTATTTCGCTGGATTTTGGCGCCAAGAAAGGGGCTAACTGTCGGAAATCATTTTCTGCGAATTTAAAGACATATTACCATGTACCAAAACCTGCATGATTGTGATATATTTGAGAAATTCTAAAGACTAAATTAACTATCAAACTCAATTTGTAGCCCTACTGCTGATTATTAGCAATTCACTCAATACGTTGACGTCCAACAGGACCAACACACATACGGATACGGTGTCATGTGAGGCTCAGCTATAAGTTAATGGCCATAGACGACACATATAACTTACTAGAATCTAATGAACTTCGTACAGGTAATTCATATTATCACCTGTAAGCTCTTAGTTGTCGGATACGCTGTCATGTGAGGCTCAGCAAGCGCCTCGCGAGATATTAATCTCACTTCACATGACACCGTATCCGGCCACTCGCCCTGTAAAACATTGTACAAATTCAGAAGCGAGTATTATTACTTGCGCCAGTCCATGCTGGATGCAAGTAATGTTTTAGGTCCGGATATCTGTTTATCTGTTTATTACTTCCGCCAGTCCATGCTGGACGCAAGTAATGTTTTCGATCCGGATCTTTGTCTGTTTATTTGTCCGTCCGCGGATATGTTACGTCATACCGGAAGTACATACTGTAAATAATGCACACGCTAATATGATATGATTGCATCAATTATAATTTAAATCCACATATATTCTTAATTTGCATCGTTATCTGGTTTTATTTTGATAATAAATCGTTCATAAATGAACAATTTTGAATTATTTCTTCCTGGAAACCGATCAAGACGCCATGACGTCACGACACACATCAGGACGTCACGAGCTACATGGTCGCGCAAAACACCAGACATGACTGCGTCGATGTCCAGACAGCTTAGACTCGTATTACACGGACTGGCTAAACCATTCCATCTGCCAACAACTTCGTGTTTTATTATTATAAATATATATATACTGCATGGAAACAAAAGTGGGCAATAGTACTGCCCATTAGAAGTCTATTTTATGTAACTTGAAACTCGAGGAAATGAGTTAAGATCAAGTATAAAAAAGCGTGCGAAATCGTTCTTCTTTTTTTTCGCAGAGACAGTGAGGTGCCAACTGCCAACATATTTCTTGAAAGTTCAAAACATTTTCGAAAGATCCTGGTGCATATAAATCATGTCCGGCCAAACAGTCGAGCGCGTGGTTCAATTGAAAAACAATTGCACTGAAAAATGTGAATGTGCACAGAAACATGGATTATTAAAATGCCTTATTAATTAACTGGGGAAACAAGCTTTCTCGTTCTCAACGCAATATATAGGCATTTTGATGGTATGTTCCCGAAGATTGTAGATCAGTCGCAAATGAGGGAACGTTCCCATTGACACAATGTTAATCAAAGACTAGCCAATGGTCGCGTGTCTTTTATATAATTGTGTCGGTATTTGTAATTATGTGATTCTCGTCAAACTAGTAATTTAACCCAATAGGTATATAATATAGCATCATCGGCAACCAATCATTTTCACACCCTTTCTATAAATATGTCGAACAACTCGTACGTATCACTAAGACTATCATTAGTGTAATATATCAACACTAGGGGGTTGCCCGTCACAAAATGACGGGTATATAAATGTTATATATACTTTCTACCGTGTCCGCGGTCATGAACAAATTCTCATTTCTATATCAGAAATGGAATAGTCATGCTTCTCTTTTTTGTCACTGGATGCGCGAGGGAACACTTTATTTCACTAAAAACAGTATTTTTACACACCCAGCCAACATATATATGCGCATGCACATGTTGAACGAAACAAAATCAGCATATTATTTTTAATATAACTACATACGAACTGCAACATATACTCAATTCTGGAGTCTTTATTCAACGACGAAGGGAGCTTGCGGCACATTTTGATCTTAAACAGACGCCCTTTGGAGTGTGTATTCAGCTTGCAGACTAAGGATCACAGGCCACTGCACTGCGGCCCATTTGTAGGAACACTTTATTTCAATAAAACTGCATTTTCTACACCCCCCCACCTCTCTCCAACCTACATATGAATGCACATGTGGAACGCAACAATCAAGATATTTTACTGTATTACTATATATAGGCTACTAACTTAAACAGGCTCCATTCTGGAGCCTTTATTTGGGAGGGGGGTGCTGCGCCCCCTTTGTGCACATATTCGCGCACATATATAATCTTAAACAGCGCGCACATTTTCATCTGTTAAGTTAAGCATTCTTATCAGATTTTGCACTCAACTGAAAGATTAAAAGAGCATTAATTAGCGAAGAGCAATATTGTTTACACTGTATTAGTAGTCCCGGCCCGGGAATGGTTTTTCTAACTGAGTTCCGGCGAATCTACTGAACGGTACCCACTGGTGATGGGAGGTCATGCAGCCAATGCCCATTCGCCAACTTCCGGGTATACCGGTACTCCTTCGATTCCACATTCAATGCACAATTTTCATATCAAAAGAAGCATTCTTTGCTTATTTTCACACCGAACTGGCAAATTGAAATACCATATTAGCACCCATTCCCAACGATGATAGAGGTTCGAGTCACGACTCTGGACCCCACTACATGCACTTCCACGACAAAATCAAAATTCGTTACTTATATTCACTCTGAACCTGAACTGACAAATTTATTTAGGGCCTATATTTCCAACAACGCTTTGGCAGAGCGGATGGAAGTTTCGTCTACAATAGCAAAGCAAGTTTGGGTTTGCGTGCATCATAAGAAATAGTGTCTACTTGAGTGAAAATACTGCATGTGGGGACCATGTTAGATCTCAGGTTTGCTTTGACCAATCGGCGTGAAATTTTTTGAGTCATCTGTTAAGACAGAATATAAGCCATGGTACAAATTTGGGCTACATTGCACTCACGGCTGAAAAGTTATAAGCGCGCCAAAGGCGTGACCGAGTTATGCACCCACACACACCTACACACACACATACACAGACGACGGGTTTTATATATATAGACTAGGGGGTTGCCCGTCACAAAATGACGGGTATACAAATGTTCTTGTTATTTTCTAGTGTCCGATTCCATGGACACATGGAATGGTCATGCTTCTCGTTTTTGTTACTGGATGCGGGTTGGAACACTTTATTTCACTAAAAACTGTATTTCTACACACCCAGTCAACATATGTGCATGCACATATTGAACGAAACAAAATCAGCATATTATTCAAATATTACTATACACCAACTGAAACATACTCAATTCAGGAGCCTTTATTCGGGAGACTGCGGCACATTTTGAACGCACACCCTTTGGAACCTGTATTCAGCATGCCGCCTAATGATCACACGCCTGCACTGCGCGGCCCATTTGTATGAACACTTTATTTCAATAAAATTGTATTTTACCCATACCCCCATCTCCCCAACCCATGTATATGCATGCACATATGGAACGCAACAATCAAGATATTTTACTTTATCTATACTGAAACAGGCTCAATTCGGGAGCCTATATTTAGCGGGGGATGGGCCTACAGCCCAGTTATGCCTTTCGCGCACACATGGGGAGTTTGCAGCACAATTTGAACGGACCCCCTTTGGAACCTGTATTCAGCATGCAGCCTAATGGTCACACGCCCTGCACTGCGCGGCCCATTTGTATGAACACTTTATTTCAATAAAACTGTATTTTTACCCCCATTCCCATCTCCCCAAACCATGTATACATATGCATGCACATATGGAACGCAACAATCAAGATATTTTATTTTATCTATAGTAACTGAAACAGGCTCAATTCGGAACCTTTATTTAGCGGGCGAGGGTCTACAGCCCCTTTGTGAGCTTCGAGCACATTATCTGGTTTTAAACTGTGTGCGCTTCGCGCACATTTTGATCTTTTGAACATTCTTTTATCAGATTTGTACTCAACCGAAAGATTAAAAGAGCATTAATTAGCGTCGGCAGTATTGTTTACACTATATTATTAGTCCCTGTCCGGGATTCCGGGATGTGATTTTTCGGGGTCGTCCTGTTCACCCGGCGGCTATTGTTTCGGGTAGGTGTTGGGGCAGGTGTGATAATCCTCAACATCACAGAGCTGCCGACTATAGTTTTTATCATAATTGTTACTGGGAATTGGTGGCGATGGCTAATTTCGACGGCGATGAGCGGCCGGACGATGAGGATACTAGGGGTTTTTGGAAAATTCAAAACTCGAGGAATACAGCGCGTAGAGGGCTCATTTTGGTGTCTAACGAAAGGCCTATATTCGCCCTATCCACACATATTAACCCCGCCACTGAACGGACACCGGAAGTTGCATTATGAACGAAGAAATGCACATGTGATATATTTCAACAAATTTATTAAATACTCAAGATATATATTTAACAAATACTATCAATATAACATAAGATGAATTATAGCACATTAATGTTTGATACTGTTTGATACTGAATCCATGTATTCGAGAATATCTATTTCGCCTGCGCCGAAAACTCTCTTGAAATGTCTGATGGAATTGTCAACTTTGCGATATCGCATCTTGCGTGGGCCAATCCTTCCACCCGCTCTCAATTGGATGACGGTTGCTTCCTGGTAAGCTTGCTCTTTCTTCAGGAAATCTATCAACCTGAAGATGTTCGGGTGTGAGCAAGATAACACCAACTGCAGTTTTCGGTGCCATCCTTCCACATGATTTGTCGTTCTTGGACCAATTGTGTCGTGGTGATTCCATAGCTGGCGGCCATGGCTCCCTTCCACCCAGAACTCGGTGATGTAATCCGTGAACTTGGTGACGTTTTCTTCGAGACCTGTGTTGCTTGTCGCAGGGTAATCGTCCAGCGCTTCGAACCAGGCATCACCAACCATCTCGACAGGAACCATAGGGAGGGCTAGAGCTCTTCTTATGAGGGTCTTTTGGTCGTTGCCTTCAGTGTCTTCGTATAGCTGCTGTCGGTGGCATTTCTTAACATTCTTTCACCAGATTGAAGAAACGTTGGTATGTGTGTTGGGTCTTGTTGGGAAGTAAGCCATACACCAAAGGGCAAACGTTCCATCACAGAAGATCGTTCCGGCAACAGCTAAATTTTCTAGATTTTCTCTGGTCGCGAATATCAGAATCTTTTCAGTCTCTCCGTCATCGGCTAGTAGGAAGTTGTGGTTGTTGGCTGTTTTACTTTAGTTATTACTTGCTTAGTTTTCTTTCTGAATACTAATATAAAGAGCGTTGCCAGATTAATGAGAATGCGAAATTAAATTTACTCAGTACATACTTCCTATTTCTTCCTGGTATAGCGTTGTTACTGGCTTGTTACTTGTCTTAACAAGCTTTTTGAGGTCTGCAATCCAGGAATCTGCTGCTACTTGGTTGAAATCAGGTTCGTGGTTATGGTTGCCGCTGTTGGATATCACCATATCGTTCTCAGTGTTGGTGGTTGCACGGCAGTCTTTCTTACAACATCGCCAATGAATTCGATCATTTCTCCTTGATTTAACGGAGAATTTGTAGTCATCATATACCAGATACTTTCCACCTCTAGTATTTGGAATATAATTTACGTTCACTTGTGTGCTTGCCATCGTGTTTATGTCAGACCAGGGAATCTAACAGTATATATATTAAGTAGTGAACTCTACTTAAAACACTGATAATAATTCATAATACATCTTTACAAACAAATAATAAAACGTGTAAAATAAATAAACTGAATGTGGCTCACGCTATTAAACGTTATTCACCACCATCAGTTATGGACTGTGACAACACTGGACCGCATGTGTTTTGATATGGACTATAATCTCCGCCGGCCAAGTCGTTAATATCTGCCTGCCGGGTAGACAGGATATACCCGATTTTTCTAACTGAGTTCCGGCGAATTTACTGAGTTCACGGTATCCACTGGCGGGAGGTCAGACTGTGTCCATTAGCCATCTTCCGTGTATACCGTACTCCTTCCATTCCACACTCAATGCACAACTTTCGTATCAAAGACAGCATTCTTTACTTATGTTCAAACCCAACTGGCAAATTAAAATACCATATTAGCACCCATTCCCAACGACGAACGTTCGAGTCTTGACTCTGCACACCACTACATCCACCCATTCCCATCGACGGTAGAACGTTCGAGTCTTGACTCTACACCCCACTATACATGCACTTCCGCGACAAAATCAACATTCGTTACCTAAATTCACACTGAACCTGAACTGACACATTAATTTAGCGCCTATTTCCAACAACGCTTTGGTAGAGCGCATGGAAGTTTCGCCTACAACAACAAAGCAAGTGTGGGTTTGCGTGCGACGTCAATGACGTCATTTTGACAAACGTCATAAGAAATAGTGTCTATACTTGAGTGCAAATGCTGCATTTGGGGACCATGTTAGATCTCAGGTTTGCTTTGACCAATCGGCGTGAAATTTGGTGAGTCACCATTTATGACACACTATAGGTCGTGGTACAAATTTGGGCCACATTGGATGCATGGTTGAACAGTTATAAACGCGCCAAAAGCGTGACCGAGTTACACACGCACACACAGATACACACACAGACGACGGGTTTTATATATATTATTTGTTTACTAGGGGGTTGCCCGTCACAAAATGACGTGTATATAAACGTGCTTTGTTATTTTATAGTGTCCGCTTTCATGGACACATGGAATGGTCATGCTTCTCTTTTTTTTGTTACTTTATGCGCGTTGGAACACTTTATTTCACTAAAACTGTATTTCTACACACCCAGTCTACATATGCGCATGCACATATTGAACGAAACAAAATCAGTATATTATTTAAATACTACTATGCACCAACTGAAACATACTCAATTCAGCAGCCTTCATTCGGGAGCTTGTTGCACATTTTGAACGGACCTACTTTGGAACATGTATTCCGCATGCCGCCTAATTAGCATACGCCTTTACTGTGCAATCCATTTGTATGAACACATTTCAATAAAATTGTATTTTTACCCCCACACCATCTCCCCAACCCATGTATATGCATGCACACATGGAACGCAACAATCAAAATATTGTACTTTATATATACTGAAACAGGCTCAATTCGGGAGACTTTATTTAGCGGGGATGGGTCTAAAGCCCCTTTCTGCGCATCGCGCACATTCTATTATCTTAAACTGCGTATGCTTCGTGCACACATAGGGATCTTGCAGCACATTTTAAACGGACCCCCTTTGGAACCTGTATTCAGCACGCAGCCTAATGATTACACGCCCTGCACTGCACGGCCCATTTGTATGAACACTTTATTTCAATAAAACTGTATTTTTGCCCCCACCATCATCTCCCCAACCCACGTATATGCATGCACATATGGAACGCAACAATCAAGATATTTTACTTTATCTATAGGGCCTACTAACTGAAACAGGCTCTATTCGGAACCTTTATTTAGCGGGGGAGGGGTCTGCAGCCCCTTAGTGAGCTTCGCGCACATTATATGAATTTAAACTGCGTGCGCTTCGCGCACATTGTGATCTTTTAAACATTTAGTCTTTTATCAGATTTGCACTCAACCGAAAGATTAAAAGAACATTAATTAGCGTCGGCAGTATTGTTTACACTGTAGGCCCTATTATTAGGCCTGTCCCGGCAATGTGATTTTTCTAACTCAGTTTGGCGAATTTACTGAGTTCACGGTACCCACTGGCGGGAAGTCAGACTGTCCATTCGCCATTTTCCGTGTATACCGGTACTCCTTCGATACTACATTCAATGCAAAACTTTCGTATCAAAGACAGCATTATTTACTTATGTTTAAACCCAACTGGCAAATTAAAATACCATATTAGCACCCATTCCCAACGACGAACGTTCGAGTCTTGACTCTGCACCCCACTACATCCACCCATTCCCAACGACGGCAGAACGTTCGAGTCTTGGCTACAACCCCACTATACATGCACTTCCGCGACAAAATCAATATTCGTTATCTAAATCCACAATGAACCTGAACTGACACATTAATTTAGCGCTTATTTCCAACAACGCTTTGGTTGAGCGCATTGAAATTTCGCCTACAATAGCAAAGTAAGTGTTGTACTGCGTTCGACGCCAATGACGTCATTTGGACAAACGTCATAAGAAATAGTGTCTACTTGAGTGCAGATACTGCATTTGGGGACCATGTTAGATCTCAGGTTTGCTTTGACCAATCGGCGTGAAATTTGGTGAGTCACCTTTTATGACACACTATAGGCCGTGGTACAAATTTGGGCCACATTGGACTCATGGTTAAAAAGTTATAAACGCGCCAAAAGCGTGACCGAGTTATACACACACACACAGATACACAGATACATACACACACACACAGACGACGGGTTTTATATATATAGACTAGGGGGTTGCCCGTCAAAATGACGGGTATATAAATGTATTTCGTTACTTTCTCGTCTCCGCGGTCATGAACACATTATCATTTCTATATCAGCAATGGATTTGTCATACTTATCTTTCACCGGAGGCGTGTGGGAACACTTTATTGAAATAAAACTGTACTCCCATCCTACCCCACATACATGCATGCACATTTGGAACGCAACAAAATCAACATGTTATTTTATTACTGTATTTACTAACTGAAATAGACTTCATTTGGGAGCATTTGTTCGGGGGCGAAAGGGTCCCTTTGTGCGCTATAGCCCTATATGAGCCTATGGCTCGGGAACACTTTTTTCACACAAAAAAAATACTGTAGATTCCACTATCACCCACATATAAGAGGCCCTCACCCCCTTTTCGTACGCCGTATTCCATGCCCTGTTATGAGGTACGCCGTATTCCGGTCCCTCTCTTAGGAGGTATTCGGTATTCCAAAAATACCGGTATTCGTACGCCGACCTTCCAAAAATGATAATAATAATATAAATGCGATTTTTGTCACAATAAATTCACGGTTTGACATACAGATCGTCGATCATCGTCATTTTAGATTAATTTAGACGTGGAGACTGCGGAATAACCGGCGTTTTACTATCATGTTGCCTTTTAGATCCTTTTATCATCAATAAATTATCTTATCTGATCTTAACTGGTACTCCGTATTCCATATGGCTGTTAACTGGTATTCCGTATTCCACCCTCTGTGTTAAGTGGTATTCCGTATTCCAGGGGGGGGGTGGGGGCCTCATATAAGCACGCGCATATGGAATGCAACAAAATCAACGTATAGTTCTTTATTACTATTATATATATTCCAGTAACTGAAACAAAGCCTTTATTCAGCGACCGAGTGGTCTGCAGTCCCTCTGTGCGCTTCGCGCACATGCATTATGATCTTAAACAGGCTCCCTTCGGGAGCTTTTATTCAGAAGCGTATAGGCCTAAGGCCATGGGCCCTTGTACTGCGGCCCATTTGCCCACTTCGCGTCCATCTTTATATTGTATAAAACGTTATTTATCAATTTGCCGTCTTCGATTCCACACACAATGCACAACTTTCATAACAAAGAGACAATCCATTACTTATATTCTCACTGAAGTGGCATATTAAGACCATTTAGCACCCATTTCCAAGGACGGTATAGAACGTTCTAGTCTCGACTCTACACCCATGCACTTCCACGACAAAGGCAACATGCATTAATTATATTCACAATCAACCTGATCTGACAATTAAATTATAGCGCCCATTTTCAACAACGATTTGGTAGAGCGCATGGAAATTTCGTCAATACAATAGCAACGCAAGTTTGGGTTTGCGTACGACGTCACATGACGTCATTTCGACAAACGTCATAAGAAATGGTATCTACTTGAGTGCAAATACTGCATTTGGGGACCATGTTAGATCTCAGGTTTGCTTTGACTAATCGGCGTGAAATTTGGTGAGTCACCTTTTACGACAGACTGTAGGTCGTGGTACAAAATTGGGCCACATTGGACGCATGGTTGAAAAGTTATAAACGCGCCAAAAGCGTGACCGAGTTATACACACACAGACAGATACACACACACACAGACGACGGGTTTTATATATATAGACTAGGGGGTTGCCCGTCAAAATGACGGGTATATAAATGTATTTCGTTACTTTCTCGTCTCCGCGGTCATGAACACATTATCATTTCTATATCAGCAATGGATTTGTCATACTTATCTTTCACCGGAGGCGTGTGGGAACACTTTATTGAAATAAAACTGTACTCCCATCCTACCCCACATACATGCATGCACATTTGGAACGCAACAAAATCAACATGTTATTTTATTACTGTATTTACTAACTGAAATAGACTCCATTTGGGAGCATTTGTTCGGCGGCGAAAGGGTCCCTTTGTGCGCTATAGCCCTATATGAGCCTATGGCTCGGGAACACTTTTTTCACACAAAAAAAATACTGTAGATTCCACTATCACCCACATATAAGAGGCCCTCACCCCCTTTTCGTACGCCGTATTCCATGCCCTGTTATGAGGTACGCCGTATTCCGGTCCCTCTCTTAGGAGGTATTCGGTATTCCAAAAATACCGGTATTCGTACGCCGACCTTCCAAAAATGATAATAATAATATAAATGCGATTTTTGTCACAATAAATTCACGGTTTGACATACAGATCGTCGATCATTGTCATTTTAGATTAATTTAGACGTGGAGACTGCGGAATAACCGGCGTTTTACTATCATGTTGCCTTTTAGATCCTTTTATCATCAATAAATTATCTTATCTGATCTTAACTGGTAATCCGTATTCCATATGGCTGTTAACTGGTATTCCGTATTCCACCCTCTGTGTTAAGTGGTATTCCGTATTCCAGGGGGGGGGGGGGTGGGGGCCTCATATAAGCACGCGCATATGGAATGCAACAAAATCAACGTATAGTTCTTTATTACTATTATATATATTCCAGTAACTGAAACAAAGCCTTTATTCAGCGACCGAGTGGTCTGCAGTCCCTCTGTGCGCTTCGCGCACATGCATTATGATCTTAAACAGGCTCCCTTCGGGAGCTTTTATTCAGAAGCGTATAGGCCTAAGGCCATGGGCCCTTGTACTGCGGCCCATTTGCCCACTTCGCGTCCATCTTTATATTGTATAAAACGTTATTTATCAATTTGCCGTCTTCGATTCCACACACAATGCACAACTTTCATAACAAAGAGACAATCCATTACTTATATTCTCACTGAAGTGGCATATTAAGACCATTTAGCACCCATTTCCAAGGACGGTATAGAACGTTCTAGTCTCGACTCTACACCCATGCACTTCCACGACAAAGGCAACATGCATTAATTATATTCACAATCAACCTGATCTGACAATTAAATTATAGCGCCCATTTTCAACAACGATTTGGTAGAGCGCATGGAAATTTCGTCAATACAATAGCAACGCAAGTTTGGGTTTGCGTACGACGTCACATGACGTCATTTCGACAAACGTCATAAGAAATGGTATCTACTTGAGTGCAAATACTGCATTTGGGGACCATGTTAGATCTCAGGTTTGCTTTGACTAATCGGCGTGAAATTTGGTGAGTCACCTTTTACGACAGACTGTAGGTCGTGGTACAAAATTGGGCCACATTGGACGCATGGTTGAAAAGTTATAAACGCGCCAAAAGCGTGACCGAGTTATACACACACAGACAGATACACACACACACAGACGACGGGTTTTATATATATAGATATATGAGATAACAGAGATATTCTGTCCGCACACACAACTATTTCAGCGATGGGTGTACTGAGATTTGATATCTAGAGTCTTGTTATCGATCTCTCAAACGAGAGGCCAGCACCCGTGGTTCAAACTGTTGTTGGTAAGACGCCACAAAACATGCCAAATGTGTGATGGGCGCAAGTATATAGGCAGCTCCAGAGAGTGCATTCTAGTCTGTTTATCTGTTTATCTGTTTATTTGTCTGTTTATCTGTCCTTCCGTGAATATGTTACGCCATACCGGAAGTACATAATGTAAAGAATGCACATGCGCTAATATGAAATGGTCGCACCAATTGTAAATTAAATCCACGTATATACTTAAATTGCATTGTTATCTGGTTTTATTTTGGTAATAAATCATTCATAAAAGAACAATATTGAAAGATTTCTTTCTGGAAAACGATAAAGACGCCATGACGTCACGACGCACATCAGGACGTCACAGGGCGCGCAAAACACCAGACACGATTGCGTCGATGTCCAGACAGCTCAGACTCGTATTACACAGGCAGGCTAAGGATGGATACACACATGCATGTAATTTCTGTATGTAAAATCCATGTATTTGACATGGTCACATATTATATTGTTCAATGTACAACTATATATTATTATGTTTGCATACTGTCCTTATAAGGATGTTTTGCCTATTAAACTTATCTTATCTTATCTTACCAATCATTAATAGCATTAGTCGCATGCGCGCGATCGGACAATTTCAACAGGCGAGACAAGTGAGCAGTTATAAGCCATTATCAAACTAACTGCTATCAAGAAATTTCAGGCCAGTCATAAATTCTTGCATGGATTCCGAAATGAATAAATCCTGCTTGATATCCGTTGCTGTTTTTCACGAGTTTTAATTCATTTCGAAAAGTGGATTTGAGTCCGTCGATTTTATACTTGATTTGTTTCTCGTCATTTCAGGGTCATCCGAAATAAAATTAAAATGTGGATAATTTAAAGCTCTTTTAGGGCGATTGTGATACACGAGTGTTTAATGTCTCATTAACAATCCGATATGCCTGGAATAACAGGCATTGGAAAATTGAGAAGACAATACCGGTTCGTTGAGATTCCTCGGATAGTTTCAGAGCGAGCTCATGTGATAACATTCAATTGGGATTTTCATGCAAATATCAATTACAGCGCCAAAAAATTAATACAGGTACAGCGTTTAAGTAAAATGAGTGACAACCCCCCCCCCCCCATTTTTGTTTCTCAAACCAAAGGTTGAATAAGTTCCTACCTGTCACAATTTTAGCTTGTACACCGCTTGAATTATAACATTTTGGACCATAAACCACGATTGGGGGAGGGGGCTGGTTCTCGAACGCTTCGAATAACTAAGGGATTTGGTTGAATGTATCAGACGGGATTATCTGGGCATGAGTGTATAATATGTTTAACTTAAATATTCCATAGTTGTAAATTTTGCGTATACATATATAACAGAAGCGAGAAAAGGTGACGTATAGTTGGGAACTCCTAGACCTACCTTCTGTACTGTACACATTTAAAGCTGTAATACTATGTTCATAATTATATGAATAGCATAAATTGCTGAATATTAGACTAATCACTGGTAGAAAACAGACACGACAGAATGACTGTCAACTACAATATTTATAAATCAGGAGTGGCTTCGTGGCTTCATGGGTGGGGGTCAGGACTCAGGGTGCTGCATGCCCCCACCCCACACGTCGAGGAAATATGCAATGGTCTGTCTGGTAGCTTCCGGGATGTTATAACCCCCCCCCCCCCCATGTTGGGGGTCATAGCCCCTGCGTTGTGGAAATCCTGGGACCACCAATGGTTTAAAAACCAAGAGAAGACTGACAATGATTTAAACAGAAAGTCCAATATTTGGGTTATCGCGCGAACAATTATTTTAAGCGGCCTGACGACTTTGTTCAGTCAACGGCTCTCTGCACGTTCCGAGCTTGGCTCGATGTGGTCAAACATAGCCGCAATGATTGCGTTCTCAGCGGACACATATTACATGTCTTACATGGTCTGTATGATCCATGTAAAACGACAAATACACCGACATTTACAGATATTACATGCATGTGTGTATCCACCCTAAACAGATCCATCTGCCAACAGCTTCGTGTTTTATGATTATTATGCCTATTTTATGTAACTTGAAACTCGGGAAATGAGTTGAGATCAAGTCTAAAAGCGTGTGGAATCTTTTTTTTTCCCGCAGAGACACTGAGGTGCGAACATATTTCTGGAAACTTTCTTCGAAGTTCAAAACATTTCCGAAAGATCCTGGTGCATATTTATAAACCATGTCCGGCCAAACAGTCGAGCGCATGGTTCAATTGAGAAACAATAACACTGAAAAATGTGAATGTGGAAATATGGATTATTAAAATGCCTTATTTATTAACTGGGAAAACAAGCTTTCTCATTCTCAACGCAATAGACATTTTGATGATAAGTTCCCGAAGACTGTATATCAGTCACTAAGGGTGGATACACACATGAATGTAATCTCTGTAAATATCGTGTATTTGGTGTTTTACATGGATCATACAGACCATGTAATATGTGTCTGCTGACAACCCAATCATTGCGGCTATGTTTGACCACAGTGAGTCAAGCTCTGAACGTGCAGAGAGCCGTTAACTGGACGAAGTCCTCAGGCCGCTTAAAATAATTGTTAGCGCGATAACCCAAATGTTGGACGTTCTGTTTAAATCACTGTCAGTCTTCTCTTGATTGTATACCAGTGATGGTCCCATGATTTCCCCAATGCAGAGGCTATGATCCCCAACATGGGGCTTTATTATCCCGGAAGCTACCGGACTGACCACTATATGTGTCCTCGACCGGGGGGGGGGGGGCGCATGCAGCACCATGAGTCCTCCCCCCTAAAGCCAAGAAGTCACTCCTGATTTGTAAATATTGTAGTTGACAGTCATATCTGTCGTGCCGGTTTGCTACGAGTGATTAATCTCATATACAGCAATTTATGCTATTCAAATAATTATGACCATATTATTACAGCTTTAAATTTGAAGGTACAGAAGGTGTGTGTCTTCGTTCGGGAAAAGGGTTGTCTAGGCTACGAGTTCACAACTACGTCACCTTTCCTCTCTTGTGTTATATACGCACAATTTACAACTATGAAATACTTAAGTAAAACATTATGTTGTACATTCTTGCCCAGATAATCCCGGCCGATACATTCAACTAAATCCCTTAGTTATTCGAAACTTTCGAGAACCAGCCCCTCCCCCAATCATGGATTATAGTCAAAAATGTGATAATTCAAGCCTGTACAGGCTAAACTTGTGACAGTTAGGAACTTGTTCATCCTTTGGCCTGAGAAACATATACTGTTCTGTAAATTCTGGGTTTTCTTTCAACGCTGTACATGCATTAATTTTTTTGGCGCTGTAATGGATATATGCATGGAAATCCCAATTTAATGTTATCACATGAGCTCACCCTCAAATTATCCGAGCAATCTCAACAAACTGGTATTGTCTGTCTTAATTTTCCAATGCATGTTATTCAAACCATGAGAGCATCATATCGGATTGTTAAAATTTGAGCTCAGGCCATGCATAGTCGAGAAACAAATATCCTTATCCTTACGACTCAGCGTTGTCCGATTAGGCTAAATCACTTAACATGGAATTCACCATGTATGAGTTAGTTGATTGCCATGTGTATTAATATAGCACTTCCAAATTGTGGAGCCAGAGGGCCGTTCGGGTTTTGCTGGACGAGATCAAATTGGGAGTCAGTGTGTGGGACATTAAACACTCATGTATCACAATCGTCCTAAAAGAGCTTCAAACGTCTGCACATTTTATTTTTATTTTGGATGACCCTGTTTCCAAGAAATGACGAGAAACAAATCAAGTATGAAATCGACGGACTCAAATCCACTTTTCCGAATGAACTAAAACTCGTGAAAAACAGCAACAGTTAGTTTGATTTTGGCTTATAACTACTCACTGGTCTCGCCTGTTAAAATGGAACGATCGCGCGCAGGCGATTAATGCTATCGATGATTGGTATGACCATGTAAAATACATATATTTTACATACAGACATTACATGCATGTGTGTATCCACCCTAAGGGCATCTTCACATTTACACACTTTTAATCAAAGACTAACGTGTCTGTTACTTAATTGTGTCGGTATTTGTAATTGACTTCGATGATTTTTGCCGCTGAAGTGTAATGGCATACACAAATCATTCTAGTCAAACTAGTAATTTAATCCATTGGTATATAATATATAGCATCATCGGCAACCAATCATCTTCACACCCTTCATATCAGCGATGTCTATATTGTTCTATAAATATGTCAAACAACTCGTACGGTTTTACTAAGGCCATCATTAGTGTAATAGATCAACTGGAGATAACAGAGATATTCTGTCCGTACACACAAATATTTCAGCGATGGATGAACTTAAATTTGATATTCAGATTTTGTATCGATCTCTCAAACGAGGGGCCAGCACCCGTGGTTCAAACTCTTGTTGGCAAGACACCACAAAACATGCCAAACGTGTGATGGGCCGCAAGTACGGGCAGCTCCAGTGCGTGCATTCTAGTTATGTTTGTTTTTTAGCGTAAATCGCCATGTGGCATTAAGCCAAAACGTTTTTTTCACAATCCGTATATTCTTTGACACCAACAGGATTGTGGGGTCTCGTTGATAACGCTGGAGTGGATTACGTTAGTCCGATAGAACTCACAACAATCAAGGTCTTCAAACAGTTAGCGGACGTGAACATTTTCGGAACTACAAGAGTGACGAGAACCTTCCTGCCACTTGTCAGAAAAACGAAAGGTTAGTCGCATGTACCAATATAAATTATAACAAAATAAGCGTCCTCATATTGACTATAATCCAACAACCAACCGTGTGGGTTAGATCAGTGTAGGGTGTTATATACACGTCGATTTACCTCTGGTAAGCGGAATTTAAATGCACTATTATATATACTTGTATATATTAGTCAGGACTCTGAGAGGTACATGCACCTCTGCACCCTCAGATCCACGTGCCATACTCATATCCGAACATAACGAGTTGAAGATCTTTATATCACATGAACAATTAGAGATTTATGCCGTTTTAACAAATCAAAATCCTTAACAGAAGCGTCCCCAATTTGCCGCTTTTAGTTTTTGTGTCTATTTGGTTAGTGCAATGAAGTTGGACAATAATTTAACTTTAATGAACAAGCAATCACTTTGCAATGCCTGGTGTTGTTGCCATGTGCGACTTTACGAAATAGTATTAATCCGCTTGATTCAATGTAAATTCATTTGTTGGCGCGCCGCTTGCTAGTCACTAGTAAGAGATAAGAAAATATATAATGGCGTTTTTAATTATATAATAGGGGTTTCATGTGATATAACTATATTTTCAACAAGTTCATTTAAAAATAGATCAACTTTGTTCTTCTAATTTTCAATTTTAATAACTCTCCCATAATGATATATCGCACGTTAAAACCATTGTTATGTAAACATCACTGTTGCCGTGGAATTACCGATAAATGTCCAATTAGTCCAACAAGATTCCAAAGTTTAATTAAAACTTGAAGGTATACATTGGAAAAGATCAAAGCATTGAAACTGATCTGAAAACCATATTCAGACTAAAATGATTAGTGATGTTTGTTGACAAATCACTATAACAGTTTGGTTTCAACACACGGAATTTCGTTATTCGAGATCTATCTATAACGAATATAGAGTGTTTGTGGTGTGTGTTGATTATGTCAGTATATGCTCATATATATAGAACAAATCTAAATTTAAAACGAGCACGTCACTTTAACAAACGCATATGTAATGATATAACATATTACATATATTAATAGTGATGCGTTTATTAAAGTGACGCTCTTGTGTTCAAATTAGATTTGTTTTATTTATATTTTAACTCGTTTTAATATGTGTGATAAGGACTTCTGATTACAGGGCGTGTGGTGATCACATCAAGCGTGCGGGGCCGGACATGTCAGATCGCCAGCGGCGCCTACGGATCCACGAAACACGCAGCCGAGTGCTTCGCTGATACCCTACGACGGGAGATGATACCGTTTGGGGTAGATGTCTGTGTGATCGAACCAGGAAATTATGGCAGCATCACTGGCCTCATGCAAAATATAGTAAGTTTCGCCGTTTCAGTTTTATTTAAACATTTTAATAATATTTATCACACAATTACCCCCTAAATCAGGCCTCATAGTTTAGTAAGATACACGTGTATTATCGACACGCGTAGTGACGTAAGAGCTTGGCGCAATGATATCGATGTCAATGCCGGACCTTATTATTATGTTAATTAGAATATAAATATGATATTCAATTTGCGGGGTTATTTAGATGAGACTAAAGCATTGCTTACTTTACTTAGATAAACATTGGTGATAAGGGTGGTTCAACAATTTTGTCACCATGTCATTGATTGAAAAGACACATTTAAAATGCAATTATATTTTTTTTTCTTGACTGCGTCTATATACTTTCCACTTTCGTTGTGATAAGGAAATCAATATTATTTAGTTTTAACCCCAGCCGTTTCGATATCGTTTGACCTTGCTAAAATGTGATTATGTGATAAAAAAAAATTATATCAAATTCGTCGCAATTTCATACGAAATTTATTAACTTCGCCCACTAAATTCGATTCGATTCTCACTAAATTCGATTCGAGTCTCACTAAAGATCGGCTCAAATATAATTTAGTGCACTTGGTTAATAACTTTTGTCTAGAATTGTGACTCATTAGATATCTTAAATATAGAGGCTGGGGGAATTGGATGAAAAGTTCTTGAAAATTAGATGGGCCTCCGCTCCCCACTATACAGATTATATAAACAACAAAATATCAACAGAATCTGCTGAGACTAGCCCACGCAGCACATTAAGTGAGATGTAAGATTTCCAAGCACGTAGCATATATTTGGTATGGAGAGTCCTTGGGTGACTGGGGTTCAAATTTGTTCAAATGGGGTCACCAGGTCAAATAGGGGTGCGACCCATAGTAATTCTTAAAATGTCTCCTCCCCAAGAGCCAATAGGCATATTTAGCTTGTATGTAGTATGGAGGGTCCTTGTGTTATTTGGACTGGGTTACAGATTTGTTAAAATGGGTTCGACCAGTCATGGAATGACGTTTTGGTGAATATGGCCTATGGAGAAATTGTTTTATGGGGTCCACCGTTGAAAAGGGGGCATGTCAGGTTGGAACTTTGCAACAGTTAGGGAAAGCTTGATGTATCAGTTGTAATTCCAACATGTGCAAAGGAATTTTACTAATTTGGGAGTGTGTTTGCTTCAGTTGGGATGGAGCAGACTGTTGACTGTGTGTGGTGTGGGGGATAAGGACATGAGTTGAAAAGGTGGACAGCCCACAGCACAATGGAGACCCTCTAGCTACGCCCCTTTAAAACTACTTTTTTAAAGTGATTTTGACAAGTACTAACTCTTATAGTATCCCGAGTCGCAGTCTTCTCAGGCTTTACAGTCAAGTGATCGTCTCCACAGTCATTGACTGTCTTGTTTCTTTCTGCAGGTTGACAGAATCGTGCAACATAAAGAGGCGACCATTGCATCTGTGTCAGAAGAGGTGATGGAGGCATATGGGGCTGATTATTATGATAAATTACTCGCGGCGATTCCGAAGGTTGGGTACACCACGTGTCCAACCACAGACCCTGTGATGGAGGCCCTCGGTGATGCTCTGTGGAGCGGAATGCCACACACCAGATACGTCATCGGTGGATCCAACTTCATCCTCGACAAACATCACGTGAGTCTTATACAGGTTACAGTGAAATAATTCGATTGGTAGCTACAGTCAACGGATTTTGGGCCCAGATGCAGGGGAGAATGTTTTTTTTAATCTGGGCCCTGGTTGCCGTTGGTTAAAGGTACTCAATCCGATCAAACTCCTCTCAATTACTATTTCAATGGCTTCGGGGGCCAAAAATATTTGATTCGAGTCGAGGAAGCCACCCATCAAAGCTCAG
The DNA here is from genome assembly GCA_032622095.1 of Siphonodentalium dalli. Lineage (NCBI taxonomy): Eukaryota > Metazoa > Mollusca > Scaphopoda > Gadilida > Siphonodentaliidae > Siphonodentalium > Siphonodentalium dalli. The sequence goes on from CP136069.1 coordinate 202,854,685, forward strand.
ATTTATTAGATATCGATTTTAGAAATCTATTATCTTTCATTATCGGGAATACTTTCTGTCCCAGAAGTTTACCGATAAAGCCGACCGACATACTCTCGATACTAAATTACATTGAACAAAATGTTGCTATACAACACATTTTGGGCAATTATATACGATAGTTCACAGTCGTTAGCATTATTTTTGGATAATTAATCGATTCTGATAACTAAAGTGACCTTTGATAAAATTTTGTTGTTGTTGGAATCTGTTGAGATGGGGACCCTCTGATCGGATTTAGTACCTTTAATAGTATAGTAAACATATAAAATACATGCAATCACTCTTCCTGAGATTTCAGACACCAAACAAAACATTGGCACAATGTAATTTGTAAATCACGTGGTTCCTGGTTTGAATTGTTTTGATGTGAGGTAAAAAATGTCAATATTTTTTGTCCATGCAATTCTGACTCTGGTTTATAAATCCGAAATTTAAACGTACATTTCATTCCAAACGATATGGTAATTGTTTCATGCAGAAACTTTGCGCGGATGCCAATCCCGGTGATCAAGTGCTCATTTGTCCTGGATACTCAGGGCTGAAGGTCATTATATGTTAACACTGACGCCTATGGGAAATAATTACATCACTGTATAACCTACAGATATAACATTGTTTGGGCGACAATCAATTACTCATTTGAAGAACAGAATAAACACGTCACTACCCCGTCAAGTAATATTGGCCTGACGTTTTTAAGAAAAAGAGTAAAATTTTATCTTGATTCAGTACCAACTACATTCCTTATATGGATAGAGTTATTCCTCTTTGAACTAACAATGCTTTTGCGCTGTTCGAGCAAGGAAAGCGGATCACAAGCAACAGCGACATTCAACATTTAATATATGATAGCTGCCCGATATCAAAGCTTTAATGTGTAATAGCTGCTCAATACCAAAGCTTTAATATATAATAGCTGCTCAATAAATGACAATCGGTTGAACACTGTGCGTCAAAATTGTCCGTCATAACGTTAGAGATTCATATTGACGCAATCACGGTGGCGCGGGAATTGAACCCTCTGCCATTTCGAGTAACTAGAATGCACTCAGAGAGATGCCAACGTGTGCAAAAATGTAATAAACAATAATTTAACAAATAATTTCACTGTATTTTACTTAATTTATTTTATTTTATTTAATGTTAGCAAAAAAAGACAATTACCATTTCTCATTGCATCACAGATAAAAGACAAATTACTATATTAATCATTTAAGAAATTAAAACCAATTCCATGTTGCCGAAAGGATGAGACTTTAATATCGATTACATTTTTTTCAGCGGCATATTTTCATTTTCATTTTCCGATAGTCAAAGTTGACCAAAGGAGCAATTATAAGAAATAATTAATACTATTTGTGTAAATATTGATAGCAGCCAATATGCAACAATAAATATCAATAATTAATCAATAATTAATCAATAACGATTATTTTATGTACATGTAATAATAAACTCTTCAAACGGTGTTTGTGTCAACAAATGCGTTTTGTTTTGTGTTACGTCATTCGTCGTATTTGACCCGGAACTCGGCTGAAGGTTAGGCTATTCAGCCTATTGCGTCGAATTACGAAATCGCGTTTTGAATGTCTCTCTTTTCCCGCACGATAAAAAGAGGTCTTCGCACGAACCAAAAATGATAAAACTTCCCAATTAGAAGTAAAAATACCCAAATGAAGGAGTCTATATATGTCCCGAAGGAGTCTATAGACTCTTTGATGTAGAGTTCTGATGGAGAAAATGTATGTCGATCTATTTTTGTCATAACTCTGACGTATTTTGACCTGGGAGAAAAAATCGAAATCGAGGCTCACTACGAGCATGCCAGTTTTTAAATATAGAAACAGGGAATCCCGACAAATGGCGATATCGGCGACAAACAAATAATCGAAAACAACACATAAAATAAGCATAGCAAAAACGCGGCACAGTAAAAATGTCAGAACGCCACGATGTTTTACGTCGTTTTTGGTTACGTCATGGAGTGAAACGAAGTAGGGTGACACCAACGTACGAATCTGTCTGATCGCCATACTGTTGCGCGAGCGCACGTAATGATTAATAGTAAACAAGAAGAAATGTTTTCAGATGGTGATTAGATATTATTTAAGGGGACACATGATTACTATATTAAATCAAAATATATTAACACCTACCAGCGCGCCGCAGATGCATACTAGTCCCATATACTTATTTAAGTCATTGTATAGTCACTAGTCAGTGGCTCGAGTTTACCCCGTATCAACATAATAATTGAATTCCTGATATGGAACTAATAAAGAGCGTTTATGCCATTTGTGTGTGATTAGCCAGTAGCATTGTGCTGTCTTCTGTAACACAATCAGGCTCTTGCTTAGGTAAAATATAGTAGGTCTTTGTGATAACATGCTGTTTACGCGATGGTCATGGTATATATGAACGAAACTGTATGCGTTTTAATGTTTTTTCTGTTTACGGTGATTGGAACAAATATGAATATTTTCGACAACTAAGGCCTCACGTGCCTTTAAGATAACCTATTAACCTCAACGATTACAGAATACATTTTCGACTCAAATTACTTAGTTTTCTATATATTATCGATATTAGATCGTTGTTATCACCGGGAATTTACCCCTTTAAGATTTATCTTATGATTAATATTGATTATTAACGGAGATATTTGAAGAAGTGTATTTAAAGATTATATTTGTATAGCTAACGCGATGCGAATCAGGTGCCCAGAAGTAGTAAACATTCTAGAGCGTTCTCGCGTAAAATTTATGGATGCTTTGTGGATTTTCGCGATGCCCACAAGTGTCATAACAATAACGCTGATTGTAATTATTATTAATTCACAATCCGATTTAACGCCCCTAAATTCCAATTCCTTCGGATCCGGGGGTAAAAATATTTGACTTGAGTCGGGGAAACCACCCCTCAATGCTCGCTCAGAGTTTTTCAAATATCGATATTTCAAATCTATTATTTTTCACCACCGCGTTTTGGTAAATTATTTTTGATATATGGCACGTTTTGGTAAATTATTTTTGATATATGGAACGTTTTGGTAAATTATTTTTGATATATGGAACGTTTTATTTGTGAAATATGACACGTTATTTTTTATATATGGCACGTCTTGGTCAATTGTATACTATTGTCCGTAGTGCTTTTTCATTATTGTTGGTAATGAATCGATTCTGATAACAAAAGCGTGTTTTTTAAGATATGTTGTTGTTGTTTGTTGTTGTTGTTGTTGTTGTTGTTGATGTTGTTTGTCCTTGTTGTATGTCCTTGTTGTTGTTTGTCTTTGTTGTTGTTTGTCCTTGTTGTTGTTGGTCGTTGTTGTTGTTTTTGGTTGTTGGTCGTCTTTGTTGTTGTTGTTGTTGTTGTGGTTGTGGTTGTTGTGTTGCTGGTATTGTATCAAATTGGATTAAACTGAAAAATTGCCATCAAAACGTTTGGCCAATTTGGTCTTTAAGAAAATAATCAAGAGAGAAAAAGAAAATATGCATTTTCCCTTGCATAGATGTGTCAAGTGCCAAATTACAATGTAATACTGTAATATTTCGCGAATTATAGATAATAAATCTCTTCCTAGCAAGTGCTATATACATTCCGGGGTAAAATAATACGATACGAAGCGAGGACACCTGTCCGAAAAGCTTCTATACCAATCTATTATATATTTTTGGAAGATCTGTCTGTCTGTCTGTCTGTCTGTCTGTTCGCGATGGACTCGAAAACGAAAGAACCGATTTCGATGAAACTTGGTATGTGGGGGTACTTTCGGTCATGGAATGGCATGGGCCTGTTAATTTTCCTGTGCGACGTGACCTTGACCTTGAAATCGGGTCATTTCAAGCTCAAACGCCCGAATATCACGGGATTTCGACGAAACTTGGTATGTGGGGGTACTTTCGGCCGGGGAGTGGCATAGGCCTATTAATTTGCCCATGCGACGTGACTTTGACCTTAAAATTGGGTCATTTCAAGGTCAAACACTCGAATATCACGGGATTTCGATGAAAATTAGTGTCTAGGGATACTTTCATATGGGGAGTCTCATAAGCCTATTCATTTGCCCGTGCGACGGGTCAATTCAAGGTCAAATCACGAATCTTGATGGGATTTCCACGAAATTTGATACATACCGTTACTTTTGTCCACTGAGTATTTTGGACGGGTCAAATCGTGACCCCGACCTGACCTTGATCTTCAAAATGATCAATTCAAGGTAAAATCGGGTAAAACCGGATGGATTTCGACGGGTACTTTTGTCTGGTACTTGTGTCCGGGCAGTGTTTTGGACGGGTCAAATCGTGACCCCACCTGACCTTGAACTTCAAAATGGACAATTCAAGATCAAATCGCGCAATTCGCCGAAAAGCAGAGGGGAAACAGCCCGACCTGACCTTGACCTTCAAAATGATCAATTCGAGGTCAAATCGGGTAAAACCGGATGGATTTCGACGGGTATTTTGTCGGGTACGTTTGTCCGGGCAGTGTTTTTGGACGGGTCAAATCGTGACCCCACCTGACCTTGACCTTCAAAATGGACAATTCAAGATCAAATCGCGCAATTCGCCGAAAAGCAGAGGGGAAACAGCCCGGACGAAGTCGGGTCCACCTGCTAGTTAACATATATTTTTCGACCATAAAATTACCTTCTACCGGGATAGGAAAAGGGGCTATTTTTAGAAGCAGAAATCTCGCGGAAATTTTCGGAGAGTACCAAGAGGGATAACTCTATCATGTTGGCACCATCAACTGAGGAAAATGTAAGAGAGTTATTGTTTTAGAATTATTATCCACAAACTGCATTGTGCTGTCGTCGAGGTCGATTATCAACTGTCGTTTTCAGGTTGCTCCCAGCTCGAAATTGCGTGTTTTTTATTGCAATAAACAGTGAATTAATTACTCGGGAGAAATTCCATGATTGTAAGCGATGCAAAGTTACCCACATAGTCAATTAATTCGTGCAACTTCGATTTGGGACCTTTATCTACAGTGAAATAAATAATTAAGGAAACTCTATTAACTAAAAAGTATATAGAACATGCACTGTGTTTTAAATTTTTAAACTTCCTTGTCACAACATCGAAAAGTTCCCCGGTTATGCACTGTGGAATATGATATATATGGGCGTCGCTGAGTAGAGAGTCATGGCATGATCTGCATTTACAACTGCAGGAATTTCTTCTTCTCATATCATGGTTTAACCCTTTACCCAACAAAACGGCCAAAAACGCCCAAATAAAGCTTCAACAGCCTAAAATATCTTCGGTCTGTCTCAATAACACCATACAAATATGGATATCATTGGAACCGGTTCATTGACCACCATGTGATGGTTATTCCCTTTGCCAATGCATTCTCTTATATATGCGAGTCGACCATAGGTCGCCTCGCATATATAAGACATTGCATTGGCATTTTTTCTTACATTCTTTAACAATTTTATAATTTTTTCATACATTTTTTAACAATTTTTATATTATTTTTATACATTCTTTGACAATTTTATCATTTTTAATATGTGTAAGCCAATGCATTCTTTTATATATGCGAGGCGACCTATGGTCGACTCGCATATATAAGAGAATGCATTGGCACAGGGCTGTTCTGTTGGGTAAAGGGTTAAACACGCGAAGAGTTCTAGTGTTCCGTAAATTGTTTATACATATATACATGTATGCAGACGTTTCTTCTTTTCAGATGATGGTTTATGTCAAGATGGTTTTACCAGACAGAGTATCCGATTGGATTAGCACCAAATATTTTTGAGATATTGATCAGCGGTATTTTTGTTATTTGTTTTGTGAAAATAACTCAACGGACCAGCTGCTACATCATTCCATAAGGAAAACTACTTGACGTGTTTATAAAATCAATTGTGTGGCACAGCTATCAAGAAATTCAACAGAGAGAGAGAGAGAGAGAGAGAGAGAGAGAGAGAGAGAGAGAGAGAGAGAGAGAGAGAGAGAGAGAGAGAGAGAGAGAGAGAGAGAGATATATATATATATATATATATATATATATATATATATATATATATATATATATAGAGAGAGAGAGAGAGAGAGAGAGAGAGAGAGAGAGAGAGAGAGAGAGAGATAGAGGGAGAGAGAGAGAGATAGAGGGAGAGAGAGAGAGAGAGAGAGAGAGAGAGAGAGAGAGAGAGAGAGAGAGCGAGAGAGAGAGATGTTTATTCCTCCAAATAGACTGGTGGGATATATACGCAATACAATTTAAATTTAGAAAGCTCATTTGGAGTCGTTAGTTTTACTCAAGTAATCCCGTCATCAAACGGTGTCCGTGTCGGCTTAATTCCTCGAGTAGCAATTAAGACACCAGGAGGTCGGATGACTTTAGAGTCACCATATCGAAGACCGAAGAATAGTTCACGTATAATTATAAATATATTGCGGGAATAATTACTGCAAGACAAGATGTTGCAGATGAGTTGAATTTCTGCGCTGATGCACCCACCAAAGCAATAAGCCAAGAGGGCTTCTACCGATGAGTTGAATTTCTGCGCTGATGCACCCACCAAAGCAATAAGCCAAGAGGGCTTCTATCGAGATTGCTTCTAAGAAGTTGAACACATGTATTCCAAATCGATCAAATATGGAAAACCAGAATGTGTTCCGCGTTATCAAAGCGAATTCAGACGAGCATTCTCTATACATATGAAACAATTGATTAGAATAATTTAGTTTGCAATGATTACATACAGAAGCGTTATCATATGTGGTTTTGTTCAGAGTGCGTGCCATGATAACACAGTTGGCTAAAAAGGCATGGACCCACTTTATCATGGACCCACTTTATCATGGACCCACTTTATCAGAAACGATCATTGGAATTTGAACGTGCTGAAACATCTATTGAAATTCGTGGCCTTCAGAACCTAACTAATGGGTTTATTGGCACGATACAATTATTTTCTGACATAGAAAAACGTAACAATAATATTGTATGATGTCCAATCTGACCGTGCATCCGAGTGGAGTGGTATAGTATGAGTGGAGTTATATAGTACGAGTGGAGTGGTATAGTATGAGTGGAGTGGTATAGTACGAGTGGAGTGGTATAGTACGAGTGGAGTGGTATAGTACGTGAGCACGGGGCATCCGAGTGGAGTGGTATAGTACGAGTGGAGTTGTATAGTACGTGAGCATGGGGCATCCGAGTGGAGTGGTATAGTACGAGTGGAGTGATATAGTACGTTAGCACGGGGCATCCGAGTGGAGTGGTATAGTACGTGAGCACGGGGCATCCGAGTGGAGTGGTATAGTACGAGTGGAGTGGTATAGTACGTGAGCACGGGGCATCCGAGTGGAGTGGTATAGTACGAGTGGAGTGATATAGTACGTGAGCACGGGGCATCCGAGTGGAGTGGTATAGTACGAGTGGAGTGGTATAGTACGAGTGGAGTGGTATAGTACGTGAGCACGGGGCATCCGAGTGGAGTGGTATAGTACGAGTGGAGTGGTATAGTACGAGTGGAGTGGTATAGTATACATGAGCACGGGGCATCCCAGTGGAGTGGTATAGTACGAGTGGAGTGATATAGTACGTGAGCACGGGGCATCCGAGTGGAGTGATATAGTACGTGAGCACGGGGCATTAGGAAAGTAATTCTCCAGAATCGTAAAGCCAGCTACGACTCATGTTCTCCTCGCGTTTCGTTGTGTGTGTGTGGTTTATTAGAATGCATGAATGAATAGGTAGATGCTTTATTGTCGCCCTTTTTACATTGGACGTCAGAAAACCTGGTCATTCTTATATGATTACATACAAATAAATGTTTAATCGGAGGGGGTGATTAAATTTTGTTTAATATATAATCCCAACCACAGAGGACACACTTGCTGGATCACTATATATGGAATCAAGATATACTACGATTGGTTTTAGGATTAATATTGACCAAGAAGAAGCATTTTAACAATGATCTTCGGATGACTAATATTGACTGCATAACGGAGATATTTGAAGGCGTGTTTTTAAAGATTGTGCCTCTAATCTTCACACTCTTAGAACAAATGTGTATATATTCTACACAATATGTATGACATTTAACTTAACCCTTTGAGTGCCAGGTCGATTTTTGTATCAACCCATATACCCTGTGCCAATGCATTCTCTTATATATGCGAGTCGACCATAGGTCGCCTCGCATATATAAGAGAATGCATTGGCCTAACATTTTTTTTTTTTTTTACAATTTTAATAATTTATTCTTATATTCTTTAACAGACTTATTTTGTAGGTTTAGGGCCTATGAGATCGGCCCCTGTCACTCAAACGGTTAAGCAAAATTGTGTATAGAAGTGACATATGACATATATGTGTCGGTGGAATTTCCTCAACGTTGAATAGGAGTGAATATTTTAGTGTGAATTAGTTTAACCCTCTACCCAACAGAACGGCCCTGTGCCAATGCATTCTCGTATATATGCGAGTCGACCATAGGTCGCCTCGCATATATAAGAGAATGCATTGGCTTAACACATATTAAAAATGATAAAATTGTCAAAGAATGTAGAAAAATATTATTAAAAATGTTAAAAAATGTAAGAAAAAATTATAAAATTGTTAAAGAATGTAAGAAAAAATGGTAAAAAGTGTTAAAAAAAGAATTTATTTAGGCCAATGCATTCTCTTATATATGCGAGGCGACCTATGGTCGACTCGCATATATAAGAGAATGCATTGGCACAGGGCATAACTGTAACCATCACAATGTGGTCAATGAACCGGTTCCAATGATATCCATATTTGTATGGTGTTATTGAGACAGACCGAAGATATTTTAGGCTGTTGAAGCTTTATATGGGTGTTTTTGGCAGGTTTGTTGGGTAAAGGGTTAATGCGGAAAGCCACAAATTAATGTGGAACATGCATGGTAACATATATACACTATGTACATTGGTATGTATACTATTTTCATCATACTTTCATGTCAATAAATATAAATTGTATGTAAATTGTATCACAGTTATTAGATGAAAAGTGTTTTAATGGAGACACACAACTCATAAAGGCTACCACAGAAAAAAACATTGGCAGCAGCTTTAAAATGTGTTATACACTGTGTTTGTGTCAAAACTGCACAGCACATAATTGTGTAACACAGTGTTTCAAATCTGCTTCCAGATTTGTAATATGGTAGCTTTTACGAGGTTTGCGTCTCAAATCATCAAATGGAACACATCTCATCTACTAAGTGTAATATACTCACATATATTCTCTCATATTCAATGTTGAGAAAATTGTACCGACACATAAATATATGTCATCACTGTCATTTTTTGTTTCAGAATTTATGCACATATGTTCTAAGGGTGCACCAAGCCCACCCAGCCAATAGCAGAATTATACTTACGTACGACCAAAGTTGATCACGTGTGGTGTTCTAAATTATTTCATACAAATCTCAGTTATTTAGTCGAAGTACTTTCCGTATATAGTTATCGCCCCTCCGGATTAACGCAGATATGCGGGTTTTTATATATAATCGACAAAAGCTATGTACGGACTTCTGTCCAAGGTGAGAAATCTCCAAATTCCTGTAGATTTGGCGCTAAAACTATTTGACTACCTTATACAACCTATTTTATTGTATGGGTGCGAAATATGGGGCTTTGAAAATACCCGTGCTATTGAAGCCGTTCACCTAAAATTTTGCAAGCTTTTGACAAACATGAAGATGAGCACACCAAATTATATCGTATATGGTGAACTGGGAAGATGGCCCTTGCGTATCGAAATTGAAAAGAGAATGATCGCATACTGGGGTCGTTTACTGAAGAAAGAGACATTCTTGCCACTTACTCTCTACAAGCTAATATTAGCTATTAAAGATGGAGGCAAAGATATACGATATATAAATACCATGAATGATATTTTTGTCCGCGCAGATTGCGAGGTTAGCTGGAAAACACAGTCACCAATTACAAATGGTATGCTTCAAGCTATACATGGTAAACTACTGAACCAATTTGTATGTCAATGGAATAATGACATATCGAAATCCTCACGTGGAGAATTCTATCGTATGTTGAAGGAATCCCCATCACTTAATCGTTATTATATTGAACTTCCCTTCAATGTTATTATTCCTATACAGCGAATGCGTACAACGAATCACAGGTTGGGTGTGGAAACTATGAAATGGTCTAGATCTAAGACCAAATCAAAAGGGAAGTCACCAGATAGCTCATGTAAACTATGCGGTGCCACCATGTGCGATGAATTTCATTTTGTAATGGTCTGTCCAGAATTAAATGAGCTTAGAGCTAAATACTTCGACAAATGGCAATTGACTAGCCCATCGAGAGACACTTTCTACAATTTATTGAACTCTGACGACACGATAAAGCTCCGCAAACTGTCGACTTTCATCAAAATTGGATTGAACAAAATTCGATAACGGTTCCAACTGTTTGTTTTGTTTGTTTGTTTGTTTGTTTGTTTTTTTTTCTCCCACATAACTCACGCAGATATTAATATATACAACAAAATTTAATAGAACGAAACCTAATTGCATTTTTATAAATGTTGAATAATTTGCTTTCAAATTTCTATTAAAATGCATTTAATAGTCTCATATTCTTATAAGCGAAAGTTCCGCTATACATTTAACAGTCCTTTTTTATGTTGTAATTATTTAAGGAAGTACAGATAGTTTCATGCATATATATAATTGTATGTGTGTATGTATGCATAATTGTTGTTATATATTGGGTGTGATGATTGTTTTTCAGTATTTACTGTTTGCATGTGTATTTTCAAATATTTGGACCGGAGTGTTCTCATTTGTACATAGTGTATTATATGTTTTTTCATGTACCAAATTACCAATTGGCTGGGAATAAAGCATTACTTACTTACTTACTTACACACACATGTTCCCTGGTGTCCGATTAGTATATTAATTAATATTTAATCTGGGCCAGATTAGATATATTTTTATACGCGATGCGAATCGTGTGCCATATATATACATGGGACGTAAGAAAGTAAGAACACTGTTTCCGTTCCATCCGTTTCTTATATATGTACTGGTATACAATCAGTTAGTTATACTCGAGCGCCCATTGAAATACACCATTGCCGATAAAGGTGACTGATTATTGGACACTAAACCTCCAGTTTAAATGTCATCTATTCGCGATGATAATAATTGAACAACTTCTAAGTCTGAAATCATGTTAGCAAATTCCAGTGCGGGTGAGGATTCTAAGAATATCATATTCATAACGTCTCTAGCGGGACATGGGCTCGCTAAATCTAATTGTATAGGAATTAGTTTGACGCGTTGCGGGATTAACTTCACACCCGGAACGTCTGAAATCGTCCCGAAATGGCGGCGCAATTCGCTAAACGGAGTATGATTTACAAATCCTATTACCGTTCCTTAATCTGTGGTTAGCATATTGCACGTCCTCTTCGCAATCTAACGCTGATCCCAGAAGAGCCGACTCCGTGTCTACGAATGTTCAGACTCTCCCGCCCGAATCGCGCCCCGATTTAAACATATTATGGACTAGATCATGTCACAAACCTCTCCTCGGGCTAGCGCCCCAAAGATCACATTCCACCAGGACAAAACCTGGGAACTTTTTGAAGCTTTGACAGTGAATCTTATAATGCCGAAAAAATAACGCTGGGAACAGTGCAGGGAAAATATATAGAGATGCATGTGAAGAAACTAAATTTTCTTGCTGACATCATTCATCTCCCAGAAGGACACCAGACTCCACTTGAGATATTCCTATGGAAATTGTAGAGATGAAAGCTTTTCGGGCGGACTTCATCTGGTTTTTTTGCAGATATTGTATCAATTCTTGTTATGTATGAACTACACTTCCATTTGGACACAATTCCTCGAAACCGGAACGTTCCCGCCGAAACCCTCGTGGAATAAGAAGTTGGTGAAGACCACCATCCAAAGTGCGTTCAAGAATGATTGGATACGCGACGTCTATGCGGATGATAATTTTCATATGGCCTGGTTTGTCCACAGCGATCCTCTTTCAGTGTCGACTGTTTGGCGTTTGCTAAAGTACCACCCGTCGTTTTCTTGACAACTTAGAAACTTAGCCCTACTGTTAAATAAAACAACTTATATGTGATTTGTTTTGTTTTGACGAATTCGTCCCTATTACATATGAGACTAATGCCATGACGAGCACTAAGGTTGCGTTCATACAATGGAAAGTTGGTATGGCATTTTTCGCAGTCATTTTCTCACAGAAAACCACATGGTACCAGAATATGAACGGCAAAATACATATTTACAAACGCTAACGACATGAGAAGTAAAATTTCGGTACGTAAAGGTGTTATACTAACACGTTGCCTTAACATACCTGCTGTATGATTGATCCTTGTGATATAATTGCATGCTATATACAGGCAAATTTAGATATCATTGCATGCTATATATACAGGCAAATTTAGATAGCATTGCATGCTATATACAGGCAAATTTAGATAGCATTGCATGCTATATACAGGCAAATTTAGATAGCATTGCATGCTATATACAGGCAAATTTAGATAGCATTGCATGCTATATACAGGCAAATTTAGATAGCATTGCATGCTATATACAGGCAAATTTAGATAGCTTTGCATGCTATATACAGACAAATTTAGATAGCATTGCATGCTATATACAGGCAAATTTAGATAGCATTGCATGCTATATACAGGCAAATTTAGATAGCTTTGCATGCTATATACAGACAAATTTAGATAGCATTGCATGCTATATACAGACAAATTTAGATAGCATTGCATGCTATATACAGACAAATTTAGATAGCTTTGCATGCTATATACAGACAAATTTAGATAGCTTTGCATGCTATATACAGACAAATTTAGATAGCATTGCATGCTATATACAGGCAAATTTAGATAGCATTGCATGCTATATACAGGCAAATTTAGATAGCTTTGCATGCTATATACAGACAAATTTAGATAGCATTGCATGCTATATACAGACAAATTTAGATAGCTTTGCATGCTATATACAGACAAATTTAGATAGCTTTGCATGCTATATACAGACAAATTTAGATAGCTTTGCATGCTATATACAGACAAATTTAGATAGCTTTGCATGCTATATACAGACAAATTTAAATAGCTTTGCATGCTATATACAGACAAATTTAGATAGCTTTGCATGCTATATACAGACAAATTTAGATAGCTTTGCATGCTATATACAGACAAATTTAGATAGCTTTGCATGCTATATACAGACAAATTTAGATAGCTTTGCATGCTATATACAGACAAATTTAGATAGCTTTGCATGCTATATACAGACAAATTTAGATAGCTTTGCATGCTATATACAGACAAATTTAGATAGCTTTGCATGCTATATACAGACAAATTTAGATAGCTTTGCATGCTATATACAGACAAATTTAGATAGCTTTGCATGCTATATACAGACAAATTTAGATAGCTTTGCATGCTATATACAGACAAATTTAGATAGCTTTGCATGCTATATACAGACAAATTTAGATAGCTTTGCATGCTATATACAGACAAATTTAGATAGCTTTGCATGCTATATACAGACAAATTTAGATAGCATAGCTACAAGTGGAACTACATATTTTTATTTCGCATAAGTTAGCTATTATATGGTACAGGTGCATTTATAAGCGTGTTATAGCATTCGGTTTCTCCACCATTATAGCTTCAATACCGAAATGACTGCAAAAGAATGCCTGGTAAATTTGCGAGTGAATGAACGTATTCGTTTTATGGTTTATGCCAAATGGCAAAGGTGATGTCAAGGCCTAGTAATCTACAAACTGGGTGGACTGCACCACACCGACCCCACGGACTAGCAGGAAAAAACTAGTATGGAGGATCGACTGGTAACCGAGGGCTAACCCTCGGCTATCTATAAGTCAACAAAGGATATAGAATAGTAAAATGACTGATAATTCTGTCGATATAAATATAATTTTTCACGTGATATGTGCATAAAACGGGTGTGTGTATATCATGATGGAAAAGGAACGTAGCTGTAAAGCATATTAAAGATCTGGGGGTGGTTTATGGTTCTGTTGCCCAATTTGTACAGATACAGGTTTCCCCGTCCATCATGATATAAGATTTGTGAGGCATGATCCAGGAGCGGTTTACAGAAATTTGGAAAAAATTTTGAACGTACATACCAAAGTAAAGTTGAATAGCCAAATAGATAATTTTGAACTTTAACAAAGAGTTCCCACATTTTGGAAAGGTTGAATTGACACCGGAAGCGTCATCAGTTGCTAGCGCTTGATTCATGACTTCCTAAACGGTTGCCATGTTTATCCTTTTCGGGACCATTATAGCTTCAATACCGAAATGACTGCCAAATAATGCCTGGTAAATTTGCGAGTGTTTGAACGTATTCTAACACAATAATCCTCAATAGGAATGTCCTGAAAATATGTTAGGATACTAATTACCTCAAGGCATTTAAGAAGCAACAGTCCATTAAAAGGTGAGGCACTAGTACTACATATATATTTGATAACGTTAATAGAGCGAAATAATTCAATGTATAAGTCAGTCATCTTCCATCGTTTTACTCTATATATGCGTGAACATTTTCCTGGTGATGTAGATCAGAATTTTGATAACTGGCGCTGTCAGATTCACACCTCCAAGGAAAATAAAATATCAGTAGAGCAGATTCCAATTCCAACAGAAAGCAAAATAAACCGTGGATTATGCATAACGATGAAAAGCAAATACTATAGTATAATATATCTCAATGTCGGTAATATGTTAAATGAACTGGGATAGTGTGAGAAGATACATACAGAAAGTTCATAGCACCGTAAAATGTGCTATCTAATTAATCAGAGGAAAATATGGTGAATAAGAATTAATAATTGCACATGTTGGCAGCCGCTAACCAGATCTTTCAATCTCACAAAAATCATGTTGGTAAATTTCACATACACAAAACAGTATTTATAAGTTGAAGCCTCCAGTGAGGTGAGAGATGACATTCAATTCAATTCTTTTAATCTTAGCTACCCATAATGCATAGGTACTAAGATAACATATGATACATGTATGTATTATTTTATTTTCACTGTGAACTTGATGCATTGATTAATACTCGTGTCAGATTGGTCAAGTACTAATATGAATCGTACGTGACACGTAGTGGAGCAACCACACACGCTGTGCCTCAACATAAGGCTAAGAATAATTTATGTAACATCATGAAGTGGTCACGACGGAGATGACATGCATGCCATGAAGTGGTCACGACGGAGATGACATGCCATGAAGTGGTCACGACGGAGATGACATGCCAACATCACGAAGTGGTCACAACGGAGATGACATGGCGATGTAACATCATGAAGTGGTCACGACGGAGATGACATGGCGATGTAATATCATGAAGTGGTCACGACGGAGATGACATCATGAAGTGGTCACGACGGATATGACATGGCGATGTAACATCATGAAGTGGTCACGACGGAGATGACATGGCGATGTAACATCATGAAGTGGTCACGACGGAGATGACATGGCGATGTAACACCATGAAGTGGTCACGACGGAGATGACATGGCGATGTAACATCATGAAGTGGTCAAGACGGAGATGACATCATGAAGTGGTCACGACGGAGATGACATGGCGATGTAACATCATGAAGTGGTCACGACGGAGATGACATGGCGATGTAACATCATGAAGTGGTCACGACGGAGATGACATGGCGATGTAACACCATGAAGTGGTTACGACGGAGATGACATGGCGATGTAACATCATGAAGTGGTCACGACGGAGATGACATGGCGATGTAACATCATGAAGTGGTCACGACGGAGATGACATGGCGATGTAACATCATGAAGTGGTCACGACGGAGATGACATGGCGATGTAACACCATGAAGTGGTCACGACGGAGATGACATGGCGATGTAACATCATGAAGTGGTCAAGACGGAGATGACATCATGAAGTGGTCACGACGGAGATGACATGGCGATGTAACATCATGAAGTGGTCACGACGGAGATGACATGGCGATGTAACATCATGAAGTGGTCACGACGGAGATGACATGGCGATGTAACACCATGAAGTGGTTACGACGGAGATGACATGGCGATGTAACATCATGAAGTGGTCACGACGGAGATGACATCATGAAGTGGTCACGACGGAGATGACATGGCGATGTAACATCATGAAGTGGTCACGACGGAGATGACATGGCGATGTAACATCATGAAGTGGTCACGACGGAGATGACATGGCGATGTAACATCATGAAGTGGTCACGAAGGAGATGACACCATGAAGTGGTCACGACGGAGATGACATGGCGATGTAACATCATGAAGTGGTCACGACGGAGATGACATGGCGATGTAACATCATGAAGTGGTCACGACGGAGATGACATGGCGATGTAACATCGTGAAGTGGTCACGACGGAGATGACATCATGAAGTGGTCACGACGGAGATGACATGGCGATGTAACATCATGAAGTGGTCACGACGGAGATGACATGGCGATGTAACATCATGAAGTGGTCATGACGGAGATGACATGGCGATGTAACATCATGAAGTGGTCACGACGGAGATGACATGGCGATGTAACATCATGAAGTGGTCACGACGGAGATGACATCATGAAGTGGTCACGACGGAGATGACATGGCGATGTAACATCATGAAGTGGTCACGACGGAGATGACATGGCGATGTAACATCATGAAGTGGTCTCGACGGAGATGACATGGCGATGTAACATCATGAAGTGGTCACGACGGAGATGACATGGTGATGTAACATCATGAAGTGGTCACGACGGAGATGACATCATGAAGTGGTCACGACGGAGATGACATGGCGATGTAACATCATGAAGTGGTCACGACGGAGATGACATGGCGATGTAACATCATGAAGTGGTCACGACGGAGATGACATGGCGATGTAACATCATGAAGTGGTCACGACGGAGATGACATGGCGATGTAACATCATGAAGTGGTCAAGACGGAGATGACATCATGAAGTGGTCACGACGGAGATGACATGGCGATGTAAAATCATGAAGTGGTCACGACGGAGATGACATGGCGATGTAACATCATGAAGTGGTCACGACGGAGATGACGTGGCGATGTAACATCATGAAGTGGTCACGACGGAGATGACATCATGAAGTGGTCACGACGGAGATGACATCATGAAGTGGTAACGACGGAGATGACATGGCGATGTAACATCATGAAGTGGTCACGACGGAGATGACATGGCGATGTAACATCATGAAGTGGTCACGATGGAGATGACATCATGAAGTGGTCACGACGGAGATGACATGGCGATGTAACATCATGAAGTGGTCACGACGGAGATGACATCATGAAGTGGTCACGACGGAGATGACATCATGAAGTGGTCACGACGGAGATGACATGGCGATGTAACATCATGAAGTGGTCACGACGGAGATTTAGTTTAAACATATTTATTTGTCTAATTTATGTAACATATTTTATATGACACAAACATTTTATATACAGACAATGGGATTGGAGGACAAGTGCTGACTCACTTATGGGTACCCCCTCTCCCATATGTTATTACACTGAAAAATAAAATAATTAGTAATGGCAAAGCAACATGACTAGCAAAAACAAGTTGAACATATATACATATCACCGGTCACCCCCACCCCCGAGTTTGTCATAAGTTTGTATAAGTGTTTGATTTAAAGTCGGATTTCTTTGTTTCTTTGTTTCGCTTGCTGGCTTGTATGTATCATTATATAGCAGAGTTAGTAAAACAAATCCTGATTTGTCTCGCGTATGAATGACTGTACAGCTAAGAAAATGTTCATGTTATCACAATAAGGAAGTGCAGGATCTCCAAAAAGCAAAATCTTTAATGAATAAATGTTGTAAGGTAGTAATTTATTCAATAGACGAATTCTTGGGATTGAATATATGTGGCAATCAAAGAAATAATGAAAGGCATTTTCTTCACCGTTTCCACAGGTGCAGTCTTTTGAATTTGCAATGTGATTTAGAACCTTATCGGATAGCAAGTTGCTACATTCGCATCGTAATCTACAGTGAAATATGTTTTCAGTCCGCTTTCCGACAGAATAGTACTTTGGTGGTTTGGGTGTTATAGGTTTAATTTTGTTTACATAACAAAAGTGGCGGAGATCTCGAGTCTCAATTTTGGTTGCATTCCAGTTTTTTACACACGTTGGCATGAATGTAGACTCCATTCGTTTGGAATTGGGTTTAAAATGGACAAAGTTTGACGCAAATCTCGTATCATGATCACTTATGTCAGAACATTTTGGGGGAAGTAAGTCGACTAAATATTTGGGCACTTTGTGATTGACAATGTTATGAAAAAGTGAAAAACGCTTTAATTGCCTTCTATCTGAGAGTGTTTCCCAACCCATTTCGGTTAGTAGACGTTTGTGTGATACTGATCTCGTGCAGCCACTTATTATTCGTGCAGCCTCGTATTCTACATCATCAAGTTTTTTAAGTAACTTATCAGGTGCTCCAGCCCAGACACTACTCGCATATTCCATGATTGGACGGACGTGTGATAAATAGAGGATTTCAAGAGTTTTGCGGTTCAAAATGTACTTCAGTCTTCGTAGTTGGGATAGTTTAGCATAAGCTCTGGTACATACATTTTCTATATAACTGTCCCATGTTAAGTCGTCATCTATTTCTATACCTAGATGCGTGTGTTGTTTAGAATATTCGAGTTGCAGTCCATCAAAGACTATATTCGGTCTCTCAGGGCTTTGTGAACTTGTAAAAAATAGTAATTTTGTTTTAGAATTATTGAATTTCACTAGCCATGTATCGGCCCACTTTTTTATGTTTTCCATGTCTTTATTTACACTTTGTTCAAGGTTTTGTATGTCCGTATCGGAATTTATGAGGCATGTGTCGTCCGCGTATAATCTAACATGCGATTTAATATTGTCTGCAATATCATTTATGTAGATTAAAAAGAGCAAAGGGCCGACCACAGACCCTTGGGGGACCCCTGCCGTTATTGGAGAATATTTTGAAAAGCTAGAATTTATTTGCACCCTTTGCTGCCGCCCTTCGAGATAATTTCTGAACCATTTTAGCAGAGTGTCTGTTATTCCATAGTGATTTAGTTTAAGTAAAAGACCTTGGTGCCATACTTTGTCAAAGCTTTCGAGATGTCACAGAAAACAGCACACGTGCTTTGTTCGGTATCTACAGCGTGGTGTATATTGTGAAATATTTCAATACGTTGTTGTTCAGTAATGTGACCTGGTATAAAACCGGATTGGTATTTGTATAATAGGTTGTTTATATTTAAATGATTAAAGACTTTGTTGAAGACTACTTTTTCTAGTATTTTACCAACGCAACTTATTAATGAGATGGGACGATAGTTATTTGGATCATGACGGTCACCATTTTTAAATATTGGTATTATGTTTGCCCTTTTCCATGCTTCGGGGAAACAGCAGCTCTTAAAAGATTTATTAAAAATATAACGTAAGGGTTTACTGATGGAGCTGCGTGTTTCCCTGAGCAATTTATTGTTTATCCCATCAGGACCGTTTGCCTTTTTAATAGGAAGACATTTTAGGATTTCAAAAATTTCATTTTCATTTGTCTTAATTTCATTTAAAAACGCATGAGTTCTATCTGAACAGATCGGTGGCTCCCTTGTATTAGTTTCTAGTGTGCTGTGTTTAGTGAATATCGTATTGAGGACTTCCGCCTTTTGTATATCATCTTCTATATCTGTATTGCTCGATTTCAGTATAGGAATTGTATTGTCGGTCGAAAAATTGCTTAGTAGTTGTTTGACAGTGTGCCAGAATTGTTTTGGTTTAGAGTTCACGCTTAGATTTTCATCTAAATCATTCATATATTTTTCCTTTGCAGCTTTTTTTAAGTTGTTAACTTTGTTTCGAACACACTTGTACTTGTTCCAGTCAGACTCCCTATTTCTGAGAACTGCCAGTTTTTTAAGTCGGTCCCGTTTTCTGATGTGTTTTCTGATGATACCATCAAACCAAGGTTTGTCACGTTTTCTGATTGTTATTTCGTGGTACGGGATGTGTTTTTTTGAGACAGATAAGAATGTTTCAGTGAAAATTTCAACCATTTTGTCTATTTGCGTAGAGTCACCTTCAGTATATAATTGTTTTTCCCAATCAATATCGGAGAGTTCCAAGTTTAATCTATCATAATTGCCCTTTGAGTAATTCCACACAGAACGTTTGTAGGATTTTGGTTTATATATTGGGACGCACACTTCAACCGACGTTGCAATGTGGTCTGATACTCCGAGATCATAAGTTGAGGGGTTCATTGCTTTGATGGTCTCGCTTATTATGATCGGATCTAATAAAGTTTCAGAGTTCCCTGTTATTCTAGTTGGTCCGCTTATGACGTTTTTGGGGGTATATTTTGTCATGATTGATTGAAGAGGACCCGATTTTTTCAACAAGTCGCAGTTTAGATCGCCAACTATCACCAGTGAGGAGTTTAATGACAATGAACGTTCAATCGCTTCGTCTAATTTACTCCAGTATGTATCTATACATTCATTTTCTGAACGGTAGGTTACGCATAAAATAAATTTATGCTTGGTCCCTACCTCAAACCATAAAATCTCATCGTCGAAACACAGGAAGTCTAGCAATTTGAAGGCGACATGAGTTGAGAAGTATACGGCAAGCCCCCCACCATATTCGTTTCTGTCGAGTCGAATTGGGGGGTGACAGTCAGATAAGGTAATATTTTCACTGGGAAAAGTGGTATTTAGATGAGTTTCACTGAAGCAGATAATGTCATTATCATCTATTTCCTCTGCAATTCTAGAGATTTTGTTTCTGATGCTGCGTATATTGTAATGAAAAACTGTAAGCGTTTCTTGTTCAATAGGTCCTGGTTTTTTTTCGGTGTCATTTGATAGTATGATAAGGAGTGAAAGAAGTATGAAAACAGCTAGGTGTTTACAGCGGCGAGGAGTGAAAGCCAGATTTGTTGGTTTTGTAAAATTGAATTTGATTTTACCAGAACGCAAGCGTACTCTGAATAGACCTATCGCCAGCCTATACTGCATCAATGGTATATCCATTGATAAAATTGCAATTTAGTCAGGCAGTACAAGTACAGGCTGGCGATAATGTCTGCTCTCGGTGCGACTTTCCTGAAATGGTAAAACATGACAGCGGTGGGTTGAGGGTGGTCGGTGAAATATGAAATAACAAGATCAATTGTAGAAAAAAAGTAAACAAGATATACCAAATGTTGCAAATTATTGCATTGGTAGATCATTCGTTCGGGGTGAGACTACCTCAGCCGAAGAGCAAGTAATTTACCTATATAATATCATGAGAACGGTAATCGAAAACACCTAGTTTAAAAGTGTCCGCTATTTCGTGTGGTGTTGTTTGAAATCACACTCAGACGCTACATAAAATTACTCATTTACGACAGACAGAATATTTGATTAACATATAGCCACATTGGTATAATGTAAAACTAACATTGTGATGGTGAAAGTTTCAAAACTCTGCTTTTAAAATGATTTTAATTCAAAAGTTTCGTGAAGTTATTTCTCCGGAATGAGTATTATTTTCGTTATAGAGTTACCTCCCTTTGGAAGTTTTAATATCGGCTAAAATAACTGTCGAGATTTCTTCTTTAAAACGTTTATTTATTTTTATTTATCATTGCCGGGACCTATCGTATGTAACATGATTTAAATTGCCTTATTTTATTTTTTTTAAAGCTAAAACGCCGTATAAAACCTCAGTGGTTGGAAATTGAGGTGTCCGTTTCCATCTCCGGAAAATTGATGCGGATGAGAATTTTTGTAAAGGTCGGAGATAACATCATGAAGTGGTCACGACAGAGATGACATGGCGATGTAACATCATGAAGTGGTCACGACGGAGATGACATCATGAAGTGGTCACGACGGAGATGGCATGAAGTGGTCACGACGGAGATGACATCATGAAGTGGTCGCGACGGAGATGACATCATGAAGTGGTCACGACGGAGATGACATGAAGTGGTCACGACGGAGATGACATCATGAAGTGGTCACGACGGAGATGACATGAAGTGGTCACGACGGAGATGACATCATGAAGTGGTCACGACGGAGATGACATGAAGTGGTCACGACGGAGATGACATCATGAAGTGGTCACGACGGAGATGACATCATGAAGTGGTCACGACGGAGATGACATCATGAAGTGGTCACGACGGAGATGACATCATGAAGTGGTCGCGACGGAGATGACATCATGAAGTGGTCACGACGGAGATGACATCATGAAGTGGTCACGACGGAGATGACATGCCAACTTGACAAGACGTGTCGTGGGTAGTTCAATCTTGTCTGCTCTTGCTCACAAATTAGTGCAGCGGCCAAATCGAAAAAGAGCTCTAGTTTTCGAGATACCCCTACCCACGGTAGAACAAGTTAAAACTAACTTTTTTTGAAGGAGAAATATATACTATTTACGAAAATGATAGTGAAAAATAACGGGATTGGTGGTGGCTATTCTCAAATTGACGATGAACGATACCCATCAGTGACTTTTCCCAGAAATTAACGATTTTGGTAAAGTGAGCCCTGCGGTTATGTCCTAAGTTATTTGCCCACATTGTTGGTGTTAAAATGACTACAGCATACCATATTTGTACCTGATATGCAAGAAGTGTTGGTTAATTTTGATTTTCGTGCCATTTGGAGCCGAAACATTTATTTTTTGTCGAAAAATCGCTCTTTTTAAAATAAATTATATTTTTCGAACATTATCATTCAGTCGTATATTGCAATAGTATTGAAATATTTAGTTCATATGGTGTAGTAGTTATCTAACAAGAATATGAAGAAAGAAGTTAACAAAAACTTTGAACGGTTTGCGAGATATTGGATTTTAGCTACCCCTCCCCCAAACACGTTTTTGGTCGAAAAAAATACATATTTTTGATAATGACATTACAAACATTTTCGAATTGATCTGAATGGGACCCAATATAAATCTTGTACTGAAAGTGTTGTCCAGAGATGCCGTTTAATCGATTACAGATGTGTTCAGGCTTTCAGACCCCCAGTTACAACAACAACAATTATTTTATTGATAACAGGTAATTTTGCATGCATTAACATCGATGTTAAGTACTAAAACCTTTGTTATAAACAACACGTGACCAACTATATAACTCATATGGCTGAGTAGTTATCTGGACATCACAAGTAGAAAGAATTTGACAGAAATTGAAAAATAACGGAATAGGTGGTGGCTATTGTCAAATCGACGACGAGCGATACCCTCCAGTGACTTTTTCCAGAAATTAACGATTTTGGTAAAGCGAGCCCTGTGGCTATGTCCTAGCCTATTTGCCCATATTGTTGGGGTTAAAATTACTACATCATATCATACCTCTACCTGATATGAAAAAAAGTGTTGGTTAATTTAGATTTTCCTGCTATTTGGAGCCAAAACATTTATTTTTTGCTGAAAAATCGCACTTTTTCACAAAAATATTATTTTTCGAACATTATCATTGAAATGGATATTGTTATAATGCCCAAATATTTATTTCTTATGGTGATGTAGTTATCTGCCAAGCATATGCAGGAAGAAGTTAACAGAAATTTAGAACAATTTGCGAAATAATGGATTTTAGCTACACATTTTTGGTCGAAAAATTACATATTTTTGTTCAGAACTTTACCAAATTTCCCAATTGATCATACTGGGACCCAACATAATTCTTTTGCTGAAAATTGAGCCCGGAGACATTGCTTAAGTGATTAAAGACGTGTTCATGCTTCCAGACCCCAAATTACAACAACAACGCATTGTATTTGCTGTTACATACAATACGTGTCGCATATCAATCAACCAATCAATAGTTTATTCTCAAAAAAACAATAATGGTATACAGAGATTACAATAATTGGACAGCTGGGGAACCCAGCATGTCCGACGTATAGATGCACAAGTACTCCATTCGCGTTTAAGATTGAAATACAGTAGTTTGAACTATGGCCAATTGAGTAATCACATTAAAACGTCCCCTCTCTGTCATTGTGGCAAATAGAAAAACCATATCATTACTTTTTGGAAAACAGTGGTCCTAAGACTGAACTTCTAATTTTATCAGAAATACTCAAGTCATCGCGAAAATATTAAAATTGTTAACGGGGTTCAGACAAAGCGATTTCCATAACGCTGCCATTTGTTAAAACTTCGTGAAAAGCATTGAAACCCTGCTGAGCGCGAAATTTACCACCACCAGATCGTCTGCAATCTCACGGCGACGGGCGTATCAATGATCTGTGTAGCATTGCGTCCAATCAGCTCCAACGAAACTATGTGTATATCATTGTATCCAATCAGTTCCAACTGGATTACATCCTAATTTTCCCCATACAATCTCTCTCCCAGATAAATTGTTTACCTCCGGATAGAACTACCACATACTTATATATCGCATAGTTTCGGCCACAATATATGTTGATATTGAATTCATAATCCCTTCAGTACATGATGTGTTCAAGACTTCAAATAGGGTAGGGGCACATACAACAGTGAACATTTGCCAGCCGCTTGTTGTGGAGTGCCACATGATGCAGACTTTCGGGAACCAACACATATGCATATTCTGATAAAAACTAATCTTTGGTCAAGCCCTCAATTAATATTGGGGTCATATCATTTCACCATGTGGTGTCTTCCAAGACTTCAAAGAAAGTAGGAATCCTCAAAATTTTGCCTTTCTTATTTCACAGTCACTTTTTGTTAAGTGTTCATTCTTTCAGAACCCAAATCCATCTATTTACATTGTTTACGTCCTTGTACAATTAACTCGCCATTGTCCATACACGCAGTCAATGATGATATCGTTCCAGTCCGTGGTGTGTTCTAGTCTTCAAATTGGGAAGGGGGTAATACAAACATTGAAAAATCGCATTATTTATTTTTCAGTCGCTTTTTGTAAAGTGTCCCTGACTGTCGGGTATTAACCCATCTATAACAATCGTGTATTTCTTTATAGAATAGCCATTTGTCCAGATCGTCGTTTCCACCCTGAGGGCACATCCATTCAGTTTGTGGTAGGTTCAATGGTTTACATGGGGTAGGGGTCCCTTAGAATTCGCCTTCATCGTTTGCCATCTGCTTTGTGTAAGGTGCCACTGTCTTCTCGCGAACGGCGGGCTCACGAGACCATTGCATCTTTTCTGACAGAACAGCCATTCGGCCACAATCTCGGGTAATACTGATAGCTTATGCCTTGAGCTAGTGGTGTGTTCAAGACTTCAAATAGGGATGGAGTCCTCTGAGAGTAAAATTTAGCCCTTTCATTTGCTGACCATTTTTTTAAAGTGCCATAGGCTTTCGGGAACCATCTCATCCATAACAGATTCGTATTGCCAGATAATAATCCCATTTGTCCACAACTTCAGTTAACATTGAGAGAATATCATTTTGTTAAGATTTCAAGTTGGATAATGGGGTCCTCAAGACATAGAGAATTCGCCTTCTTGTTTGCCAGCCGCTTTTTGTAAACTGTTCCAGGATTTCGGGGGAACCAAATCACCCATATATCAATTAATAATTCCATGATAGCAATACCTTTCGATCACACACTCAGCTAAGTATGAGAGAATATAATTTCAGTTCATGCTCTGATCAAGATATTAAATGGGTTAGTAGGGCCCCCCAAAACAGTGAGTATTCGCCTTTCTCTTTCATCAACAACTTTTTGTAAAGTGACCCAGACATTCAAGACCCTGGTATACTATACTCTTTATATAGCGTCCATTTCTCTACACACGCAGTTAATAATGGGAGCACATCCTTTCGGTTCATCGTGTGTCCCAATACTGAAAATGGGGCAGTGTGTCCTAACACATTACATTTCGTATTTGCCAGCCGCCTTTTGTAAAGTGTTCCAGGATTTCGAGAACAAAACCACCCATACAAATTGTAAATAATACATGAGAGCATATAGATTCGGTTCAGTGTGTGCCAACGAGTTTAGAAGGGTTATGGGTACCCAAAAACAGTGAGATTTCGCCTTCTCTTTGCTAGCCACTTTTTGTAAAGTGCCCTTGACATTGGGAAGCCAGCCAACCCACCATCGTGCACTGAAGAGGTATATTTCCTGAATTATATACCATTTGTCCACACCCCAGTTAATATTGAGAACATGTCCATCCATTAGTGTGTTTAAGACTTTTAATGGGGTAGGGTGCTCAAAGAAAATATTCAGCTTTGGTTTTTGCCAGCCGTCTTTTGTAAAGTACCCTAGGATTTTGGGAACCAAACTACCCATATAACGTGTATATTCCCTGATAGCACTACCTTTCTTTCACACTGTGATTTAATAATAAAAGCATGAATATTCGGAGCATGGTGTGTTCAAGAGTTTAAATGGGCATATAAAGGGGTCCCACAAAACAAAAAATATTCGCCTTTGGAGTTTGCCATCCGATTTTCGTAAAGTGCTAAAGGCTTTCGGGATCCAACCCCAACCCATCAATCAACACCATGTATGCGCCCCGATATGACTATTTTTTGCCCACATCCTCAGTTAATATTTACAGCAATCATTTCAGTCCGTGAGTTGTTCAACTTTAACACTTTAATTGTGTAGGGGGGCCTAAAACAGCAAATTCGTCTTTCTTATTTATCAGCCACTTTCTGTAAAGCGACACATGCACAACCCATCCATACAAATTATGTATTCTCTGATAGAACTACATTCCCGTCACATTCTCGGTTAATATAGAGAATTAGAGATCATATAGATTAATTTCGTACTGCTTTGAAGTCTTTAAACTGGGTAGAGTGTTCTTGAAAAATATAGCAAATTCGCCCTTCATATTTGCCAAGCAAAGTGCCACAAACCCATCCATAAACATTGTATATTTCTTTATGTAACTGTCCTTTATAATTACATGATTCTTAATATTGAGATCATATTTTATTCAGTTCGTGGTGTGTTCAGGACGTCTAATAGGGCGGGGGAGCCACAATAATTTTGTTCTGTATGATTATGTTATTCTATATTATGTGTCCTTTAGAACAAATACTTCAATTGCTCAAAGTCGATATGTGTTAATATAAAATTACATGTCATAAATAAAATATTGTGTTGTTGTTGTTGTAACTGGGGGTTTAATTGGAAACCTTAGGTCATCTAAAACCAGGCTCGCGGTGTCTACGGATCAGGTTTTCATCACACGAATAATGATTAGATGCTCGTTAGAATAATTTAGAAAGGTCTGTCTTGTTATCATAAATATGTAGTTTTTCTACCAAATCGAGTACGGGATAGCGGTACCTAATTCCAATATCTTGAAAACCGTTGACAATTTCTGTCAAATTCTTTCTACTTGTGATGTCCAGATAACTACTGAGCCATATGAATTATATAGTTGGTCACGTATTGTTTATAACAAAGGTTTTAGTACTTAACATCGATGTTAATGCATGCAAAATTACCTGTTATCAATAAAATAATTGTTGTTGTTGTAACTGGGGTCTGAAAGCCTGAACACATCTGTAATCGATTAAACGGCATCTCTGGACAACACTTTAAGTACAAGATTCATATTGGGTCTCATTCAGATCAATTCGAAAATGTTTGTAATGTCATTTACAAAAATATGTATTTTTTTCGACCAAAAACGTGTTTGGGGTAGGGGTAGCTAAAATCAAATATCTCGCAAACCGTTCAAAATTTTTGTTAACTTCTTTCTTCATATGCTTGTTAGATAACTACTACACCATATGAATTAAATATTTCAATATTATTGCATTATCCGTTTGAATGATAATGTTCGAAAAATATAATTGTTTTGAAAAAGAGCGATTTTTCAACAAAAAATAAATGTTTCGGCTCCAAATGGCACGAAAATCAAAATAACCAACACTTCTTGCATATCAGGTACAGATATGGTATGCTGTAGTCATTTTAACGCATACAATGTGGGCTAATAACTTAGGACATAGCCGCAGGGCTCACTTTACCAAAATCGTTAATTTCTGGGAAAAGTCACTGGTGGGTATCGTTAATCGTCGATTTGAGAATAGCCACCACCAATTCCGTTATTTTTCACTATCATTTTCGTCTACAGTATGTATTTCTCCTTCAAAAAAAGTCGGTTTTAACTTGTTCTACCGTGGGTAGGGGTACCCGACCACTTTTGGCGTTTGGCCGCTGTACTAAATCCAAAATGACGTCAGAAACCGTGTCATGTCGTCTTCATTTTCGTTTTCATTAAGCTAACCAACGAAACTGGTCTAAATGAAATGAATAGGCCTAAATCGCATGTGAATTCTTCGTAAGTTGTGAAGTAGCTTCAATCTGAGTGAGGTTCGGGATTCTGATGAATATAACTTCACAATGAAATGGAACGAAGCGGAACAGGAAAATGACGAATTGATTAATTCTGCTATTAATACCTGCAATGAATGTGCATACATTTCACCATCACATGCTATAGATCAACCAAATAAAAAATCTAAATTTTCAATATTCAGCCTCAACTGTCGAAGTATTAACGCGAATTTCGATTCATTGTGTAATCTCCTGTGCGACTTAAAGTCGAATAATAATTCATTCGACGTCATAGCTGTAACGGAAACATTCAAAATACGTCAAGCATCACACTTTCAAATACCGGGATATCACCCTATGGAATTAAAGTGTAGAGCTGACAACGATGATGGCAGAGGTGGTGTGTGCCTTTACATAAAAGAATATATCAATCCACTATAAAAATCGACCCGACCTTAGTGAATTTATTCCACACGTGATAGACACAATATTCGTGGAAATTAACCCAGGAAAAAATGACTCTCGGATAATCGGCTGCGTTTACAGACCAAATACCGCACCAAAGGCTAACATTGATCAATTTTTTTAAAAATTCTGCGATATTCTAGAAAAAATTAATAACCACAAATCATATATATCAGGAGACTTTAATATTGACCTCCTCAATTTCAACTCGCTTACAAAAACGAATGATTTCATAAATAACATTTTCACAAGAGGATTCGTGCCAAGGATAACTAAACCCACTCGAATGACTGATCATTCAGCAACTCTTATCGATAATATATATACCAATAATCTACAAGGCGAATGTAAATCTGGTATAATCACATGCGATGTATCCGATCACTTCGGCATATTTTATTCAGAATCTAACCAAAAGAGACAAAACAGCCCCAATAATAATGAAACTATCACTAACCAAAGAAGTTTTAGTCCTAATAACATAATTAGATTCAAAAATCTTTTAAAATCTTGTACCTTTGACTCCGTCACATCTTGTAGAAATGTCGACCAAGCATATGACATCTTCTTAGATATCTATATGAATGCATATGAACTAGCTTTCCCCATCAAAGGTCGACATATACCCAAAAGATTCATAAAACGCGAACCTTGGATGACATCTGGATTGATTAAGTCAAGTATTGTTAAGAACCAGCTATATTTACGCAAATTGAATAAACCCACGGAAACGAACGTAAATAAATATTTGAGTTATCGTACCTTATATAATAAACTAATCAGAAGGAGTAAAAATATATACTATACAAATATTCTAGAAGTAAATAAAAATAACTTAAAGAAAACATGGGAAATACTTAAGGGTGCATTGAAGATAAATGGAAACACAAATAATAACACAAAGACCATTACTGAAAACGGAATAGAACTTGAAAATTCCAAACTCATATCGGAAAAGTTCAATGACTTTTTCTCAAAAATTGGGCGGGAAACCAGCCAACTTAATGAACATGAAAATGACTCACATTTTACAGATTTTCTTCAAAGTATCAAGGGACTTCAATGGTATATCAACAAAACTTATCAAGGAAACAATTGAGGAGATAGCCCCAGCTTTATTGCATATTTTTAACTTTTCCTTAGAGCATGGAATAGTCCCTAACAAAATGAAAATTTCTAAAGTAGTCCCGATCCCAAAAAATAATACCACTTATCAATCAATCAATGAAGTTTATTGTCAATTAATGATTTACATAGACAATAAACTTGATTGAAATCTCCAACTACAGACCTATCAGCATTCTTCCAGCTATCTCGAAACTTCTCGAAAAAATAATGCATAAACGATTACTAGACTTCTTAAATGAACAAACATACTCTATAAACACAAACACGGCTTCCGTCCTAATCATTCAACCTTCCATCCTGCATTACACCTCCTCGATCAAGTTGTCTCAAATAATGACAACATGACAAGAGATTCCACTTTAGCTCTATTCCTCGACCTCTCAAAAGCATTTGACACGATAAATCACGATATTTTACTCCATAAACTAGACCACTATGATATACGAGGCACAGCATACTCATGGCTTCGGAGCTATCTGCAAAATAGAAGGCAATATGTTGAACTCAATGGTACCAAATCTAAATTAACGGAAGTGACATGTGGAGTGCCACAGGGTTCAATACTGGGACCGATAATTTTCTTAATTTACGTTAACGATATGTCCAATTCGACAACCATGGATATCATATCATACGCGGATGATACGACTCTAGTAACTGGTGGAAAAAATGGCATCCTTGTAGAAAGTTATGTGAATAATGAGTTACGCAACATATTTGATTGGTGCTGTAGCAATAAGTTAGCGATCAATACTAAAAAAAAAAAACTATATACTAATACACCCAGAGAACAATGATGACAAATGGAACTTCATAAAGGTTTACTTAAATAATACGGAACTAAATAAGATAGGAAATCTTGAGCACGAATCCTCCACAAAATTCTTAGGAATCCATATAGATGAAAACCTGACCTTTAAAAAACATGTGTCCTCAGTTTGTTCTAAAATGGTGAATGCCATATACCACACCAATAAAGTTAAACATTTCTTTCCTGGTAGCGCACTTAAAACATTATATTATGCTCTAATACAAAGCCATCTTGTCTACGGTGTTCAAATTTGGGGACACGTCCCAGCGGTCAAAAAAAAATTCATGCTTCAAAAACGCGCGATACGAGTTTTATGTAATAAGAAATATAGAAGCCACACAGAACCTCTTTTTAAAAAAGAAAATCTACGACATCCACAAAGTACAAGCGCCTGTTTTCATGCCTGATTGGTATTATATGCGCTTAATAGAATCATTCACCGACATGTTTACGAAACGCAAAACCGGACCAGACACCCGGAAAAAGCACCCACTATTTAAAAAAAAAAACAAGAACATCTTGGTCCCAACAACTACCATTACATTCTTATCCAACCATCTGGAACAACTTAGATAAAATCCAGTGTTAAAATCGGGTGACTTCCAGGTCCATGCGTATTGTGTATATAGCAATCTGGTGACTGATCGGGATCCAGTCAGTATGCTGGAAACTGTGGTTTGATGTCGGGGAGGATGAGATATCACCATGGACATCTTGGTCCCAACAACTACCATTTCATTCTTACCCAACTATATGGAACAACTTAGATAACGAATTTACATCATACCAATCCAGGCACACATTCAAACGGCGTTTACATGCCGATTGCATTAAAAAATATGCTGCAACAATTAAATGCAACAATCAAAGATGTCCCGACTGTGTGGTAGCTCGTCAATAAGTGACTTCCCCTATATCGCAATCCACAACCTCACTCAACACATTCCTACTCGACTTTCAAGGAACATCCCACTGACAAGAAAGAGACAAACCATCGAGTAACCAATAATCGATTTATCAAGACGTATACCCTCCATGCATATAATCCAGTTAAATGCAACCATTGTGAGATACATAATTATTTAGCCGTGCATTGTACAATGAATCCTGACCGCCTATCGTAACATCCATCTTTTCATCTTTAAGGGGGCGGCAGTAAGACAGTCTAGCCTGACTATGCCACCCCCTCGAATATACAATGTGTATATTGAAATAAAATATCCTATCCTATCCTATCCTTCCCAATTCCGTGTTTTTTTTTTGCAATCTCCACCCTGTTACTAACCGGAAGTCACGTAACAATTTCTCCACAATACATACCCGCGATCTTAGAAAAATCACTGATGGATATAGAAAAAAAGATATGACGTCATTCACCTGCGCGTAAGGTATAAACAACCACCTGGTGGTTGCTATAAATGTCTTGTCAATGCCAAATCTGACCCAAGAAGCTAGTTTGACTATATCGATGTGAACCAGTTTTTGACTACCTGTTTCTATTATTAGCCGCGATATGCCCAGCGCCTGACATGATGCTAAATCTCAACCAATCAGGTCGACATTACTTAGAGCTCCGCCCATTGAGATGATTGTCCCATTGAATTATAGAATGGGTGGCGTGCATACAACACAGGGCACGGGTATGTGAATGAGTTTGTCGATAAGACACTTGTGTCATCGCGGAACGATACACACATACATGGACAAATCACATACAGAACAATTTAAATGACAATTGATTTTGAATGTTGTGATGGTAACGTCGCCGTTGTATTATACGCGCTGTGTGTTCAAGGGCATTGATTGAGGGCATATTTTCTGTATTTCGAAAAGTCTCATTCAGTTGTCAACAACAATTTTCTCGAGACAAATTACATATAGGCAGAGTCAAACTCAGCTGTCTATATTGCCAAGCCTGTCGGGTTTTGATCAGCATAGGACAGACATTATCTCAGTTGTGAATAATATTTTCTCAAGAAGCATATATTCCATAGGAAGATTCAATCATACATATAACATTGTGACCATCTAGACAGTTAAGAGTATGAACCACACGGAGGCTCAAACGGGGAACACCAGTATTTTGAATGCGACAAGTAATACTTCGTCCACAATACCAGCAGCCCTCCATGGCACTACCGACGTACTCACGGAGGACACCATTATAAAATGGATTTCCATTGTATTCACACCTGTAATTTTCCTGTTCGGTGTGGTCGGTAACATCCTTACGGTCATCGTTCTCAGTCGAGGGAATTGGAATCACGGAACCATGCCGATATATCTCATAACCCTGGCCGTCACAGACACGGCCTTGCTGATTGTCGGTCTGTTGCGGCTGTGGCTTATTGCTGTGCTTCAACTTGATATCAGATCCACTTCCAACCTTTTTTGCAAAACTCATATCTTCGTGACAATCGTCCTGATTTATTTCTCCTGTTGGATAGTAATTTCCATAACAATTGAGAGAACTATAGCGATCGTTTTCCCATTTGGATGGAAGTGCACGCGCAAGAAAGCTAAGCTGACATTATTGTTTCTTGGAATATTTGTTTGCGGAATCAGCGGACATTACCTATATGGATTCACTCTAACTGAAACGGGACTGTGCGTACCAGTTTACACGCATGACTATTACTTATTTTTCATGCGGATTTGGTCCTGGATAGACATGGCAGTAACATCTATCGCTCCTACGTCCGTTCTCGTTGCCACCAACACCGCCATGATTTGGCAGATTAGACGAAGCAATAGGAATTTATCAGAATTCGAGTCTCGTACACGAGGTAACAACGGGGAGACAGGTCGCTCATCTTCAAAAACAACGAAAATACTCATCGTACTGAGCGCAACATATATCATAACCACATTTCCTGCAAATATTGTATTGTTGGTTAACAGCCATTTGCCGGAATCCATTGACAAGGCGTCCTATGCGAAATTCTCTCTAGTATTCAATATCACAGAGTTACTTTTTTATTGTAACAATGCTGTTAATTTCTATCTTTACTGTTTGAGTGGATCGGCTTTCAAACGACAACTTTCAGGAATATTTCCATGCCACTGTATACACCATGGGCTACATAGTGGGTTACATCATGATATACAACAAATAGCCGAACGTCCACAAACATCTAGTTCGAAGCCAGTGATTGTACTTTCGATCATAGGACACCAACAAGCTGTATAAATTATGACGTCTGCACTGTATATATATCAGCATTGTGCAATCTCATTCGAGGTACTCGGTGACAATTATAATGTTCGTGTACAGAATGAAAGAATAGAAGTTATGCATATGGGTCAGGACTAGTGAGTGTGTTATGTTACAGGACATGCTGATGTGACTTCTGCCGCTATACAATCGACACTAGCAACATTTACTATGGGAGTCAATACGACTTGTCAACACCTAAGGGTACGTTCATGCGCTCGCAAATTTTCCAGGCATTTTGTTGCAGGCATTTCGGTATGTGTCAGAAACCGAATGCAAAAATATTTATCAAAGCATCTGTACCACAGCTAACTACATGATACCACAGCTAACTACATGATACCATAGCTAACTACATGATACCACAGCTAACTACATGATAACACAGCTAACTATATGATACCACAGCTAACTACATGATAACACAGCTAACTATATGATACCACAGCTAACTACATGATACCATAGCTAACTACATGATACCACAGCTAACTATATGATACCACAGCTAACTACATGATACCACAGCTAACTACATGATACCACAGCTAACTATATGATACCACAGCTAACTACATGATAACACAGCTAACTACATGATACCACAGCTAACTACATGATACCACAGCTAACTGCATGATACCACAGCTAACTATATGATACCACAGCTAACTACATGATACCACAGCTAACTACATGATACCACAGCTAACTATATGATACCACAGCTCACTATATGATACCACAGCTAACTACATGATACCACAGCTAACTATATGATACCACAGCTCACTATATGATACCACAGCTAACTACATGATACCACAGCTAACTATATGATACCACAGCTCACTATATGATACCACAGCTAACTACATGATACCACAGCTAACTACATGATACCACAGCTACCTACATGATACCACAGCTCACTACATGATACCACAGCTAACTACATGATACCACAGCTAACTACATGATACCACAGCTAACTACATGATACCACAGCTAACTACATGATACCACAGCTAACTACATGATACCACAGCTAACTACATGAGAAGTAAAAACTATGTAGTTCCACTAGTAGCGATGCTATCGAAATTTGCCTGTTCACCATGCATAATATCTCACAAGAATAAAATATACAGGTATTTTCAGCAATGTGTTAGTAGCACCGTTACATTTGGAACTATACCGAATTTTACTTTTCATGTC
The DNA here is from genome assembly GCA_032622095.1 of Siphonodentalium dalli. NCBI lineage: Eukaryota > Metazoa > Mollusca > Scaphopoda > Gadilida > Siphonodentaliidae > Siphonodentalium > Siphonodentalium dalli. Next base: position 202,889,994 of record CP136069.1, read on the forward strand.
GTTAGCTTTGGTAAATATGCATGTTACATTTATGTTGTCGTTCATATTCTGGCACCATATGGTTTTCTATGAGAAATTGCCTGCAAAACATGCCGTGCAAACTTGCCAGTGTATGAACGCACCCTAACCAACAAAACGGTGAGATCTCTGTTGTGACTGTCGACGGCGTCAACGCAACGTATTTTATTTACGTTATGCTTTCGAGCGATGTATAATAACTATTGTTTCATTGCGTAAAACGCGAGAAGATTGAGCTTATATCTCTGTTTCTGTTCCTGTTACTCGGACTAGTCAATCCCCTTAGATATTAAACATTAATATTAATATTAAAGACCCTGTGCCAAAGCATTCTCTTTTATATGCGATTCGATCATAGGTCGCCTCGCATATATAAGAGAATTCATTGGCCTAACAATTTTTAATCATTTTTTTATTATTATTTTTGTTTACATTCTTTAACAATTTTTATCATTTTTTATCATTTTTCTTTCATTCTTTATCAATTTTTATCATTTTTTCTTACATTCTTTAACAATTTTTATAATGTTTTATATAGAGGATCTCACATGAGTTACTATTTTATACGGAATTTATCAACCGAGTTCACTAAATTCGATTTGAGCCGAGGTTTACCGAGGCTCAAATAGAATTTAGAGGACGAGGTTGATAAATTACGTATAAAATAGGACGAGTGTGAGATACCTTTTATCACATGATCAAATAAACCCGAAGCAACGCGAAATATTCATCGAAAACAACAATCATAAACTACAGCGATCGCAAGTTATTTGAAGAACGCCGTGACGTCATCGCACGCGCTGATATTAAACGTGTCTATTACCGATAATTATGAAACTGCTTTTATGGCCAAATTATGTGATAACATTATTTATCACTTGATTAGCACTATTTTCCGATGTAATATTCGAGCGTAATAGACACGTGTAATATCGTCGCGTGCAATGACGTTACGCTGCTCTTTGGGACAATGATCGCTGGCTGCAGTTAATTGTTGTTTTCGATAAAAAATTTAGCGATTATATGATCATGTGATAAAAAGTATCTCAAACTCGTTCTATTTTATACGTAATTTATCAACCTCGTCCACTAAATTCTATTTGAGCCTCGGTAAACCTCGGCTCAAATCGAATTTAGTGAACTCGGTTGATAAATTCCGTATAAAATAGTAACTCGTTTAAGATCCTCTATTTCTTACATTCTTTGACAATTTTTTTAATTTTTTTCTAAAAATTTCTTACATTTTTTAAATATTATAAAAAATAATAAAAACTTTGTTAGGCCAATTAAATGCATTCTCTTATGCTTTCGAACAATGTATAATAAGTATTGTTTCATTGTGTAAAACGCGAGATAATTGAGCTTATATCTCTGGTCATGTTCCTGTTACTCGGAATAGTCACGCTGTTACTCGGAATAGTCACGCTGTTACTCGGAATAGTCACGCTGTTACTCGGAAGCTGTTTCCTGTTCCTGGTACCGTTCCTGTTTCTAGAAATAGTCAATACATGTAACGCCATGATTTGTGGGTAGGTAATATATTAAGGGTGTAACGCCATGATTTGTGGGTAGGTAATATATTAAGGGTGTAACGCCATGATTTGTGGGTAGGTAATATATTAAGGGTGTAACGCCATGATTTGTGGGTAGGTAATATATTAAGGGTGTAACGCCATGATTTGTGGGTAGGTAATATATTAAGGGTGTAACGCCATGATTTGTGGGTAGGTAATATATTAAGGGTGTAACGCCATGATTTGTGGGTAGGTAATATATTAAGGGTGTAACGCCATGATTTGTGGGTAGGTAATATATTAAGGGTGTAACGCCATGATTTGTGGGTAGGTAATATATTAAGGGTGTAACGCCATGATTTGTGGGTAGGTAATATATTAAGGGTGATGAGGCAACAAACGGATTATCGCTTATGTTGAGTTATCTCCTCCGAAAAGAGGACTGATATGGAGTGTATATATATAAGGAGAGCGAAGGGCAAGATGCCAAGTTGAAGAGGAAATACTGATAATGCTGAACTGATGAATCTGCTGAGGTCGGAGAAGGACAGAGGGTGGTGAGAAAGAGGGAGAGAGCGTTTGAAAGAGAAAGCGCGTGAGTTACTATACTGGCGTGTAGTTATAAATGTTCAAAGTGACACAAAAACTTGCTTCTCGAGGTTCTAGGTTAACCTTGGACAGAAATAGGCAGAATAAAATAAACAAACGTGTACACAGTTTTAAATATGATTAGTGTCGATATTGATCTATTTGACCCAAGTTGGTCGCCAAAACTCACAATTATAACATTTGACAAATGTTTATATTCTCAAATGGCATTTAGCAAAGGAGGTGGATATATTCGCCCAAAATAAATTAAATACTATTATAATGTTAAGGTATGTTGTGACTATGGTTGAACAAGAATTGTTTTTTTTATAACCGAGAATATATCAGAATGGATTTTAGAAACCTAACATGAAATTGTCCAATATAATTTAAGTGATTGTGCTGATTGCGATGTATCGTTCTTTCAGTAATATATAATTGTTTCACATCGCGAAGTTGTCACTAACTGTTAACGGGCGGAAGAAAGATCGCACAGATGGTTAATTTCACCGGGAAATTACTTCACTGCGTGTCGAAACCACCGAATCAGGGAAAGCAACTTATAAACGTGCCCTGATACAAATAATGTTACATTCCCTGTGACGGGATCGTAAATACGCGCACATCTGGATGTGAACCAATTTTCTGGACGGCTCAATACACGTTGGCCTATAATGTGCCGTGCATCTTACCGTCTGTGCCACCGAGTTGCCTCATAAGTTAAGGAAATAGATGAACATGCAGAAAGTAGTCAACCCTGAGTACTGTTCTCAAACAGTTCTCTGGTGGAAAAAATGAGTGTTTAAAGTATAAGTACAGTTGTTTTTAATTTCGATGATATAAGAGCATATTATTAAGAAAAATTAATAAGAATAGATTTGGTGATATTTTGTTCTCTCCTTAAAACAGGCCGAAAATAAATAAAGTTATGAACTTCGCTATTTTTACCCGATTTCAACATGATTTATATTCCATTTCGAACACGCAACGTGGTATATAGCATCGCATATTTTCAGTTTAACATAAATACTGTCCATGGCCATAACCTTTTTCCAGCTCTTTAGCCTTATCATATCAGCAAGGAACGCTCTTTTTTGCTCCATACTGTACACATGACCGTTTTTTTTTGTTTTTTTTTTATAACCCAAACACCGTGTTCAAAGTTGTATTGTATTACTTCAATGAGTCTTTCTGTAACATATAATGCTCGTAGAAAGGTAGTAGTTCAAGTATTTATCGACCTATTTCGATACCGGGAAAAATTCAAAAGCGGATAATATTGGGCCCGAGGAAAACAGCCCTATTAATTACCGTCGGCATTCAGCTAAGCAGGGTCAAATCCGGTGCAAAAATAAATATCGTCAGCCATTTTCAGCCGAATCAAATTTCAGATGCTGCCGATGTTTATCTGAAGTTTAGTACCAAATAGAATAAAATTGTTGCAGGAATTGTATTATTGCAGAGTTATGCCAAGTCTGCATGGAACAAACAAAAACCACCACAGAACACTACCATGAACGTGGCTACTAAAACCCTGAATAAATGTATCTTTAACTATAGCTAAGGTCAGACCTTTCTAGATTGTATACCTTACTCGTATTTAAATTCGCGCAGTACTATCTTTCGCGCACCCATCAATGCGCGAATTTAAAACTGAGCGAAAAATAATACGACTCATAAGTTTATACCAAAGGAATATAAGAGGTTATTTTAGATAGAAATAGACAATTATATTTACATGCGGGGAAACGAATCTTAACGACATTGTCCATATGTATAGGCTACACGTAAAGCTTTTAATCATGGTTCGATCTTTCGTGTTTAAATGATTCTAAGAAATACAATTATTGTAGCCTGGAGGTGCAGGAAAGCACTCTTTCACAACCATGCATGGGGTGACACTGTGGTCAAACAATCTGAATTAGTTATGCATTCAAAACACGCAACCAAGAGTTGATTCTTTCTGAAGTCAGCAAGTCAAGTCATGTTCATGCAGTTCCAGGATGTCCATAAATATTTATTAAATATCAGCATGATAAATTGTACCATACATGCATATAAGCGCGCATCTTCACAATGAAATGGTGAAGCAGTTGTGTTATATTCGGTGTATATTTTTTTCGAGGTTGTCTTTATATATACATCATTAGTATATCATTATTGATAATTAAGAACTGAAACTGTCATCAGATACAAGACATTTACGAACATATTTCTGTCAGTTTTGAATTCGCGCACCAGGGTGCGCGAATTCAAAGTGCGCGAATTCAAAACTGAGCGAAATATAGTACTGTGCGAATTTAAATACGAGTAAGGTATACATCATGGTCATACAATTGTCGTGTAATTGTTTTATAATAATACAGAATCATTGTGTAATTGGGTGATGTTATATTATAATACATAATAATTTTGTCGTGGTGTGATGTTATATTATAATACATAATAATTTTGTCGTGGTGTGATGTTTTATTATAATACAGAATCATTGTTTATCACATAATTTGGCCATAAAAGCAGTTTCATAATTATCGGTAATAGACACGTTTAATATCAGCGCGTGCGATGACGTCACGGCGTTCTTCAAATAACTTGCGATCGCTGTAGTTTATGATTGTTGTTTTCGATGAATATTGCGCGTTGCTTCAGGTTTATTTGATCATGTGATAAAAGGTATCTCACACTCGTCCTATTTTATACGTAATTTATCAACCTCGTCCTCTGAATTCTATTTGAGCCTCGGTAAACATCGGCTCAAATCGAATTTAATGAACTCGGTTGATAAATTCCGTATAAACTAGAAACTCATGTGAGATCCTCTATGTATATAATGGTGTGATGTTATATTATAATACAGAATAATTTTGTCGTGGTGTGATGTTTTATTATAATACAGAATAATTTTGTCGTGGTGTGATGTTTTATTATAATACAGAATAATTTTGTCGTGGTGTGATGTTATATTATACAGAATGATTTTGTCGTGGTGTGATGTTATATTATAATACAGAATGATTTTGTCGTGTTGTGATGTTATATTATACAGAATTATTTTGTCGTGGTGTGATGTTTTATTATAAAACAGAATAATTTTGTCGTGGTGTGATGTTTTATTATAATACAGAATAATTTTGTCGTGGTGTGATGTTATATTATACAGAATGATTTTGTCGTGGTGTGATGTTATATTATAATACAGAATGATTTTGTCGTGTTGTGATGTTATATTATACAGAATGATTTTGTCGTGGTGTGATGTTATATTATACAGAATGTTTTTGTCGTGGTGTGATGTTTTATTATACTACAGAATAATTTTGTCGTGGTGTGATGTTTTATTATACTACAGAATGATTTTGTCGTGGTGTGGTATTATATTTTATCACATAATTTGGCCATAAAAGCAGTTTCATAATTATCGGTAATAGACACGTTTAATATCAGCGCGTGCGATGACGTCACGGCCTTCTTCAAATAACTTGCGATCGCTGTAGTTTATGATTGTTGTTTTCGATGAATATTTCGCGTTGCTTCGGGTTTATTTGATCATGTGATAAAAGGTATCTCACACTCGTCCTATTTTATACGTAATTTATCAACCTCGTCCTCTAAATTCTATTTGAGCCTCGGTAAACCTCGGCTCAAATCGAATTTAGTGAACTCGGTTGATAAATTCCGTATAAAATAGAAACTCATGTGAGATACTCTATATATTATATCACATGAAACCCCTATTATATCATTAAAAACGCCATTAGATATTTTCTTATCTCTCACTAATACCTAACAAGCGCGGGCTTCCCGCCAACTTGGCAGCGCGCCAGCAAATGAATTTACATTGCATCAGGCGGATTAATACTAATTCGTAAAGCCGCACTTGGCAACAACACAAGACAATGCTAAATGATTGCTTTGTTCATTAAAGTTACATTATTGTCCAACTTCGTTGCACTAACCAAAATAGACACAAAAACAAAGAGGCAAAATGGGGACTCTATTTTCCGTCGGCAGCTCGAGCGCGCAATACTGTCGTATACGGTTGTGAAGCGTCACAGCCAACAATGGAAATGTGTGCATATTTAAGCTTCTATTAAGGATCTTGATTCGTTTAAACCCTTTACCCAACAGAAGGGCCCTGTGCCAATGCATTCTCTTATATCCCTTTACCCAACAGAAGGGCCCTGTGCCAATGCATTCTCTTATATATGCGAGTCGACCATAGGTCGCCTCGCATATATAAGAGAATGCATTGGCTTAACACATTAAAAATTATAAAATTGTTAAAGAATGTAAGAAAAAATGGTAAAAAGTGTTAAAAAAAGATTTTTTTTAGGCCAATGCATTCTCTTATATATGCGAGGCGACCTATGGTCGACTCGCATATATAAGAGAATGCATTGGCACAGGGCATAACTGCAACTATCACAATGTGGTCAAGGAGCCGGTTCCAATGATATCCATATTTGTATGGTTCTATTGAGACAGACCGAAGATATTTTAGGCTGTTGAAGCTTTATTTGGCCGGTTTTGGCCGGTTTGTTGGGTAAAGGGTTAAAAGGCATAAATCTCTAGTTTTTTTGTTTTCATGTGATATACAAGATCTTCAATTCGTTATGTTGTAATATAAGATTTTATGAAGCTGGAGCCATAAATTAAATTACGAATTTCCGTGTACAAGACGTAATCAAATTAATTAACGGATAGTGGATTGGGTAACGCGTTGCACACATGCTCGTGTACAAAATTATGTTGATACGGGGCGTAAACTCAAGCCGCGCACTGACTAGTGCCTATACAATAACTTAAATGAGTATATAGGACTAGTATGCATATAATATAACATTTATTTGATACATTTGCTTGAAAACTGTACAAAAATTACTGGACAACGATAATTTGTATTTTTGCATTCCGACTAATCTGCCATCCGTAACATTACTTCGTATAGTCAACAGACTTTCAAATAATGGAAAGCTGGTTACCTTATTCTACGACTCAGAGACTATAGAAACCAACAACAACATTTGAGTACAATATCCCTTTAACTAACACTATTTTTGATTGGGGAAAAGCCGTCACATGATAATCCGGGGAAAGACATATGACTGTTTTTATAGTTATCGGGACTGGTGACGTCATTTGGATAAACATACAGATGGATAATAAAAATGTCATTATACAATGTTGTGTACAGTATGTGTTTTCTTGTACTCGTCCAGGTTGTGGTGAAAAGTCATATTGGACTCGACACTACGCGTCTCGTCCAAAACAACTTTCCACAACAATCTGGACTCGTACAGGAAAAACACATACTGTACACAGCAGTGTATTAAAACTTTATAATGCAGAATGAGTTTTTCCTTATTGATGTTTTATTATAATATAGAATAATTTCGTCACAAAACATCACATCAGAAGACATTTACAGACGGTCCAACAATGTATATAAGTGTACATATAATACCACAACCACCATCATCTTCATCGTCATCACAGTCATCATCATCATCATCACCACCACCACCATCATCACCATCATCATTATCATCACCATCACCACCATCATTATCATCACCATCATCATCGTCATAATCATCATCATTGACCATCATCATCACTATCGCTGCTGTCACTAATTAGTTGTTTGCTAATTCATAAATACGTATTTAATTTCCATGTTGATTTATGACTAAGGCATTATAAACATTTCAACAAATATCAGGTGAGAAGGCTTAGGCTCCCCCACTGCCCAAATGCAATGCTATTCAAATGTTCGGCATGTCGACTCGAGTGTCAGGTAAACTATACTATCAGTGTTACCAGAGAGCACATATGATTATCCTTCCAACTTTCCCATCATGTCATAACCAACACCTAACACTCATGTGGGAAAGTCACACCGTGCGAGACTTCGTCATATGGGCTGGTGATAAGGGTGCGCTACCGCGAGCTAGCCTGCTATAAGGTATGCTAAGGCGAACTCGTGCCTCGGATTAATATGGCTTATCATAAGTTATGCTTATAGCGTGAAAGATAACATGGCGCAGGTGTAGACGTTTACGATAACCACATCGGTGAAAGGGTGGAAAGTGACGAACCAAGATACCATTATAGGCCAATAGCAATCTCTACCAGAGCGTACCAGTCATACTTCCCTACCAGAGCGTAACAGTCATACTTCTCTTCTGCACAATATAATTATGTCAATCACACATTCAATTGTAGAGAAACTTTTGTTATCATGTTAAAGTGGTGTGAAACATTCCGGTATATATATGGTGATCAAATACAAATGGAGAAATGATCTTGTTCAAAGTAGTATTTTTTTACAAATAGTATATTCAAATTGATAACACGCATCGTCATTCTTATATATTAATTAAATGAAGTGACTCTCGATGGCCAAATCGTTTTCGCTAGTTTATCGCCGATAGATGCGTCCCGCATCGAGTAGTAAATATTTACAATTGAGCGTAGTTCTGACGATGTTTTCTATGGAGTGGTACGGTCGATTTGCTTCAAATTTTCGGCGATGTTAGTAGAATGTTACATTCCTCCAGTTATCATAGCGCCTGAATACTAACTTATCCATAATATGTCTTTAATCAGTCAGTCAAATGAAATCAAGAAATCTGGCAATTTTCCAAATACATGTGCATCTGGGAACCGGTCAAAACGCCACACTGTCAACACGCCACATCATTTGGTCAGAACGCCATATTTTTGGACGAAACGCCACTATTTTTTAGTCAAAACGCCACCTATTAAGTGACAACATATTGTTTTAATGAATTGTTTATTGACCTCCATCATAGGATAGTATATGTACATTATTTCAAGTATTTACAGCAGATATGTGATTATAAACACAACATTATGGTATATATAAGTATATATAAATACATCAATGGAATAAATATAATACGATAATTGATTAATATGCTTTAAAGTGATGTGAAACACTCCGGTAGGGTGATCAGATAGAAATGGAGAATAATCTTGTTAAAAGTAGTTATTTTTACAAATATTATATCCAAATTGATAACACACATAGTCATTCTTATCTGTTCATTAAATGCAACCAATATCGATGGCAAAATGGGTTTCGTTAGTTTATCCCCGAAAGATGCGTCCCGAATCGAGTAGTAAATATTTACAATTGAGCGTAGTTCAGACGATGTTTTCTATGGAGTGATGTGGTCGATTTGCTTGAAATTTTCGGCGATGTTAGTAGAATGTTAAATTCCTCCGGTTGGCATAGCGCCTGAACACTAACTTATCAGTTTCACGCACCCGAACAAGTACATAATATGTGTTTAATCTCTGATCCAATATACATAACTGTACATTATACTGTAGTGGTTTGATGATATGTCGCAATCATCCTGATAGCATGTACCTTAGTAGTAAGTGCGGAAAAATAAATATTGTGGACGAGGTAGTCAGTTATGGGTGATATAGATACTAAAACGAAGAAGATCAGGTAATTTAGCGATTGTCTGATAACAACTACAGTCAGGGTAAGGTGAATGTACGTGTATGAAAACTGCTATGTCACACGCAAATGTGACCCGCCATATCAAATCCAGTCGTAAGTCGGGATTTTTTTACCCTGTGTCAATGCATTCTCTTATATATGCGAGTCGACCATAGGTCGCCTCGCATATATAAGAGAATGCATTGGCCTAAAATGTTTTTATCATTTTGTTTATATAAATGTTTCTGACAATTTTTAGGACATAAAATAAAAAACATCCATTACCCTGCAGGGAGCCCCACACATATATAGAAGCATATAGAAGGGTGTCGTCTGCTCATGTTTGTCTGGGGCTCTGTGTGGGTAAAATTATAAAATTGTTAAAGAATACAAGAAAAAATTATTAAAATTGTAAAAAATTGTTAGGCCAATGCATTCTCTTATATATGCGAGGCGACCTATGGTCGACTCGCATATATAAGAGAATGCATTGGCACAGGGTAAAAAAAATCCCGACTTACGACTGGATTTTGATATGGCGGGTCACAAATGGCCCAGGCGAATGAAATTACGTTTCGTTGGTGATAATAGTTTGTTGCCGATTGCGAGCAATCTCCATTTAATCAGAATTGTATACTCTGCTTCCAAACAAGTTCCTCCCGTCTTGAAAGTCGATATCTGAGAACCAGAACCTGCTAATATATAGTAAACTCATTGGCAAGATCTAATTTTATCACATAATTAGCCACTAAACCCGGCCTCATATTTAAGGACACACGTGTATTATCGGCACGCGCAGTGACGTAAGAACTTATCGCAATAATATCGATCAATATTATTATTATGTTAATTACAATATATTTATGATATTCTATTTGTGTTGGGTTATTTATTGTTGACTGTGATATAAATACGGGTGATAAGAAATTTATTAACCTCGTCCACTAAATTCGATTGGAGCCTCGCGAAATTTCAGCTCCAATTGAATTTAGTGCACTCAGTTAATCAATTTCGTATAGAATTGCCACTCACTAGAGATCCTCTATATATCACATGAAACCCCTATAATATCATTGAAAAGTCCATTACATATTTTCTTATCTGTCCCTAGTGGCTAATAGCTAATAGTCCAAGCGGTAATCACTTTCATTGTATACCTGCGCGCGTGACATTATAACGGGAAACCGTGAATTACTATTGAAAACTGATTATTTGTTTTGATTAAAATTATATTCTTGACAATTGTTACCAATAAATAACCCAATAGACGTCAAATAAAGACGAAACTAAAAGGGACTATATTTCTTTGCGCGTGAAGCGTAGTACTGGCGTATAGTGATGAACCGTCTGAGCCAACGCAAGACTTGTATGCAGTTTGCGTGTTCTCTACAGAGCTGATGTTGTTAAAAAGGCATTAAGCTTTAGTTTGTTTTTCATGTGATATACAAGATCTTCAACTCATTATGTTTGGATATAAGATTTTATTAAACTCGTTTGATTAATTTGATTCACAACTCGTCTACGACTCGTTGTGAATCAAATTTATCAAACTTGTTTCATAAAATCTTGTATCCCATCAAAACTCGTTGGAGATCCTCTATATTTACGGGGCACACAATCAGTTTTTACCGTTGATCTTTAAGTATATAATGCATTAAAGGGATCCAATGCATTCGACGTGGTTTCATGTGAAATAACATAAAACTCAGTAAAACAACTGTCAACACTTGCATGAAAAAATATATGGAATTTGTGTTATTTTCTTTATTAACCCTTTCAGTGCCAGGGGCCGATCTCATCGGCCATAATTTACGGTATGTAAAATCGGCCCTAAAATTTTTTTTTTAAAACAAACAAATTCAGATTTTTTTGGGTTGAATTTTTTTTGGGTTGAATTTTTTTTGGGTATGCTTAAGCATGCTATAGCGAATTTAAAAACAAACTAGATAAAACCTTAGGGGCATGTTATAACTCAAAACTATCACCAAGTATTCATAGTAATAATTTTGATGCCCATGAAAAACTTAAGATTCCCTGGCACTAAAAAACCTACAAAATAAGTCTGTTAAAGAATATAAGAAAAAATTATTAAAATTGTAAAAAATAATAACAAATGATGAAAAATTGTTAGGCCAATGCATTCTCTTATATATGCGAGGCGACCTATGGTCGACTCGCATATATAAGAGAATGCATTGGCACAGGCTATATAGGTTGATACAACAATCTTACTTGGCACTGAAAGGGTTAATAACTCTGCAATAACGAGATTTCTCATATCGAAACCATTATGATAGTTAGGTAAACATTACTGCATATGTTACAGTGACATTACATATAAATGTCCAATTAGTCCAACAAAAATTAAGATATGAAAGTTTAAAAGGGGACTGTACACTAAATCTTGCCATTTATGATACCATCTTCTTTTATATTCAACAAAATATATGCAACAAATGAATAAATTTGAGCCATGGATGAGTGCAAAATACACTAATGTGCTCTACGAACGATGCAAACAACATGCATGGTAATTATAATGAAAATTAATTTATGAAACCAGCCAAAAATTTATTTTCATTATAAGTATCATGTTGATTGCATCGTTCATAGAGCACATGAGTGTATTTTTCACTAATCCTTGGCTCAAATTCATTCATTTGTTGTATACATTATGTTGAGTATAAAAGAAGATGGTCTCATAAATGACCGGATTGAGTGTATAGTCCCCCTTTAATCAAAACTTGACATTAAAGATTGGAAAAGGTAAAAGCATTGAAAAATATTATCAAAATTATATTCAGACTAAAATATTTTACTTCTACTATACACGAGTAGAGTTGCTGGGTGACAAATCACTGTAACAGTTTTGTTTACATGGTATTGGTTTCAACGTGCGAAATTTCGTTATTGGAGAACAATCAACAATTAATATAAGAACAAAGTGGATCTATTTCTCCATGTTCTTCTTACCGGCGATATTCTAGGGTATACGTTCATGCTTATAATCCTTTTTGCATTCGGTTTCTAGCTTATTGTAACTTTCTATATTCCGACCGATTTCACTGGATGGTGTGCGGTGAAGGATTTCTGGATTGTGTGTTCCTAATGCCAACGAAGAAATAATGATAAAAAAATGATAAACAAAATTGTTATAGAATTTAAGAAAAAATGATAAAAAAAATTGTTATGCCAATGCATTCTCTTATATATGAGAGGCGACCTATGGTCGACTCGCATATATAAGAGAATGCATTGGCACAGGGTCTTTAATGTTGCAAGAGACCGAAATGCATGCAAGAGAATGCCTGCAACTTTGCGAGTGTATGAACGTACCCTTAAGGACTTTTATATTTTTTGCATATTTACCCACTGTTAGGGCGCGTACACATGACCAGCAAGAAAATATCAGGTATGCCCCATGTGACTTACTTGACCAATGAAATATATAATACCGGAAAATATCCGACGAAGGCAGCGCGCTGACATTTTATCGCCAATTGGTGATATGTGTTCACCTTGATATGTGGCCATTGGTATCCGTTAACTAATCTCGCAGGGATATGATCGTAACAATTCAAGCACTCGAGTTATGATCCATCAATAATATCGTCTGTTTCAACATACTACGTATTTCCATTTTACATTGGTTGTCAGAACCGCTGATGTATTATATATACATGTATATACGTGTGTACAGAGACGTGGCGACAGGGGGGGGCTTGGGGTGTGTCTCACCCCCAACTTTGGTCAATATATTCAACAGTTGGACATTTCATACCTGCCAAAACATTAGTTGGAAATTTCACACCAACAATAGGTTGAAAATGTTCTTGTAGTTTGATTTTCAAAACATTTCTTGGGGGAATTAATTGTTTTTGGACCAATATTTGCATATTTTCGGTAAAAATTTTGGTCTGAAATGGGCATCAGTTGGAAACTTTCCAACCTCAGTGGGGTGATAGGTTGGAAATTTCCAACACTTTGAAAGCTTGTGTCCTGGTCCTGGTCCCTCCCCCGTGGCCAGTCAAAAGTCAAAAACTGCTAGTTAATTTAAAAAAACAATATTGTCATACATTTGGTCAATGTAAATTTTCCAACCTAAGTGGGGTGTCAGGTTTGAAATTTCCAACTCTAGGAATGATTGAGGTTAGTCTAGATGGTAGGATTTTGCGATTTTCTTGTTCAGATTACAAAATTTTCGCACACCGGGCCGAACCATGGTCTAATATTAGGCCTAAGAGCACTGAGGTGCAAGGGGGTGCAAATGGAATTATGGAAAACTTGTGTTTGGTCTGATTCTGATTTAAGGGGGGTGCAGTTAGAATTTCCCAAGGTGGACACCCCCGAACGGAAACCTTCTGCGTATATGGGGATGCTTTATAATTTGGTAGCTCACATGCCTTGATTTAGTTGTTTTACTTTAATTTGGACTGTATGCATAGAGGGCGCGTTCCTTTCTCGTTAAAATAGGTGGCATTTTAAATTTTCCATAACACTTTATAGCTCTATGAATATTCGATATGGACTATAGGTTGTTTGTCCGCAGTAATTCACTTCAACAAACACGACTAACACTAGTCACATTGAGCTCAATCAACGTCAACTAACCCGCCGCTTTCTCACGGGCGTAATCTTTTCAGCAAGAAAATATCAGAGTACAATTGTACCTGATATTTTCTTGCAGATATTTTCTTGCAGCTTCATGTGTACGCGCCCTTAGTGTCTATGGTCCCATTAAAGACATATTATGGACTTGTTTGTGTGCGTGAAATTGATTAGTTAGTATATTCCGGAGCTATGCCAACTGGAGGAATGTTGCATTCTATACTACCATCGCCGACAATCTAAAACAAATCAACCATATATACCTCTGCGTAGAACAAATCGTCTGAACTACGCTTAATTGTAAATATTTATTTCTCGATTTGGGACGCAATTATCGGCGATAAACCAACGAAAACAATTTCAACATCGAGCGAAACTGCATTTAATTAAAATGTAATAATGACGGTGTGTGCTGTCAATTAGGATATAATATTTGTTAAAATAAGTTCTTTGAGCAAGATTGTTCACCATTTCTATTTGATCACCCTATACCACTATGTTTAACAACACTTTAATGCTCTTTGGTGGAGCGAATCCTAATGTTACAATGACACATGCCAGTAAATCAATACACAATGTAAAGTTGTGACAAGTGAAATAACACAAATAAACCTTCAGTAATCTAGCAAAAGAAATCCTTTATTCCTCAATAACAACGAACATTTATTTATTACACAGATATTTACAGAATCGTAAATTCCCCGAGAATACAAATCATTGCTCAATCAAGTACGAGTGTTGTCTATTGTAATTATTGGATTATTTGACGTACTGAAAATATATATCAGAACGTACCTATAAGCCGGGAATCTCTTCCCTTACCAATGAAACATAACGGCGGTTATATAATATCTAATTGATTCGCGATATGTTACGCAGGGACGTTTTTGTGTCTCCGTTTGGGTGGGTCGGAGCATCCACTTTGAAATTTCCAACTGCACACCTTGATTGTCATTGAACCTAGATCATCCCAATCTCTACGCCCATAGAGATCATGTTCCACAAGTACAAAACCTGGGAACTTTGAGTTGTTGTCACAGGGAAGTTTATAACATTTCTCCCGAGTTAAATAAATTTAATTCAATGTTTATTGCGATATCAGCTCACAAAAGTCACAAACAAGCATACAATCTCGAGTTAGAACCACCCCCAAACTGTGCAGTAGATTATTGAGGAACATGTATTAAAAAAGAAATATGTTTCCTGCCAAATTATAAAGTTCCCGGTCAGAAAAAATTGGCTGCGGACACACGTACCACAGTAGCGATGGCATAGTAGGTGTGACAATTTATTATGGTGGAGTTTTGTGAAAAGTGGTCGTCAAAATTAATATGCCATAGCTAGCCATGTCGCCCGCTGCATATTCGCACAATGAGTCTTCCAAAGTTCGTTAAAATCAGCATTTTTACTTCTTTTCGTCCTTGTATATATATATATAGTTCGCGTTGTTTATTCCAGATTATATAAAACGTGCATGATACTACGTGCATGACATGTGAATGAATGAGGGGTTGTCACGGTCAAACACAATTCTGGACGATCGATCGTGCAATTATATATATCGTAGGTAATACAATAGCAAAACGCAATGAATAGAGATCAACCTTGGTGAAATGCAATTGGTTTATTTGGTCCAGTCGACTCATTGTGCGGAAACTCAGCGGCCATATATTTATTTCAATACCTCCATTTCTGGAAAAGAGTATTTACAACAAGATTATTTACAAATTTGAACATGAGTAAAACAGCTGTGAAAGAGTATACTATACACTTATGTGACAGCATATGTGAAAGTTTGTATGCAGAATGTGCATGCCACATTATAAGATGGCGTGTGCATGGATTCAACCACGACTGTATGTCATTGGTTTTCCTCTAATCAGTGAGCACGAGGCAAGAAGGTACGATGCAGAGAACAGAATTATTGCGTGCTTATTAACCCTTTACCCAACAAACCGGCCAAAACCGGCCAAATAAAGCTTCAACAGCCTAAAATATCTTCGGTCTGTCTCAATAGAACCATACAAATATGGATATCATTGGAACCGGCTCCTTGACCACATTGTGATAGTTACAGTTATGCCCTGTGCCAATGCATTCTCTTATATATGCGAGTCGACCATAGGTCGCCTCGCATATATAAGAGAATGCATTGGCCTAAAAAAAATCTGTTTTTAACACTTTTTACCATTTTTTCTTACATTCTTTAACAATTTTATAATTTTTAATGTGTTAAGCCAATGCATTCTCTTATATATGCGAGGCGACCTATGGTCGACTCGCATATATAAGAGAATGCATTGGCACAGGGCCCTTCTGTTGGGTAAAGGGTTAACGAGTAGATTATGTGGCTGTCATGGAACATCTCCTCTCAGAATAAGTGCTTGAAGTTCTTCGTCGCTCAAGGAATCGTGCATGAATAAAAACACAGAAACTCCATAGTGGTTGAGAATTGTCTCCCAGTAGCTATTTCTTAGCGACAGAATAACACTCGAAGAGCAGTACCTAATTGCGTGGACAAGTTCGTTGATATATTGCTTACCACATGCGCAGCATGTCATATTGTTGATGTAAGTAGTCTTATTGAGTAGCAGGGCGAGATTCCGACGTTGAACTGAACGGTTGGGATACTGTATATAAGAAGTGTCCATATCGACCAGGGAGTGCTGGGATCGAAATTAACTAGCCGAAACGTAGATAGTGATGGGTTCTTGTCACGGATGATTTCCAGAATGAGCAATAGTGGTCTCGAACAGCTTTTTTGTAAATATTTGTCCATGTAGATTCTGATGGAAAATGTCCAGTTTGTACAAAGGACATTGTAGAGTTTATATTGCCGAAGAACATGAACAATGTCGGGAACAAATCCAGTAGTGTGTCTATCGAACAGAGTGTATTGAAAGAATCGTAAGAGGAAGATCTTTAGCGGTACGTGGTGTCCTTGGGGAAGGTGGATCAGATGGCCAAGGAAGTTCAACTTTTTCGTATGGATTTCGGACTCAAGAGGAAGAAGTCCCAACAAGCTGAGAGCGACGTCCGTTGATGTTCGTTCGGGAAGAGATTCTATATGTTTTACACAGCATCGGAAGGCTCGCTCGAGTGAGATGCTCATAGAACGGGTATTGACTGGTGTGAACTCGCATCCATATAACGCCCTTGGAAGGACAACCGACTTCAGCATATATCCCATCGTCAGGGGAGAGCACGATTTCAAAGGTTGCTTTCCAGCAAGGGCGAAGTAACTTTTACGCAGTTTCGTTGTTAAAACTTTCGCTCGGACGGAGTCATTTTGAAACTTGTTATGCTGAATTTCTATAGGTGCACACACGAAGAAGTTTCTGATATTGGTAGATCTCCGATGAACCACTGCCTGTTGTGGGATTTGTCCTGATTCGTCTCATAAAAAACGATTACTACACTTTTGGTGTTGGGAAAAATTAAAACGCCATAGTCGGCTGTAGTTGAAACATAATTTCAGAAGACTGTCCATTCCAGCTTTTGATAACGAAAGTATAGCTATGTCGTCTGCTGCCGTCGGGGCAGCGCATGGCACAGATTCCATTGAAAACCCGCAGTTCGAGGAGTTCAATTGTTTCAGCAAGTCATTTATGTACACGAGGTAGAAGAATGGGGACCACACAGTTGTGTTTCACTGTGAGTGTATTTGAGAGAGATCCATTATACAGCACGGGACTTGAGCAATCAGAATACATGATGGCCACGACACGTATAGTATCTGTCCACGGAAACCCAGTTGATGAAGTTTCAACAAGAGACCTTCGTGCCATACCCGATCGAAGGCTTTTGCTGAGTCCAAAAACACACACATAGGCACGAGCATCGAGATCACCAGTATAGTGGATGAATTCTTTGACAAGAAACGCAGACATCTGGCAGCTAACTCCTTTCTGGAAAACGTGCTGCAACTCGTGTGTGGACTTTGCGATGTCACGGTCATCAAGAAATCTGCTGAGAAGGATACGTTCGAAGACTTTGTAAATCACGGGCAAAAGGGTTATCGCTCTGTATAGCTGTCAGGAAGTTGCTTCGGATTAGGATCGCCCTTGTATAACGGCACGATTATCCCAGATTTGAGAGAGGGTGGTATCCATCCGAGTTGGATAATTCCGTTGAACAGACGACATAGAGCGTTCGAAAGCGATGCACTCCCATTAGTTAGATGGTCGTTTGTGATTTGGTCAATACCGCCTGATTTGTTACACTTCAGTCGTCGTAAAACCGATATCACTTCAATATTACTAATTGGTCCGCAGAGCACATCACAATTGAATTCCGGTGAGACTCATCAAGCAGTGAATTAAGTTGTAAGCTTATACTTTCCTCAAACTCAGGATCAGAATGAGCAGAGGGAGTGTACAGGTTTTCGAAATATGCTCGCCAAGCTTCAAGAATTTCGCGTTGATCTCTGAGTGTTCTACCTTCGAAGTTCATAGCGGAACCGAAACTGTTAATTGGAATTTTCCAACTTGTATACCACAAGCTCCAGAATTAATGGAAATGACCAACCTGACATCCTTAAGATTGAAACATTTCCAACTGATGATGAACATTTCAGTTCACAATTTGTACCGAAAGTAGGGAAATATTCGACTGATGCTAAAAACAACAAACTTCCCACTAAAAAGAGGTTAAATTATCACGCATGAAATTTACAACTGTTTAATATTTTGAAAAAAGTGGGTGGCGATCCCCCACCTCCCATAACCCCTTGTCGTCACGCCCCTGAACTTGCTACAGACCCACATTATAAATTAATTACCTCTGATCCAATATAGAAACATTTCCCCCGTTCAACGTTTGTAAGATTACGCGTCCGATTTGACACCACACGATTTGACACCACAAAACTCATTGATAAGTTGTCAGAAAAATAATCAGATCATATTAAAGAGGCTCAGGACATGGCTCATTCGAGCTTCCAAATTGTTTCTACGTAATTTGGAAGGACGTATAAGATATTTTTTACAAATACGGGAAATTACCGGGCTTCATATGCTCTGAAAAAGTACTTTCCACGGTCACAACCACTTTCCAGCAGTTTTCAATTTTTCGCACAGAAGGATTTCTACCGTATCAGGAATAGACTAACACAGAACGCTCTTTTCTGTTCCATGCCGTGTAAATGGCTATTTTGTGTTTGGCACCCAAACATCGTGTTCAACGTTGTGGTTTTGGCACTTCAATGAGTCACATATATGCTCGTAGAAAGGTAGTTTTTATCGACCTATTTCGATGCCGGGAAAAAATGAAAAACTAATATTATTAGGTACATTTTAGGGCGCAAACCGCAATGTGTAGGCGGTTATTTTCTAATCAATGGCATTAAGTTTGGTACATTTTATAGAGTTACTTTTACTGTTGATTCATCTTTGTTGAATTCGGCGTTCATCAAACACGTTCTAAATATAGCGATGACGCACGCCTTTACAGTTCAGTCGAGTCATAGACAATAAATATATTGCTATACGTTTATGCTGCATCAATGGACTTTTTTTCATGGTCATGTCAGCTGGTCATGTGTCAACTTTTTAGCGCGTTTATAATTTGTGTCAGCCCAGCAAAAGTTCCAATGACCGACTCATAAAGAGCGTCCATGCTCTTAATTTCTTTTGCACCGTAAGGTGAAAATTGGCTTATTTTTTGTCAATGTTGTTATTAAATTCGGACAGGGCACCGTTAACGCATCATTTATATCTACAGACATTATATATGGCAGGACCAGACTTCAGTCTGCCATATAGCCGCGCCCACGCCCGGATAGCAGGACCAGACTTCAGTCTGCCATATAGCCGCGCCCACGCCCGGATAGCAGGACCAGACTTCAGTCTGCCATATAGCCGCGCCCACGCCCGGGAAGCAGGACCAGACTTCGGTCTGCCATATAGCCGCGCCCACGCCCGGATAGCAGGACCAGACTTCAGTCTGCCATATAGCCGTGCCCACGCCCGGGTAGCAGGACCAGACTTCGGTCTGCCATATAGCCGCGCCCACGCGCGGATAGCAGGACCAGACTTCAGTCTGCCATATAGCCGCGCCCACGCCCGGATAGCAGGACCAGCCTTCGGTCTGCCATATAGCCGCGCCCGGATAGCAGGACCAGACTTCAGTCTGTCATATAGCCGTGCCCACGCCCGGATAGCAGGACCAGACTTCAGTCTGCCATATAGCAGCGCCCACGCCCGGAAGTCCAGACTTCAGTCTGCCATATAGCCGCGCCCACGCCCGGATAGCAGGACCAGACTTCAGTCTGCCATATAGCCACGCCCGGATAGCAGGACCAGACTTCAGTCTGTCATATAGCCGCGCCCACGCCCGGATAGCAGGACCAGACTTCGGTCTGCCATATAGCCGCGCCCACGCCCGGATAGCAAGACCAGACTTCAGTCTGCCATATAGCCGCGCCCACGCCCGGATAGCAGGACCAGACTTCAGTCTGCCATATAGCCACGCCCGGATAGCAGGACCAGACTTCAGTCTGCAATATAGCCGCGCCCACGCCCGGGTGTTTAGGGGGCTGATACTTTTTGCCCGAATTAGTTTACATGATATATTCATGATTTTAACTCTTTCAGTGCCACGGTCTGTAGAGTGCCATAGCCGATAAAATCGACCCTAAAAAAAATAAAAAATAAAAAACAAAAAAACAATTTTTTTTTTTTTTTTATAATTATTTTATTTTTGGGGTTGAATTTTTTTTGGGGTATGCTTAAGCATGCTATAGCGAATTTAAAACCAAACTGGATAAAACCTTAGGGTCATGTTATAACTCAAAACTATCACCAAGTATTCATAGTAATAATTTTGATGCCCATGAAAAACGTAAGATTCCCTAGCACTAAACCTACCAAATAAGTCTGGCACTGAAAGTGTTAAAGAATATAAGAAAAAATTATTAAAATTGTAAAAAATTGTAAAAAATAATAACAAATAATGAAAAATTGTTAGGCCAATGCATTCTCTTATATATGCGAGGCGACCTAATGGTCGACTTGCATATATAAGAGAATGCATTGGCACAGGGTATATGGGTTGATACAAAAATCGGACATGGCACTGAAAGGGTTAACACAGTTTTTGTAGAATATACATTGAATATTTACTTGTATATACACAGAAATATAAAATAGATTCAAATTAACCTTAAATATGTATAAATCGGACAGACATTTGAAAAATACTATAATTTGCCACAATTTCCCCTTGCAAAACCATTAAATTTGCCCGAAAATTTACCGAATTTTTACCGAAAATATATCCAATTTGCCCGAAAATTGCCCGAATTTTGAGCTTTCTAAATATTGGAGGACTGAAGCCCTCTGAGCCCCCCCTCCCCCTGACCCGTATACGGCTATGGGATTTGTTGATAATAAGACTGGGAAATCAAATTGACGTTCACGGGTTATGAAAACTAGGAAATTGGACTTCAGCGCCATATGAAAGCAGAATGTACACAAGACTCCAAGGGGTCGTATTTCCACAGCGGTAACCCTGCCCCGGGGCTGTACCCTCTCCGCGGCGGGATACGGGCAATCAAAAAGTTTTACACATCTCCCGAGCACTATTCAATAATATATTTACATATTCGTCTGCATACAACACACTTGGGAAATGAAATCTAGAAATTTATGGAAAATATTGTTAAGGCCCCGATCGGTGGTTAGTTCTGTTTCAATTTACTTTCGCTTCGATTAATCTTGACGCTGTTAGTAATTTGTGGGTTGTGTCTGGCCGCGAACCGACGATGTCGTTGGATAACGACGTTAGGGCGGCTGCGACCCCTCCCCAGAGACGTCGCAGATAATTGAACAATAATTTTAGCTCTGCGACCTAATCACCGTAATAATTTTCATTTCAAAGCCGTCACCAATTACACAAATGTTCTCTGTTCCGTGATTGGACAGAGATTTCACTGGTTCCGCCAATCAGCGCGCCGTGTTTTCCAAGATTTATATCGCTGGAATCTCCCACCTGTTGCAATAACGACATGAGTCCCGGCTTTTGTGATTAACTTCCATTATCAATATTACTACTATCCATTGTCCATTGTTTTTACAAGCTTTACCAATATTGAACATTGATAGAAAAATTCCATTGGTGTTGGTCTGAGGTTTTCGGTATTCTGAGACTTAAACGTATACAATGACTACTTTATAAATCAGCCTTATCACATATATGAAGTGAATTTATTCTTTTCTGGTTGGAAAAATAACTTAAACAGCTCGCAGAATTTTCAGTTTC
Source organism: Siphonodentalium dalli (assembly GCA_032622095.1). Classification (NCBI taxonomy): domain Eukaryota; kingdom Metazoa; phylum Mollusca; class Scaphopoda; order Gadilida; family Siphonodentaliidae; genus Siphonodentalium; species Siphonodentalium dalli. Next base: position 202,912,458 of record CP136069.1, read on the forward strand.
TTTGAAATAATGGACTTCATGGACTTGAAAACATAAATTCTTGACGACCTAATTTGACGAGATTTATTCCGACATATTAACGATGGAAGCACCCCAAACAACGGATAAAAGAAGAAGTGCATTCACGGCTGTTCATCCAAAATCTCCAGGTGAGTGAAACGTATTGTAATAGCCGTATACTGGCGGGTGTGACTAAACACCAAGCCATACCAAGCCAAACCAAGCCGTAGGAAATAAGAAGCAAAATTGAAGTTTATTCTCTATTATCATGTATATATGATGTTTATATATGACCAATATATATATATATATATATTTGATGGACGAAAGTCTAATTAAATCGCCTAGCGCGACGGACACAAGGCTGCGGTTGTGGCTTGGTTCATATAAAATAAAGCTCCCATCAGCTTATATCTATATTATTATGTATATGAAATGTTTATATTACCAAATAAAACTATTCCGTTCATCAAATATCAATAAAATAGTTTTATATTGTCATATAAACATCACATATACATAATAATATAGAATAAACTTCAATTTTGCATCTTATTTCATATATATATGGCTTGGTATGGCTTGGTTTGGCTTGGTATGGCTTGGTGTTTAATCACACCGGTACTGGCCAGGGGCTTGGGTTTGGAATTCTGCAGCTCCTCCCTCAAAGGTTTTGAAAGCTCAAAATTCGGGCAAATTAAAGATATTTTCAGTCAAATTCGGACAATTTTCGGGAAAATTCAATAGTATTTCAGGGTGGGGTTGGCAAATTACAGTATTATTTCACATCTCTGTCCGAATTATACATATTAAAGGCTCGTTTGAATCTATTGTGTTATATGTATGTGTATATACAAAGTTACAACAACAACAACAACAACATCAAAATAATCTTATCTAAAGTCGTGTTTTGCTTCATGCTGTTGAAAACGAAATATGACATAAACTTAACCTAAAAGACAAAACAAATATTGTTTTGTTATTGAATAATTATCAAAATATTTTTGGTGTCCCTCTAAAACATCGAATTGTATGAAATAAATGCATAGAAAATTAAATATCAAACAAAATAGTGTATTTCTTGTAGCATTTCTCTTCCAACTTGTAATTTTATACACTTTAAGACATATTATGGACTTGTTCGGTGCGTGAAATTGATAAGAGTATTCAGGCGCTATGACAACTTGTAGCAATCTACTAACATCGCCGAACATTTCAAAGAAATCGACCATGCCACTCCATTAATAATATTCGTTTTCAATATAACGAAATAATACCAACGAGATAATACCAACGAGATGATACCAACGAGATAATACCAACGAGATAATAGCAAGGCAGCCATTAATAGGAGCTAGGTATTTATTGCTAGATATCGACGGTCAAACGAGAATGTTTTTAAACGATTTGAATTGTTTGCCAGCCTATATTTAGCTAACATTCCAATGATCGTCTCTGCATCATGATAATATAGTTTGAATTCGTTTTCAACATATGAAACTGATGCTTGGTTTTGTTGATTCTGTTGTGATGTTTGTGCCATAAAAATGGATTTCATATATATATATTTGCCTTTATTCTTGTACCCGATAAGCTGGCAACTATTTTTTGCGCTCCAAAATACACCTAAATATATTCGCTTTTTGAATTTTTCCCGTATTCAAAATAGATCGATAATGTTTAAACTACCTTTCTATGAGTATTACATGTATACATTGAAGTCATAAAAATACAAAATTGAACACGATGTTTGAGTCACAAACAAAAGCCACTTGCACGACATTGAACAGAAAAACGTTTCTATTCTTGATATGGTAGAAATAAAGAGAATTTGTTTCAATTTTATGCGAACCGTTGAAAACTTCTGGAGAGTGTTTTTCATATCAAAAGTATGTAGCCGACATTGGAAGCTCGAATGAGCCATGTCCGTTTGAGAATCACGCTGTTCTTTTTATTCAGATATATTATATATAAAATAATACGTCTGGATCAATAAGTTCCAGCTGATATATTTTATCTTGTTTGAATATTCTATCCATTTATTCGCGTATTTATTTGTTTATATTGAATATTCTATCCATTTATTCGCGTATTTATTTGTTTATATTGAATATTCTATCCATTTATTCACGTATTTATTTGTTTGATATTGAATATTCTATCCATTTATTCGCGTATTTATTTGTTTGATATTGAATATTCTATCCATTTATTCGCGCATTTATTTGTTTATATTGAATATTCTATCCATTTATTCGCGTATTTATTTGTTTATATTGAATATTCTATCATTTATTCACGTATTTATTTGTTTGATATTGAATATTCTATCCATTTATTCACGTATTTATTTGTTTGATGTTTTAAAGGGACGGCAATAATTATTACTGTAAGGTTAATCTGAATTGGTATATATAGTAGATGACTCCCTTCACAGTTACTATATATTGTGGAATAATCAGACCGTTGTCGTAATAATTATGCATACTTCACCTACCCGTCATATAAAACTATTCTTACTTTCAACATATAGGCTACAACTGCACATACAATGTCTCTTTCCAACAAGAACATATATGATAAATTAAGTTGTATTTAAAACATGAAAAAATGTGTGTATGGTTGAATAGGCAGATGACTTCGACATATAATACAGTCGATGGTAATACTGGGGTATATACAGTCGATGGTAATAATGCAGATGACTTCGACATATATACAGTCGATGGTAATAATGGGGTATATACAGTCGATGGTAATAATGGGGTATATACAGTCGATGGTAATAATGCAGATGACTTCGACATATATACAGTCGATGGTAATAATGCAGATGACTTCGACATATATACAGTCGATGGTAATAATGGGGTAGATTTTTGCAACAGATGTTATGACGGCGCCGCTGACAAAACTCAGCTTACAATTCATTCACGATGGGTGTTCAGGGTTTATTTCTTTGTCATTTGTTTTCAAATTAAATTAAGTATATAATATTAATTTAGACAGTTCAAAGTGGTCTGAAATAATTTTCCCGAAATTTTCCAGCTTCCCAGCGTATGTACATCTGTTCACAAGTCTGTTGGTTCGATTGTTCTTATTTCTCGCTATTTTCGTGGTTAACGAAAGACATATTATGGACTTATTCGGGTGCGTGGAAACTGATAAGTTAGTATTCGGGACGCAACTATTCGTGATAAACTAACGAAAATGAGTTCGCTACAATAGTGACTTTAATTTACCCTTTACCCAACAGAACGGCCCTGTGCCAATGCATTCTCTTATATATGCGAGTCGACCATAGGTCGCCTCGCATATATAAGAGAATGCATTGGCTTAACACATTAAAAATTATAAAAATAAAAATTATAAAAATGGTAAAAAGTGTTAAAAAAAGATTTTTTTTTAGGCCAATGCATTCTCTTATATATGCGAGGCGACCTATGGTCGACTCGCATATATAAGAGAATGCATTGGCACAGGGCATAACTGTAACCATCACAATGTGGTCAATGAGCCGGTGTATGTGAACATGAGGTGCATAACTTGTATGTATAAATATGTAAGTCGCGTTTCTGCACATTGTGTTCGGGCATATCCGCCTGTCTGCCCACGGAGTGCATGCTCAACCGTGCTGACCTTGGCATATTAATGGACTTACTACTGATTGTACTTACATGTACTAATTGTATCTAGATTATATTGATGCGCACTACAAGTATAACAATTATCCTAATATATACTTATTTTCATGCATCATCTCTCCTGGTGCCGAGACGTATTTGGTCTAATTCCGTTTCTATATTGGACAACACACCATGATTTAACGCCATAATGTAGAATTTAGATTATGACAGAGGGATTATTGTATACAGCATTTATCACACTTCTTTTCCACCTACTTTATTATCTTTCTTGTCTATTTCATAATCTCCTCCCTTCTATCACTCCTCCATCTTCCTGATCCCTGCACTCGCTTAACTAACTTCCCAACATTTATTTGAAAACACAGAACAATATTCAAATTCCCGTCCTTTTTACCCTGTAGCTGTCTGTATTGACACTCGGGGTAACATTATTGGAGGAAAAGATTTTTATAAAAAGCCATAGGCTCATGGCTTGTTATCTAATCCTCATTTGAACTATGTTTTTTTCTCAATATGTATAATTGTCAATGTTCTGTTCTGTTCTTTTGTTCAAATAAATATTGTTTACACTAATGAGCCGGTTCCAATGATATCCATATTTGTATGTTTTATTGAGACAGACCCAAGATAATTTAGGCTGTTGCAGCTTTATTTGGCCGTTTTTGGCCGGTTTTGGCCGGTTTGTTGGGTAAAGGGTTAATATACAAGCATGGCGGTGTGTGTTGTCAATTTGGATAGAGAGAGATATATATTTGGTTTTATTCCTCCATATCAGAAGATAATATGTTACAATCATACACATGCATTTATTCACTAAAAATATTCGGAGAGTTTCAATTTATTCTGCCACTTTCGAAAACGACATGACAGTGTTGATCACATATATATGTGACCCGCCATATCAAATCCAGTCGTAAGTCGGGATTTTTTTTACCCTGTGGTCGACTCGCATATATAAGAGAATGCATTGGGCTAACAATTTTTTACAATTTTAATAATTTGTTCTTGTATTCTTTAACAATTTTATGATTTTACCCATACAGAGCCCCAGACAAACATGAGCAAACGACACTCTTCTATATGCTTCTATATATGTGTGGGGCTCCCTGCAGGGTAATGGATGTTTTTTTATTTTATGTCCTAAAAATTGTCAGAAACATTTATTTAAAAAAAATGATAAAAAATATTCATTCTCTTATATATGCGAGGCGACCCATGGTCCACTCGCATATATAAGAGAATGCATTGGCACAGGGTAAAAAAAATCCCGACTTACGACTGGATTTGATTTGTTGATCACACATTCTCTAATAATTTGGGCACAGTTGTCTGTACTCTGTATCGTCTTTGTACGATGTATATGTAGGATGTAGATAAGTTTGGAGATATTCTAGATATATTCCTTACGAATTTTCACCGTTGAAATAATGGAATGGTTGAAATAAAAATTATAAATTAGGTTATCTTGATAAAGAGCGTCCATGGCTCCAAGGCAGAAAGTATTTACCGCACAAAATCCAATTTAAAGTTATGTGAAACACTCCAGTAGGGGTGATAAAATAGAAATCGAACATAAAATCATGCTCAACGGAACTATTTTTCTATTTTCTAACCAAATTTACAAAATACACCGTCATTCTTGAATATTAATTAAATTAAAGTGACTATCGGTGGCGAAATTGTTTTCATTACTTTTGCGTCCTAATTGGGCGTAGGTCGGACGATGTTTTCTATATATGTAGTGGTGCGGTCGATTTGGTTGAGATTTTCGGCGATGTTAGTAGAGTGTAACATTCTTCTAGTTAGCATAGCGCCTGAATACTAACTTATCAGTTTCATGCACCCAAACAAGTCCATAAATAGTAAAGAGCGATTTCAATTATCATGAGCTTTTGTACTCATTTTCTACGTAAAAATCATCGACGTTTTTGTGGATTTTATCGCACAACCAAAATGAATAAGCCGTATTTCCAAAGAGCACGAAGCCACGTTGGCACACACACTATATAATCTTTAAAAAGCAGCGATAAGATTTATAAATCTCGGAAACACACCACCTGTATGTTGAACGCAGTCATAGAGTGCGTATATATAACAACCTGTATATCGAACTCAGTCATAGAGTGCGTATATAGACATAATTCCAACAATAGAAACCGCTTGTTCGACATGTATAGTACTCCGTGACTGTGTTATGCAATGGTGATTCCAAATATCCTCTGATAGTGCATGGTAGTACAATGTGGCGTTTTGACAGCAAAAGCACAAACGCTCTTTATAAAATGTGATATCTCGACTTGCATGGTATGCAAAACGTCACAGCCATGTGGTGTGTCTTTCGGAAGTCGATATCCAACATCAAAACCTCATGTGAATGGGTTCGTTCTTATATGCGGGTATAGAAAATGGGCAAATGCTAGTTTATGGTTTATCAAGTCGGTGGGTTGCCTTTTAACCCTTTATTTGATAGATAGTCACCGACGAGTAGTTCCCTTTACATGAACTGTTCAGTTATAATAAGTTCAACAAACGGCTTTCTTGAACTTATTATATGAACATTCCCCATGCACGATGAACACGAATCCTTCTGAACTTATTATATGAACAGTCCCCATGCATCGATGAACACAAATCTTTCTGAACTTATTATATGAACATTCTCCATGCACCGATGAACACGAATCTTTCTGAACTTATTATATGAACATTCCCATGCATCAATGAACACGAATCCTTCTGAACTTAGTATATGAACATTCCCATGCACCAATGAACACGAATCCTTCTGCGCTTGACTTATGTATTTGTCTGTCTGTCGTCTTCTTATATTTCTTGAATATCCCTCTAAATAAATAATATACTATCCCAATGTATAATTTTGTAACATTGGATAATCCATTGGTAAATAAAGTGTTAAAGCGACTCATATCTTCTTGCCGAAGTTGAACCCAATAAGCTCGTGTTTTTGTCACGTTCTGAGATCAATCGACACCTTTCGCAGATCCGAATTACGAATATGTTATATTGATTACGTATAGCTTATATTGATTACGTATAGCTTATATTGATTACGTATAGCTTATATTGATAGTTGTATGGTTCAAAACGCTTTTCGCAGAATTGACGACTTGTGTTGTAATGACGACACATATATATGGTTACCAATCTTTAATGTATGAAGTAGCAGATAATAAGCAACCAATGTATACAAACAAAGTCGCGGAATGAAAGACCCGAGTGAGAGGTGATGCTCGGATAGGTATCAAAACCTCAAGATGAAATGAGTTAAGTGAAAGCATGATGTGTTGGGGTGTATCTGTTCCTTATATACTCTTTGGGATGAATATTTGATGATGTATTTGGTCATTTACATCGGCATTGGCTCTGCCGTTATGGTCATTCCCTATGACCATATTTGGGGAATCGACTTCATTGTGTGCGGATCTGGGCTGTGATTAAGATGTGTGAGGTTTCTGTAAGGCACCGAGTACTGATATTCGAGGTTTGGGTTCTTACTATACGTAGCACGCGGGTATACTATACAATTAGTGTTGGTGTAAACAATATTTATTCCCAATACAAAACAAGATGAATATTTTACAAAAATGCTAATGGATGAGTATGGGTGATTGGAAAGGGATGAGACAACAAGCCTATTTTGGCTTTTTTGTAAGTCCTCTCCCAGATCGCTTAAATTTTCCGAACTACATAAGGCCGTTCGGGCGTGTCAGACGGGAATTAGTGTTATACTAATATAATGGGGCATGGGTAGTTATGTCACACCATTATACGAGTCATTTTGTGATACATTAGTAGCGTTTAAACTGCTTGCCACTCACAGTGAGGTGGTATGATTATGTTTGCTGTGATTAATTAGTTTGTACGTAGTTAGTAATAAGTTATTATCAGGTCATATAGTCAGCGATGAGGTTGGTGATTGCACGCAATCAACCGTGAAAACGGTGATGTCGGGATGAATATCATTTTGTTTAATATGTAGTATATTTCACTAAACGCGCAGGATCCACATTAAAGACATATTACGGACTTGTTTGGGTGCGTGAAACTGATAAGTTAGTATTCAGGCACTATGCCAACTGGAGGGATGTAGCATTCTACCACACCACCGAAAATTTCAAGCAAATCGACATGCACTAGATCGAAATGTATTAACTGCTTCCAATATACACAAGAGAGATGAACACTCTTTATTTTAATAAAACCTAGAAGAAACGAACAGAGAGCGATGAAAATAAGTGAATAATGTGGCCGGAATCCAGTAGTTTTCATCTTTCCACAAACGCTCTTTATGTTATCAGAACACTTATAACGACGAACGCTCTTTATTGATACCTTATCTGAACACATTTTAACGATGGACGCTCTTTATTGATACCTTATCAGAACGCATAAAACTATAAACGCTCTTTATTGATATCTTATCGGAACGCATATGACGATAAACGCTCTTTATTGTTACCTTGTCAGAACATATTTAATGACGAACTCTCTTTATTGTTACCTTACCTGAACACATACAACGATAAAAGCTCTTTGTTGTTACCTCACCTGAACACATACAACGATAAAAGCTCTTTATTGTTACCTTACCTGAACACATACAACGATAAAAGCTCTGTGTTGTTACCTTACCTGAACACATACAACGATAAAAGCCCTTTGTTGTTACCTCACCTGAACACATACAACGATAAAAGCTCTTTGTTGTTACCTTACCTGAACACATACAACGATAAAAGCTCTTTGTTGTTACCTCACCTGAACACATACAACGATAAAAGCTCTTTATTGTTACCTTACCTGAACACATACAACGATAAAAGCTCTGTATTGTTACATTACATGAACACATACAACTATAAAAGCTCTGTATTGTTACCTTACCTGAACACATACAACGATAACAGCTCTTTGTTGTTACCTCACCTGAACACATACAACGATAAAAGCTCTTTGTTGTTACCTTACCTGAACACATACAACGATAAAAGCTCTTTATTGTTACCTCACCTGAACACATACAGCGATAAAAGCTCTTTGTTGTTACCTTACCTGAACACATACAACGATAAAAGCTCTTTATTGTTACCTCACCTGAACACATACAACGATAAAAGCTCTTTGTTGTTACCTCACCTGAACACATACAACGATAAAAGCTCTTTGTTGTTACCTTACCTGAACCCATACAACGATAAAAGCTCTTTATTGTTACCTTACCTGAACACATACAACGATAAAAGTTCTTTATTGTTACCTTACCTGAACACATACAACGATAAAAGCTCTTTTTTGCTACCTTACCTGAACACATACAACGATAAAAGCTCGTTATTGTTACCTTACCTGAACACATACAACGATAAAAACTCTTTGTTGTTACCTTACATGAACACATACAACGATAAAAGCTCTTTATTGTTACCTTACCTGAACACATACAACTATAAAAGCTCTTTGTTGTTACCTTACCTGAACACATACAACGATAAAAGCTCTTTATTGTTACCTTACCTGAACACATACAACGATAAAAACTCTTTGTTGTTACCTTACATGAACACATACAGCGATAAAAGCTCTTTATTGTTACCTTACCTGAACACATACAACGATAAAAGCTCTTTGTTGTTACCTCACCTGAACACATACAACGATAAAAGCTCTTTATTGTTACCTTACCTGAACACATACAACGATAAAAGCTCTGTGTTGTTACCTTACCTGAACACATACAACGATAAAAGCCCTTTGTTGTTACCTCACCTGAACACATACAACGATAAAAGCTCTTTGTTGTTACCTCACCTGAACACATACAACGATAAAAGCTCTTTGTTGTTACCTTACCTGAACACATACAACGATAAAAGCTCTTTATTGTTACCTCACCTGAACACATACAGCGATAAAAGCTCTTTGTTGTTACCTTACCTGAACACATACAACGATAAAAGCTCTTTATTGTTACCTCACCTGAACACATACAACGATAAAAGCTCTTTGTTGTTACCTCACCTGAACACATACAACGATAAAAGCTCTTTGTTGTTACCTTACCTGAACCCATACAACGATAAAAGCTCTTTATTGTTACCTTACCTGAACACATACAACGATAAAAGTTCTTTATTGTTACCTTACCTGAACACATACAACGATAAAAGCTCTTTTTTGCTACCTTACCTGAACACATACAACGATAAAAGCTCGTTATTGTTACCTTACCTGAACACATACAACGATAAAAACTCTTTGTTGTTACCTTACATGAACACATACAACGATAAAAGCTCTTTATTGTTACCTTACCTGAACACATACAACTATAAAAGCTCTTTGTTGTTACCTTACCTGAACACATACAACGATAAAAGCTCTTTATTGTTACCTTACCTGAACACATACAACGATAAAAACTCTTTGTTGTTACCTTACATGAACACATACAGCGATAAAAGCTCTTTATTGTTACCTTACCTGAACACATACAACGATAAAAGCTCTTTGTTGTTACCTCACCTGAACACATACAACGATAACAGCTCTTTGTTGTTACCTTACCTGAACACATACAACGATACAAGCTCTTTGTTGTTACCTTACATGAACACATACAACGATAAAAGCTCTTTGTTGTTACCTTACATGAACACATTTAAAGGCATAGTCCGGGCATTGTTTCCGAGTGACTTAATATGTCTTTAATTAAATCTAGGCACACCACGTAACGATGATCTGATAATAGAAATACACATGAGAGAAATGATCATTCGAGGTGCTGAGATGGAATACATTGTAGGAGTTCTATGTTACATGTAGGAACGTCATGCATAAACAATATTTCGAAGGAAAAAACACAACTGAGAACGCTCTTTATTGTCTACCGCTTGTCAATTCAATTCAATTAAGTTTATTTTTATCTTAACGTCATTACATTTGACACACACAGACAATATATTATAACATATATACAGTAAATTGTAATACTTGTCACGTGTGCAAATTATATCTATGGAAGGGATACATATATATTCATGTTGCATAACTTCATATTAAATATACGGGCGGCCTTGGCGGTGGGTATACTGTTAAAATATTCAGCTCCGTTAAAAACCGCCACAAACAGAAAGAATAGTAACATATAGACAGACTTTGTTCTTATACCAATCAGAAATATGGCATAACCAGTATGTTATTGTCAATTGTTTTTTCCTTTGTTATGTAAACAAAAGCAAAATACGTTACGTTACCTGGCTTTTGTTTAGATCCGGATATGGTAAACATAAAGAGCGTTATTTGTTACTGTTTTCTTGATATGGAAATAACAAAGAGCGTTTATATCATTTGTGTGATTAACCAATAGAATTGCGCTGTGTTATGTAAACAGAAGCACAACTTCTGTAAGACGAGCAGGTTCTTGTTTACGTACACCATCGTACGTCTTGAGGACAATATACCATTTACGCGCTGATTATGTTTGGCACATGAACAACACTATATATATTTTAATATTCCTTCTGTTGGCGATTTGAACAAATATGAATATTTTGCAACGAACGCCGCCCGTGCCTTTAATGGACTCATTGACAACATATTATTTTTCTCTGCATGGTATAGAGAACGTACCAGTGGAAGATTTGTGGTATCAAACAAAGATGTCCTCCGGTAGACAACAGTTATAAATATAGTGTATGGATATATATAAACAGCGGGCACGCGCCTGTGCGATTCCTGTCCTGATTTGACTGATAAACTTAAATCTTACGACATCTTATCTCCACTCAGCATGGGAACTGTAGTGTGTTCTGTCGCTCATCGCTTTGTTTTGAACGGGTTTCTTATCAAATGCTCTTCAATCGAGCACGCGAGAGGCATGCTGCATGTTCCCACCGATACACCGGATTACATGCACACATTAAAGGCACAGTCCAGCTATTTTCAAGTGTTGTAAAATATGCTAAATTGTATAGAGTTAAGTGACTTTCACTACTTGAATCATTGTCAACATAAATGAGAGATTAAAGATGCCCTGTCCTATTTAATACCATAAAACCACTAGCTTCGGGTGTCCAATATCATAAAATAATTAGATGGAATCCATGTACACAGTTATAGGAGGTTTTGATGGAACACATGAACACAGTTATAATAGGTTTAGGTGGAACCGGAGAACACAGATATAGGAGGTTTTGGTGAACCCACGAACACAGTTATATGAGGTTTTGATGGTCATATATCGACTTTCAAAGTAGGATACTTTCAAAAGAATTAGAAGCTTTAACGTGTTTTGAATTCAAGCAACATTTTCAACGACCGTCTCTTATAAAGCGCGTTCACGCTTCCGTCGTCTCTTATAAAGAGCGTCCATTCTCCCATCGCCTCTTATAAAGAGCGTTCACGCTTCTGTCGTCTCTTATAAAGAGCGTCCATGCTTCCATCGTCTCTCATATACAGAGTGTCCATGCTTCCGTCTTCCGCCTCAAAGTTGATATCTTGGTATTCGATAATAGTATTCATAATTTGGATAAATTGTGTGGGCCCCTAAAGACACTATAATATATATGAAACGTACTCTCTCCGAATGAAATGAAATGCTTGACCAATGAATAAATAATGATATTCGTCTCCTCTCTGGTCGATTTTGCATAATGTGCATAAACGGTTATTATGTGCGATTCGTTCCAGCGGCCAACTTCAACAGGTAATGCAAAATGCAAACGCGAAATGTGTTTAGTTAAAATTGTGATAGCAAAAGTTAGAGTTTTTGAAGTGTGTTCACATTAAATTTTGTCTTGACGAAAGCACACATGCCTGCATGTGTCCTGTTCTGTGTTAGTATATCAAACTTTCATTCTGTAAGGGCCTGCATGTTTAAAAAAAACCAGTTTGTCGCATTACCAAGCATGCAAATCAGCAGCTGATCCTAAGATCTGGTCAGGACAATCGAAAACAGGGAGCTTTCCCTTCTAATCTCCACCCACGAGACAAAGGGGCAGAAACGTCCATCCAGAATCGACCAATATTGCATAAAATTTATAAAAATCAAGTGGTAACTGGCATGTATTGTTTCAATGACAACCAAAATGTATTCATATAGTTTATTTCGGACTTAACCCTTTACCCAACAAAACGGCCAAAACCGGCCAAATAAAGCTTCAACAGCCTAAAATATCTTCGGTCTGTCTCAATAGAACCATACAAATATGGATATCATTGGAACCGGCTACTTGACCACATTGTGATAGTTACAGTTATGCCATATGCCAATGCATTCTCTTATATATGCGAGTCGACCATAGGTCGCCTCGCATATATAAGAGAATGCATTGGCCTAAAATAAAAAAAATCTTTTTTTAACACTTTTTACCATTTTTTCTTACATTCTTTAACAATTTTATAATTTTTAATGTGTTAAGCCAATGCATTCTCTTATATATGCGAGGCGACCTATGGTCGACTCGCATATATAAGAGAATGCATTGGCACAGCATTGGCACAGGGCCCTTCTGTTGGGTAAAGGGTTATAGGGGGCTGGCTGTACATTAGATCCGGCCATGTATGGGACCATATCCATTATTACTCAACATAATATATGCAACAAATGAATGAATTTGAGCCATGAATGAGTACAAAATACACTCATTTACTTTATGAACGATGCAAAATAACATAATACTTATAATGAAAATGGGTTAATATGGCTCGAGACATCAACTCATTTTCATTATAATTACCACGTTGTTCACATCGATCGTATAATACATGATACCGAGACTCCTTGTACATCTCAGCATGTAATTTTGTTCTTGTATATCTTATTATCCCACGTTTTTGTATATACTATTATCCATTGTATTAGCAAAATGTCCTCGTGTGGATGTTTTTTCCCAATAAATCATTACCTAGAGCAGATGAATGTGCTTTGCACTCATTCATGGTTCAATTTAATTCATTTGTTGCATATATTCTGTCAGTATATAGGAGACGGTCCAATAAATGGCTGGATTTAGTGTACATTACCAATTTAGTTATGTTATCTGTTTGCGTTTATTCAAATATTTAGGTTTTATTGACAAGTTTTCTATTAATTTTAACCCTTCTAAACTGAACACTCTAGAAGAAATCATTGTTCAACAAACATCCTATCTGAAAAAGTTCATAAGGAACTACTCGTCAATGAGTATATAGTAAACAAGGGGTTGATTATTCTCTCTGTTCCAGATTCAGAGAATGAGGCGCTCAGTCCGGACGCACCGAGGATTCACCCGGCGTTTCTGTCGATTTCTGAACAGATGGCACATGACGTCATTGATACAGGTCACGGTATTCAAATGAGATGTGACGATAATTGGCCCGGAGAACTTACTGGAAACAAACCGGATCAGTTCGGAGAACTTACGGGAAACAAACCGGATCAGTTCAGTGTATTCCGGCCATGGCTGTGCGAAACTCCAAAGAAAAGTCCAACGGCATCGCAAATAAGCATAGGTAGGCTTAACCCTTTGAGTGCCAGGGCCGATATAATCGGTCCTAATCCTACACAATAAGTCTGTTAAAGAATATAATAAAATATATTAAAATTGTAAAAAATTGTCAAAAAAAACAAACAAATTGTTAAGCCAATGCATTCTCTTATATATGCGAGGCGACCTATGGTCGACTCGCATATATAAGAGAATGCATTGGCACAGGGTATATGGGTTGATACAAAAATCGGACCTGGCACTCAAAGGGTTAAAGACGTATTATTTGTAAGCATATAGCAGTATACACAAGCTTGCAATCTGGATATAGTGTGTCTTGCATATTCATAATGAGGTCCCCAGAGGGTGAATGTAGTGACGCTATCATTCTCTCAATATGAGCTATTGTCATGGATTGGAGTCCGTAGTCGGTCCGTGTGTGCGTCCGTCAACAATTCCTTTAGCACATCCCTCATTCGATTGTCACCAAACGTATTGGATCCTCGGCGTAACCTCTCGATGGGAGCTTACCATTTTTTTTATTTCAAAATTTGATTTAAAAACCTCTCGTTTCATGTTCTTCGTGATAACGATGATTTAAGAGAGGTTCGGGATTTTTCACATGTACCCATGCACTGCGAAGGCACTGGGTCCATTTAAAAGCCATGCAACTCAATTGAAAACGAATTGCAGTCAGTTGTCAACACATGTGCATGAACACATTGAAGATGAATGTACCATACAATACTTTCAAAAATAAAATTGAAGATACTTTGATTTTGAAGTTGTATCTGGTTGACTCACGACTCTCTTATATCTTTATTCTCAGGTGATTATTTCAACATGGTTATTCAGCTGAATGGTTGCCAATACAACAACAACAACAACAACAGCAACAACAACAATAACAACAGCACGATTAGCTGCATTAAGCCTAACAACACCAGTTTACTTGGAAGCAGCGAGTTATACCGATATCAAATGCTGCATAGTATCTACGCAACGCAAATGAGTTTCTACAACCAATCCTTCTGGAACAACGACAAAAGTTTCGTGAACATGTATAAATCTGAAGTCCGGAATGTCAGAGACGAAACGAGCCCAGGGATGAAACCCGGACAATCCTTCCCGACTATTTTACATGGAGACTTTGAATGTTTGAAATGTCTGAAGCAATTCAGCACGCCGCACGGACTCGAGGTGCACGTGCGTCGCACGCATGCGGGCAGACGACCGTATTGTTGTGATGTGTGCAATAAGACATTTGGTCACGCAGTCAGTTTGTCTCAACATAGAACGGTTCATACACAGGAACGAAGCTTTCATTGTAACCAGTGTGGGAAGACGTTTAAACGATCGTCGACTTTATCTACACACCTATTGATTCACAGCGATACCAGGCCATACCCGTGTCCATACTGTGGGAAACGCTTCCATCAGAAGTCAGACATGAAGAAACACACATATATTCACACAGGTGAGTAGTCATGGTAACTATTGGTGCGAATTGAAACACACATATATACACACATGTGAGTAGACATAGTGGTACCAGGCGTACCCGAGTTCATACTGCGGTAAACGCCTCCATCAGAAGTAAGACACGAAGAAACACACATATATTTTAACTTATTCAACTTTATACGCCCTGTCACAAACTCGCGGCCATATTGGATCCACCATGTCCGGTTCCCTTGTTTTAGTGCTACAGATAAACGTTTTGGAGTAGCATTCCATATATGGAAGTCATGAATAATTGAAAAAGCTCCATATATGGAAATATTACTCCAAAACTTTGACCATTAGCACTAAAACCACGGATCTGGGTCTGGAAGAATCTCGGAAACCACGGAACGGAGCTGGGTGAATCCAAAACGGCCGCGACCCAGTGACATCGCTTATTGGAGTAACACGCATGTATATCACACTTACGTATGTATAGTCACTGACGATTTCAGATTCAAAATTTATCTTAAAATAATTAACTAGACCCCAGGATATGTCTACACAGGACGTAACAATATATAGAGAATATCTACAGTTTTTTTTTTAATACCGAAATATCTGAGTGTCTGGGAAGAAATATCAAATTTTCACGAGCGGCTGCAAGTTGTTGTATTCAAACAAAGACTGTAGTTGTTTTTTTTATTATAGGCGCCTTAATAATTCTCACAGTTGCTAGATTATACGGCATTTTCACTTTTAATACTGCAAAAAATTGAACAGTAATCGGAAAGCAACCTGCATCTGGTTGACCCAAAGTTCTTAAACCGATTAGCTTGTAGGAACCAAACCACTTTCAATAGCAAAATCATGACATCATTCGGCAAGCTACATACATATAACGAAAGTTTTATTGAAATAACGAAAGCTACAGTGAAATAACGAAATCGTATTTCTCTGTAGCTTCGAAGCGACGACATATATACGACGACATACGTTTCGGTAATTTTCAATTATTTTATAGGCAAGAATATAATAAAATGTACTTCACGCCAGATTACGGAATTATTGCAGTGACCTTCATTGTGTCACCACGACGTCCCTAGCCATGGACGTTATTCTGCTCTCACCATCATAAGACTATACAAACTATTTTTCAAATAATATACAATGATATACTGTATGTATACACTTGTAAATATGTTATACCTATTGTGTTGACAACCCAAATTATTATGTATCAGTGTTATAACGGCAATTGGGAGAGGGGGTTATGTATAAGTGGATCGCACTTGTCCTCCAATCCCAATGCCAATCTGTATTGTTATATACTTATTGGTAATAAATATGTTTAAACCAACCATCATAAGCATTAGTGACGTCACGGTGTTTTTACTTTGCAGGTGAGAAGCCATATAAATGTAACCACTGTGGTAAGGCCTTCAGCCAGTCGTCGAATCTCATCACGCACTGCCGGAAACACGCTGGGTTCAAACCATTCACCTGCGCTAAATGTTCCAAAAGCTTCCAGAGGAAGGTCGATCTGAGACGTCACAGCGAGACGCAACACGGAGACGAGAGCCTCGATGTGAGACGGCATCATGTGATCCAAGGAGTAGACGGTAGCCTCGATGTGAGACGCCATCACGTGATCCAAGGAGCAGACGATAAGATCGATGTGAGACGTCGTCATGATCACGTGACACAAGGAACAGATGACAGCCTGAGCGTGATACGCCATCATATGCAAGGAGAACATGATTCGGTGAGCGATGGACATATCCATGCTGTCCAACGGTCATGTGACTCGGTTGGACTGCAGAATCACGTCGTCACGGCAACCGACGTGGGAAACCAGGAATTTCCTCATGATCTCGAGACAACCCCGACTGTAAATGAAAGCAACTCGCAGCTGTCACGTGACTCAAACGATGTTCGCGTCAGCCCGCATGTTGATCCTGACGTCACCAGCCATTATACTCTCCGCGACTCGTCAGGTCCCCAAGATACTCAAGATACACACGGTTGTGTTGGAAACGACGACCGGGTTGACGTCAGTCCGAACGTTGATAGTGCGTGTACCGTCGCCAGTGACACGAATCGTTCACATGAAAGCGTTGGATTCTTTTCATTGGTCGATACCGGAAATAATTATACGAAACAGCTCTATGCTTCAGATGCTATTGAGCAGGAACGGCACTTCTTTCTTCCAGTCAGTACTGTATCGTCTGGTGAAAAGGACACAATTCACCAGAAAGAACATTATAGTTCTCCCTCTATAAACGTGAACATGTATGACTCTGATCACTCCGCTGAGCACATGCGCAGTGAAGGACTCGGTTCACCTGCAGACGAAGACGATGACATGTCGGATAACTGTCGCAGCGATTCAGACCCCGAACTGTTCGTGTGAATGTGTTATACATGTTCCTGACTGCGGAATAAGTTAACTGACTTCATGACGATGTTTCAACTGAAATGAAATGTCAAACAAAGCATGTAATATCAAAGAATGTAGACATGTGCATGCTAATTGTTAGAGTCGCACAAAGTTATTTGAAGTATTATCACTTTATGAACATACCCATCATATACATTTATATCATGTATATAGACGTATATACATGTACCCATAATGCCATGGATACAGCCATACATTTGCATCAGATAATTCCAGTCCGAAGTTACAACTTGAAGTGGAGCATGTATTCCCGTGACTATTTTGGCTTGTTGCGAACAACAAGTTCCCGTTCGCGGCTAACGACAATTACGGAAACACACATTTTCTCGTGGTGTATACGTCACGGTAATTTGTTTGTTTTTGTTATTAAGTAGATCATGCCATGAGTCTCTACTTTGGCTAACGTCCGTAGAAATCATATTCCACCAGTACAAAACCTTGGAACTTTTTGAAGTTTGACAGGGAACCTTATAAAGTCGAATAAATAACGCGGGGAATATATTTCTTTGTTAATTAATACCTGAAGCTGAATTATGTTGGGAAATATGGAACCGGTATGGGTCTTAACCCTTTACCCAACAAAAGGGCCCTGTGCCAATGCATTCTCTTATATATGCGAGGCGACCTATGGTCGACTCGCATATATAAGAGAATGCATTGGCACAGGGCATAACTGTAACTATCACAACGTGGTTAAGGAGCCGGTTCCAATGATATCCATATTTGTATGGTTCTATTGAGACAGACCGAAGATATTTTAGGCTGTTAAAGCTTTATTTGGCCGGTTTTGGCCGTTTTGTTGGGTAAAGGGTCTTAAATATTGTATCAATTAAGCAAACAATTAAAGGCCCACTTAATTTTCGAATGACTAGATTACATTATACACAACATATCCCATATTATATACCATTTGGAAGAGGAACCAAAAAAATATATATAATCCACCAAAATACGGAAAAGCTGTGGCCTTGGAGTGTCCACCAAGTGATAGAGATTCTCAGATTCATTCCAAGACTCCCCCCCCCCTTGTTAACACAGAATGCATTAGAATTCAAACTAAGAGATAGAGCTATTCATTTCCCTTTCCATTGATAATAATAGACTTTATAGTACAGTCTGGATCAAAATTAATCACAGAACACACCTCAGTACCTCGACAAAAACAATTTATTCGACCGGATCAGTTGATAATACAATGTTTTGGCACTTCCTCTTTCAAATGGTATATAATATGGAATATATTGTTAATATTGTGATCTGGTGTTTCGAAAATTAAGTGGGCCTTTAACTTTAGCAGATAACGAGCCCTATTAACCCTTTGCCCAACAGAATGGCCCTGTGCCAATGCATTCTCTTATATATGCGAGTCGACCATAGGTCGCCTCGCATATATAAGAGAATGCATTGGCTTAACACATTAAAAATTATAAAATTGTTAAAGAATGTAAGAAAAAATGGTAAAAAGTGTTAAAAAAAGATTTTTCTTAGGCCAATGCATTCTCTTATATATGCGAGGCGACCTATGGTCGACTCGCATATATAAGAGAATGCATTGGCACAGGGTATAACTGTAACTATCACAATGTGGTCAAGGAGCCGGTTCCAATGAAATCCATATTTGTATGGTTCTATTGAGACAGACCGAAGATATTTTAGGCTGTTGAAGCTTTATTTGGCCGGTTTTGGCCGGTTTGTTGGGTAAAGGGTTAAAGTCATTTAGAACGATGAAAATGGAGGATCGAAACTGTTTCTAGAGTTATATAGTTAGTCACACTGACTGTGAACTCGAACCACGTGACGTTTTTGTCAAATTAACAACTTGACTTTAGCCGTTTGAACGGGAACATGCAGTGCGTAACCTGCCTATATATAGTAAATCATACCACGTGGTATATTGAGTCTCGTATTACTACAGTGTTCCAATTTATATATAGATGGTCGGAACAAATATATTGCAAGAATTATACATATGTCTTATGAACGCACAAGAATTATACATATGTCTTATGAACGCACAAGAATTATACATATGTCATATGAACGCACAATAATTATACATATGTCATATGAACGCACAAGAATTATACATATGTCTTATGAACGCACAAGAATTATACATATGTCTTATGAACACTCAAGAATTATACATATGTCTTATGAACGCACAAGAATTATACATATGTCTTATGAACACTCAAGAATTATACATATGTCTTATGAACACTCAAGATTTATACATATGTCTTATGAACACTCAAGAATTATACATATGTTTTATGAACGCACAAGAATTATACATATGTCTTATGAACGCACAAGAATTATACATATGTCTTATGAACGCACAAGTTTTCAGTTGTATATAGTGTTCTTGAGTGGATACTGAAAATATGTCATGAGTGAGCGAGACAAATGTTTATTTTTTCTCGAGCGGCTTGCCGCGAGTGAAAATAAACATTTGTCTCGGTCACGAATGACATATTTTCGGTATCCACTCAAAACACACTAGATATTCTTTTTATTATACGCATTTCCAAAGAAATTTACCATTTACAACGTTAAATCGTCTTCAATCGATGCATCATTTTTGAAGCCATCAGCTGATCGATGCCTGTTCACGCAATGCTACTTCACCATCCGCAGAATATAAAAATATAGTTCCCGTATTCTTCCCCCATAAATATGTAGAATTTCAATATGAAATAGATTTTAATTTTAACTGTAATATCAGTAAATATAATATAAATTAGAATATCACAGTGGGTTCTTTCACGTTGTCCTTTTTCAATAGTACAAACCGGAAACAGTATTGGTACATGCACGCAAGTGAATCGGTCGCACGCGCGAGCTAGTGTGAAAGTATATTCTTCTATATCCCCTTCTGTGTGATATCGATGTTTATCTAAACGCGTTTTTTCTATAATTCACTGTTGAGCGTATAATAAATATATATATATTTACACACTTACTTACTAGATATGCACATATTAAGTTTCGTTCCACTTCTATCATTCCACGTTAAAAGTTAACTATTTAGAATATTATATCTGAATTATTCACACATAACTTTGTTGATCTATTACAATTAAATGTTTAAAGACATATAGTATGGACTTACTTCAATTAATAAAACCGATATCCAAAAATTGGCTGCGGACACACGTACCACAGTAGCGATGGCATAGTAGGTGTGACAATTTATTATGGTGGAGTTTGGTGACAATTATTGGTCGTCATAATTAATATGCCATAGCAAGCCATGTCGCCCTCTGCAAAATCGCGCAATGAGTCTACCACTCTCTGTCAGCGACGGTCGATCTCCCAAGGATGTATTTATCTACCTGAATGTCTTGTCGCTGTTGATCTTTACTCAACACGCAGTGTTATATTCTGCATGCTAACACACAAGTCCACTTAATAACTTAATGAATAACCGATTTCTGTCAATAGCCATGATTGTTCTTACTAAGAACAAATCGCCCGTGTAATTTCTCAGCAAATGTAAGTGAGTCAAACCTTATGCGTAGAACTAAACGTCGCAAAATAAAAAAACGCAATTGGGGAACTGTCTTAATATGCAATTGGGGAACTGTCTTAATACGAATTAATATAAGTAGATAAACATGCATGCATTGAGATCATATAAAAAAACGTACCACATGCATGATATGTGAGTCAATGAGGAATTGTCACCAGGCCACGGTCAAACACAATTCTGGACGATCGATCGTGCAATTATATATATCGTAGCGAATACAATTTAGCAAAACGTAATGAGTAGAGATCAACCTTGGTGAAACGCAATGGGTTAATTGGTCCAGTCGACTCAATTGGCTGCGGACACACGTACCACAGTAGCTATGGCATAGTAGGTGTGACAATGTATTATGGTGGAGTTTGGTGACAATTGGCCGTCATATTTCTGTGCCATGGCCATAGCTATGTTGCCATCTGAGTTTCCACACAATGAGTCGACTTGACCAATTAACCCATTGCGTTTCACCAAGGCTGAGCTCTACTCATTACGTTTTGCTACATTGTATTATCTACGATATATATAATTTCACGTTCGATCGTCCAGAATTGTGTTTAACAGTGGCAATCCCTCATTCACTCACATATCATGCATGCAGTACGTTTTGTTGATATGATCTCAATTCATGTTTATCCACTTATATTAATTTCATGCGTATTAAGACAGTTCCCCATTTGCGTTTTTTTTCATTTTGCGGCGTTTAGTTCCACGCATAATTCCACTAATATTATCATGTGGGCCGATGAAGCTGTGTTGGAGGAAATGCAGCTGCAATAAAATATCTGGAATAAACAAAGCGAACTATACAAGGACCAAAAACAAGAAAAAGGCTGATTATAACGAACTCTGGAGGGCTCATTGTGCGAATATGCAGCGGCGACATAGCTAGCTATGGCATATTAATTATGACAACCAGTTTTCACCAAACTGCACCATAATAAATTGTCACACCTACTTCTGCCATCGCTACTGTGATACGTGTGTCCGCAGCTATTCTCTCCACTGGAAGAATGTAGAAATCAACTAAGATTATCGAAAATGTCAACCTCATCGACTATATATATATATATATACCATTTCAGACAATACAACGTTTGAACTAGGCACCAAGTATATTTTACTACTTTGTTGGGGACGAATTATTGGGAATAAACATTACGGAAATGACTCCACCAACAACTAGCACCGCATGTAATTCGTTTATAACAATGACGCATTGTTCTGGCTAATTTGATATCAAATCTATGAAAATAACTTACTTTGGCAAGATTCTTTGCTTTTCCGTTATTTAAACCTTATTTATAAACAGTTTATTATATGACCTATATAAATGAAACAATTTATAAACAATTGAACATTTTATAATCACCACTACCATTCAGTGTTCCAACATCGAGTCTCGATCCAGATGATGCAATATATGCCAGGTTTAGCTCCATTCTTTGCAAACTATCTAACCTTCCCATCATGACTGGAGTTTCCTGATTCAATGTGACAATGGATTTGCTTATATATGCGAGTCTCACACAGGGGGCCTCGCATATATACGAGAATGTATTGACCTAACAATATTTACGTTGACGTTGTAAGCCATGCAGTACATTATCATTACATGTATATATGCGAGGCTCCCTATTGGAGACTCGCATATATAAGAGACTGCACTGGCAAAGGAACATCAATGCAGCACCAGCGTGCTTCCCGCCATGTAAGGGCTAAAATATCCACAAGAGGTCTCTGTTTGCATTGTGAAGAGAGATAAGATGAAGAAACACTCCAAACAAGAAATCGTTACCAATTAAGAAGAAGGAGGGACAGACTGGAAAAAATATGTTCAAGGAAAAGTACGTCCATTCATTCTCAGAATCATGCATCTGGAGTTTTTCTATTTGCTATAGTCACAATGACATGGGAGGTCTTGGGTCTGTTAACCCTTTACCCAACAAACCGGCCAAAACCGGCCAAATAAAGCTTCAACAGCCTAAAATATCTTCGGTATGTCTCAATAGAACCATACAAATATGTATATCATTGGAACCGGCTCCTTGACCACATTGTGATAGTTACAGTTATGCCCTGTGCCAATGCATTCTCTTATATACGCGAGTCGACCATAGGTCGCCTCGCATATATAAGAGAATGCATTGGCCTAACAATTTTTTATCATTTTTTTAAATAAATGTTTCTGACAATTTTAGGACATAAAATAAAAAAAAACATCCATTACCCTGCAGGGAGCCCCACAGGGCCCACATATATATAGAAGTATATAGAAGAGTGTCGAATGCTCATGTTTGTCTGGGGCTCTGTATGGGTCAATTTATAAAATTGTTAAAGAATACAAGAAATAATTATTAAAATTGTAAAAAATTGTTAGGCCAATGCATTATCTTATATATGCGAGGCGACCTATGGTCGACTCGCATATATAAGAGAATGCATTGGCACAGGGTAAAAAAAAATCCCGACTTACGACTGGATTTGATATGGCGGGGTCACATATATCCTGTCTAATCCTGATACAGCCCGTGTTAACTGCATTGATAGCGTTACGCGTTTATTGTCGCAACTTAAATGCATTGGAAAACAGGTTTAACGCTTGTCAGAATATGTTCAAGGAAAAGTACGTCCATTCATTCTCAGAATCATGCATCTGAAGTTTTTCTATTTGCTATAGTCACAATGACATGGGAGGTCTTGGGTCTGTTAACCCTTTACCCAACAAACCGGCCAAAACCGGCCAAATAAAGCTTCAACAGCCTAAAATATCTTCGGTCTGTCTCAATAGAACCATACAAATATGTATATCATTGGAACCGGCTCCTTGACCACATTGTGATAGTTACAGTTATGCCCTGTGCCAATGCATTCTCTTATATACGCGAGTCGACCATAGGTCGCCTCGCATATATAAGAGAATGCATTGGCCTAACAATTTTTTATAATTTTTTTAAATAAATGTTTCTGACAATTTTAGGACATAAAATAAAAAACATCCATTACCCTGCAGGGAGCCCCACAGGGCCCACATATATATAGAAGTATATAGAAGAGTGTCGACTGCTCATGTTTGTCTGGGGCTCTGTATGGGTCAATTTATAAAATTGTTAAAGAATACAAGAAATAATTATTAAAATTGTAAAAAATTGTTAGGCCAATGCATTATCTAATATATGCGAGGCGACCTATGGTCGACTCGCATATATAAGAGAATGCATTGGCACAGGGTAAAAAAAATCCCGACTTACGACTGGATTTGATATGGCTGGGTCACATATATCCTGTCTAATCCTGATACAGCCCGTGTTAACTGCATTGATAGCGTTACGCGTTTATTGTCGCAACATAAATGCATTGGAAAACAGGTTTAACGCTTGTCAGAATATGTTCAAGGAAAAGTACGTCCATTCATTCTCAGAATCATGCATCTGAAGTTTTTCTATTTGCTATAGTCACAATGACATGGGAGGTCTTGGGTCTGTTAACCCTTTACCCAACAAACCGGCCAAAACCGGCCAAATAAAGCTTCAACAGCCTAAAATATCTTCGGTCTGTCTCAATAGAACCATACAAATATGTATATCATTGGAACCGGCTCCTTGACCACATTGTGATAGTTACAGTTATGCCCTGTGCCAATGCATTCTCTTATATACGCGAGTCGACCATAAGTGTTAAGCAAATGCATTCTCTTATATATGCGAGGCGACACATGGTCGACTCGCATATATAAGAGAATGCATTGGCACAGGGCCGTTCTGTTGGGTAAAGGGTTAATTAATTAGATCGTGAGTATTTTCTCATTGTGTTAGTTGTATTAAATCCACTTGGCGGTTTGAGCTGAAAAATATACCTAATAATATTAATATTTGAATTTTTCCCGCTATCGAAATAGGTCGATAAATACTTGAACTACCTTTCTATGAGCGTTATATGTCCCAAAACGACGCATTGAAGTCCTAAAACAAAAAAACAGTTATTTGCATGACATGCATGGGACAATAAAGAGCGTTCCGCATTACTCTATTCCTGATACGGTACAAATGCATATAGGTTATCTACGGTACAAATACATATAGGTTATCTACGGTACAAATACATATAGGTTATCTACAGTACAAATACATATAGGTTATATACGGTACAAATACATATAGGTTATCTACGGTACAAATACATATAGGTTATCTACGGTACAAATACATATAGGTTATCTACGGTACAAATACATATAGGTTATCTCCACCATGTGTGTTTCCGAGATCCGTATTCAAGTCGAGCTGCCTTCTCTGGGCAGTCTATCGACGAGTCAGCAGGACGAGTCGATACACAGCCCAGAGAAGGCAGCGGGACTTGAATACGGATCTCGGAAACACACAGGATGGTGATAACCAATTTATCTTACAATTCGTCCCATAAACATGGAATAAAACTCAATTTAAATCAGGAACTATTTTATTACGCGCAATACAAAACGTACACAATATTTTCAGCACGCGACTTGGTGAGAAGTCAAATTCTGAGAAATCTACGTCACGTGACTATTCAATTTCGCTTTGACTGGAATCCGATTCAATGATGAGTCGACGATATTTACGTTTCGAATGTTCGACATAATTGTCACTTTTAACAGGATCATTGTAATATTTGATGGTGCAATTTCCTTGGATGGTAATTTTGTTGGCGATAGGCAATGCTGGAGATGACTGTCCATTCAGTTTTCACGAATTTCGTAATTTCCGACACTTCAACAATCGACTTCTGACTTGCCGCATTCGCAGTGTCACATGTATCAGCAATTCTAGTCGGAACGAAATTCGAATTGTCAACATTGGAATCAGAAGTTGGTGTTCGTTTTGATGCTATGCAGAGGATATCCGACATTTTTCGTTGCATTTCTACAGATGCAACAGAATAATTATTCACACTGGCAATATTTCTGTGACCTGAAAGCTGTGCAATGGTGTAAGGAGTAATGTCATTATGAAGAAGTCGAGTGCACGTTGTTTTCCAGACGCAGTTATTGGTCATTCTACCCGGAAGTTCACCTTTCTCTGCCATCTTCTTCATTATTTTGGCCAATGCATGTTCACCCATAGGTTGAGCCTTATACCAGAAAGGTGAATCTGGTTTCCGATTATGATTAACTTGAATGTAAAATGGTGAATCAGTCTGCAAAGTGTTCAATGGACGCTTTGATGCGAATACCTTGTATGCCGCAACTGGACATTCTGTAGCTGGAACTCCAGGGATTGCGAATGCTTTCGGACTGAATGCTCGGTGGTGAGTATTGGCACTTTCTCCTGTTCGGGTTTTTGTCGTCCTTTCATTGTGTTTAAGAAATTCAACACCATTCGCGTCCTTCTCAAGTGCAATGTCACCCCATCGCAAACTATGTTGCTCTTTTCCAGTACGCATGCCGAATAATTTAACATTAGTGTACCACATCAGATTTTTGTTAAACCGTAGGGGCAGTCAACACTCAGCACTGATCTCTCCCTGAGAAGAACTTCCTCACTTTCCGTTACAGGTTCTGCTGCATTTGGGCGATTACCTTTGCCAGCTTCTTTCAACTGCATGCTTCCTCTTGCTTGCTAACACAATCGTGGAACCTTCCAATTCACTGTCCATGCATATGCGATAAGGATATTTCTTTTCCCTCAAGTAACTGTCAATACCACGGTGGTATGATGTCAATGAGTCTGGCTCATAATCAGATCCATCAGCTTTCCTTACAGACAGAATGGATGACCCTATTTAGTTGTCCATATGAATTGGGTCAATTGTCTCAATTGCTTGAAATTCATTTCTCTCTGACAAAAATCTTGTGAATGCCCTTATCACCACTTGTGTTTTCTTCACTGTATTATCATTTTGCATGCTAGTAACAAAGTCATCTTTCTCAGAATCATGAACATCAACAAATGTTGGTGCCTTGGAATTTGATGCAGGTCTCTGAATATTCAGATTCACCGCTGATGGTTCAATAACATTAACAGCAGCAGTACTAGTGGTATCAGTGGTTGAAATACTTGCATTTGTGTTGTTATCATTGTTGCTTCTTCGCCATCCCCATAATGGAACTGAGGACCCATAGTCAGAAACACTGGCTGATATTGTGGCATCTGCAGGCAACATTTGAGAATTACACTGACTTTTAACTAAAACATTGCTTTCACTAGTTTTAGAACTGTTTACTTGGTCGATGCTGCTCACAACATCATGCAAATCGTCATCATCTTTAAATAGCTGCATTAGATCATCGTATGATACATCATTTAGATTAACTGCTTCAAATTCCATATTGTTTTAAATTTTTTCGAACTTTCGCAAGAATCGATCAATTTACGTTGTGTACACTGCAGAAATTGCAAATGCAGACGACGCTTTAAAAGCATCTAAATAAACCATTAAAATTAATTCATGAGAAATGCAATGAAATTACGGACATTTCGTAAGTAATATCTCTTGTATCCTTAAAAAAATATAATTTTATTTCAAATTCCGTTCTGTATTTTATCGAATAAAAATTGCCGTCAGCAGCTTCTGATCAAGACCGTACTGAATTACGGGGAATTCCCTACTTCGCTTATAATAGAAATTGTCGAAATAGTCCGTATTCGTGCGCGCTGTAAACAATGTGTTGGTTTTTAAATTTCCAATAATTTTGCGGTGCGTTTTTTTGTTTTTTTTCGGCCCTGTCCTGTCCTCTTTCCACATTCTTTCCACTTTTTTAACACAAGTATTTATTATATTACGTTCGTAGCGCACGCTGATGTTATTTTACGGCTTTTAAATTGGTTATTTAAACGCTTTGTTTTGAAAACAAGCCAGTTGTCAAAACGCACGTGCACTCGCTGTTGCCATCCACGATATCCTTGTTGCCATCCAGGATAGAAGATGGGAAGCCGCCTAGGCGTTTACGCGTGTATTTGAGAAAAATAGCTAAATTGTCAGATAAATACATATTGGATGCGGACACACGTACCACAGTAGCGATGGCATAGTAGGTGTGACAATTAATTATGGTAGAGTTTGGTGACAATTGGTCAACATAATGTATATGCCATAGGGAGTCGTGTCGCGCGCCGCATATTCGCACAGTGAGTCGACTGACCAATTAACCCATTGAGTTTTCACCAAGGTTGATCTCTACTCATTACGTTTAGCCACATTGTATTCTCTACGATACATAAAAATGCACGACCGATCGTCCATAATTGTCTTGTGTGTTAGCATTAAAAATATAACATTGCGTGTTGAGTAACGATCAACAGCGACAAGACATTCGATTTGATAAATCATTGAGATGTCGATCTCGACGCTGATAGAGCTTGGAAAAGACTCATTGTGTGAATGTGCGGCGGGCGACATGTCTCGTTATGGCACAGGAATATGACGACCAATTGTCACCTGTAAATTACAGCATAATTAATTGTCACACCTACTATGCCATCGCTACTGTGATACGTGTGTCCGCAGCCATTATCACGTCAGTTAACCCTTTACCCAACAAACCGGCCAAAACCGGCCAAATAAAGCTTCAACAGCCTAAAATATCTTCGGTCTGTCTCAATAGAACCATACAAATATGGATATCATTGGAATCGGCTCCTTGACCACATTGTGATAGTTACAGTTATGCCCTGTGCCAATGCATTCTCTTATATATGCGAGTCGACCATAGGTCGCCTCGCATATATAAGAGAATGCATTGGCCTAAAAAAATCTTTTTTTTAACACTTTTTACCATTTTTTCTTACATTCTTTAACAATTTGTAATGTGTTAAGCTAAGGCATTCTCTTATATATGCGATGCGACATATGGTCGACTCGCATATATAAGAGAATGCATTGGCACAGGGCCCTTCTGTTGGGTAAAGGGTTAAGTGATCTGAGTCTCCATAATGACGTCAAGTTGAGAAGATGAACTGTCGCGAGTCTGATACGGGATCCAATGCACCTCCTCAATGAGACGTGATACGGGATCCCATGCACCTCCTCAATGAGACGTGATACGGGACCCCATGCATCTCCTCAATGAGACGTGATGAGAAGAACGATATCACTTCACTGACTGCGGGTGGTCACGTGTTACAACATGGCATGCTAACCTTACTATAACAAAAACAAAATCCACATTTCATAAAATTAATGTTTAGACTACCAATTCTAGCGTCGCGAGATTTAAGATTTAGGTACTATAGGTTGATAAGGATTAGGCATACCCCAGTGGACAGTTCTGTACATAATCGTTAAGATCTTGACACAACACTCCGCGTATTATCGTACCTGGATCGTACCTGGATAAAAATCGTTGTTCTAACTGGTTAATGATTCTCAGTCTTTTCGGCAGTTTAGTTGGGTGTGAACGACACGTGTCATTTTCTTATATTATCATAAATCTTATTCATGCTGCACCGATAATTCTAAAGTTCCATAAACGACGTGATTGCGTAAGATGCACGATTTATATTACGGATATATGCGTATTGATATATAGCAGGGTACTTTTTTATAGGCATTTCGTCATAGGAAATCAGTTGTTGCCAGAACATGCACGGCAACATGCATGTAAAATGCGTTTTTACCCAAACTAACGCCGTAATGTAATTAACCCTTTACCCAACAGAAGGCCCCTGTGCCAATGCATTCTCTTATATATGCGAGTCGACCATAGGTCGCCTCGCATATATAAGAGAATGCATTGGCTTAACACATTAAACATTGTTAAAGAATGTAAGAAAAATGGTAAAAAGTGTTAAAAAAAGATTTTTTTTAGGCCAATGCATTCTCTTATATATGCGAGGCGACCTATGGTCGACTCGCATATATAAGAGAATGCATTGGCACAGGGCATAACTGTAACTATCACAATGTGGTCAAGGAGCCGGTTCCAATGATATCCATATGTGTATGGTTCTATTGAGACAGACCGAAGATATTTTAGGCTGTTGAAGCTTTATTTGGCCGGTTTTGGCCGGTTTGTTGGGTAAAGGGTTAATTAAAGGCACGTGAGGCCTTAGTTGTCGAAAATATTCATATTTGTTCCAATCACCGTAAACAGAAAAACATTAAAACGCATACAGTTTCGTTCATATATACCTTGACCATCGCGTAAACAGCATGTTATCACAAAGACCTACTATATTTTACCTAAGCAAGAGCCTGATTGTGTTACAGAAGACAGCACAATGCTACTGGCTAATCACACACAAATGGCATAAACGCTCTTTATTAGTTCCATATCAGGAATTCACCAACAAAGAACGCTCTTTATGTTTACCATCATAATATAAACAAACACCAGAAAAGTAACTTTTTATGCTTTTGTTTACATAACAATGGTCAAACAGATGACAATAACTTACTGTTTATGCGATATTTCTTAATTGTATACGGACACAGTCTGTCTACATTTTTATGTTATTTCTGTTTGTGGCGGTTTTTGACGGGTGTAAATATTTTCACAGGACACCCACCGACAAGGCCAACCGTACCTTTAAGTAAAATTGATTTAATTCCGTGAACATGTAGCCCTCAAACACCCGAATGATGGATTCTTGCGAGATAATTGCATGCTATTTACATACAAATTTCGGTGCCATAATAAAACAAGATATTGGTAAAGAAAAGTACCTATATAACTAAACTATATAACTAAAGTATTTTTGCAAGAACAAGAAACCACCACCTTCCAGTTTAAACTGGATTTTGGAGCGATATATAGACTATACTCTGAGAGAATATTTACCTTATTTTAAATGTCCAGTATCAGTCTCTCCTGATGCTTCCACTGACGAATGTTAAAATATTCCACGATGGTGTGTCGCAGTATATCGCATATGTCCATGTACATGTACTACATAACTGACACATTATTTCTAAATATGTATGCTAATCCAATACATTATACATGCATGCGCATAATAATTATCATACATGTATTTATATATACACATCTGATATTGTTCTCTGTATATCTAGATGATGATGGGCAAAATAAACTGAAAAATTATAATATGCTTCTCTTCAGGCCTACGCCGGCCAGATATTTTCTTTTGCCAAAAAGAAAATATTTTTTGGCCAAATTCGTTAGTGAACTAAAAGTGATGGTGTCCCATTGGAACTAAGGATACCGCCACATGCAATTGGCTGCATTAGGCCAATATAAATAAATTGCCAGATTTATATCCATCTTTTTCAGAAAAATGTGGCGGGAGGGCGAATTTTTGTTGTTATGTTATTATTCCTAATAGAATAGAATAGAATATTTATTGCAATACACCAGGGGCCTGTTTCATGAAGCAAGGTCATAAGATTATCTTAAGATGGACTTGATCTAAGATCTAAGGTGGATCTTATGATGTAACTTTTCCGTTTCAAGAACGCGTTTCACAAAACAAGATTAAGTCCTAATTAAGTAGTATTTTAAGTTCGCGCGCTTTTAGACTGGCTCTCGACAATTTATTACAGCTATGCGCAGAAAATGTTGGTTCTGCGTGTGTTATATGCCCAGGTACAGTGTCTGGTGACAGATACTAGGGCGTGTCTAAGAATAATTATGATATTGTAATCCAAGGGCGATAATCAGTATAATGACTGGTGCATACTCAACTGCACGAGCGCGCTTTTTAACTGTGTTTTCGCGTCAGACTCCATCCACGCATATCTGACTGCTTTCAGCGCCTATTTTAAACAAACGTAACGAGCTCAAATATATTATTTCAGCTTTTAAAGGGACATCGTAACTCAGAATGTGAACCTTCACCGAGACCATTTTACAGATAACCATT
Organism: Siphonodentalium dalli; assembly: GCA_032622095.1. NCBI lineage: Eukaryota > Metazoa > Mollusca > Scaphopoda > Gadilida > Siphonodentaliidae > Siphonodentalium > Siphonodentalium dalli. The sequence continues at coordinate 202,944,827 of CP136069.1, forward strand.
TTGACTGTTGCATTGTGGGCCAGAAAGTATCCAAACAAAGCCATGTGCTTTACGGCCGCATACATTTGCTATGGGGGATTTTGGGTGGGTCTATAAAACTAATTATAACTTTGGTATCTGTCATAGTTTACGCGAGAAATTTTAAACATATATCAGGGACATGTACCCCTTCTAGAATGTTCAAAAACATTTCCAGTTGCTTGTCGTATTTTAATTGATTTTATGCGATGAAATAATGCGAAAATTCAGAAAATTGGACTAATCTCTCAATATTTTGCGGTTTTAGTAAACGCCTGATAAAAGTCGTTCTATTGGGAATTTTTAAACCAAATTTTTAGAGAATATAGAGTAAACATAGTACTATCGGAATATCATAAAGGAGTTATGTGCCTTTGTCATTAATTACCCCTCAGACTGCCGAAGCTGCCGTCAATAAATTCTCTCTTCGCACATCTGGCTTCGCATGCGTTTCACGAAAATGAAACTGTTTTATGAAAAACTTCATGTTTTAACTGACAACTGCAGCATGTGAGAGGGCGAGGTGATACTCTTTCATGTCTATTGTGACATGTTGAACCTAATCCATATGCTAGGATTGCTTCAAAAGTTGTCTGAAAATGCCGCCACTGCTTGCTATATATGCGACTTGGTTTGGAGAATAAAATCACCGGGGTGAAGGAGAAGATCTCGATCTTTTCGACCATCCCGGGCGCTTCGCACCCTTCTACTCTCATTCAACAAAATCACTTCGCTTCGTGCCCATCTATACTACCCTTACAAAATCATAAATTGAAAATGCCTTCAAATCGCTGTGCAGTTTTCGGTTGCAATAATGACCGACGTAACCCAGAAACGTGAGTATTATTTAATTTGATATGAATATTCGTACATGTACTATAAGTTTATTGATTTCCTACAAAAACTTTCAAGTTTAGAGTAATTCGGAAGGTCATTTTATACCATATAAAACGGAACCAATAAAGAGCGTTTATATGTTCTCATTACATGACCGCAAATATGTCGTTTTCAATCTACATCGATGTGTTAAGATGGAGATGCACGTTTTGCATAAATACAGCAAAATATGGCAAGAGTATTTCTTTGGGTCTATCTGGCGAAAAATCTTGAATTTCACATCTTCGTTGTATATATGTAGAATTTCAAACTTAATCTTGTTTTGTGAAACGCGTTCTTGAAACGGAAAAGTTACATCATAAGATCCACCTTAGATCTTAGATTAAGTCCATCTTAAGATAATCTTATGACTTTGCTTCATGAAACAGGCCCCTGACATATAGGCAGTTGCAAGTTACAAAATGAATTAAAACTTAAAACATGTAAATACGAACGAAAATAAATTGTGTTCAATAACTGTTTGAAGCAATGCCAATGCATCGTCATTCAACTACCACCAATAACTTCTCGCGTTTATCACTATAATATACTAAACTTTCAAAGACCCCCTTCTGAGAAAGAACAACCGGATCATGTTGCATACGGTATTTATAATCTTTGCTTCATCATTTCTCATAATCGTTTGAAATTTTTCACTATCGCTCATTTTTTTAAATTCACCCTTATGTTCTTGAATATTTCGAAATAGTCTTGCCCTGAGATCAGAGTATGCACTACACTCGATGACAAAATGATATTCAGTTTCAACACGCGCCTGATCGCACATTGTACACAATCTGTTTTTAACTGGGGTTTTCGGTTGTTTATGTCTACCTTTTTCTATTTCCAAATTGTGATTACTAATACGAAGTCTTGTAAACATTTCTCGCGCTTCGTGGCATCGTGTATGTTCGAGGAAAGGCTCCATTATATACTTACCCTTAATAGATCTATACGTACGAAGCTTATTTGCTCCAGACGATTTTTCATCATCGTATATATCGCGTATAAATTTCTCGATATGTCTTGATTTCAAATCATTCGCTATATATTTGTCATTTGCAATTAGTTTTCCGATGTCATTAACTTTTATGTTATATGTTGCTAAAATTTGCATTCAAGTGTTGGGTAATGTACACTTTAATGATTCAGAGAATGAATCAGAATGTATACCTGTATCTTTTATTTGCGAGATTCTATTCATATATTTGAAAAGCTGAACAATCGCGTCATTGGTTATTGGGAACCGACCTAGCTCGGCTCTAGAAGCATGGTTAGATGCTTTCTGGTTTATACCTAATATTCGTTTACAGAATTCCAGGTGTGCTTGTTCACATGGGTTATTATCAGTACAACGAAAATTTAGATCAGTTGACCAAACTTCACAACCGTATAACAGAATGGGTTTCATAAGTTTATCGAATAGCTTACATTTTGTACTTAGAGTTAAGTTTATCCGTGACTTTATTGACTTTGTTAAGAAATACATAGCTTTTATTGCTTTTGAACTTATGTTTTCCTGTGGTTTTTTTTCATCCTCCCAGTAGAACTTAATGTAACACCTAAGTATTTATACTCGTCTGCCATTTCCAATTGTATATCGCCAATATGATATAAAGTATCTGTTTTAACTTTACGTTGTCGAAAGACCATGCATTTTGTTTTTTCAGAATTTATTTGAAGATTATTATTTATTGCATATTCTTCTAATTTTGTAATACATGTTTGTAAACCACTCTGTGATGCCGAGAACATTACCAAATCATCTTCAAAAAGGAGATGATTGAGCGAGCGTCCGTTCACATGGACTGGGTCACAGGATCTGTCAAAAATTGAACTTATATCATCTATGAAAACTTTGAATAATGTCGGTGACAAGGAGGAACACCCTTGTCTAACGCCTGTAGTCGATAGAATTGAGGAACCAATATCGGCAGACGTTTTGACTGAATAATAACTTGAGGCATATAACGAAGATAAAATCTTCAAAAGTTGCCCGTGTATTCCAATCCTTTTAAGTTTTTCAAACAGTATCAAAAGTTTTCCGAAAGTCCACAAACACAGCATACATAGGTTTTGTAATTGTTTTGTACTTGTTAATTATCGTTCGTAAAATTAACACACTGTCAGTCGTGCTTCGTTGCTTTCTGAATCCAAATTGAATATCACTTATTAGACCATTGTCTTCCAAATGGGAATTTATTCTCGTGTTTAAGACCTTATTGAAAAGTTTGCCAAAATTGCTACTAAGAGCAATTGGCCTATAATTATTTGGTTCATGCCTGTCACCTTTTTTGTGCAATGTTTTTATTTGTGATTCACTCCAAGATCTGGGATAGTGCCCTGATTCTAAAATATGACTGAAAAGCTTTGTAACGTCATCAATAATAAGTGGGACAATTGTCTTCACTAATTCATTTGAAATGTTGTCTGATCCTGAGGATTTCTTATTTTTTAGCTGTTTCAAAGCATTTAATATTTCTGAGGACGCCATGGGTTTGTCGCTGAGGGGCACTTTTACGTTATACGGTGGTAATAATTCATTTGATGGACTATTTACTCTTGGACATAGTAACTGTTTGAAAAATTCAACAGTTTCATCTGGATTTAAATTATCAGAGCTATCTTTTTTCGACCGAAGACTGTTTATTATTCTCCAATATTCTGAAGGATCAATGGTTTCAAGATTAGTTAATTTTTCGGAAATGCCGAATTAGATTAGATTTTAATTTTGTTTGTTTCTTGTATGCCTTTTTCGCATTAAAAAATCGCAAAATGAACGATTTGTCATATGGCATTTTCAACATTTCCCCTATAGCACTTTCCATTTCTTTCTTCAACTGTTTGCACCTATCATCAAACCAAGCTCTCTTTTTCCTCTTTTTATTTTTGTTAACATTAACTCTCTTCGTCGAAGCATTATTAATTGATGTGAGTATCACACTAAGATTACGCGTCGCCATTTCCGAGCCACAAACATCCGCCGGATATTTGTTTGATCTATATTGATTAATTTTATTTGGAATAATATTTTGAGAGAAGGCTCTCTTCGCCTTACACGCACTCTCCGCACACCATTTCGTTGTAAAGTTAGACTCTTTGTAAATATATTTAATTTTTTTGTTGTTTACAGTGAACAACTTTAATTTCAAATGTATTGAAAGTTGACAATGGTCGGAAAAGTCAGTTGGAGATTTAATACAGAAGTAAGTAATATCGGATAAATATCGTTCATGTATCAATATATAGTCGACTGTGCTCGCGCCGTTATAATTGTAGCTGGTAAAGCTTCCGAGCGAATCTCCAAACTTCCTACCATTTATAATCCGTAATCCAGTCGATTTACACATTGAAAGTAAACATTTTCCAAACGTATTGCATTCTTTATCTAAGGTTGCTCTGTCCTTCATAGAGTCAAATGTATAGTTTTCGGGAAGAGAAATATAATTGTCCTCGTCGTATGCAACATAATCGGGCCTCCCTCATGTTCTTGCATTAAAATCACCTCCCAATATAATTAGTTGATCAGATTCTAAGTTTGTTAAATATTGTTCAATATCTGAAAAAATGAAATCTTTCCTATCATTCGTTTTCCAGTAACTTGAATTTTGAGGCGGTATATATACTGATATAAACATAATATTTGTATCCAAGCCAAATATTTGCCATCAAATTCTACGCTTAGTGCGAAATCTTGCACGTGATTTATTCCTTTGATGAATTTCTGATATTTAACTCGGCAGAAAAATGCGATACCACCTCTGAATGATCATGGAAAGCTCTAGATATTGAAGCAGTATCCTATCTTATATAATACAAGGTAATTTAGATTGTCCAATTTGATCAAAATAGACTGATTCAATGATCATTGAACTGTGATTTGACGGTTAAGGCATGAGAAAAAAGTTTACTTAAAAGATGTCCAAATACTATAACAAAAATTGAGGAGGGGACTAAAAATAGGGTCAATCAAGCAATTTTTTTTGGATTGGCCTTAACGGTATAGACATAATTATTACATATCTGGTTTTTTTTCGAACAAAACACACAAGGAATAAAAGCTCGGCCGAAATTTATGCCTGTTTTGAAAAATGTCTAGTTCGAAAAAGTGGGCTAACTTCACTAAAGTCAGACGGACCTGATAATCGCAGGCGCAGTTTCCCATGCATGGTACTAAATATCTGTGCCAAGATTTAAAAAAAATACATAATATGGAGGAATAAAGCTCGGACAAAGTTGCGTCCAAGTACGGACTGCCAGACATACGACCAGATGGACGGACGGCCAGACAGACGACCAGACGCACGGACTAACACGCTGATTCATATATATCCCTTCGTTACGGGTGGGGGTGCAAAAACTTACATTAAATTAGATTTTCCTGATGTTGCGCACGGTCCTGCGGAATTAACTGTGGTGTTGGTGGGTCCTCATAGCTGATGATCAGGAAAATATACAATTTTTCGTCTAAAAACAACAAATTTCACACTAAATATTGGTTGGAAAATCAAACTATCAGAATAATTTTAAACATTTTGGTTGGGGGTAGGTACCTCCAAGGTACCCTGTCGCAAAGTCCCTTTTCGTTCTTGTAATTAGCAAACAACCCGCTAACAGACATTATTTTCAAAGTGATTATTTGGATAACAATATTACCTGTCTAACTGTTTAACATTCATATTCGATGTCGAAATCTGACTTGGCGGGAGATCGCACCAGCGGGACTAATTTATGCCTGCTGCGAAACATTTCTAGTTCGAAAAAGGGGGATAACTCCACTGATTGAAAGTCCGAAGGACCTCAAAATCGCAGGCACAAGTTTCTATAGTACAACAATATGTGCCAAGTATAAACAAAATTAACGATTGAAAAATGGAGGAATACAAGCTTGGACAAACGTGCCCCAATTAACGTTCAACGGCCAGCCGACGAACAGATGGACGGACGGACGGACAAGCTGATTCCTGTGTATCCCTTAGTAATGTGCATGGGTATAAACATTTACCTTTAAATTAGATTTTTGTGATTTTGGTTCACGGTAATGCGGATATATTTGTTGGTGGGTCCTCATATCTGCATGATGATCAGAAAAATATATATAAGTTTATTTAAACAACAACAAATTTCACTCTAAATATTGGTTGGAAAATCAAACAATCAGAAAAATTCAAACAATTTGGTTTGAAATGTTCAACTAATGTTATTTCAGGTTGTTTAGCCAAAGTCAGGGGGCTACCGTGTCGCAAAATCCCTGTTCGTTCGTGGTACAGACATTAGCAAACAACACGCCAACAGACATTACTTTCAAAGTGAATCGGGAGGATTTGGCTAACTATATTACCCGTCTCACTGCTTAACATTCATAGTCGATGTCGAAATCTGACTTGGCGGGACGGGAAGACCGCCCTCCCGGGACCAACTGGTTTCTTGTGATGGTAATTATGTGTAAAGAGAAGTGAGGGATAATGATTTTACCAACCAGTGGACGAACCCTCGAATTTTAATACGTGATTCTACATCTCCGATCGATAGCTCCCACGTTTCTAGGCGTTTCTTTCAGCAGACCACTCGGTGCCTGTTTTATAAGAGTAGAGGAATGTCATCTCAGCAAGCCGACCAATCGGTGTCCATTTGACAAGAATATAGGACTAATATCTGTACGCCGACCAATCGGTATCCATTTGACATGAGTATACGAATGATAGATAGATAGGTGGAGAGTTTAAAGGTACTCAATCCGAATTAACGCTCGAAAATTACTATTTCCTTGGCTTCGGGGGTAAAAAATATTTGATTCGAGTCGATGAACCACCCCCCCCCCCCAATCAAAGCTCAGAGTAATAATATATCGATGTTTGAAATCTATTATTTTAATTTTAGGTGGCCCAATAGACAGTCAACGAGTAGAATTTCATTGACCAAATTGCGTGTAAAGATGGATAATTCTAAAATCAAGTGGCTTTTTGTGTCAGATATTTGACAAACCGGCAAAATTTATTTGAACAAAATGTTGATAAATAACAGGTTTTGTGCAATTGTATACTATGGTTGATAGTGCTTTTCATTATTTTTGGGCAATTATTATATTCTGATATATTGAAGCGGCATTTCACACAATGTTGTTGTTGGAATGTGATGATATGGGGACCCTCTGATCGGATTGAGTACCTTTAATGCTCAACCATATTACATATACAGATATGGCTCACATAACATCAATCACAAGATGGAAAGGTAACATGTAGGACAGAGATAGATTCATGTTATCTCATATAACATTTACATACATGGCTCACATAACATCAATCATAAGATGGAAAGGTAACATGTAGGACAGAGATAGATTCGTGTTATCTCATATAACATATACATATATGGCACACATAACATCAATCACAAGATGGAAAGGTAACATGTAGGACAGAGATAGATTCGTGTTATCTCATATAACATATACAGATATGGCACACATAACATCAATCACAGGATGGAAAGGTAACATGTAGGACAGAGATAGATTCGTGTTATCTCATATAACATATACAGATACATGTATGGCACACATAACATCAATCTCAGGATAGAAAAGGTAACATGTAGGACAGAGAGAGATTCATGTTATCTCATATAACATACACAGATATGGCACACATAACATCAATCTCAGGATAGAAAAGGTAACATGTAGGACAGAGAGAGATTCATGTTATCTCATATACCATATACAGATATGGCATACACATAACATCAATCACAAGATGGAAAAAGTAACATGTAGGACAGAGATAGATTCATGTTATCTAAAATAGATATTAAGAGTGTTGTAATGCGGCCGCAGTCCCGGTAGCATTTATTGACTGTTAGGCTCAGATAGAGCAAGTTATAGAATACAATTACAATTGCAATGCCCATGTTTAAAAATCAAATACATAAACAAATACAATTAGTGTAGACCAAAAACCATATATATATATATATATATTTATTATACGCTCTACACTAGATTATAGAAGAAAACGCTAACATATAATAATCGTTATTGTTATCCTTCATCACATTTCACTCTCTTCTGTTGGCTGAGAGTGCGTCACATGGCGGGCCGTAAATCACCTTGTTATCCTTCATCCCATTTTCCTCTCTTCTGATTGGCTGAGAGTGCGTCACGTGGCTGGCGATAAATCACCATATTACCCTCGAGGGTAACATTGTCTCAGTTATTGACCGCTCAGCTGTTATACCAGCAAACATAGAACTACGAAGAACTCACCACGCAGAGATTCTCCGACAGCTCTCTGATAATTTCGAAAAACACTGTTTTTATAAACCCCACTGTTTCATAACAACCGCGAACTGTGGTGTTTGCTAATTGGCATAATTGTGTGTTTTTTATTTGCTATTATAGCACGCTATGTATACATGGTGTTATCACAGACACATATCTGTTATAAGGTGTAATATTCCTATTGGACCTTTTTATATCAATAATAAAGACCGTGGGACAAATAGATAAACCTTATTATGCAGTTGGTATTTGCTGCAGACAATTGCAGATACGATGTACATACGTTACAACTACGTTTATGTGCTTGATCGAATAGCTACTCTTTGCTGTTTATCAATTGACTATTTCTTTTCTTCAATACATTCCTCAGGCTTCATAGAATACCCGTATGTTGCGTAACAATCTGTAACATATGTCAAATTCTTTTTGCACCACTACAACGTGTTAGTTTCACATTTTAGCAATCTGGAAATGAACACGTCTGTCGGCGTCTTCATGGCCATTAAAATTTGAAACGAAACCGAACATTTCGCTGCATGGCTACTCAACTTCGAAATTGCTTTACTCCTCTTTCCGTGAACCGATTTCCACCATGCAACCAGCAAACTGACCGGAGAATAGCTGCGCAAATGACGGGTCTGTTAATTGATCCAGATTATTAATGTTTTATTTTCTAAATAGCGATGATTCCAACATAATATTAACTTTTCGAACTGGATTAAAGAATATATGCGCGCATTTATGCCTGTTATTAAGGAGGTTCGTGTGTACTCCTTTGTCAGATAACAAAACAGTTATCACCCTTGTTTTCGTGAGACACGGGGATTTGTCACCGCTCTCGACCTGGAATGTCACCCTCGGGCCTGGCGGCCCTCGGGTGACATTCCAGGTCTCGAGCGGGCGACAAATCCCCGTGTCTCACTCAATCGCGGGCGATAACTGTATATTATCCACCGCTGGCAGTGAAGATATAGAAACTTACACTTTCATTGTAGCTTTGACGTTTCTGACGTCTATGACGTACTGAATTTCTGGAATAACTATCATCGAATTGTAAAATGTAATGATATATAGAGGATATGAAATGAGTGTTTCTCTCATATGATATTTATGAAACGAGTCTAAGAATTTTAAGTTTTTTCGAGCCTCCGGCGAGAGAAAACTGAAAATTCGTGACGAGTTTCATAAATATCATATGAGAGAAACACGAATTACATATTCTATTTATCATATAACACCTATAAATTGATTATGATGTCCAAAACGCACACAAATCACTAAATAGCTATATGACAACGGCAGCAAAATGTTAATGTGACGTCACTTCATTGCACCGGAAGCCCAATTACACCTGGTGAACTAGCAGAAATAATATGCACGCGAAGATATAGTGCGCTATTCTGTTCTCAGTTTGTGACATTATATCGTATGTTTATTAGATAAATACGAATTACATATTCTATTTATCGTATAACAATGTCCAAAACTATATATTTCAAGATTATAATTGCGAGAATTTCGGCATCGCGTTGATTGGCGCGCACGAATTTGACCTGCATTTAGTTAGAGATGCGGCTCGGCCCAGGCTGCCATTCAGCCAATCAGAACACACTTTTTGTCAACAAACCAATCAAATTATCGGAAGGTGATATGAACTAGTAGTTCATATGAAATTGATTTATGACATACTTTCCAACGTAAATAATGATGGAGTCATATGATAAATAGTAGTATTAGTATAATTCTATTATGAAGTATTAGATTTGAATGTTACCCGGTTATAATGGGTATATGGACAGCACGCGTAAATTGCCTCACATTAAATTACCCGAGTACTAAGACTTATATCCTGAAAAATCTCGTCCAATGCCTGGCTGTATATACTAAGGGAATTCAACTGTAACAGTTATAAACAAATAATACATTTAATTGAATTATTCATAAGTTATAGCGCGCTGGGGTTTGTTCACACACTGGCGATTTTTAAAGAACAGAGATTATTGTTCTAAACGACTGTTGAACAGACTTCATATAGTGTGTAAGCAAAGTTTTATTAATTCTCCTTAGTAAATGCAGCCAAAACATACTCCAAAACTTGTTATTGAGAAAATTGACCGTTGCATATTCATTCATATCCATTTCTATCCACACAACTAAAACATATTTGTTAATTCGCTGGAATCCATATCTATATCTAAATCCAATTTAAATATTAATCTAATCTGAAAATTATAGTGAAATATTTAAATTCTTTATGTAGCCATTATTGATTGTATTCTGTCAGTCAGGGGTGTCGGGTAGACGGCCATCATAGGCCACGGCGCTCCACACAATACGTATACGAATTCACTTATATTGTAATGTATGAATGTATAATGTATTGTAAAATAAAATATTATCCTAACAGAAAATCCACTCGCGAAAAATAGACAGTTGTCTCGGTCACTCATGAGATATTTGATATTTTTACTAGCCTAAAATACATGTTAAGTTAGATGTTGGGTTCTGCCCGCCAATTTTTAACGGATTTATGGCCCTTTGTTACTACCAAAAGATAGAAGACTGAGTTTGATTTTGAGCTCTGTTTTTGCACCGTCATATCATTGTTCATGTATACATTTTTAGCAAACCACGGGCATATTTTGCCACGCCCTAATGATGCTCACATTATGGATGTGTTCGGTTGCGTGAAACAGGCGCTACAACTGGAGGTTCAAGTAACATTGCCGACAATCTGAAGCAATTCGAACGTACCACTCCATAGAAAACATCGTCCCAACTATGCTCAATTCTAAATATTTACTTTTCGATTCGGACGCAACTATCAGCGATAAACTAACGAAAACGATTTCGACATCGAGAGTCACTGTATTGAATTATTAGATAAGAATAACGGTGTGGGTTGTCAATTGGGATATAATATTTATAAAAAATATATATACTTTGTACAAGAGTATTTTCTTCATTTCTATTTGATAACCACCCTACCGGAGTGTTTCACGTCACTTTAACACCAGAACTTACCCACAAGATTCGTATTACTTCAATGCGTCTTTCTGTGACATACAATGTTCGTAGAAAGGTTCTGCGGTTATTTATCGACCTATCTGTATGCCGAGAAAATTAAAATCGGATATTATCAGGTATATTCAATTCAATTTTAATAGTAACTCTGGTCATCATAGTAGACATTACAGAGACAATACATATGACACAATTACGTATCATCAATACATCATGTACATGTATACATATATACACAGAAAATAATTCGGATAAATAATACATCGATGTCGCGTTTAATGGATGTGTACTTGTTTACTCATCATATAGTCAGATAATATATTTACTAATATACCGTATGGTATATGGCGTGTATCAACGAATTTATATTTACTAAAGGTACACGAGTACCTACAAATGTGAACGCGCACACATGCGCGTAGGCCTCAGGAGTTTCTGAAAATTTCCAAAATCTTTTTAATAAATATCGAAAGGTTTTTTGTTTTGCGCTCGCTATTTTGATTGAATAATTGGTTCAACTTCAAAGTGTTTGGTCTATTGAAATAGTATTGTTTGATGTATCTTTCTCTCAAACCCTTTAATTTTTCACACTTCAAGATAACGTGGAATTCATCTCCTAACTCTGCGTTACATAATGAGCACTTTCTTTCCGAGTAGTCTCGATTTGTCCATGATCCTTCTTCGATTGGTAATTTATGGTTTCTTGTCCGGAATCTCATGCGAGCGTGTATCATTGATCTATCGCTGGATGACAAATATTGTTCGCGGACAAAGTTATCTTTCACGACTCGATAAAAGGTAAAATTGTTTGATACAGCTATTGCGGTTCTCCATTGTTGTGAGTATATATCAGTTAGTCTCATTCTGACAGAGTCGCGAAATTGATTGAGGCTATCGACCAGCTGATAGGTCCAAGTGTTACCCATGCCGATTGCGTTAAGGGTGTTATGCTGCCCAGCAATCCATGGAAACTTCTTATTATCATAATAAGACATCAGCATAATATAATACAATGCGAGTGGCGTTCTATTTGTCGTCCTTGTGTTGAGCTTGCCCCAATAAGACAGGTAACATGTTTTTATTCTTACTGATATGGGACACATGCCGAGTTCTCCATATACGAATGCACTAGGTGTAGATTTTTTAAGCTTTAAGGTGTATTTCAAAAACCAAATTTAATCGATTTTTCGTAGATGTCAAGGGTAGTGGCTATAGTTAGTTTATTCACGCGTACTTTATTAAGGAGGGCGTACATTGCCACTTTAGCACTTTTAGTTCTTGTGTTTTTTTCTAGTGTGAAGAGTCCATTTCTATGGAATGTCGTACCTAGGTATTTGTAACTATCTACTGTATATGTTGGACGGCACATCGTCATGTGGCTTTAAGTGGCGATATATATAGTGGGCTTGGAGCTCTATTGTATTTGCGCTTGACAATTGTACCCTTTCGTTTCCGCACGAAAAGAACAATGAATCGCGTGGTCTGACACAGATACCGTAATAATCGTGGATGTGATTCTTTGGGGACCCGTCGAGAGGTTTGATCGTGGATGTGATTCTTTGGGGACCCGTCGAGAGGGTAGAGAATCAATTTAATTACTGCTAATGTTGTATTGTCAATCTCGTGACTTTGTGGCCAGATATGAACCTCATAATGTGATTAAAGCTGGTAAAACAAGCCTCCTGAGTTATTAAGTATAATCAAATTAGACCGTGTCGATGGCATGTGTAAACGCGTGATCGTCTGTTATCTGTGCTGTGGTATCGCCGCGGTGTAACTGCGATGTGACAGATGTTAAAAATCTCAATAAATTACAGTCATTGATTGCTGTCCGATGTATCATGTGTGCTATTCAGTCTACTTTTATTGCCCGGTTTTAAAACTGAAGTCTATCCAGATCTTTGTGTCAATCATTCAATTCAATTTAATTACTCTTCATCATGTTGGGTAAGTATACAGAGTATGTTGATAATTACAATATAATAATACATATATAGTATGTAGTGTGCGACGCATGAGAATATTTGGGTGATTATTATGTGCAGGATAATACACAATATATAAAGAAATTAATTAATTCAAAAACTATTATATTCAACAACCCATGGTGGTGTTCTAACGTGCACTGTTATACATATCCGTAAAGTTTACAGCAGCTTCTGGTGTAAAATGGGATCTTTACATCTCCGGAGACCAGCGGCTAATATTTACAGCAGAATTTGCTGTAAAATAAGTGCCATGGTTGGTTGGTTGGTTGAAGTAGTTTCCTCCGTTGTCTTCGGAGAACCCTGTAGAAACAGGTATGTTGTGATCTTCTATTGAAGCACCAATCAGTTTCTGGTATATATCAGAAGTGTCTAACACAGTAGAAGAAGCACAAGTAGCATGAATATCACATGATATCAAATTGTCAGACCCGAAGACTGGAATCGCCATTTTGTATCTACAGAGTCTGTGCAAACAACAGTCAGATAAATATTCGTCGACAAGACACAACATATAAGTGCACCATACATATATACACCGATAACCGCGGGCGATTACATTTAAATGTAATTAATACTGTTTTAGTTAGTTAGTGCTGGCATGACAGCATTGTGAATTTGTGTTTAAAATCCCCGAATGGTATTGATCAGCCAGATAACCTGTGTGTGGCGAATTTACCTGACAAGAGTTGGGAAATTAGTGCTACACGGCTATATTATTCAAACAATTATGTTACAACATAACTGAAGTACCGTGATAATGAAATATTATAATATATTATTACTGTTATAAATATCCGTAAAATTTTACGGCAGAAAGTACCAGCAATTATGGGACAAACAAAATGCAGTAATGTTTACGGTCTTCCGTTAATTATATATTGACCATAAAAATTACTGCAGATTCTGTTTGTCCCATAATTGCCGGTACTTTCGGCCGTAAAATTTTACGGATATTTATAACAGTGTGTGCGGTTATAGAATGCTTCAAAAGAGCCTAAATAATGGCATAACCCTGCGTTTTCGTCCCTTTTCTCGAATTTAAAATTACATGGAATTCATCACCGAGTTCTAAATTAAATAAAGTACACTTTCTGTCTTAGTAATCTGAACCTACCTAGGAGGTTTGGATGCAGATTCAGCGAGGTCTATCAGGATATGTGTGTGGATTTTCATTGAAGTAGAACGTTGTGTGCACGCGCCGGGGCCCCATCCCTTCCACAGTCAACTCATTTATTCGGAATAGTATTAAAGGACAATAGTTACCGAATATACTATATGTCCAATATTATATATATGAGCATTTTTTTATGACGGCATAATTAAATTTGCAACAGTGTGGTATGTTGCTTCCAAGCAGACGGGTAGCGCACACGGGCGGGCGCTGACCAAGCTCGCCCAGCGTCGATCTCTGCGCTTGACTAGCCCAGCTATAATACGTACACGCACACGTGACAAAATATCAATTGTATTAATTTATTCATCAATTGTATATATATATATATATATATATGTTGGTCTCGGTCTAAGATGTATTGTGTATATATTAGCCAATTAAATTAGAGTACGTTCTATTATATTAGGGTACGTTCTATTAGATTAGGGTACGTGCTATTATATTAGGGTACGTTCTATTATATTAGGGCACGTTCTATTATATTAGGGCACGTTCTATTAGATTAGGGCACGTTCTATTATATTAGGGTACGTTCTATTAGATAATGGTACGTTCTATTAGATTAGGGTACGTTCTATTAGATTAGGGTACGTTCTATTAGATTAGGGTACGTTCTATTAGATTATAGGTATATTGTATTATATTAGGGTATACGTTCTATTAGATTAGGGTACGTTCTATTAGATTAGGGTACGTTCTATTAGATTAGGGTACGTTCTATTATATTAGGGTACGTTCTATTATATTAGGGTACGTTATATTAGATTATAGGTATATTGTATTATATTAGGGCACGTTCTATTATATTAGGGTACGTTCTATTATATTAGGGTACGTTCTATTAGATTATGGTACGTTCTATTAGATTAGGGTGCGTTATATTAGATTATGGTACGTTCTATTATATTAGGGTACGTTCTATTAGATTAGGACACGCTCGATTGGGGTACGTGCGATTAGGGTACGCTCGATTGGGGTACGCCCGATTAGGGTACGTTCGATTAGGGTACGCTCGATTAGTTTACGCTCGATTAGGGTATGCTCTATTATATTAAGGTACGCACGATTGGGGTACGCCAATATATGCTAGCAAAATTCCCTGGCAAATTTTCATAAAATTCTTCAAATATAGAATTATGTTATTTGCGTGGACTGTTCCGATGATCATGAACAGAACGAGGGAAAGGAACAGGTTCAGATTAAAGGGAACGTAACGAGGAGCAGGAAAGGGTTCAAAGTAACCGGAACAGGTTTCCTCGCATTCTATGCAACGAAACAAAATATATTAACATCGATCGAAATCTTCTCCCCTACAGGCATATTGCAACATTTATACACAATTTTGCAATGTTGTATACTAATTGCAAAGGACGTTATGCATGTGGAACTACATACATTTTACTTCTCATGCCGTTAGCTTTGGTAAAAAATTTATAAGCATGCTTTATAACCATATGGTTTTCTATGACGAAATGCCAACCAAAATACCGTGCAAACTTCCCAGTGTATGAAGTAATGCATATCGTGCATGTTATGCAATAATATCGTTTGTGGGGGCTTTAGAATTATCGATGCAGCATGAATGGAATATATTGTAATAAAAGAAAATGACACGTGCCGTTCACACCGAACTAAACTGCCGAAAGACTGAGAATCGCTAAGTAGTTAGAAAAATGATTTATCCAGGTACGATCATACGCGGAGTGTTGTCGCAAGATCTTAACGATTGTGTAAAGAACTGTCCACTGAGGTACTCCTAATCCTTATCAACCTAGTCCCTAAATCATAAATCTCAGGACGCTAGAATTGGCAGTTCAAATATTTATCAAATGTGCATTTGTTATGTCATATATTAAGGTTACCATATCTTTAATAACCTCCAAAATATGAAGAGCATAATTTACAATATGACGTTCGTGTGAGAACTAGTCTGATACACACGATGTGAACAACTTATGAATATTTACAAATGGAGTTGATGACAATGATCGCAGCAAAAAACAGGCAGTTGGTGATGGTCTCTACCATGTAGAAATTATTAGGTCGTAAATATGAGCCCATTAACATGAGGTTTTTACAGTTACGAAATAACTCTTGTTTCGATTAAGCTTATATGCAATTATAACCGAAAAGTTTTATGACAAATTTTAAAACCCGCTTAGCACATTTGTCTTCAAACTTTTCGATTAAAACTTAAAACTCATAACCTTAATCTAAACAGAATATATGATCATTATGATGATATGCCGCACTCAAGACAATATTCCTCAGATGAGATTAGAACCTGTGTCAACGTTGTCTGGCTGTGACATTATGATGTAATCCAACGAGTATATATTCGTATATATAAGAAAATGCATTGGCACATTGTTTTCGCAAAATTGCAGGAAGCTCCAGCCATGGAAGAGGCCCCCACCCCCCATTTTCGTACGCCGTATTCCATGCCCTGTTATGAGGTACGCCGTATTCCGGCCTCTCTGGTATACGAGGTATTCGGTATTCCAAAAATACCGGTATTCGTACACCGACCTTCGACACCTTCCAACAACTTATCATAATAATAATATAAATGCGATTTTTGTCACAATAAATTCACGGTTTGTCATAGATCGTCGATCATCGTCATTTTAGATCACTTTAGACATGGACACTGCAGGATGACTGACGTTCGTACGGCAATAGAAAATTGATCTGGAAAATTCCATATTGTTGTTAACTGGTATTCCGTATTCCACCCTCTGTGTTAAGTGGTATTCCGTATTCCAGGGGGTAGGGGGTGTGGGCCTCATGGAAGGGTTAACATATAGTGGTCAGCTACAATAAACATAATCATTTGAATCGCATAACCGCGACCAACAGTGATCTGATAACGAACGCTAATTCAGCGCCTTGTCGGCGTTTGACATTCATCTCCTGTTGGTATGATCCATAATTCACCATAACCCAATACATTATGGACCGTCAGACATGACATCTAAATACACAACATGTCATGACTTTTTCTTTGAAATTGAATTTTTTTATGAACTTTTCCAATCATAAAATTATTCACAGGTTTTTCAGAAGTTTCTTTTAAAATATTAAGGAATAGCGAAAATATATAATAATATAACCCAAATTATTGTAATCATTAGTTCCCGATTTTTTTCTTCGGAAATATATATCGACCGATGATCTCAGGTCAACAGGACGTGATGTAAAGGGTTAACATATAGTGGTCAGCTACAATAAACATAATCATTTGAATCGCATAACTGCGACCAACAGTGATCTGATAACGAACGCTAATTCAGCGCCTTACGAGCGTTTTACATTCATTTTCTCGTCAAAATCTGATTCAGTCCTACACTCGGAACGGACTCGAGGGATGCCATGGTTTCTTTACGCCGCCATTAACCGTAAAAGGAACTGAACGATAACGATTTTGTATCAACCAAGACATATACCCGCATATTAAACAGATTTAGGTGTGGTCTGCAGGGACGTATTGATCGGTTTGGTGTAGCTCTATCCAATTTACATAAATGTTTACAGTAACGGGGGTCGATTAACTACGCGATGATTTGTAAGGAAGAGATGCTTGTTGTGGGATGGTTGTTATCCTCGACCACTAATTCGAATTATCGCCCCACAGATCAAATATCTCAGTGTTTTGTCAACAGAAAAGATTTCACATCGTCACCCGCCTAATTCAATTAGGGCAGACGACAATTTGTCAGATAAAGAAATCTCATCAATAATACAATTGAATGTCCCGGATGTCAGACCTCATAAACCGCGATAATTATCAGGGGCGAGATGGATTGCAATCCGATCTCCCAATGTCATAGCCGGCCACGCCTCTTTTTCTTCCTTTGTCCATCTGTTTTAGTTCACTATATATAGTCTACCGTTATAAGCTCTGAATAAAAATGGAGATAAAACTCGGGCGACCACGATCAATTGTCCATTAGAAAAGCCACCACCAAAAAAAAGGAAGTAAAAGAAGAAATAGAAAATTTCTGTCAAAATTTTGTAAACTGTCAATTTTTTATGTTTTTTTTAGCTGAAATATGATGGGTGAAGGAGATGCGCTTCGACCATTCCGGAGCTAGCCCCCCCCCCCCCCCCCCCCCCCGCCTCCAACCACCACTTCGCGATCAACTTTCCATTTTTCGTACATTCTGGTCAATTTGCTATGATGTTGTATTTTTATGATGCGGGTATTGAATAAAGAGAAGCATAGTACAACAAGAGTTTAGTCACCGAAACGACGACACTATAGCAAGAAAAACGCCCTTGGTGAGTCGTCATATTAATGAATGTTAACAAGAAACGCTCTCACCGCAACACAATTGTGTAGATAGATAGATAGATATATTTATTGCAATACACCAATTTATGGCAGTTGAACAATTGAAAATAACGAACATATATATCATAAACAACATAATAACAAACATAATATAGTTAATTTCTAAGTATTACAAAATTGTGTATGTTCCGGCATGTGATATACAACTGGATTCACACTGATGCTAGCGACGTAAACGCTCTTTATGAATCATCATACTATATACTAGTTACACATAACGTATAGCTCTTTATTATTTATCCATATTTAGCGAAACAAACAAAACTAGATTATTGGGACCCACAACCTATGAAGATAACCCATCATATAGAACAATGAACACTGAAAAAACTATTTGCGCATTCTCTATATATAGCAGTAAATAATTAGACCGAAGCCCATTCACATAATTTTATAAGGTTTGGGTGGTCATCTTTCGACATTGGTTTATTTTATCAGATTTTGGATCAAGCGTGTGGATTTGTTCTTTACAAATTAAATAAAGTCCACGCACCTGGTTAGGATCTGCGAATTTGCTATGATGTTGGTGGATCATGCTGAAAGGGATACGATGCTGGTGCTAGATAGGTATAGCTACATGTAAATATATAGTTCAGGTATTTATCAACATATTTCAATTCCGGGAAAAATTCAAAAACGAACATTATCATTATTATTATTATTATTATTATTATTAGGTGTATTTAAGTTTTGGAGCGTAAACCGCCAAGTGGCTTTAATTTGTTTTGCATTTAAATATCCATAATCCGAATTACTATTTCCTTGGCTTCGGGGGTAAAAACATTTTATTCGAGTCGAGGAACCCACACATCAATGTTCAGAGTTCTCAGATATCGATTTGTGAAATCTATTATTTTTCACCACCGGTACATTTTAGTGGTTAGACAAAAGTCGACGAGCCGACGATCTCGGACCAAATTGCGGATGAAGATACTAAATTTTATACTATAGTTGACGGCGGCATTATTTTTTGACAATTAATCGATTCTGATAACTGTAGCAGCATTTCAAAAACTGCATGTTGTTGTTGTTGCTGTTGTTGTTGTGTTGTTGTGTTGTTGTTGTTGTGGTTGTGGTTGATTCTGTTGTTGTTGTTGTCGTAGACAATCGGATTGAGTACCTTTAATTTCTTCAGTGCGATGAGATGATATTAAAGCCACACGTTCTTGGCGGTTTGCGCTCCAAAATATACCTAATAATATTCGCTTTTTAAATTTCCCTGATATCGAAATAGGTCGATAAATACTTTAACTACCTTTCTATGAGCATTATTATATGTCCAAGAAAGACTCATTGAAGTCATAAAAAATACAACTTTGAACACGATGTTTGATTCCCAAACAAAAAACAGACATTTGCACGGCATGAAACAGAAAAGAGCGTTTAGTGTTAGTCTATTCCTGATATGGTAGAAATAAAGAGCGTTTGTTTTTCTTCTGTGCGAAAAAATTTAAAACAGATATAAAATTGCTGTGCCCATGGAATTTGTAAGTTATTTTTCAGAGCATAATTATGAAGCCGGTATATAAATGTTAACTGGTATATAAATGTTTTGTGTATGTGTCAACCTATATGATACCTCCTTCAAAATTACGTAGACAGAATTTGGAGGAGCCGTATCCGTTTAAAAAAATTTTTTTTTTTTTTAAATCCACGGCAAATTCTCGAGAACCATGCAGTAATGTCCAAATAACTTCCATAGGCTTCAAACATAACAGCGCTGGCATACATTTTGTATTGTGTGTTATGGTTCGGTGAGTGTAAATGTACGTCACGGTCGTGAAATCCAGATTTTACAATCGTCGGGAAGGCCTATAAATCCCCTGACAGGAGGCGAATTTAATTGTATTTGTAGCATTTATTCATTAATTTTGCAGGGATGTTACTCGACGAAATGGCTGTCATAAAAGCAGTGCTGGTTATGTGTGGCTGTCCCGGTTGTAGCAGGTTGTGAGACGAGCGTGTAATAAAAGAGCCTGCTGCGACGTAGCGGTGTAAATCACACGCAGACGTCGTACATCAGGGGTCAATACTATGAAACTTTTTCTTTGTAAGAATCTACAATTGTTTGTAAGAAATAACAATTTATCATTCCGCCAATACTATGAACCTACGATTACAAACATAAATCACAAATAGTACGTGTTCTTTGTATTTACAAATATCTCCAATCACAAAGAATGTTCGAGTACTATGAAACAAATTTTTTCAGTTTTCGCACCCTTAACCCGGATAATATATATATCTATGATACGCAGGGACGTGGCGAGAAGGGGTCGATTCACCCCCTCGTGAAAATATTTTGTCAGCTGGAAATCTCAAGTACAACGCACAGGGACGTCGCGACAAGGGGGTTGGGTTATGTTTCTCGCTCCAAACATTTTATCAACACGTTCAACAGCTGGAAATTTGATACCTGAAACAACATGAATTGGAAAATTTACAACAACAATAGGTTGAACTTGTTCTGTTATTTTGTTTTTTCCAACAATTTATAAAGGGGTATGTTTTGTTTTAGACCAACATTTGCATATTTACCTCCTTTGGTCAAAAGTTTGGATTGAAATGGCCTATATTTATAAATTGTCAAACCTTATGGGGTGTCAGCTTGGATGTGAGGTAGCAGTATGTGTTCCTTGTAACTACTGAAATTACCCAATTTATTGAAAGTTACAACGTTAAAGAACTTGTGTAGAATGTCTATATAGGGTGTCAAACATAAATTGTCGATTTTCACATCCTTAAACCAGAGCATATAACCATCTGATTCGCAGGGATGTATCCCCCCCCCCCTTATGAAAATGTGTTATCAATGGAAATCTCATAAACAGGGACATGCGATAGTGGTCTTGGGAACACGATGCCTAGCACATTACAGCTGTTCAGAATAGGAAGGGGCGAGTAGCCGCCAAATCGTATGAGTCACAACATCTCTGACAAAAGTTGTTGATTAATACAAATAGTGAGTGATACTTGCGGATTATAGCCAACATTATCATGTAACATGTATTTCCATAATCAATGATATATCCAAGAATGTTAACGGTGAGTGAAGTTTGTCCTATTTATTTTTACGCCGGGTATATATATACTGCATTTAGCTGTTTTGAACTATTCATTTACAATGGCGTATTCTTCCGATGAGGATATCGATTTGGTGGTTATTGGCGGGCGTCCTCCTAGACGAGAAAGAAGGTTCGAAACTTCATTGCTGTACGAATTCCGGGAGAGGTACAGGGTGCCCGAAAGTGTGGTGGAGTTATTGGTGGAGAAGATTGGCGATTATCTATTGCCAATGACCGGTCGTAGCAGACCACTGACACCACGGCAGCAGATCTTAGTTTTCCTTCATTTTTTGGAAACGAATGGTTTTTACCATATGGCGAAAGACTGCCATGGCATTGGAAGAGACACCGTGAAACGAGTTGTGCATAAGGTGGCACCACTCGTAGTGGATTTAGCACCGGATGTTATTCGCTGGCCAAGGAACCCAGTTCAAATTGCAGAGAACTTTTTCGACATCAGCGGTATTCCGGGAGTGTGTTGATTGGTAGACGATTCACACATCAGAGTTATCCCCCCTGCTGTCGACGAACGGAGTTATGTGAATAGGCACCATGTCCATTCCATTAACTGTGCAATTGTTTGTGGTCCAGACCTGTACATTTATTTCGCCAGTACACGCTTACCTGGCAGTGTGCATGATTCCCGTGTTCACTATCGTTTATCGCTAGGCCACACACGACGTTGTGAATTTTACGGGTGGAGGAAAGACCATGCAGAGGCTTGATTTCACCGAGAAATCGTCCCACTGCGTGTAGAAACCACCGACCCCCGGAAAGCAACTGACAAACTTGCCCAGATACACGATTCCGGTCACCCTCCATATGACGGGGTTGGACCAGCTTCGTCAGCGATGGACGGCCTGTGACGGTGTAATGCACCTGGCACTACCGACTGGACCCCGGGGCCCCCGCACCACTCCTATAACCGAGACCATTAGCACGTCCCTGTTTCGATACACCCCCTCCCGATAAAATGGAGCCACGTTACTGCCTCGATGTGTTATGATAAGAGTAGCGGATCAGTTTGAAATAATAGGATGGTCACAATATATATAATGCTATACCATCAAAATAATATTTTATTTTCACAAACTGAATGATTGTAAATTTGTAATTTGTAAAAACAATGATACCAAATTGTTTGTAGTACTCGTTATTACACTGACTTGTACTTACAAACACACACTACAAACGAACCGTTTAATTGTTAACTTGCGCAGACAAGTGGTCATCAACTTAGCAATCCGTGAACCGATTGGATAGCTCTGAGAAGCGATCACCTCTCAACTTATGATTGGTTATTTCTTTTGTAACTTTGGCCCGCCGTGATTCAATATATTGTGAATCACTCACAAGCAAAGGTTTGTCCGTAAGCAATCTACAATAATCAGCAGTAGATCTTTGTGAAATTTGCGAGATTTTGTTAGCTCATCGTTTCATAGTACCGGCGTTAGTGATAATCACAATATGATAGCACGCATTGTAACTTCCCCATATAAATTGTTGTCAGTTATTTTAGCTCTATATGCATGTCCGTCTAATTTGAACTGGTATTCAGATAACACTGATAACAGGTGCATGGGAGCAGAGTGGGGAGTTAGTTTTTTCTAAGTTTTACAGCTGCCTTCTAGGGTTTCACCTCTCGTCCAGTCTAAGGTATTACAATAATACGGCTAAATTTTCCCTGTACTATGAAACCACTGTGATAGTTAACACAAATTTGTAATTACAAATTAATAAATACAATTTGTATTTACAGGTATAAAATTGTTCATAGTATTGACCCCTGATCGTGACGATTCAGCGATATGGCGCCAGACGCGTGCCGTTATTAGCGCGCGCCGCGTGTATACTGTTCTGCAAATTCTTGATAGCTGTGGTCCAGTGGGCATTATATTTATAGAAAATTGGTTTTTCCGGTTTAAAAGTCGAACTGCGCGACCAGGATGCCGAGTCCGGTAAAAGGTGTAGTTGGGAATTTCAATTTCGTTTATTGTCCTTTACTTTGGTTTGTGACAAGCTATGTCAATTACCAATAAAATAAATTTAAAAGATAATTTGTAAGTCTTTTATTTCAACTTTTATAGATATGTTTCGTTCTGCAGCCCACTGATGGTTGTGGTCGGAGACGACCGAGTCGGCCGCCGGTTCGTTAATTAGGTGCTAGTTGTTATATGTTATTTTAACGGAATTCTGAGTTGGTCATTCGCGAAACCAATATATTTTATATTCTATAATTACAAGCATGGTATATAATATATGATCTTGAGCGCGTTAACCTTTATATTTTATATTCTATAATTACAAGCATGGTATATAATATATGATCTTGAGCGCGTTAACCTTTCTGACTATGGTTTTCTTGTTACATGTAGTCGAGGTTTCTATTTTATTTCTGTTAACCCTTTACCCAACAGAAGGGCCCTGTGCCAATGCATTCTCTTATATATGCGAGTCGACCATAGGTCGCCTCGCATATATAAGAGAATGCATTGGCTTAACACATTAAAAATTATAAAATTGTTAAAGAATGTAAGAAAAAATGGTAAAAAGTGTTAAAAAAATATTTGTTTTAGGCCAATGCATTCTCTTATATATGCGAGGCGACCTATGGTCGACTCGCATATATAAGAGAATGCATTGGCACAGGGCATAACTGTAACTATCACAATGTGGTCAAGGAGCCGGTTCCAATGATATCCATATTTGTATGGTTCTATTGAGACAGACCGAAGATATTTTAGGCTGTTGAAGCTTTATTTGGCCGGTT
Source organism: Siphonodentalium dalli (assembly GCA_032622095.1). Lineage (NCBI taxonomy): Eukaryota > Metazoa > Mollusca > Scaphopoda > Gadilida > Siphonodentaliidae > Siphonodentalium > Siphonodentalium dalli. The sequence continues at coordinate 202,969,378 of CP136069.1, forward strand.
TTGGCCGGTTTGTTGGGTAAAGGGTTAACAACTCGACTCATGGTTAAAGTGATGTTTTCATAACAGAATAGCAAATAATCTTGCAAAATAAGATATTTTCATAAATTTGATATTAAATTAGGCTGAACATAGCGTCATTGTTATAAACGAATTACATGCAGTGATTATTGTTGGCGGAATCATTTCCGTAATGTATATGCCCGATAATTTGTCCCCAACAAAGTAGTAAATATTTACAGTTGTGCCTAGTTCAAACATTGTATTGTCTTAAATGGTATATATAGTCGATGAGGTTGAATTTTTCGATAATCTTAGTTGATTGCCACGCTCTTCCAGCGAAGACAATGTTCGGATAATAATATCTCGGTTTTATTAACTGAAGTAAGTCCATGGTATGGCTGAAGGGGTCACTCACTAGGGGTTTGAAAATGTGCTGAAGGGTACACAGGGTTTGTTATCGGCACGAACACCATTACTTAAATTTTGTTTACGAAAGTCTGGCGCCCATTAACAGTTCGTTTTCAGTACACTTTAATATTCATTGGAACGTAAACAATTATTCTCTAACAGAAATGATGGAAGATACGAAAACTGAATGTCCTTTAGAACGACATTTCAAACCCTGCGTATATACCCTTCAGCACATTTTGAAAATCCTGTGTACCCTTCAGCACTTGTTTTGGTGAGAGTGACCCCTTTAGCCATAGTATATGTCTTTAACGAAGGACGGTTGTCAGTGTCAGGACCTGCCCTATATAACATGTATTGCCCTATATAACATGTATTGACCTATATAGCAGATATTGCCTTTTATTGATGAATGCTGTCAATTTTTGGTATCCGAGTTTAGTGACATGTGCGCCAAAGTTGCCCGGATTCGTTTTACATGATATATTCATAGTTGTAACATAGTTTTTTTTAGAATATGCCTTGTATTTCCACATTGTTTTACATGTACATCTGATTGTGAGGTGTGTGTGTGTCGTTATAGGCGGGCGATGATTGTGACGTGTGTGCCGTTGTAGGTATACTAAGTTTAGGCTTACAACCAAGGGCAGGGGGCACAATTTTCAGAAAATGGAGCCTTTTTTAATCAGAGATATATATATATTGGTATTGGCATAAATGCCAAAGTGGCAACATGTGTGCAATCACACCACATTTTAAAATCACTTGCTCATACTAAGCTACATAGAATCAAAATGGTTTTATTTTTCTTTTATATATAGCTACTTACATGTATATAACATAACAAGGGTCTTTGAGCTGAAATCTGCGGTATTTCTTGCCCATCTATGAAGTTTCATTTTGGCTGTATTCCCTTATATGGACAGGGAGCACATGCCTCCATCGGTCTTCTGTCCATAAGCACCTATGGCTTGTGATACCCATAATATATAAGCCATGGGGTGCTCGTATCCCGGTCCTACAGTAGAGGCACCTATGGCTTGTGATACCCATAATATATAATCCGACGGATGCTCGTATCCCGGTCCTACGGTAGAGGCACCTATGGCTTGTGATACCCATAATATATAAGCCTAGGGGTGCTCGTATCCCGGTCCTACAGTAGATGCATCTCTGCCTTGGACGTCGGTAGTGGAAACTTCACTAATGATGTCCAGAGCAGTCTACCTTGCGGCATTTTACAGATGTAAAGATAAAGGTAATACAAATAATAAAATATAACAGCATAGAACACCTTGGATAAACCCCCTTTATATAAATTTGTTTGGGTTTATGGTGCCCATGTCCGTTGTAAGACATATAAGTTCCAGACCAGTCAGAATGGAGATAGATAAATAAGATGGATTATCTCTTTAAATAACAAATTTTAAATTGTTGCGTGGGTATAAAATAATAAATGTGAATTGAAGACCCATGTCCGGAAAGGCTTCTATCAATTAATATTGATTTTATTTCGAATATTTTATTATGATTAATTGGGACACTTTATTTGTATATTTTTAGTACAGACCATTCGGGAGATACCATATAGCGATAGGGAGCATTAGGCTGTTCCTATAGCTACGTATCGAGCGTCGAATGTCCCTGACTGATTGGTTGTATTGTTTTATTCCATAGTTATAAGCGATAATGAGTATAATTAACGTTTATTTGTGACAACATTACACACTAAAATTTCTGGTCTCTGTTAACAGTAACTACCATTGTTCGTTAACTGAACAACGACACCTTTTTAGACCAGAAAATATTCGAAATAAAATCAATATTAATTGATAGAAGTATTTCCGGACAGGAGTCTTCGATTCATATCTATAATAGTTTATACCCCGGTAACTATACAATACATGTTTACAAAGAGATAATCCACCTTTAAAACTAAGGTAACCAGGTAACGCACCGGACAACACGTTAGTGAATGACTTCCAACAACGCTTCACCAGTGCTTGGCAAAACCACCAGTGGTAATTTTAATCAAAGGGCCATAACTCCCGTGAACATTGGCGGGCGGAGACCCAAATTCTAACATAATCTGTATTTTGTCATATTAAATATGCATATACAAAATGTAATTGCATCAATTTAAGCCCTATACAGTTATCATCAGTTATTCATCTTAATCCGCAAGTTGGTCCGAGACGGTCTCATCGACTGTTTACTGGGCCACTTAATATTATCGGTGGTGAATACTAATTGATTTCAAAAATCGATATCTGCATGATCACTCTGAGCTTTGACGGGTGGGTTCCTCGACTCGACTCAAATATTTTTTACCCCAAAAGCCAAGGAAATAGTAATTTGTGAGCGTTAATTTGGATTATGCATCTTTAAGTATGTATAGTTTAGCGATGACGTCACGATGACGTATGTATAGTTTATCGATGAATTTTTTAAAGTAGCGCGCTCGTTTTAGACTGATACATTTTTTAATTTATATTCTACCCGTTTCAACGATACGCCCCAAGTGGCTTGGTATTACCATCATTCTGTCATTTATACTGTATTATATATTACTCACTTATTACAACTCATCTAACGTTAACAACCCATGGATTGCAAATGTGCATAAACTGTTAAATGAACTTGGAATTGGGGGGTATATGGATCAATCACACATTATCTAGTCTCGACAGATTTAAGAAGTCGGTCAAGTGTAGGCTGGAAGACCAATTCATTCAAGAATGGAGAGGTACAATGTGTAATTCAAATAAGTATGCCTTCTACAGAATTATAAAACACGACTTCACCAAACAGAAATTCCTCTCTTTCGTGAAAAACGACACCGTCCAAATATACTTCTGAAATTTCGTACCCGCAACCACCACTTACCAATCGAATCTGGTTCATGGATTAACTCAGATTATTCCGATAGACTATGTACTCTATGCGGTACAAATATAGGGGACGAATTCCACGTAATATTGCAATGCCCGTGTTTAAAAGACCTGCGAGTCAAATACATACACAAATATTATTATCGTCGACCAAATACCATCAAATTAAGTGAACTTTTTAACTGTAAACGACATAAAACATTGAAAACCCTATCTCTTTTCATTAGACGGGTCCTGATTTTATTCAAAAACTACTGAGGCAAACTATATACGTAATACATTAAAATCCGACATTTGCACAACCATGGGCTGTTCTCAATCAACTGTATTATTATAATATGTGTAATTTTCAACGCGCACCACTTTTGTAATTTGCACAGAAATTATATGCACTGTATTCCACCGAGCTCTATTGTGTCATATTTGACGATTTGAGTGAATAAATAATTGTTGGGTTCCGCGGAAATAATAGATGGAAGGGGAATAACTCTAAATATCCATCTGGAATTATCAGTCACTGCGCGGTTATTGGTCTTGAAGATTAATAGGAGATTCTGCGTCTATCTATGATTGTAGGGTTTCTATGTGTCTATCCTTGGTAACAGTGTACTACGTATATTTCCATGTGTATCACGTGGGTGATGCCATACGTCGATAATCTGTCTTTCACAACAATAATGAACTACTCTATAATGATAAGAATTTCGAGTAGCGTCTGGTATAGTCATAAATGTTTCGGCATACAATCCAAAAACATTTTCGCAGAGTTGACGAATCGAGTCTGTTTTTATGAGAATAGTGCCATTCAAGCGTCTTGTCACTCACGGTAAGGCGACATAGTTATGTGTGGCGTGATTATTTTGTACTTATTAATGTTGTTATCATGTCATAGTCGGTGGTATAAGCTATATTTATATGATTGCATGCAAAACTCGCGTGTCCATGCTTGACTTCTCGAAACCGTAATCATAACTACGCGGATATAGCAAAACGACAACTATAGTGTAAACATATTTTTATTTCCAAATCCAAACAAATAACATAATATACAGATGACACATATATACAAAATAGAAGAGTTAATGCATGGAAACGACAACTGATAGAAAGAGCACCCATCCCAGTGGTGTAGAGCCATGTGTGACCCGCCATATCAAATCCAGTCGTAAGTCGGGATTTGTTTACCCTGTGCCAATGCATTCTCTTAAATATGCGAGTCGACCATATTTCGCCTCGCATATATAAGAGAATGCATTGGCCTAACAATTTTTTATCATTTTTTTAAAATAAATGTTTCTTACAATTTTTAGGAAATAAAATTAAAAACATCCATTACCCTGCAGGGAGCCCCACACATATATAGAAGCATATAGAAGAGTGTCGTCTGCTCGTGTTTGTCTGGGGCTCTGTATGGGTGAAATTATAAAATTGTTAAAGAATACAAGAAAAAATTATTAAAATTGTAAAAAATTGTTAGGCCAATGCATTCTCTTATATATGCGAGGCGACATATGGTCGACTCGCATATATAAGAGAATGCATTGGCACAGGGTAAAAAAAATCCCGACTTACGACTGGATTTGATATGGCGGGTCACATATTCATAATTATTATCAGTATCTGAGCGTGAAGTACATGACCATGTAACAACGGTACATACAATGGTCACTTTATACGTTTAGCAAACAAATTATATTACCTAAACTTATTTAAAGTGACACTTGCAAATTACTCCGTAAAACTACTAACAAATTTGGCATATAAAAGACGATAACTTACTTTTTGTATAAATAATGAATATATATATAACATGACCTGAGATTCAGGGTTCTCTACAATTTAAATTTTTTGCTAAAACGGCTCTGACGCAGACCGTGTGTTCATCATTTGGAGAATACAAGTTTCCGGTGAACAAACCGCTGTACCTTGTGTGCGGAGCGAAATGTTATTTTATATTATATGCATGAACACATTCTGGGCCACAGACGTTCCAAATGGTGATGGCTTATAGTAATTTAATCGTATTTTATGTCATAGATTGTTATTAAAACAATATATCAAGGAACTATAAAAAAAATAATCAGTGACTCGAATATTAGATGGGCCTTTAATTAACCAGGTTTAGCCAAAGGTACGTGTAACTTGTAACGTGTGTTACTATGGTATTACTATGGATGTTTACGGCGCCAAAGCTGAATGTTTATTGATATCGGCCCGTCTTGTAGCTTCAGTTGGAATTTAAATCCGACGGTCCATTATTTCAATAAACATCGGACCGACCACGTAACGAAACTAATTTAAATCCGACGGTCCATTATTTCAATAAACATCGGACCGACCACGTAACGAAACTAATTTAAATCCGACGGTCCATTATTTCAATAAACGTCAGACCGACCACGTAACGAAACTAATTTAAATCCGACGGTCCATTATTTCAATAAACGTCAGACCGACCACGTAACGAAACTAATTTAAATCCGACGGTCCATTATTTCAATAAACGTCAGACCGACCACGTAACGAAACTAATTTAAATCCGACGGTCCATTATTTCAATAAACATCGGACCGACCACGTAACGAAACTAATTTAAATCCGACGGTCCATTATTTCAATAAACGTCAGACCGACCACGTAACGAAACTAATTTAAATCCGACGGTGCATTATTTCAATAAACGTCAGACCGACCACGTAACGAAACTAATTTAAATCCGACGGTCCATTATTTCAATAAACGTCAGACCGACCACGTAACGAAACTAATTTAAATCCGACGGTCCATTATTGAATAAAAGTCGGACCGACCACGTAACGAAACTAATTTAAAGACTCGCGGGAAATTCCCGCAGCATGACGTCATGAGGTTCTAAATACCGATACGGATAATTTATGCATGCATGTCATGCAATCATTCCTGTTTCAGAACATTTGCGACAGTTGTTATGATATTATACCGTAGGCATAATTATGTTACAATATGTAACTTGGGATAGTCGCGTGCATGAACAAATTCTCATTGTTATTATAGAAATGTAATGGTTTTGTTTCTCTTGTCACTGCATGTAGGCGCAGGAGTACTTTATTTCACTAAGAACTGTATTTTTACCCCCCCCCCCCCCCCGCCCAACATATATATTTTGAAGACCTCTGTTTGTCTGTCTGTCTGTCTGTATGTCTGTCATTAATACAAATCTACGATTCTCGACCGATCGGGACGAAACTTGGTACGTGTGTGTAGTTTGACCAGGCGGTCGTCGTTGTCGTATTGGCGAGCCCGTGCGACGCCAGCTTCGTGCATGCGCAGACGAGATCTCGGAAACGGGTGGAGCTATCGACTTGAAATTTGGTGTGTGAATGTATCTTGCCCCGGATACGAATTTTATCGGGTCGCCGAGCCCGTGCGACGCCAGCTTCGCGCATGCACAGACCAGATCTCGGAAACGGGTGGAGCTATCGACTTGAAATTTGGTATGTGAATGTATCTTGCCCCGGATACGAATTTTATCGGGTCGCCGAGCCCGTGCGACGCCAGCTTCGCGCATGCGCAGACCAGATCTTGGAAACGGGTGGAGCTATCGACTTGAAATTTGGTATGTGAATGTATCTTGCCCCGGATACGAATTTTATCGGGTCGCCGAGCCCGTGCGACGCCAGCTTCGCGCATGCGCAGACCAGATCTCGGAAGCTCGGCGACCCCAGATTCGCGCATGCGCAGACCAGATCTCGGAAACGGGTGGAGCTATCGACTTTAAATTTGCTATGTGAATGTATCTTGCCTCGGATACGAATTTTATCGGGTCGCCGAGCCCGTGCGACGCCAGCTTCGCGCATGCGCAGACCAGATCTCGGAAACGGGTGGAGCTATCGACTTGAAATTTGGTTTTTGAATAGCCCGGACAACGTCGGGCTCATCGGCTAGTCTCATATATATTTTGAAGACCTCTGTTTGACTGTATGTCTGTCTGTCTGTCTGTATGTCTGTATGTCTGTCATTTATACAAATCTACGATTCTCGACCGATCGGGACGAAACTTGGTACGTGTGTGTAGTTTGACAAGGCGGTGGACGTTGTCGTATTGGCGAGCCCATGCGGCGCCCGTGCAGCGCATGCGCAGACGATATCTCGGAAACGGGTGGAGCTATCGACTTGAAATTTGGTATGTGAATGTATCTTGCCCCGGATACGAAGTTTATCGGGTCGCCGAGCCCGTGCGACGCCAGCTTCGCGCATGCGCAGACCAGATCTCGGAAACGGGTAGAGCTATCGACTTGAAATTTGGTTTTTGAATAGCCCGGACAACGCCGGGCTCATCGGCTAGTATATATATATATATATATATATATATATATATACATATTTATAGATATCCGCCCAACTTGTAACTAAACGTGTTGTAACATGGGCCAGGGTCTTGTAATAATGCGTTCTGGTTGGCGTGGACAATGCCTTGTCCGGAAAAATATATATGGGGATTCTTAGATCTTGATCTGTAATCTGTTCTAAATTGAGTCTGTGCCATGGCTTGAGTCCCCGAAACCCTCGCAGGACTATCAATATGGGGCCACAGTGAAACCCTCATAGGACTGTCAATATGGGGCCACGGTGAAACCCTAGTAGGACTATCAATATGGGGCCACATAGTATTTCCAAATAACAACAGACAACCTGGTGTAAAACGATTTTATTTATTCAAACACTCTCCACGTTTCCACAGAATGATTCCAGAATAAAGTGAAATAATATGTCACCGAAGTATTTCTTGGGACTCTTTCTGGTGAAAATGGGCTAAAATCCCACTTAGCTAAGTCGTTCAAATTCCAGTTGAAGTGCGTACGAGATTGGTTTGGATTTGTTTATGTAACAATCCAACCCTTTCGCATGATGCACCGCAAAAGCAACATTAAAAGCGACCCGAAAAGAGACCCCCCCCCCCCCCGAAAACCAACCCGGTAAAAGATCAACCCGAAATCCAACCCTATGCTTTGAAACTAAAGACCCGTATACCTTAGTAACCACGTGCGCATCGGACCGGAAGTTAGGCGGCGAAACGTGCATAACGAAAATGTGAATAGAAAATATATGATCATAAATACTTTGCCGATAAAATACGATAAACAATTAGTGATATTTGAATAATAGTTGGATTAATATGTAGACAATGAATCAGTCTCCCACAAACTCCATTTGTTATGAAAACATGAAATTTGATGGAGGTATCTACGGAGCTCGGGATGGGGGTATCTACGGAGCCCGGGATGGGGGTATCTACGGAGCCCGGGTGGGGGTATCTACGGAGCCCGGGATGGGGGTATCTACGGAGCCCGGGATGGAGGTATCTACGGAGCCCGGGATGGGTGTATCTACGGAGCCCGGGATGGGGGTATCTACAGAGCCCGGGATGGAGGTATCTACGGAGCCCGGGATGGGGGTATCTACGGAGCCCGGGATGGATGTATCTACGGAGCCCGGGATGTGGGTATCTACGGAGCCCGGGATGGAGGTATCTACGGAGCCCGGGATGTGGGTATCTACGGAGCCCGGATGGGGGTATCTACGGATCCCGTGATGGGGGTATCTACGGAGCCCGGGATGGAGGTATCTACGGAGCCCAGGATGTTGGTATCTACGGAGCCCGGGATGGAGGTATCTACGGAGCCCGGGATGGAGGTATCTACGGAGCCCGGGATGGAGGTATCTACGAAATTTGATTTCATTATGACGAAATAAGATTGTGTTATAACGAAATAAGATATCATTTTAATTAAATATTATTTCGGATATATCTAAATCTCCTTTTGTGATATCGAAATCTTATTTCGTGATAACGATATCTTATTTCGTTGACACCTCCCGGGCCCGGGCTCCGTAGGAATGCCTACCAGATGGTGTTTGTATTTTATTGGGAAAGCTTCCACAGATGTCAAGATCACATAATCTTAAATCAGATTGAACATTTTCAATTTGGCCTTTGAAACACATCAGCAGTCTCAGCACTGAAGCCTGTGTGAAATATTCACACCGATGTAACCTAAAAGTATGTCCGCAAAATAGTGCATTTATAATTATTCGATGTGACAACTGGAGATATGCACGAACGTGTGCACGTACATCGCGTAATAACCGCTATATAACGTCCGGGTCGCCTATAGGATCGCTGTATTTGTTTTTTTACTGGTTTAACCCGCTCATCAATGTTAATAAGACAATCCTCTGACGGCTTCTATAGCCAAGTTATAATTTTATTGAATGTGCAGGATGTGTTTGCCAATAAAAGTGCATCAAATATTTACAAAGTACTTTCTAGTATAGATCGTATTACTATGGGTATAATCAAAAAGAAAGTACATCAAATGTTTATAAAGTACACAGTCATGTATTTGAACAGTACGGCAGCGTAGAACCGCCACTTTGCTATGAATTGTCCGCATACGAAAACCTTCGCATCACTGAGTTGTTTCGCAGCAATAGGCGAGTATATAACTGATTTCCATAGAATGACAGAAGACAATATATTTCATTTCATTTTATAATGGAAAATAGGCATATTGTCACCATAAATATCAAATGCGACAATTTGTCCTTCTTTTAAAAGCGGCAGCGTTTATCAATAGCATAATAATTATATATATATATTTATTATCCTCCACTTAGCTTATTTGATTAATCAACTTACTGTCTTGAATAATCAACTTATCTATCTTGATTAATCAACTTACTATCTTGGTTAATCAACATATCTATCTTGATTAATCAACTTACTATCTTGAATAATCAACTTACTATCTTGATTAATCAACTTAGTTATCTTGAATAATCAACTTATCTTTCATGATTAATCAACTTACTATCTTGAATATTCAACTTATCTATCTTGATTAATCAACTTATTTATCTTGATTAATCAACTTACTATCTTGAATATTCAACTTATCTATCTTGATTAATCAACCTACTATCTTGATTAATCAATCAACTTATGTATCCTGAATAATCAACTTATCTATCTTGATTAATAAACTTACTATCTTGATTAATAAACTTATCTATCTTGATTAATCAACTTATCTACCTTGATTAATCAACTTAGCTCTCTTGAATAATCAACTTACTATCTTGAATAATCAACTTATATATCTTGATTAATAAACTTACTATCTTGAATAATCAACTTATATATCTTGATTAATAAACTTCCTATCTTGAATAATCAACTTATATATCTTGATTAATAAACTTACTATCTTGAATAATCAACTTATCTATCTTGATTAATCAACCTACTATCTTGAATAATCAACCTACTATCTTGATTAATCAACTTACTATCTTGATTAATCAACCTACTATCTTGATTAATCAATCAACTTATGTATCCTGAATAATCAACATATCTATCTTGATTAATAAACTTACTATCTTGATTAATAAACTTAGCTCTCTTGATTAATAAACTTATCTACCTTGATTAATCAACTTAGCTATCTTGAATAATCAACTTACTATCTTGAATAATCAACTTATATATCTTGATTAATAAACTTACTATCTTGAATAATAAACGTATATATCTTGATTAATAAACTTACTATCTTGAATAATCAACTTATCTATCTTGATTAATCAACTTAGCTTATTTGATTAATCAACTTACTATCTTGAATAATCAACTTACTATCTTGATTAATCAACTTACTATCTTGAATAATCAACTTATATATCATGATTAATCAACTTACTATATTGAATAATCAACTTATATATCTTGATTAATAAACTTATCTATTATGATTAATCAACTTACTATCTTGATTAATCAACTTAGCTAGCATGATTAATCAACTCAGCTACCATATATCTGGATTAATCAACTTAATGATATATGCATGGTAGCTTGAATTGTTGAATTGAATTGCATGGATGCGTCATTTTGAGTTTGAATCCAATTGAACTAAAACAGTTCGTGATCACGCCTCAATGGTTACAAACAATTCGTGATCACGCCTCAATGGTTACAAACAATTCGTGATCATGCCTCAATGGTTACAAACAGTTCGTGATCGCGCCTCAGTGGTGTATGTTCTGACGAGTGCCCAGTTCAGCCTGGACTACAGAACGATATTTGCAGAAATTGACCCATAATCTGATATACATATGATCACCAATCGTTAATAGTATGAAAGAAACACAATACAAGTATGAATAATTTATATCGAGCCAGTCGCCATACAATGTACAACACACATACTCATCTGAATAATCCATATCCGCCATATTGGATTGTCTACTCCGTTTTCTACTCCGTTTTCTATTCCAATGGTTGTACACTGTGATATAGGAATCACTAAACGTGTATATACTACAAGAAAACCATAGTCAGAAATGGTAACCCCACCAAGATCATATTATTAGCCATAAATAGAAATTATAATATAATTATAATATAAACTAGCTTTCCAATTCCATCTGGGAAATTTGGATACTTCCATATATCAAGTTTTCCTGTTTCTCGTGTTATACATTACATTATTCAAACTGTCTTTTTTATTACACTAGCTGGTGGGGCCGACATCGTCCGGGCATCTGATTTCCTGCGAAAGGCGCGATTTGACCTTGAATTGACTATTTTGAAGGTCAGGTCGGGGTCATGATTTGACCCGTCTAAAACACTCCCCGGAGAAAAGTAGCCCTAGGTATCAAATTTCGTCGAAATCCGTCCGTTTTAACCGACTTGACCTTTAATTGACCATTTTGAAGGCGAAGATCAGGTCGGGGTCACGATTTGACCCGTCCAAAACACTCCCCTGACAAAAGTACTCATAGGTATCAAATTTCGTCGAAATCCATCCGTTTTACCCGATTTGACCTTTGATTGACCATATTGAAGGTCAAGGTCACACCGGGGCCATGATTTGACCCGTTCAAAACACTTCCCGGAAAAAAGTATCCCTAAGTATCAAATTTCGTCGAAATCCGTCCATTTTTTCCGATTTGACCTTTGATTGACCATTTTGAAGGTCAAGGTCACACCGGGGCCATGATTTGATCCGTCCAAAACACTTCCCGGACACAAGCACCCCTAAGTATCAAAGTTCGTCGGAATCTATGGAAAGTCGAAGGGAAAATATACTAGTTGCTAATTGCTAGTTGCTAGTTATACGACGCACGACTTGACGCGGTTTTTTCAAGGTGTTTCAGGGCGTTTCAAACTAGGAGATAGAATTATTCTGCGTTTCAAATGGTGATGAATTATAGTATTTTATTCATATTTTATGGCATAAATTGTTATTAAAACCGTATATACTATAAAAAAAATCGATGACTCGAAAATTAAGTGGGCCTTTAAAGTCAATACAAAGTCACAATTGCAGTTAGGTTTATCTCATACTCGTCTATTCAGCGATATTTTGCTACGCAGTTTGTTATAGCCTCCAGTATTCATTAAGCGTTTTAGCCCCACTGTTATAATCCGCCTTTAGCTGGCGTTTTCCTGCCTCTGAGATTATTGAGATATTACGTCACACGTAATGACATTAAATCACATGGAAACATAACAATTGTGTGGGCTGCGTGGCGTGAATATGTATTGAGAAATAACGTCATACGTAATGACATTAAATCTCAAGAAAACCCGCGAAAACAAAACAAAAGTTATTTCCTTCATAAAAAAGAATCTTCGTGATAATGAACCATCTCAATACTTTAGAATATAGATTTAACCTTAAAATAACAAAAACCTTCGGAATAGAGAACTTTCGGAATAGAGAACCTTCGGAATAGTGAACCTTCGGAATAGCGAACATTGATAATAGAGAACCTTCGGAATAGTGGACCTTCGGAATAGCGAACCTTCGGAATAGAGACATGCCCCCAACATTCATATTATATACCCAGAGTTCAAAAGTATGGGCCCATAAATTTCTAAAATTGGCCCTTAAAATATTGAACCCCAAATTGGAGCCCGCGCAGAACAAAACTTAAGTCAACTGTACCTATGTCATGTCCCAATGCAGGAGGGTCCATATATACGCAACATTCATATTATATGCCAAGAATTCAAAGGTATGGGCCCATAAATATTTTCTAAGATTGGCCCTTAAAATATTGAACCCCAAATTGGAGACCGTGCAGAAAAACCTAAGTCATCTATACCTGTGACATGTCCCATTGATTTTGATTATAGTATAACTAGCAACCACGGCAGCAATTGACAACTAGCATGTCCCCTTCAGCTTTCCATCTTTGATTATCACATGATCGCATGCTTTCCAAGTGGTGTTGTTTATAATATCAATATCAAGCACATGTGCTAATCTGTGTCGGACTATCGTGACTCTATCGGTACGGTTTACTCAAGTACGAGAATATCTATATACCCATAATGCATTCGCCCATTGGTTCACGGGTTATTAAAATTTCCAAAACATCTTACACCGGTGGCGTAAATAAGTTAAAATATTGTTATTTGAATTTGATTTTAAGAATATTTCTCGATGCTTTGATTTTTCAATGTTTATTAAACTTCGGTATCTTCTTGGATTAATCACACTTTTATCGGTAATTCCACTGTAACCGTAATGTTTACATATAATAATGGTTTTGACATAGGAAATCTCATTATTAGAGAGCTATCAATAGTGAAAATAAAAACAAAGTTAATATATTTGTTCATATACGTGTTGAGAATAGTTGTTTTTACAGACTGTTATGTTAGTTTCGTGAACCCACTTCGAAGGCCTTGAGTCCATTTAAAGTCGGACAAATTGTCTATCTTCGTGTTTGTATATATGGTAACCCGATAGATGGCAAATATATTTTGACATTGAACAACGGATTAATAGCTACATGTTTTTTGTAGAAATGACAACGTCCGATTTGTTTTTTCTTGGAAAAGTTACGGGAATGGAATACTTGAGTCAATTCACCGAAGTGGCTCGGGCACAAATCCCGTCATTGGATCCTTGGTTTTTCTTCTAAATTTTTCAACCCGGATGCATGCGGTTGTATAAGAATAGTCGTCTGCTGCGAATTCATTTCATTTCACAGTCCTGTTTTGATCGATTCCTTGACGAATTTAACAAGTGAGTTTTATTTTATGATAGGCCAAAACCACTCCTGGTTAAGTGGGCCTGCTAATTTACTATGATGTTGGTGGGTCCTACTGAATTGCTATGTTGGCCCGGGTGGGTCCTGTTAATATACTATAATGTTGGTGGGTCCTGCTGAATTGCTATGATGCTGGTATGGCAAACTGATACTGTTAAGTAATATACCGTTATTTTTTTCTAAGGTTGTCATTTTCACGGAATTTGGCTAATCTGAACGAATGTACGTAAAGTCATTATCTTTATAAAATATTAAAAGTCATTATGTTTATAAAATATTAAAATTTATGTCATTATGTTTATAAATATTCAAAAGCATATATATTGTAAAATATTTTAATAATGACACTTTTGGTTGTTGTTTGTTTACCGATCATAAGTATTTTGCAAACACACTAGCAGTCACGATTAAAGTATTGTCACGAATCTCTACTATAGCAGCGCCCGGAGGATCATATTCCACCAGTACAAATCCTGGGAACTGTTTGATGTTGTGACCAGGGGGGGGGGGGCAGGAAAAAAACTCTGAAATACAAGGTCCGGTGGGTGGGTGTTTAAGGATAATTTATGACTACTAAAATGATTTTAAATGGACCAATATAGATCGAAGGGGACTCCTAGTTTCAATATTTACCAAATAAATGTTCTTATATAAGGAAAAAATTGCACTGAAAAAAATTATTTTCCATCAGTTCTAATTGTTATTTTTAACATTCAATTATCGATGCCAACGTCAGCACATTTAATTCTTCTGATGCTTTAAATGGTATGAATATATAATAATTTCCTGTATTATTGTATGCACAGGCCCCTGGGGAATAGCAGATATACCAATATATACTATACCAGTGTCACTGTTATAGTATATATATATATATTGGTATATATGTTGTTTATCCCCAGGGGCCTGTGATTGTATGATGTTCATCAGTGGGTAGATGGGTCATGGATTACTGTGACCTAACGATATAATGGAAAGATGAGTAATTGAACATAAAATGCTAATTATTACAAAACAAGTGTTTATCTTTGAGATGATAACATTTTATTTCGGGATTACTCTTTCTGTCACTTGCTCTTGTAATGTACTCCACTGCCCACTCCCCTAGCTCCAAACCCGAACTACCAGTATGCACCGTCCCTATATACGTGCCTGCTTTATATATCATGGTAGTATAGATTTGTATCATGTATATACTACAATGACATAAAGCAGGAACATATATACTATAGTAGTTACGGTGCATAATGTATGTGCGGGGGGGGTGGACGGTACGTGTGAAATACGCCATATATCTAAATAGCACGGTGGGGAGTCAAGTTGTTTCCAGTTTGGTGAGTACCACACATTCAAAATGTGCAAACGCCCAAAAACATAATAAAAGAGGAACTGACACAAAACATTTTTACTGTTACGAGCATATGTAGTTTATTGTTAAAACAAGTTGATACCTTTTTTGTTCGGAAATACTCAGTTGTTTTCTATGACATTCTCACCAAAGTTGCCATGCAATCGGAGGTTATTTTCCTCGGCAAAATTTGGGACCCAGCCCATTATCCCATATTTGACACTTTTAAATGCTTTTTTTATTATTATTTTTTCATTGGGAATAACATCCCAAATGTATTCCTTGTTCAATCTTGTTTCCAATCCTGTTCCACTATCTATTTCACAAGTCACTAAAATTGACTAATTATATGTGCCATCCTACAATACCAATTAGTTTTCACCATTATTATTGATTATTGATAAAAAATAAATGGCGTGAAACAATTCTATCCCATTATGCTGCAATTATATTAATATAGGTAAGGTACTTTATTAATATAGGTAAGGTACTTTATTAATATAGGTAAGGTACTTTATTAATATAGGTACGGTACTTTATTAATATAGGTAAGGTACTTTATTAATATAGGTAAGGTACTTTATTATATTAATATAGGTAAGGTACTTTATTATATTAATATAGGTAAGGTACTTTATTAATATAGGTAAGGTACTTTATTAATATAGGTAAGGTACTTTATTATATTAATATAGGTAAGGTACTTTATTATATTAATATAGGTAAGGTACTTTATTAATATAGGTAAGGTACTTTATTATATTAATATAGGTAAGGTACTTTATTAATATAGGTAAGGTACTTTATTAATATAGGTAAGGTACTTTATTAATATAGGTAAGGTACTTTATTAATATAGGTAAGTTACTTTATTATATTAATATAGGTAAGGTACTTTATTATATTAATATAGGTAAGTTACTTTATTATATTAATATAGGTAAGGTACTTTATTATATTAATATAGGTAAGGTACTTTATTAATATAGGTAAGGTACTTTATTAATATAGGTAAGGTACTTTATTATATTAATATAGGTAAGGTACTTTATTATATTAATATAGGTAAGGTACTTTATTAATATAGGTAAGGTACTTTATTATATTAATATAGGTAAGGTACTTTATTAATATAGGTAAGGTACTTTATTAATATAGGTAAGGTACTTTATTATATTAATATAGGTAAGGTACTTTATTAATATAGGTAAGGTACTTTATTAATATAGGTAAGGTACTTTATTATATTAATATAGGTAAGGTACTTTATTAATATAGGTAAGTTACTTTATTATATTAATATAGGTAAGTTACTTTATTATATTAATATAGGTAAGTTACTTTATTATATTAATATAGGTAAGGTACTTTATTATATTAATATAGGTAAGGTACTTTATTAATATAGGTAAGGTACTTTATTAATATAGGTAAGGTACTTTATTATATTAATATAGGTAAGGTACTTTATTATATTAATATAGGTAAGGTACTTTATTAATATAGGTAAGGTACTTTATTATATTAATATAGGTAAGGTACTTTATTAATATAGGTAAGGTACTTTATTAATATAGGTAAGGTACTTTATTAATATAGGTAAGGTACTTTATTAATATAGGTAAGGTACTTTATTAATATAGGTAAGGTACTTTATTAATATAGGTAAGGTACTTTATTAATATAGGTAAGGTACTTTATTAATATAGGTAAGGTACTTTATTCTCTGAAACAAACTGTATGCATAAACCTGCCTAAACACCAAATCTAACCCCATACAACATAATTTTGAGCGTGATATTGTTGTAAAATCCAGTGTTAAACCAGGTGACTTCCAGGTCCATGCGTATTGTGTAGGAAAGTGGTGAGTGATCGGGGGTCCAGAGCCAGTCAGTATGCTAGAAACTATGGTTTGATGTCTTGGAGGATGAGATATCACTACGTTGGTTACTGTTTGTGTAGTACGCATGTCGCTCACACTGGGCTAATCGTTCTACTGGGCTAAAGCCATATTATACCAATAGCATTCCATGACAATGACAACTGAGTCAGGCAAATGCCTTTATTATTAATTTAAAACAAAATTATATCGCCACTTAAAAATATAAAAGAAAACGTTAGGAAACCTTATGAAACCTATCTGTTATACATGTATTAATTCGAATCATGCATCTTTCGCAGCCAAATATAACTTACTCAATAAAACCTTCACTCAAACTGGCTCATATTTGAATTTTCATCTGCCCGACAATCTTCCCGCGAATGCTGACCACGATATTGAGTTTTAGTGAAGTTAATTGTTCAATTAACCCTGAAACAGGTTTCACACGTTGTCATGAGCTCCATTCATATAAAGGTACATGGCCTGACTATATATAATATAATATAATTTGTTTTTAATCATTGAGTCTAACGACTGATAACAAATTATCTGCCATATTGCCACGATCATGCCGACATAATATTGCTTTAGTCCCATATAACAATTAGCCCGTGTTCTTAACAGTTGTGGTACACTAACAAAATAATGCAAAAATATAGTCGCTTTTGTTTTGGGAGTTCTGTATTCAGTTGTATAGGAACACTGTGTATGAACTGTTACATCGGAAGTTTCTGAATGAACCGAGGCTGCATAAGTGCCGTATTATAGAAACGTAAACTCTAGATCACAATTAACTCGGAATTAGCGAGTTAACGCGTAAATGTCAACATGTTATCACTGAAAATCAAGCCACGTAAACGCATTTCGTTTGTTTTCGGTGGCGTATAAAATATGAAACGCATTCTGAACACGAACACTGAGTGTAAAGTGTACACGTGTTATTCATCTGTAAAATAGCTGAGAAAATATCCCGATAGCGGTTGATAATTTGGAACAGTAGTCTCGTAATCAAAACGTGTGCGTGTTACGGTTCTATTTCATGCCAATCATGGCTGTGACGGTTCTATACATACCATTTATTCGAACGATTTCTGCACTTTGGGCCGAATATTGTCTTGTGTATCTGACATTTTAAACCAGATAATGACTGTAGCTTATGTCATTTACACAATAATACCTAATAATAATAAGTGACATTAATTGGCCGAAACCAAATATTGCACGTCCCGAGCGGTATAATGTCATATTCATGCCTGCCTAAATAAATACCAATGGTAACATAAATCTACTCTCAGGAGATTATGAGATATAATTCATTTAATTAATACAGGGCCATGATTGAAAGATTCAGGTGTGACAATGTTTCGATGCCAGCACCAAAATATTTCTTCCTCGAAAGTCCCGCCTAAGGGACATTTACGCATGTTCGTCGCCCAGACATGAACATATCTTATGAAATCACGTTCAACTCAATCATTGATATGTTATGGTGTGGCCGGGGGATATTCGTGGTGGGGAGGAACTGGGCTTGGGCAGGGAGGGTGCTTAATTGGTGTATGCCCCAAACTTCGGTACAAAAATTTCAACAGTTACAAATTCATATACCTTACACTAGATAGGTTGGAAATTTCACATCAACAATATGTTGAAATTGTTCCCTTAGTTTGATTTCACAACAATGACTGAGGAAAGTCCCTCCTTATGTACATACACACATTGTAATAATAGTGTTTTCGTTTAAAGTGTAATTGTCCGCCGCGCTCATTTAAAATAATATTAACAATATTCAATTCCTATCTAATCATCGGGGCCGACTTCTCTCATGTCGACTTCGCGTCGGGTCGTCTTCGTATTTGGGTCTTCGTATGTGGTCGACATCACAATGGCCCGTCTTCACTTGTAATCTTTTGACCAATAGTCAATTGATTTTGTAAACATTCCATTGGCTGATTGAGTTACTTTTAAAGGTTTAGTATTGGTACCCGTATTTACATTCAGGAATATCCCTGAGGATGCGTGACTACTCATGCACAAGACCAGTTGCCCGGGGGCGATCTTGCGGGGCGACAGCAATAGATTGTTCGGGGTGACGGGTATAGTAAGTCAAAGGCGGATGACCAAATAATTTTTGCTTTCACTTCATCCAATTTTTATTTTATTGAATTTTACAAAAGATATAGCCTTTACTAGTATAAAACAGTTATTCCCTCTCACAGGCGAGTGGATACAATTAATTGCATGATTGGTTGTAATCAGGTATCTCTTAACAGGAATCTGAGTGGCATGGTTTCACTGTCTAGAGGCTTAGAAGTTAGAACAAACACTGAGTGATTGCCGGTCAGATTATCCCGAACAGCAGAACAAGTGCGATAAAGAAATAACGAATTCTAGCACCTAACCTATATAATCAGCAACCAGCAAACGGATGCCCAACATATAAACTTCATAAATTGCGTAGTCAGAACAATGTATGGGTGTTAACGAACTTCTAACGTCTTATTCTTTTACTTTTTGCTGATTAAAATACAAGACAGGTAACTATATATATATCATAACGCTATGAAATTACACTATAGTTAACCGGCTATTGTTTCATGGCAATGTTGGGCCTGCAAAACGCGTTATTTTTCAAACTAGCTGGCGACATGGTAAATTTTGATAGACGTAACACAGGTTATTGAATAAGCATATAGGAAGGCAGTGTAATTTATAGAAATTGATGACAAGGGCTGTTCATGGATGGGTTCAGTGGAGCGCGTTTCAATTAAGCCCATGTGGTGTTGAGGTAATAAAAGCAGACGACACATAATACAAGTATTAATTTGCTCTACTGTGTTAACCCTCTAAATACTGAATGGATTCTCCTACCAAGTTATAAAAGTATACATTCAAATGGTATATTACTCATTTGGAGGGGTGTTCATGTAATAAAAGCAGACTATAAACAGAAAACAGATAATGCAATAGCAGAATGATTCATATTAATTGGTGGCAAATGTTCAGATAATAAGTTCAACAAACGCTTGTTGAACGTATTATTGGAACATTTTCTAAAGGATAACTATTCGTCAGCGCGTATTTAGTATACATGTAAATGGTTAAATATGCATTATCCGAATTAACGCTCCTAAATTACTATTTAATTCTTTGGTTTCGGGGGTAAAACATATTGGATTCGAATCGAGGAATCCACCATCCAAGCTCAGAGTGATCAGATATCGATTTTTGAAGTTTGTTATTTCTCGATATGTGCAATGTTTTGTGGCCGAAAAAACGTCGTCAAACGGACGGTCTCGGACACACCTTCGGATGAAGATGGATAACTCTAAAATCAAGTGGTAATACGGTCAAATTTCGTGAAACTCAAGTTATAAATATTTCGTTGAACAAAATGTTGATAAATAACACGTTTTGGGAAATTTGATACCATAGTTGACAGTGGTTAGCACTGTTTTGTCGCAATTAATCGATTCTGATAACTAAAGCGTATTTGTTGTTGTGTTTGTTGTTTTTGTTGTTGTTGTTGATACCGTCTGATCGGATTAAGTATCTTTAAATATCATATTACAGGTTAGATAATCAGAATGAGTAACCTCGGGGTTGGTGTGGTATCCGTGCTGGTTGCGGTCTGCATTTTGGAGTTTGTTCCACAAGCGGCTTCTACTGGCTGTAAGCATATTATGTACATGTATACAGAGACGCGGCGACAGGGGGGGTTGGGTGTCTCACACCCCCCCCCCCAACTTTTGTCAAAATTTCAACAGTTGGAAATTTCATGCCTGCCAAAACATTAGTTGGAAATTTCACACCAACAATAAGTTTAAAATGTTCTTGTAGTTTGATTTTCAAACAATTTATTGGGGGGGGGGGGGGATTAATTGTTTTTGAACCAATATTTGCATATTTTCCTATTTTTTGTCAAATTTTGGATTGAAGTGGTCATCAGTTGGAAACTTTCCAACCTTAGGGGGGAGTGACAGGTTGGAAATTTCCAACACTTGGAAAGCTTGTGTCCTGAACCCTCCCCCGTGGCCAGTCAAAACTGCTAGTTAATTTAAGAAAACAATATTGTCATACATTTGGTCAACATTGTCATTGGAATTATCATCAGTTGGAAATTTTCCAACCTAAGTGGTGGTGTCAGGTTTGAAATTTCCCAACTCTATGAATGCTTGAGGCTAATCTAGATGCTAGGATTTTGCGATTTTCTTGTTCAGATTTCAAAATTTTCCCACACCGAGCCGAACCATGGTCATGGACGTGGCTAGAGGGTCTTCATTGGGGGTGTCCACCTTGAGAAATTCCAATTGCACCCCCCTTGAATCTGAACAAACACCAGGTTTTGCATACTTCCATTTCCACCCCCCCCCCCCCCATTTGAACCTAAGTTCTAATAGGCTATTCATAAACCATGGTTTTATTATATGCCTGGTATGAGAACATTCAGATATTTGAACCTGAAAATTGTATAAATCCCACCCAGCCCCAGTTGTCTAACTCCAGACAAATGCACACGACTACAGGCCAGAGACCAGGACACACCGGGCCGACCATGGTTTGGCCTGGTGTGGGAAAAATTTGAAATCTGAACAAGAAAATCGCGAAATCCTAGCATCTAGACTAGTTTCAAGCCTTCCTCGGGTTGGAAATTTCAAACCTGACCCCCACTTAGGTTGGACATTTTCCAACTGCTGACAATTTGACCAAATGTAGGACAATATTGTTTTCTTAAACTAATTAGCAGTGTTTTATTTAAATTGCCGTGCGTGGGGGAGAGAACAGGACACACTGCGCCGACAATGGTTCTGCCCAGTGTGAGAAAATTTTGAAATCTGAACAACAAGAAGATCACGAAACCCTAGCATCTTGACTAGCTTTAAGCCTTCCTAGAGTTAGAAATTTCAATCCGGACAGCCCCATTTAGGTTGGAAAATTTCCAACTAATGACAATTCCAATGGAAAATTTTACCAAACGTAGGACAATATTGTTTTAGTAAATTAACTAGCAGTTTTTTACTGGCCACGAGGGAAGGACCAGGACACAGGCTTTCCAAGTGTTGGAAATTTCCGACCTTACAGTCTGACACCCCCCTAAGGTTGGAAAATTTCCAACTGATGGCCATTTCAGTCCAAAATTTTGACCAAAAGAAGGAAAATATGCAAATATTGGTCGAAAACAATAAATTTCCCTAAATAAATTGTTTGAAAATCAAACTACAAGAACATTTTCAACATGTTGTTGATGTGAAATTTCCAACTAATGTTGTGTCAGGGATGGAATTTCCAACTGTTGAAAATTTTGACCAATGTTGGGGGAGTGAGACACCCCCCCTCCCAACCCCCCTATCGCCACGTCTCTGACCATGGTCGGCCCGGTGTGTCATTGTCCCTCCACCGTGGCCGATACAAAACTTCTAATTAGTTTAAGAAAACAATATTTTACTACATTTCGTCAAATTTGTGGATTGAAATGGTCATCAGTTGGAGAATTGTCCAACCTGAGGGGGGAGTTTGAGGTGTGAAATATCCAACACTAGGAAAGCTTCGATTGCATGAGGCCAGTCTAGATGCTAGGATTTACGATTTCCTTGTATAGTTTTCAACATTTTCTCTCACCGGGCCGAACAACCATGGTCAGCCCGGTGTGTCCTGGTCTCTTGCCGTAGCGGTGTGAATTTGTCTGGAGTTAGACCACTATATAGATGTTAGGATTTATGCAATTTTTCAGGTTAAAATATCTGAATGTTCACCACATACTTGGAGTATAGAACCATGGTTTATGAATATATATATGATATTAGGCCTGAGCACTGAGGTGCAAGGGGGGGGTGCAAATGGAATTATGCAAAAACTTTTGTTTGGTCTGATTCTGATTCGGGGGGGGGGGTGCAGTAGGAATTTCCCAAAGTGGGCACCCCCAACGGGGACCCTCTAGCCACGTCCCTGAGTAAGTAGTATCTTATGTACATGTAATATGATAATATGCAAGGCATATATAGAACGACCCCGGCATAATAGAAGACGGACAATGCGAAGGATCGTGCTGCCTCGTGCAAATAGTCGTGAAACTATATGTCATTGGACGATAATAATATATGCCTTAATATAGCCTATAATTTAGATATCGGCCTTTGATAATAAAAGCCTCTATATGAGGTGAATGTTATAGGCTACAATGTACGTCGCTGCGATTAAGCGAAGACGACATGACACGTTCAGTCATGTCTGGATTCTGGCCCCCAGAGACAAATGACGTTTTGATGTCATGACGCCGTAACTGCTTTTATTTAGCTAACAAATGAAACTGATGTAATATGAACCTTTGCAGAACATTCATAATAACTTACTCTTTATAAACAAATAAATACTTCAGTTGTCCATTGCCACATATCGAAAGTTGTGAAGTAGTAAATTCGTTTCATTGCTGATTCCGCGATTTTATGAAACCACTGCCGGAAGTCACGTGATTTTTTCACGAAAAAGTTGTGTCGCTAACAAGAAATTCAATTAATTTAGGAAAAACACCCACTGTCCCGAGTGGTAATGATAAGCTATTGGAGGGTCTACTAGTTCTCATGCAAAATAGCAAAATAACATTGAATGTCTCAATGACATCAACATCTTGAAGATGGGAATAACCCACCATATATGGTAGATATTCAACCAGGCTCTGCTTAAGTTTGTTAATTGATGACTGATGTACATATCCAATACACACAAATAGTAATAACAATTAACGTTATGATTTTGAAACTAACCAGGATAGAATATTGACAGTAAGGTGGTATTAACTACTACGAGTACTATTAGTAACAATATGGGAATCTCTATTGTGTTTAAGCGCAATATGGAAGTATTTAACTGTGTTTAAGTGCAATGATGGAATTTTCATATTGCGATTAGATAATAAAACTCAATAAGGTATCTCTTAATAAGGAATATCTGTATCTATATTTGCGAATGTCTGTCTGTCTGTCTGTCTGTCTGTGTTCTATATAAATTCACAGGGGACCATTTAGATGGCACCAAAAGGATCCACTAGGGGTAACTTTTTACGAGAAAGATAATGGTGAGGGTTAGGATTTTCTAAAGTGACGCCGTTGTTGTCAGGGGCAGAAAAGGGGGAGGGGCAGAAAAAAAATTGTCGCTGATTGCCACGAAACTTATATATAATCATCCCCATGATATAAGGAATCTGATGGTGTGTTTAAATATGTCAAGAGTGGCGCATTTCGAGTCAGGAGTGTACGGAAGGGAAGAGGGGCACCAAAATTGATAAACTAAGTTTAGCGCCGAGGGACCATCTAGATGGCACCAAACGGTCTACTAGGGGTAACTTTTTACGAGAAAGATAATGGCGTGGGTTAGAATCTTCTAAAGTGACGCCGTTGTCAGGGGCAGAAAAAGGGGGAGGGGTAACAAAAATGTTTGCCGCCGATTGCCACGAAACTTTTATATAATCAATTCCATGATATGAGGAATCTAATGGTGTTGTTTAAGTATGTCAAACGTGGCGTCATTCGCGTCAGGGATGCACGGAAGGGGAGAGGGGCACCACAATTGATAAAATTAATTTTAGCACCGATTTCCACCAAATTGATATATATTCTTATCCATGATGCAAGGAATCTAATTGTATGATTCAAAGATTCCAAATTGCTGTCGTGTAGATGAAAGATTGTGGGAGGGGCACTCAATTTGATAAGAATGGGTTTAGTCGCCGATTGCCACCACAATTATACAATATCATCCCCATGGTATGAGGAGTCTAATGGTGTGGCTTAAATCTGTCAAAAGTGACGTCATTCGAGTCAGTGTTGAACTGAAAGGCAGAGGGGCACCAAACTTGATACGCAATAATTTTAGCGCCAATTTCCACCAACGTGATATGCAATTTTACTCATAATACGAGGAGTCTGATCGTGTGATTTAAAAACGCCATGTTGATGCTGCTTGGGTGAGAGATTGGGGTTAGCGGGCACTAAAATTGATCAAAATTGGTTTACCAAACTTATCAATAATCATCTCCATGATATCAGTAGTCTAATTGTGTGGTTTAAGGTTGTCACAAGTGGGGACCATTCGAGTCAGGAGTGCACTGCAAGGGAGAGGGGCACCAATATTGATAAAAATATTTTAGCGCCGATTTCCACCAAATTAATACACATTCTTCTTCGTGCTACAAGGAATCTAATTGTGTGATTTAAAGACGCCAAATTGGTGTCGTTTGGATGTGAGATTGGGGAGGGGTAGGCACTAAATTTGATCAGAATTGGTTTAGTCACTGATTGCTACCAAACTTATACAAAATCATCCACATGGTATGAGGAGTCTAATGGTTGGCTTAAAAATGTTAAAGTGGCGTCATTCGAGTCAAGGCTGCACCGAAAAGGAGAGGGGCACCATAATTGATACACAATAATTTTAGCGCCAATTTCCACCAAATTGATACACATTCTTATCCATGATACGAGGAATCAAATCATGTGATTTAAAGACGCTATATTGGTGTGGTTTGTCTGAGAGATGGTGTGGAGTGGGCACTAAATTTGATAAACAAAATTGTTTAGTCGCCGATTAGCACCAAACTTAATTATAAATATTTATCTTCATGATATCAGGAGTCTAATTGTGTGGTTTTAAAAATGTCAAAAGTGGTGCCATTCGAGACAGGGGTCCACAGAGGGTGAGACACAAAAATGGATAAACAATATGTTTTGCGCCGAATTCCACCAGACTGATACATATTCTTCTCCATGATACGAGAAATCTAATCGTGTGGTTTAAATATGCCAAACTGGTGCCATTTGGGTGAGATATATGGGGGGCCCTAAATTTGATACGAATTTGTATACTCGCTAATGTTCAATAATTTTATATATATTCATCTCCATAACGAGTCTAAATTTGTGGTTTAATGATGTCAAATGTGGCGCCGCTTGAGTTCTACATACCACAACTGATAGAAATATGTTCAGTTCCAATTAACATCAAATTCATACACATTCTTCTCAATGATACGAGGAATCAAATCGTGCGTGTTTAAAACGTCACATTTGATGCCTAGATATATTTGCAAATACATGTATAAGTCGGTCTGTATGTGTTTATATATAACTTCACGGGGTACAATCGAGTTGGCACCAAGGCGTTCTAACAGTGGTAACTTTTTACGAGGAAAATAATGGTGCATGTTAAAATATTAGAATAGCTCATGTTAATATTATAGCACAATTGAGTCTGCCCCATTCAATATAGTTTCCACAAAAAAGTTACAAGAGATATGGAAATGTATAGAATGCCTGTTCAACAATAGTGGTCACAGTGTGCCGTCAAATATAATTTCTTCTGAGATAAAAGAAAACGGAGTCTGTGGCACATGCCTTTTCATCTGACAAGGTTATATCTGCCCAATATACAGAGGATATCTTTCATGTTTTAGCACAGACTCATCGCCTGAGATAAACAACTCAAAATAATCTCGCTCTGTGTCGCGCACATGTAGCTGATATGCTTGCATAGCAACATTTCTTTTAAGCTGATAACAATTAGCCAGTATATAGCACAATGAACAGAGGAGCACCTGGACATTTCTTTAAAACATCTGTATCTTCATGGAGATATGATAACCAGGTGTCCTCAAAATCTTTGTCAAACCCATTAGATTGATTGATACATCTCTATGTAAAACCCAATTATGATGTTCATGTTATAACGTCTGAAGTATCCGCAGTTGTAAATAAATAGATAGATCTGTGTTGATGGGACGGATTAATCGCAATAAACAAAATGACAATCACTCAGATCCGACAAGGTGAGCTACTACTTATATTCCGTGTGTAAGGTTTGTGTTTTGTGATGCTATTTGGATATATAATTTATGAGAATATGTGTAATGCTTTGAACAAGAGTATCCTCTATTCCCACCATATATCCACAATATATGCAGAGGGGTTTTCACATCACTTTAACCTGGGCAACCCTGCTAGTATTATGTATAGTACATAAACTCCCTATAATTCAGGTGGTGTAGTCCATCTCCATGGTACAATGGGTGAAACAAATATAGGATTATTCTATACTATTTGCACAAGGGCGATCTAACGAGAGAGATATTAATTGCGCTTAAGTGCAATATGGATGTAATTTCGCTTATGCGTAGTAAGGAATGTATTATTACACTTAAGCGCAATAAGAATATTCCTTATTGCACAGGAATATCATATTGTGCTTAAGCGCAATAAGGTATCTCTAACTTCGCTTAAGCGCAATAACTTAAGGAATATTCTTATTGGGCTTGAGCGCAATTAGTTATTCGGTTAGTTAAATAATAAGTTATTCGATATATTAGAGATTCCTTATGTTATTGCAGTTAATCGAAATTCTCTATTAAATTGTCAATTTGGTTTCCCATAGAGATCACCAACGATGTCTATGCGCAAGGGACCCACGCCAATCTTCTCTGTTTGGATTCCAATTGTTGGCTTATTAAATATGCACATATGCTTAAGATACAGTCGCGCGCGATGCGCGCTCCCGTAGGTCGGGTTTTGGATCCCAGTTCATGAAAATATCATTGAAATAATCGGCCCCCCCCCCCCCCCAATAAACATCCATATATTCAATATACATGTTTTTGGAGCAGAATTAGGTAGTCCATATAGGACGCCATCATGGAATTCTCACCAGAGAAGGAAAGAGCTATAAATGAAGCACCAATTCCAAAGAATGTAGCACAACTAAGATCTTTCTTAGGATTGTTGAATTATTATGGTAAATTTCTGCCAAATTTGTCAACTGTGATTGCTCCATTAAATCATCTCTTGTCAAAACAAGTAGAGTGGAATTGGTGTACTGAATGTGACAAAGCTTTTAAAGCAGCAAAGTCATTGATTTTGTCGTCAAATGTATTGATACGATATCAAGCGGATCTGCCACTTAAAATGGCGTCTGATGCGAGTGCCTATATATATATGGCGTTGGCGCTGTAATTTCACATGTTATGCCAAATGGCGATGGACGCCCAATAGCCTTTGCATCCAGATCATTGAGTGTGTATGAAATCAAGTACGCACAAATCGAAAACGAAGCGTTAAGTGTAATATTTGGCATAAAGAAGTTCCATCAATATTTATTCAATAGATCATGGGTTTTAATTACAGATCATCAACCTTTAGTATCCATTTTTTGTTCAAAGTCTGCCATTCCTTCATTAGCCGCAGCTAGATTGCAAAGATGAGCCTTGCTTTTGGCAGCACATGATTATACCATACAATATAGAAACACTAAACAGCATTGTAGTGCTGATGGTCTTTCTAGGTTGCCATTGGAAAGTTCAGATTCTAAAGGCGAAGAATGTGGTCAATTGGATAAAAATTTTACATTATCTCAAATGGAAGTTTTACCAGTTACTTCAAACGTTGTAAAGAAGGAAACACGGAATGATCCAATTCTGTCAAAGGTTGTCGGTAAAGTTTTGTCTGGGTGGTTTCATAATTCTGAAAGTTAATTAAATCCTTATTATTTGCGTCGAAATGAAATCACCATACAATAGGGTTGTTTAATGTGGGGTATTAGAGTTTATCGATTTATCGAGTTATTGTGAAGAAATTGGGGCCTGTAACTTATAAAGTTGAAGTGGCTAACAATGTAATTTGGAAGCGTCATGCGTGTTTGACTTGCCGTGCGAGTTGTGATAATGTCGTACACGTAGGTTTAGGCTTTTGTGTTGATAAAATAATCGGAGAACCGAACCACACCGTTTCGAAATATAGTTCTTCGGTTTTGGTGTGACTTTTCAAACTTAAGTTTCAAAATTTACATAAATTTTGTTCGATATTTTGTATTCTTAACATTGGCAGCATGTTGCTCTGTTCGCTTAGTATATATAACTATCGCGGATTTCCACCAAATGTGGGTAAAATGTCGCCTGTAGCAGCGGTCTTACCGAGTGATCAATGGAGGTAAACCCTGCATGGGGTTCGGAGCAGATGACATTCCGGAATAGATTCTTCTATCTGTGTGAGGCTCTCTACGGGTGTAGAAGAGTATAGAGACTCATGACACGATCTACTCATACCACCCGTACGGTGTCCCCAGACATGAACAGACGACATTCCGGAATAGATTCTTCTATCTGTGTGAGGCTCTCTACGGGTGTAGAAGAGTATAGAGACTCATGACACGATCTACTCATACCACCCGTACGGTGTCCCCAGACATGAACAGACGACATTACGGAATAGATTCTTCTATATGTGTGAGGCTCTCTACGGGTGTAGAAGAGTATAGAGACTCATGACACGATCTACTCATACCACCCGTACGGTGTCCCACATACATGAGCAGACGACATTCCGGAATATATTCTTCTATCTGTGTGAGGCTCTCTACGGGTGTAGAAGAGTATATATAGAGACTCATGACAACCGGTACTCATTTTATTGATCAGCTTAGATTTTGTTTCTCCCTTTCAGCAAATTGTGGAGTTCACACTGGCTGCGATCAGTGCCCGGCAAATTTTAAGAAATCGGTGAACATACCAAACTACGGGGCTATTGATGTGTGTTGTCCAAACTGCGAGAGTAGGACATTCTACGCTGGAAATAACCCAGATGGTGGGGCTTACTGCACATGTCCTCTGAGAAGTAAGTATATATTTCAGGGCCAGGCCCCATTTTATTGAATTTAGGACTTAAGATGATCTTAAAGCTGCATCACATATATGCGTTTAACGCATGCGTTTAGGTTATGCACGGCGCGTACACATTTCACATAAGTGCGGATCTGCTTACAGGTAAGACAGAGGACAGGAGAGTGTAAATTGAAATGAAGACCTGTCATGCCTTGAGTATATCTACGATGATCAGCGAAATTAAAATTCTTTAGCAACCAAAAAAAACCAAAATCGAGAAAAATAGTTTTGAGCACAGCGTTTCGAATTTTGGATGGACCTGTTACCAGATAAACGCATCCACTTTATTTTGACAACAATAGAATTGTGTTCTTTTTTATTTCAGCGGTTGAGACATACCGAGAATTAGTAGGGACCTGTTGGAAGGGGACTCAGTGTTCCAGTTGCAACTCGGCGGGTAATATGAATGGCGTGTCGGTCTGCTGTGCCAACTGCGAACAAAGAGGCCTAATAATATCATCAATTTTATCAGTCAGACGATGCGACTGCAATAACCAGGGCTGATGATTTAACCCGATGTATTTACGGGTTCCAGATCAATTGAAAAACATATTGATTAAATATATTTGTCACAAACACTCGATAATTACTTTGTTCCTTGTGGTGTACACAATCAGGGACGTGCATGGCTAGTGGATTCCATTGGGGAACTGTTCATCTTGAAGTTTCCAATTATACCCCCCTCTTTGAACGAGACCAAACTCCCAGGTTCACTTCACCCCACCCCCACCCCCACCTTTCCCCGGGGTTGGAACCATTCCAACTGATATCTCAACCCTTATACAAAACATCACCCTGGGAAACCAATGTAATCCACTGTAAATCACCCTGGTAAACCAATGTAATCCACTGTAAATCACGCTTTACATGGGTTTACTGGGGTGAACTAATAATTCACCACGCTAATACCAAAGTAATGTGAGGTTTTACGGCAAATTAAAAAACATATATGTTAAGCCTATACATGTAGGCCTATGCTTATTTGGATCCCAAGAGTAGTGTTGTGAGCACTTAGCGTCCCTACCGGAACAACAGGTAACATGTTACGTGTATTTGGCGGAACACCCTGTTACACGTCGCAAGCATAATTATGAATAAACTTCACGGAATATTAACGTATATATCCCAACTCTGGAACGCAATGTGAAATCACGAAATAGCCATGAATTAACATGGAACATGCAACGAATTTGTTGACTTTTGTCATAGTGCATGTCGCAATCAAATGGATGCGCGTGCCACTATATCAATATTGCAAGATTGGTAATAAATACACAAAACCGAATGTGTGTTATACTGTCGTCAGTTTATTTGACAAGTGCAATGGCGTAAGGATATATAGCACGGTCAGTCATTTGAATTCCCTAAGTGTTATCCTTCCGGGATCGCAGAAGTCTCATAAACTATTGATCAGTAAAACACATAATTATGCGGTTCTGTGTTTACCACACGATCAACTGACATATGCTAACTGACTTAACTTTTTGACTATCAACATATTTTATTCGTATACAAATATACAAAATGGTTCGTGCACAAGTTATTTCAACTTACGTAGCCCCTTTCCCGTATACAAAGTTGACAATACATTGTTATAAAATGACAAGAAGGCGATAACAGAAACGTTTGTACATGTATGGTGAGAAACCATTTTGAGTTTTCATTATGCCGAATAACATCTTTCAGCGTTAATGTCTATGGATTACCTGTTAAGAAGAGCATAAAAATATGTGAAATATACATTTCAAGGCTATATATCCTATATGACTCAAACATTTGACCGCAAGGTTAAAGTGATGTGAAACACTCCGGTAAGGTGATCGATAGAAGAATGGAGAATAATCTTGTTCAAAGTAGTTATTTTTACAAATAGTATATGTACTTATATATTAATTAAATGCAGTGACTGTCGATGGGGAAATCGTTTTCGATAGTTTTTCGCCAATATATAGATGTGTCCCGAATCGATTAGTAAATAGTTACAATTGATCATAGTTCAGACGATGTTTTCTATGGAGTGGTATGGTCGATTTGCTTGCGATGTTAGTAGAATGCTACATTCATCCAGTTGGCACAGCACCTGAATACTAACTTATCAGTTTCACACACCCGAACAAGTACATAATATGTCTTTAATCTTAATGATATAGTAACTGACTCACTCTATATCCCTGCAAGACGAGTGTTTCCTAACATTGTTTATTAAATGGAAGCGCAAAATTTCAAGTTGGATACTCAATTATTTAACCAAAACAACTGGAAAATTTAATATATTATTGACAATATTTGTACTTTCTTGGGATAATTGCAATATCTGCTTATATTATCTCGACACCCAAATACTCAGTCATACAAGATAGCGCCGAGACAAAACCAAAACAAATACCACCCCTTAATATAAATGGGTGAAATTAAAGGTCCGACCACTTAATTTTCGAACCCCCAACTCACATTATATCAAATATATGCCATATTATATATCATGCATTTATCCGGTGTAATACTAGTGTGAACATGTTGTTTTTGTTGAGGTACCGACGTGTTTTCTGTGCTTACGTTTCATGCTGCAAAGTTTATTAATTTCAATGGAAGAGTAATAACTCTATATCTTAATTTGAATTATGTTGCATTCTGGGAGCTAAACGGGGGAAATGTTTCAATGATTTCAGCTATTTTCTGTTACTCTATTGGCACCTTCTGAGACACAGACGTTCCAAGTGGTAATGCATTATAGTAGTTTAATCATATTTTATATCATCGATTTTTATTAAAACCGTATATCAATAAAACATAATAATCGGTGATTCGAAAATTAAATGGTCCCCATATAATCAGATTCCAACAACATTTTTAGAAATGCCGCTTCAGTTATCAGAATCGATTAATTGTCCAAAAATAATTCTAACCACTGTCAACATTACTATAGTATAAAATTGCCAGAAACGTGTTATTTATCAACATGTTGTTCGACGCAATTTGGCCTTATTATCAACAGAAAGCCTTTTTGAGTTATCCATCTTCATCCGCAATTTGGTCCGAGACCGTCGGCTCGTCGACTGTTTACTGGGCCACTATTAATTATCGATGGTGAAAAATAATAGATTTCAAACATCGACATCTAATCACTCTGAGCTTTGATAGGTGGGTTCCTCGACTCTAATCAAATATTTGTTTACCCCAAATCCAAATAAATAATAATTGAGGGGCGCTTATTATTATCATTATCTAGAATTATTCCATACGACTTTTGTTAGCCTACTGGGGAAACTTCTTTTATACTAAATGACAAGCAGTCACTATGCCAGACTTGGATACTTTAGGTGTTGTGAGATCAACAGATAATTCCCTGCATGGCCCGGACAGGATTGTCTAGTGTATCCATTAGAATTAAAATACTACTAATCAGTTAATGATTTATTTGGCCGTAAAGTCGACCCAACTAAGCAAGGTCCACAGAAACAAGGAACACATACAGACCAAATACAAACATGACAAATAATAGGCTACACATGTTAAAACAATGCACATGTTAAGTTATTTGACAAACTCAAACTAAATAAATAGACATGCATATAATTCTTTGATTAGCTTGATGCATCGATGACAGTTATAATCTAGCCATTGATAGTCACATTAATGTTTGAGAAATTTGCTCGCTCTTTTTCCATGCACACAATATTCTATTGTGAATAGGTCATAGTTACATGAGGACAAGTTTATTTATTTAAGTTTTCCATTTCTCGAATCTTCATTCGAAGGGTGTCGGGAAGTATTTCACCTCACCGTCCCATATGCAACATGCCAGCTTAATTGCACCTCCACTAAGGCCCCATATAAGGTCACAGTAACATAAATAAGGTGTTTTTGCAGTTATAATAAGTTTTAAAATGTCACAAATGTCAAATATGGGCACAAAAGGTCATTAGTAAAACAAATTACAAGAGGTTGTAAAAAATGCTGTGTTTGCCTCTCTGCATGCATAACGTAATTAATATATGAACAATACCGATGATTCCATGATTGTCCACGAGAAAATAGGCCAGGGTAGTTTTCTATAACATTTGACGAGCACATGGGTGTATATAGGTAGTAGTGAGGGCCCACGTGTAGGTAAATTGCCAGTCGCTCGATTTTATGGTCTTATTTTGTTCAATACAAAATCATTGGTCACCTACTAGGTTTTACCGAGTGGTAAACACAATTAAATGATCGATTTTTAACTCATCAAACAATATTTTTCAATAGTCACTATCTTATGGTGGTAAGTTGTCCCCAATATAAAAATATAAACATCCACCGTGTACACAATCTCACCATGTGAAGTCAAAGACGAAACTGCCCCGCCAAAAATGCAATGTCAATGACAGGTCGGTGATGATTTCTTCTGAAATATTTATAACCATGTCGATTCATGTGAAGTTCACAGCCAATGGGCATGATCAATTTAAAATTCATAGCTAATATAAATCCCATAAAATATCAGTTGTCTGATCAAATACCAGCCCACAAGTTCAAACAAATATTTGGTAAACTGTGAAACAGAATGCGGATGAAAAAAAACTACGGAATTTACGGAAAGCCGATTCGTTATGCAATTGGGAAATGCTAAAGGAGTACCGCGGACGTTACATGCGTGTTGTTTTATGTATTTTATTATGCACCCATTTACCCTACTCTCCATTGATCCACCCAACTTGCATCGTTGTATACTGCATTGTGTTTGGCTATGCATATCAGCTGTTGTTGTTGGTCCAGAAACACGTACAGTCGTCACTTTGGATTTGGAGCTGTACTAACGAGCAGTTAACCCTTTACCCAACAAAACGGCCAAAACCGGCCAAATAAAGCTTCAACAGCCTAAAATATCTTCGTTCTGTCTCAATAGAACCATACAAATACGGATATCATTGGAACCGGCTCCTTGACCACATTGTGATAGTTACAGTTATGCCCTGTGCCAATGCATTCTCTTATATATGCGAGTCGACCATAGGTCGCCTCGCATATATAAGAGAATGCATTGGCCTAAAAAAATCTTTTTTTAACACTTTTTACCATTTTTTCTTACATTCTTTAACAATTTTATAATTTTTAATGTGTTAAGCCAATGCATTCTCTTATATATGCGAGGCGACCTATGGTCGACTCGCATATATAAGAGAATGCATTGGCACAGGGCCCTTCTGTTGGGTAAAGGGTTAAGATACGTTCATCAAGTGATAACATGGGCAAATGGTGCTTCGTATGGGAGAGCTGCATGCCATTTTTGAGCTGTTGCATGCATTGGGAAAGTATGTTGAAGGTTGTGGCTTCGATTCGCTATGTATAGAGAAGAACATATTTTAACTTGTTGTTCTGCGACAGGTGTTGCAGGGAAATCTTACAAACGCGGCATTGAGTTCCATTTCACTTTAACACTTACTTTATGGGAACTACACGTGTACTTCAGAGCATTATGTCAGATATACAATGTAGATATGGGGACTATCGAATCGAAGTGTGCAGCTCTTAGAGAGAATTTGGTTGGCCGAAATAACGAGTCCATCGCTATAGCATACACCGAACTGAAAGACTTATTTGGCTCCATAGCTTTAAGTGCGACTCTCTCAAAGGACACTGAGATCAGCGAACCAAAGATCAGCGAACCCGAGAGCAGCGAATCCAAGATCAGCGAACCTGAGATAACCGAACCTGAGATCAGCGAACCCGAGATCAGCGAACCCGAGATCAGCGAACCTGAGATCAGCGAACCTGGTATCAGGGAACTTGGTAGGTTCATTCTTAACTATCTGAACCAATTCGGTGCATTACTTTGCTTCATTCGTGGTAGCAGACAGTGGTTGTGCGAACTACATCTAAGTAGCCTTGAGAAGCAAGTGAAATATTTCTTTGCACGCGATCTATATAACTACGCACGATTCACAACACTGTATGTCTTATAGATGCAAGCTTTGGGGAAGAAGACCCATGTACATTGGAAGAACGGGGATTTTGTGGTAGCCAAAGGTGGGATTCCATTCACCAATCTATTCATGGGCCAATGCCTTGAACAGAAGATCAAGGATCTTAAAGGTGTTGGTGGAATCGCAGGTTTGACCCAAATGGAAGGAGCATTGAATAATTATTTCCTGATTGCACCAGAGATTTCGAGAATCATTGAGGAATTCCAGAGCGACAGCGGGGCAGCAAAATTTCAGAGGACCGAACACTATCAGCTTACATGTTCAATGGCGACTCGTGTACCATCCAATGCGTCGAAGATCACGAACGGAATTATGGAATACGTGTGTTGATCTCGCTGCGATCTCCATCAAAGCTATTAACATTAACAATTAGTGAGGGTGATCTTCGACAGGTACATGTACATCAGCAACTCTCTGAATGAGCGCAAAATGCATAAAAGATCGTTGGCTGCAGGATCAGAGCCCTGACTCGACAAACATTAAAACTGTGTCTATGAAGTCATTGTTGTCTCACATCGATACAAAGGCCCAACTCACTGAATACTTTGCGGACAAGCTTCTGTCATTCAAGGATCAGTCACAACGACCTGTTGTGGTAGCTGACACTTCGGTGCGTGGGAACATGGCAGCCCAAATCAAGCCTGGATTGGAGGTACATAGCCACGAAGAAGCGGATACATTAATTCAATTACAAGTGCTTGATATATGGGGATAGTCACATTCCAACTGTAATTGACGTCCATTCTGTCGATACTTGTGTTACTATTGGATTGCTTCTCCAGATTTCTGTGCGACAAACAATATCAAATAAATTTGGTTAGGAAGTCTGAACGACTGATCAGCATGGGGGAGGCAAGTTTTGAAGCATAACGAAGATAAGGTGGGTGAATTCTGATGATTTTGACATTATTGGGGGGGGGGGTAATAATATCGGTACTTCTGCAGAAGTTGATGTCGGAACACGATCTGCCAGTTTTAGAGTTTTGTTTGCCGCGTATATGAACCAAAGTCAAAACAGAAATATGTCAAAGACCTCTGATAGGAACTTTTCAGGTTCAAAAACCTTGAAGGAGAGGAGTTACCACCAACACCAGGTACTTCTCAACTCCATATCTATCGAGCGAATTTCGGCATGGTTTGGAGAGCATATGCGAAACCTCATCCAGAACTTCCATCACATTTGGATCACGGCTGGGAGTCTAAGGATGGTGACAATTCCGCGTTGGCGACACGGTCAACTAAACTTCCTGCTCCAAATGGTGTTTTGGAACTTGTTAAGTATGGCTGTAAATGTCAAGTTTCTCAAGTACATTACTGTGATTGTCTGCGTAACACACTTCCGTGCAGTGCTCTGTGCAAATCTCGATGACAACTATGGGCGGCCATTCGGTCGGAAATTACATGAAATAAAAGTTAATGGTGGTTTGTGAAAACCGATAGTCTCCATTTTCAAACCAATAGTCATTCTTGGATTCAATAAGAGACAATTCCGTTTTAATAGATATAGATTCATAATCAATGTTGACCGATGCAGAATTAATGTTCTATTTTAATTTAATAGCATTCATTGTTCAACTAATATCTAATAACAGACAATTAGTACAGCTATCGCATATTCAATAAACGTACATTCCGTTTCAATAGCCATATTTTCTTAATCAATAGATATATTTCAAACCAATAGACGATTTCCCACGATCAATGATTATCGTTATCAAACTAATTGACTAATAACTTATTATAAACTATTAACTAAAACCGTAATTAACTTATTGTAAAACAAATAACTTATTGTAAAATTAATAGACCTTGTTGTAAAACTAATAACTTATTGTAAAACTGATAACTAAAACCGTAATTAACTTATTGTAAAACTAATAACTTATTGTAAAACTAATAGACCTTATTGTAAAACTAATAGACCTTATTGTAAAACTAATAACTTATTGTAAAACTAATAACTAAAACCCGAATTAACGCTAGATGTCTCTGGTGAAGAAACTTTGTTCATGTGCCGTCAGAAATATATAAATAAACATGGGAATTCCCAATGTCATATCGGTGAGACGATTTGCAGTAGGTCCCTTGCGGAGGTCCCCGAATTCGCGGACGTCCCCTAACATGGGTGAAATATGCTGATTTTAATGAGGGAACGAGTGCGTATATGTCAATTGATACGTATTTTAATCAAATAACGACACGATAATCATAATAGTGGTTTGTTCTATCAATTATATGCGCCGAGTTCACTTGGTGCAAATCAAACGACGATAAATATTCACTATATAGATCTATATGTCCTCGTATGCCAGAAGCACTCCTTAAATTTGTCAATAAGATGAAGAATATTTATTAGATGTTATTTATTAAGTCACATGAACAAAGTTTCTTCACCAGAG
Organism: Siphonodentalium dalli; assembly: GCA_032622095.1. Lineage (NCBI taxonomy): Eukaryota > Metazoa > Mollusca > Scaphopoda > Gadilida > Siphonodentaliidae > Siphonodentalium > Siphonodentalium dalli. The sequence goes on from CP136069.1 coordinate 203,008,072, forward strand.
ACCTCTAGTGTTAATTCGGGTTTTAGTTATTAGTTTTATAATAAGTTATTAGTTTTACAATAAGGTCTATTAGTTTTACAATAAGTTATTAGTTCAATAAGTTAATTAAGGTTTTAGTTATTAGTTTTACAATAAGTTATTAGTTTTACAACAAGATCTATTAATTTTACAATAAGTTATTAGTTTTACAATAAGTTAATTACGGTTTTAGTTATTAGTTTTACAACAAGTTATTAGTTTTACAATAAGGTCTATTAGTTTGATAACGATAATCATTGATCGTGGGAAATCTTCTATTGGTTTGAAATATGTCTATTGATTAAGAAAATATGGCTATTGAAACGGAATGTACGTTTATTAAATATGCGATAGCTGTACTAATTGTCTGTTATTAGATATTAGTTGAACAATGAATAACATTAAATTAAAATAGAACATTAATTCTGCATCGGTCAACATTGATTATGAATCTATATATATTAAAACGGAATTGTCTCTTATTGAATCCCAGAACGACTATTGGTTTGAAAATGGAGACTATTGGTTTTCACAAACCACCATTAACTTATATTTCATGTAATTTCCGACCGAATGGCCGCCCATAGATAACAGTGACTCGGATGAATAGACTGATTATGACTTATTGTGTAACTCTTTCTGTTATCCTGTGGCATCGTGTACTAACAAAGTTTGAAGTTTCTATTTTCCTAATTGGTGAATGCTCTCTAAATCAGCTAAATAAGCCTCCTGGCATGATCGCGGAAAAGAAAACTGCGATAAAAGTTTTCGTCAAGCTTGACAATATAGCTACATGATAGCATCATATAATTCCAAATTCGTAACACTATACCGAATTTCATGTATTTTATATCCATAAACGCTCTCTAAATATATGACGTTGGCCAAAAACTAGTACCTAATTCCACTAAAAATCCATCATGTCATTCTCGTATCCAATGAAATAATGCAAATCTTCTATTTTTAATCACTATATATATAAACGCTCTCTAAGTTGCGATATCTAACCCCAAGAAGTCAAGAACAAACCTGTTTGGATTGTCTGAAGCCTCTCAGAATAGAAAACTAGACAAAAAATATTAAGACACCTATATCAAGTGAAATAAAGCATACTATCATTTTTTAATCGCAAAACGCTCTTTAAATTTAAAAAGCGCCCAATTAAGCCAATATCCATGGAAAAAAATGTACACCAACTTTTTTGGAAAGCCTGACCTCTGAATAACTAGAAACGAGCAAAAATTCAATTTTGGCACACAATTCGCACGAAACTAAGGGCGCGTACACATGAAGCTGCAAGAAAATATCTGCAAGAAAATATCAGGTACAATTGTACTCTGATATTTTCTTGCTGCAAAGATTACGCCCGTGAGAAAGGAGCGTGTTAGTTGACGTTGATTGAGCTCAATGTGACTAGTGTTAGTCGTGTTTGTTGAAGTGAATTACTGCGGACAAACAACATATAGTCCATATCGAATATTCATAGAGTTATAAAGTGTTATGGAGAATTTAAAATGCCACCTATTTTAACGAGAAAGGAACGCGCCCTCGTCGTTGGAGTAGGGATGTGTGTTCAGGGACGCGGTGAGCTCTGATGTATGTTCTCATTACTTGATATTCCAACCAGTGTAACTAGTTGCACATCTTCCTACTTTTGGTCAAAAAGTTTGGTTTGGTTCATCTATGCATACCCTCTATGCATACAGTCCAAATTAAAGTAAAACAACTAAATCAAGGCATGCGTGGGAGGTACCAAATTATAAAGCATCCCCATATACGCAGACGGTTTCCGTTCGGGGGTGTCCACCTTGGGAAATTCTAACTGCACCCCCCTTGAATCAGAATCAGACCAAACACAAATTTTCCATAATTCCATGTGCACCCCCTTGCACCTCAGTGCTCTTAGGCCTAATATTACACCATGGTTCGGCTCGATGTGCGAAAAATTTGTAATCTGAACAAGAAAATCGCAAAATCATGCCATCTAGACTAGCCTCAATCATTCCTAGATTTGGAAATTTCAAACCTGACACCCCACTTAGGTTGGAAAATTTACATCTGATGACAATTCCAATGACAATGTTGACCAAATGTATGACAATATTGTTTTCTTAAATTAACTAGCAGTTTTTGACTTTTGACTGGCCACGGGGGAGGGACCAGGACACAAGCTTTCAAAGTGTTGGAAATTTCCAACCTGTCACCCCCATGAGGTTGGAAAGTTTCCAACTAATGACCATTTCAGACCCAAAAATTTACCAAAAATAGGAAAATATGCAAATATTGGTACAAAAACAATTAATTCCCCATAGAATTTTTTTGAAAATCAAACTACAAGAACATTTTCAACCTATTGTTGGTGTGAAATTTCCAACTAATGTTTTGGCAGGTATGAAATGCCCCCATGTCGCCACGTCTCTGTACACACGTATACATGTCTATATAATACATCAGCGGTTCTGACAACCAATATAAAATGGAAATACGTAGTATGTTGAAACAGACGATACTATTGATGGATCATAACTCGAGTGCTTGAATTGTTACGATCATATCCCTGCGAGATTAGTTAACGGATACCGATGGCCACCAATCAAGATGAACACATATCACCAATTGGCGATAAAATATCAGCGCGATGCCTTCGTCGGATATTTTCCGGTATTATTTATTTCATTGGTCAAGTAAGTCACATGGGGTATACCTGATAAATTCTTGCTGGCCATGTGTACGCGCCTTAAACGTGGGCCCTCACTAATAGCAACATAACTCAATTCAGCTTCAAATATATACCCCAAAAAATAGCCGGGGAGGGGTAATACAAAATTTGCAGGAAGGTATGCCGGGTGGGTGGTCATATTAAATGAGATTTTAAGATTAACCTGTTAACCTGAACGTTTACAGAACACATCGCCGACTCAAATTTATTAGTTCTGTATATTATCGATATTATCAGGGGGGGGGTCTGCAAAAAAATTCCGTATATAGGGCCGGGGTGGGTGGGTGGTCCAGAGGCGGGAAAAATGGTGCTTGTAAATTTTTTCCAAAATGGGTTTTTTTCAGACAATTTACAAGTACTGACCATGTAATGTTGTTTGTAAGCATGTTAGTACCATGCTTGTTGGTATAGGGCTATATAGGCAGCTAAAGTGACTCTTTAGCCTCAGATTTAGCAACATTCTGGATTTCACAGTATCCCGGACCACTTCACAGTGGACCACCGTATTAACGTTCAGGAAACTTATGATCAACGGAAGAAATATTTAGTTACAAAATTAATATATTACCCAGTTGTATTATCTGAATAAAAGTAATAAAACAAAAAAAACTCTTATCACAAATTGGATACTACATGGTGAATACTCAATGATGACTACTAGTAGATATCATTAACCTGATAGTTGCATAACATGAAATTGAAAAGGGTATCTCATAAATTTCTAATGTCTGAAATACTGTCATGTTCTGGCATGTAATCAAATTAATTTCTTCTGGTTATTTCTCATCTTGAATGATTGCTAATAATGTTAATTTTCAACAATTATCCAAATAAAACTGGATTGGTTATGATGAATGACATTACTGTTTACTGCTCAGACAATCCCAAATGAAGGTGACGCTATTCTCATTGAATTTCCGAACTTCATCTGAGAGCTTTACTGCTCAACAAGACGAAAATACTAATTGTATACTGTTATCACTTGCAAATAGATGAACTGAAATAATGTGATGCATTCAGGTGCATTGAGAAATGACATTCAATTCTTCATTCTGGTCTATCACCATACCAAACCACATCAAAATGTGACAACCAACACTTAACTTATATTGCAAAATCTTTGTATGGACTGAATTTCATAAAGTCGAACAGGGCCCATAACTCTGGTAGGCATTGGTGGTCACAACCCGCGATATTATGCATATTCGTCCCCCATTTCTGGTCCGTCACCATGCCATAGAGCATCAAATATGACAACTGACTCTTGAGTTAAAATTCAAAATGTTTGTACGGTCAGACGGCTCGAGACGTCAACTATATACCCGCCGACTAATAACCATATATCTATGTGTATACCTAACCAAAAAACAATTCCCCTCCCCACCCCATCCCGTTGGATAAGACTAAAGAGTTCTTTGATCATGCACATATAATTGTGGAACCCCTGACCTGTTTACCACTATTTACACTGCCCAGTGTTCTCTGTCAGACACAACACACTCGATATATTAAGGCTATAATGGGGTCTAGGGCAATTTGTGACATATAGTGTACCTATATATATACACAATGCTTAATTAATATTGTTGTTAGATACTGAAAACACCAGGAAACACATGGAAATACAGTATATTTTTCGTTTTTCTGATCTGTGTTTACCAATTAGTAAGGCAGTTAACACAGTTATTGAAGAACGGCTAAAAAAAACCTCTGAAATTTTGATAAAAACATGAGAAACGGGGGGTGGGTCCCCAAAATTTTGGAGGAAAAAAATATTTTTTTTGCAAAAATGGGGTGGTGGGTCCCTCGAGGTCGGAAAAAAACTTTTTGGGCCCTATATGTGCAATTTTTTTCCAGACCCCCCCCCCCCTGATATTATTGGGAGTTTATTTAAATTGGCTTACAATCTTCCCTTAAGCTGGATCGTGCATTTCATGCCATGTTATAGCCGGATTCCACATTTCATGCCATGTTATAGCCGGATTCCACATTCAGGGGGTGATATCCTTCTATAGCGCGACATCGTCTCATTCCATGCCATGTTATAGCCGGATTCCACATTCCATGCCATGTTATAGCCGGATTCCACATTCCATGCCATGTTATATCCGGATTCCACATTCAGGGGGTGATATCCTTCTATAGCGCGACATCGTCTCATTCCATGCCATGTTATAGCCGGATTCCACATTCCATGCCATGTTATAGCCGGATTCCACATTCCATGCCATGTTATAGCCGGATTCCACATTCAGGGGGTGATATCCTTCTATAGCGCGACATCGTCTCATTGCAGCCACAAATAATAAAAGGGTAAATGAGTGACAGCGATATGCCATGCAGTATAATCTAGGTAAATTAGTTTACCGCAAATTGCTACAATGCCTGCCATATATATGGTACATGTTTATAGTTACCTATATATTTACGAGGACGTATGAACTGAAATTATTGGGAATCTATACGTGATCACTCAATGATATATGTGGTGTTAGCTTCGTAGACTCAAGTGGGTGTGTATTTCTTATGGCCGGGGTTCTGCAAAGTCGCGAATTTGAACAGGCGCATTTGACGTGCAGTAAACAAATGTCTTGATGTCCCCAGACGATTAACGTCTGGACTGTACTGCAAAGTCTATTATTTTCAATGGAAGGGTAATAACTCTATATCTTAATTTGAATTATCTTGCATTCTGGGAGCGAAACGAGGGAAATGTTTCTATGATTGCAGCTATTTTCTAGTACTCTATGGGCACCTTCTGAGACACAGACGTTCCAAATGATGATGAATTATAGTAGTTTAATCATATTTTATGTCATGGTTTGTTATTAAAACCGTATATCAATAAAACATAATAATCGGTGATTCGAAAATTGATTGGGCCTTTAAAGGTACCCAATCCGATTCGATTGTCCCCATATAATCAGATTCCAACAACAACAACATTTTTAGAAATTCCGCTTCAGTTATCAGAATCGATTAATTGCCCATAAATAAAGCTAACCACTGTCAATAATAGTATAAAATTTCCCGAAACGTGTTATTTATCAACATGTTGTTCGACGAAATTTGGCCTTTTTATCAACAGAATGCCTCTTGATTTTCGAGTTCTCCATTTTCATCCGCAATTTTTCCGAATATATCCTCCCTCAGATGAATCTATATATCTCCCAGTTGAATGGTGATATCCACTATTCAAAACATAATTTCATGAAGCGGAATGTTCCATCAATGGGATAGCGATCATAGCTTGCTCGCATCCCGATAAATTTAATGGAAATTCCGGCTCATTTCCGATTTTATCATAAAGAGTAGACACTTTTTGACGTTAGGTAGTTCGTTTGAAACATAATTATCAGCCATTGACGGTGGATAATGCGTGTGTAAATAGAAAAATATATGTTTAATTAGCAATAAGATGGTCCAGCCTGCAGAGCTAAAAAATATTATCGGCGACAAAGTGTGTTACCCAACATAATTTCGGGTGTCAAAGACGCGGATTGACCCTGCGATGAGATGTCTCCAAACCAGATTTGGGATGTCAAAGATGCGGATGATATTCTTCCCATTTTGACCGTTTCTGATTGAAAATATCCCCATTATCATTCTGACAGGCAGGCATATGAACCATCTTTAGGGTGAGGGTGCATGTGCAAGGGGGAAACGTGTATGTGTGTGTTTTATGTGCTAATGTCATATTAATAGCATAGGTCAGTCTGTGATACTCGATATAACAGGCCCGGAACTGTACAACGAATTGAAATGAATTAAATCAGTGTAAATCATTAGTTAGCAGGGACGTGGCTAGAGGGTCCCTGTAATAATTATTCTAGAACCGAACAGGTCGAAAAGTAAATCTGCGAACAATACGATTTGAAAGTCATCGTGACGCTGAACATCCATAACAATTTTGGTTAGAATCATATACCAAACTCTGAAATGCATGCTCAGATGGAGTCCGTTGATAAGATAAATAAGTTTCATTTCGGTTAAACATACATATCAATTACAGTAGATACAACCTACATGATAACATAGTAAAGTCTTATGTAAATATTATGCACACTGCATGTGGTCCTAGAGCTAAATTAGAAAAGTTATAAATTATAATGTAATTTACATGTGTACATAACAATCAAGACAGTATAAATGTGTTTCACAGTGAAGTGTATATTGCCAATAGCAGTAAGTATGTTGTATATATAGTATGTATATACACACAGGGTAAATCGATAACCAAAGGACGATGTTGGGTTCATATATGTAACTGTTAATTGCTTTGTGTCATTACTTTCAATTGAGTATTGACAAACGCATTGTGCATATGTTACATCACCCATGTCAGAATGCCAGCCACTCCACCCACATGCACCAAAACCCCACCACGCAACGCGCAATTACGAACGAATACCCCAGTCTGACGACCCAACCAACATACACGTGCGTCCATACAGCGAAACACACGAGAGAAGAGCCACATGCACCCACCCTATACCCCACCACAACAAACCCATCCCACAACACACACACCTATGTGCACATGTACACGATTTCTGATCTATATTGTTTGCATGTGCCACGATTATATACATGTATGTATTGTGTATTTATATTTGTACTGTTTCATACCGAACACGTCCGGCGATTGGAGAATAAATTCTTAGTCTGATTTGTTTATACGTGGTGTTGTAGCTTGGTAAGCCCATGCTGACCACATGTGCTACATAGACACAATAAAGAGGTGACAAGCCCATAGATATCCATATGAGAAGGTACACAAGTGTGCCACAAATAATACATTGTGATCATGTGTGTATGGATGTTTAGGGTTAAAATAGAATAATCAGAATATTATCTGATGACTTTGAAAAGCCAGACATTGTATATAGTTTGTAGCTATACGATATCTGCATATTCGATAAGATGATTCGGTTTCATTGCGGTGTAACGGTCTACTCGAGTGGGAACGAGTCATACAGTCTGTAAAATAACACGATTATAACAAATAGTTGATACTTAGATTCGTACTGCACGTGTGGTCTATATACAAATCCCACGATGTTTATACTAATCGAATATCCGGTTAGCTGCATGCATACGAACGACAGCATCCACGTGCGTGTGATCAAGGCATCACGTTATCATTCAATCACCTTTTTGAAATCGCAAATTTGAATGCTGAGATGGATGTTCAATTAATTTCAATTAAAATCCATTCATAATAGATATGTACACAATATTTCGAACATGTTATGGATTCATATTTCAGATGACATTCTCAGTCCAATTGATCAGTCTCAGATACACATAAAAACACGCGAAAACTCATCACAACTCCTTAAGTGCTACGTATGTTAACTGCACAGAAGATCCGCTTTTAGTGACATCTTGGTCCGCGACTTTGATATCTATCTGGACCGACAGTGGTCCCTCCATATCGCGCGCATATTGAGAATGACACTGATCTTTTTTAATTCTGTTCAATCCTATGCTTCATTGACAGATTCAGCTATTTGCCGGCATTTGTTTTGGCAACGTAGAAGGACAGGAACTATATACTAGTGGATGGATGTTCTCAAAAATTTGAGTGAGCAAAAGCAAAAACACTATTGAAAAAATTCGCAAAAAAATTATTAAATGGTTTGATCTGGGAGAACTGACTGACAGCGGGTGAGTAAATACTCCTGCTTCGTGTGGTGATATGGGAGAACTGACTGACAGCGGGTGGGTAAATACTCCTGCTTCGTGTGGTGATATGGGAGAACTGACTGACAGCGGGTGGGTAAATACTCATGCTTCGTGTGGACGTACACATACGTTGTTCGTTGTCTGTTTTTCGATGGGAAACAAACATATTCCCATATCATATACGTGAAAATGA